>OY829105.1:8777500-9402500 GCA_963691645.1 Pelosia muscerda
TAAATGTGATTTTGTTTTACTATTATATTACTATATCTATTAAATTGATTAAAATCGACAAAATATGTACCCACTCTTGGATGAACCTCCTTAAGCACCTGTATTGTCGTGCAAGTACATTACTGACATATAATGTTACCATTTTTGCACTGATGGTTCTGAGAACATATCGAATAAACATACTTACTCCCAAAAGATCCCCAGAAAATTAAATATATTTTAGATCTAACTGCTTGGTGGTTAAGTAGTCTACCTACTTAAAGGTCTAAAATTCGAATCCTGACAATAACGTGAACCCGACATAATCAACTGTACGGGGAACGAGTAATATCAGTGATGTCCACTATTTAATACAACAACTGTTTGAATTTTACTTTTTTACCAATTTTGTCTTAAAAAACCAACGACTTTCTGAAAGCGTACGTAATTCTGAACCTCTTACTAACAAGGTTGAAAAGAAACGGTATTCCATGATCATACTCATACATAAGTCATATAAATATTACTGTAATATTCTATTACTAGCAGAACATGATATGAACAATATCTCGACATGGCAAAGTTAGTTCAATAGAGAGATATTACACAATGATTCAAAGCGTGTCCAATACTACACAATGCGACCCTTGTCACATGATGTTGAAGTAAAAAAATTGCGTCCTACTGTGCAGCAGAGCCACAATAATAAATGTCGATCAATACCTATATATGGATAAAAATATATTGTAAGATAAATATCTTGTAAGAATGTAAGTCAAAAGTTCAAGTTATACGTATGGCCATTATTGATGTATGTATGTGTACAACAGGGTACGAAATAAAGAGCATTGAAAGTGACGGTGCTGGGGAGTATACTCCTAGACCTACTTGTAACATGTACTTATAATAAAAGCTGTTGTTTTTTATGAAATTCGATGTCCGAATACTGTTTACTGTGTACGTACTGTAAAATATCGTAATTGAGGCACCCACTTTTATTATTTTCACTGCATTGTAATTTAAGTATGATAAGTAGGTGTTTTATAGGCAGTTCTATTTTGTTTAGTTTTGTCTTCCATACCAGACCCAAGTACTCTAACTATTGCGAAGGCTCCAGGTCCGTCTATTAGCAGTTCACATGCCAACCACAAGTTTTAAAGTTCTTAATACTACCGACGCCTTAGAACTTAGTAGATCCTGGTCCTGATTTACAAGGAAAGAACCATCTAGATACACCAGTATTCGACAGTGGCAAACATTTTTGGGGCTGATGATAGGCTGAATGATAGAGCCGTTAATTGAAGTAGCTCTTTGTTGTACACCACTTGTAGAAATCTTCCATGGGTTTCTGTGATTGGCAGATGAAAGTACGCTTGATGGAGATCTATCTCAAGTTAAGTTATGTTATGTTAACTCACGTACTGTGGGGTAGATGAATATAATATAGTAAAAAATCTGTCTGTCCACAGTTGAGAGGTTAACCTATTTTATCGAATCGTATTGTATACCAATAAAAAAATGACTCCCTAATTTTATATATATTTCTTCGACCTAGATGCTTAGTAATATATTTAAAATACCTAACAAGTATAATACATCATCGTGGATACTTGTAACCTACTTAACTGCTAGTAGCATTGGAAGAGTCTACTTATCTGATAAATACAGCTAATTTGAGATTTCTGATTTGCTTGCCTCTACTACCAAATGCAAAAATGTCCTATTTAGTAAGTTAAGTTAACTACCTGATCCTTCAAAAAATTCAACGTTTTAATCTCCACCTGTAAAGTTTGGTGTTATGTACTTTCTTAGTTGTGTAAATGTCGGTAGAAATTCGAAATAATTTCTGTAAATATACCTATACAACACAGATGCTATTTCCGCTTATTTCCCGAACTTTTTTCCGACTGATACATGGTCGTGTATCTAGATAAATATCAATCTTGATAAAGGCGTTAGGAAACTGAAGGACCCTTTCCTTCCAATATCATGTATATGGGGTAATTGTTGATTCGAGCATGATATGTGATCATACCCATGAATGGGCACTGCAGAAGGGAGTGATCGTAAACTTGTGAAGTAAGTGCATAACTTATAAATAAGTACTAAAACGATCTTATTGCATAAGATCTGAGAAGATATGAGATATGAGCTTGGCAGAGCATCAAACAGTTATAAAGAACCTTCAAATAAATAAATTGAATCCAATTATTCGCGCAAATGGCCGACATTATCAAGCAACAATTTTATTTATCAACACATCTGCACTAAATTTCGGCACAAAAATTGGCCACGAAAGTCAATCAGTTTTAAAGTCTAGAATCAAAAACAAATACATAACTAACTATTATAAAGTACTTTTATGCACTACATCGCGCTTTTTCGTAAATGAATATTAAAATTTTGCGTTATTATGAAAGAACACGAAATATTAGTGAATTGATTTATCTAAACCTAATAAGTACTTCCCTCTTCCTATGAAAGAGGCACAAAATTGTAACCCTTCCAAAAATTACGCCGAATTAACAGAAATGCAGTCGCCAAAAGTTAAAAAAGCCTTGTTTAAGAAGCTTGTAAATAATATAATCTATCAAAGTATGCTCATAAAACTACGAAAATAGTAAGTCAAAAAAGAATGAAAAACAGAAAAGCATTTTTATATTGAAAAAGCGAAAAAATCTCAAAGTAAACCAATATCATTGGTTGCTTTTATAAACGCAAATGTGGAAAGAACAACGGCAATGGCTGAGAGTTGGAGTCGGATAACGTTTTATTGAATTTTTCAGTTGGGATAAATCTTCGTAGCAGCACAGAGTCAGGTACAAAATGTACTGGTTTAACGTTAAAAGCTCACCTTCCATTATACATTGAGATGAGACCTATGTATAATCGAGACTTTGGAAGAGAAAAACTTTGGTAAGTACAAATTTAGGACCGCTATACTTGACTTGACCAGGAACAACATGACACTTTTGGTTCTTGTCGTACCTACCGTCGACGTACGAAAAGGAATGAAATTCAATAGCTCTCTCACTTCATATCAATTTCAGTAAATTAGTCTAGCTTAGTCCACTGCTGGACATAGGCCTATCTCCCCAATGTCGAAGGCTTTGGCCTACTGTTTAGCAGGGTTGGTT
Source organism: Pelosia muscerda (assembly GCA_963691645.1). Taxonomy (NCBI): domain Eukaryota; kingdom Metazoa; phylum Arthropoda; class Insecta; order Lepidoptera; family Erebidae; genus Pelosia; species Pelosia muscerda. The sequence continues at coordinate 8,780,617 of OY829105.1, forward strand.
TTCTTTCAAGCATTTTACGTTAGTCGCCTCTAACGACACTCTTTTGATGATATGGGGTGGTGAATATTCTTTCTCCGTCACCACTTTGAAAATATTAAAAATTCTTTCTCGATATACTTTCTAAATAGTTTATTTAGTCTAAATGCACATGTGTTCAAACGTCTCTGTCTATTCCTTAAGGAAAAGACATGAGTACATAAAAAGAAATATCACTAACAAAAGTGTAAAAGGATACCAAAACATTCACAAATCACATTACAACCCACGATGTTCTTCAGAATAAATAACATGTATTTACGTCATTTGCGAACGACAAGATATTCTCATATAACATAAAAGTATATCCGACACTATAACATATCTTTATAACCCTTGTAAAATGAGGAACGATATTACAGATGTCATTGATGTCGTTTCGGTTAGGTATAGGTATTTCTAGTTTGGTGTTATCTAATGCTGGTTTTTGTGGTGTAAAGTCTTGCCATAAATTTTGTATACGGGTGTGACGTTAAGTGCTATACGACGTTTTCAAAATGGTATCACTTTCATTACTGAACCTTTTTATACGTGCTTATTATATGTGATAGTTATGGATGTTAGGTTATGTAGTGGCGGATATCCAAAAGGCTACGTAGCGTAAGGTACGTGCCTAGGGGCGCGAATGTACAAAGGGACAGCCCGTTGCTGTTAGCAGCACTTTTATGGGCTTTATGTTACTGTCTTTTTCTGATAATCTCGGTAGGTAGGACACGACACTCGCGGTAAGATTAAGGTGACCCTTGTACTGTATCATGCAATTACGAAACTATATGCAAACGTTTTGATTGATTTGATTATATATGTGACTGGTGATATGATTTGGGATGTGACCAAGATGTGGACCAAATATTTTGCTTGTATGGGAAATACGACTGCAACTCTCAACAATATTTACTTTTATATGTATTTTTTCGAGAGGATAGTATGTATTTATTTATCTATGACAAATTATTAATTGTTATCTTAGTTTAACTATGAAAATATTTACAAATCTATTAATAACTATATAGAAAATACACTAAACTAATTATTTTTATATGTATTTATATTCATTTAGTATGACTGTACCTATGTGTTCTTCAACCACATAGGTACAGTCGTACTTTATTTCAAATTAGTCATCATCCATATTTCCCTGAGCCTGACCAGACCAGTGCAAACAGCCATATTCATGCAAACAAATATTTGCACTGAGCGGAGATCGAACCCGCGCCTTCTGCGTAGCAGTCGCGGTCACTACCGCCGCACCACAGAGGCTTCAAATTACCATGTAAATGTAAAGCACAATCAATTTTTCAAATAAAAACGGGCAGCAGATAACGTGAAAATAAAAATATTGAAAAGGTTAATGAAATGTCCCTGTTTAGCCCAGTCATATTAGGGCTTTCACCTCGGAATGAAAGATAATAAGCTGCAAATTGGTATGAACCTTTGTTTTGTCATTCTAAATGTTGTCTCAAAAGTCACAATCGTTATCGTGTCCGCGTCTCAAGATATTCAAGGTCAAAGGTCACAAAAATCGGTTTTTCGCGAATATCTGGCTTCCTATCGGTTAAATGAGATTTGCATTTATTATAAAAGTTGTAGGCTATAAAATTCCCTACAACTTTTGTTTAAACTTTTTTTTCATACGACCAACCGTTTTGAAGGTAGAGCGCGAAGAGTGCACATCGTACAGTCATATACGGCCTAATGCAAGGTCAAGCGTGAGTTATGGTTATCAGTACGTTATAAAGTCAATTATTTACTTGGAAATTATAATTATTAAACAATGCCTATTATTTATGTACTAACTATTAATTATTTATATTTAATTAAAGTAAGTAACTTGATTATTTATATATAATTATTCATATTTAACTATTTAAGTATAAAATATTATTAATTCTGGATTATATATTTTAGTTTTATTTTAAGTTAAAATGATAGTAAGAGTATATATTTTACACATATTTTTATTTATTATTAAATACGGCATAATATACATTTATCAAAATGTGAGTTCAAATATCAAAAGTATCTTTGTTGATTTTAATTGTAATGAAATTGGAAATGGAAGCTAATTATCTTCTTCTTCTTCGTCGTCTTCTTCTTCTTGTCGCTCAAAAATGTTCGATTCATTGTCATCATCCTCATTCTGTCATGTTCATCTCCAAACCTTCCAGAATATCGGGATCATATGTATTTTCTTCATCGGGATTACTTGGATACAGTGAAGCGTTGAGGCAAGCTTGTCCGTTGCACTGGCCGCAAGCTAAAGAACATTGTAGCCCTGATTTTCTGCATCCACAGCGGGAACCACAACCATTTTTGCAATTGCAAAATATTACGTTTAGTAGTTCGGCTGGTGCTGGAGGTAATAACGTTCGTATGGGCTCCAGGATTTCATTTTCAAGCATCCAGCCCCATTCTTGAGGTTCTAAGTCCTTCCCTAACCACGTTTGAATCTGGTAGTAGACACGTTTTATGTGTTGATGAGCTGCTACACTTGTTGGTGGAAGTGTTGACAGTTGTACAGGTTTATTTAGTTTTGTAAATTTGATGAATTGAATCCAGAATTAATAATATTTTATACTTAAATAGTTAAATATGAATAATTATATATAAATAATCAAGTTACTTACTTTAATTAAATATAAATAATTAATAGTTAGTACATAAATAATGAGGTCAATGGGGGAGGCCTATGTTCAGCAGTGGACGTCCTGTGGCTGAAATGATGATGATGATGACAATAATAATAGGCATTGTTTAATAATTATAATTTCCAAGTAAATAATTGACTTTATAACGTACTGATAACCATAACTCACGCTTGGCCTTGCATTAGGCCGTATATGACTGTACGATGTGCACTCTTCGCGCTCTACCTTCAAAACGGTTGGTCGTATGAAAAAAAAGTTTAAACAAAAGTTGTAGGGAATTTTATAGCCTACAACTTTTATAATAAATGCAAATCTCATTTAACCGATAGGAAGCCAGATATTCGCGAAAAACCGATTTTTGTGACCTTTGACCTTGAATATCTTGAGACGCGGACACGATAACGATTGTGACTTTTGAGACAACATTTAGAATGACAAAACAAAGGTTCATACCAATTTGCAGCTTATTATCTTTCATTCCGAGGTTGACCCCTTTTTTTACCTAATATGACTGGGCTAGTTCATATATTATGAGGATTGAAACGGGCTGACATCTCATTGTGTTTTTTGGAGACCCTCAGTATAAAGGAAACCAGAACAATTAATAAATTGCTGACCTTTTGTTTTTTTTATTATATCAGTAATTTTTACATTTGTACAATGTTCTATTATTAAGTAGGTTGATTAACAATAACTGGATATAAACGATTTCTATTAAGTTAATTATTGAAATAAAAAGAAGTGACGACAAAATCAAATGCCGTTTAACTGTATTAAACTAACAACTTAAATAAAAAAGAAGGGCATTAGAAGGTTTCTACAGGGTAGGCAGCGCGTGTGTGACGCCTCTGGTGTTGCAAACGTCCATAGGCCACGGTGACCGCTTTCCATCAGGTGGGCCGTGTGCTTGTCTGCCACCTAAGTGGTATAAAAAAAAAAAAAAGTTCAACATTTTTTTTTGTTGTTAATTATCATAGGTACAAAACATACAAATTATGTCAGCATTTCATAAACTATAAAGGTTTGTATTCAAGCACAAAATTATTCAAGCACGCAGATGCGACAGAGTGTACACGTACCTATATACCATAATTAGATAGTAAAGTATTTGACCTCGCAAGCGAGATTGCTTGGCAGGTTAATACTTACCTTTATTAGTTGCGAAAGATTCAGGTGGGCTTGAGCATCAGCCACGTCCCCTAAGTGGCCTTGTACATTTAAGGGTAGACAGGGTAGAACTATTTTTAGCCGGAACTACGCGACAAATATGCGAGATAAGCTTAGGGATATCACGCATCGGTTGAATTACCTACACTATTTTCCTTTAGTAAAATTTATTGGTTTTTTTCTATGAATGAATCGACTCTGTTTCAGTTTAGCTCATACTAATATTTTTGAGCTGCTTATCATCACTATAATCAGTAGGTACATAGTTTAAAATACAGTCGCTTTCCGGTGTCTATCTGTCCCTATGTATTTTTAAAACTAAACAATGGTATTTGATGTGAGTCAATTTAGGCCTTATATTTTATAAATCAGCCTGTAGAGACGAGATTATACATAATATCTAAGTTCCAACCACAAAAGGTTTAAAAACAATGGAACCGAGAAGAGAATTTCACGCGGGCATTAGCTAGTTTAAAGTAGAATACTATTTCGGGATCTGTATTATCACATTAACTTTAATATTCTTTTATGAAACACTGACAATTGTTGGAATATATTAATATATTGTTAGGACCAGAAGACAACACCCACATTTATTAATCTACACTTTATAATTATAGTAATGAAATTACAGCAAACCTTTTCATCGAAATATATCGCTCACGCCGCCTTACCTCGTTGATAATCTCTGTGTACATTGCGTCAATCACAAGATTATAGCCCAATATAACTTTCTAACAAACTGATCGAGAGTAATCACACAATCAAGTATTATACTATCTGAGGGTTCAGCGCGAACTTCTGAATACGACGCTATTTGGCACTTAGATTAATTTTAAAATAATCATACGAGTTACACATGACTACAATTTTATTGTGTGTTGTGGAGACTCACCAATATCAGATCCTTGACGGACGAAGTTGTGTCAGTCTGCCATAATTATACCGGGTTGGGTGTTTAAGTGCAGCTCTCTGAAAAGCTGTACCTATAAGCCAAACCTGCAAGTGGAAAAGGAATAAATTAACCCCGTGGTCCGTGGAGGAAGTTATGGATGCAACCAACATATACGCCATTTGGATGTTGGCTATATAACCAAGCTCTAATTAATGGCGGTACGTTACTGGCTAAAAGTTATAAGAGTATAGTAAAATCTGGAATAACACATAGGGTTATGAGATAAGCCCAATATAAGATACAAGATAAGATGAGCACAAAGTTATAAGAATAATATTAAAGTCTGGAATAACACATAGGGCGAATAAGGGGTTATTCGCGAGGTAATAAGTATGCATTGCACGCATTTTATCAGCGATATCATATCCGTGACATCACAGATAGAATGCCTTCGTTGGTAAAAGCACGTGGGTAACAAATGCTTACACCATTTATCTATCCTGGGGCGAGATGGGGACACCGTAGTCGTCACACCCGAAGGGAGTCATCTCGTAGTGGACCGGGGACGGCTGGATTGTGAAGGATATGTTACTTACTATCTCACCTGAGGCAGCCGAAGACCCGAAGACAGACGTGTAGGACAAAAAAACCAAAAGGCGATCTCTTAGCTCTGAGTTTTCCTGGGCCACGGACGCTATCAAGAAAACACGCGTTCTTGATGGTGATAAACCTCCCATGAGTTATGTATATGGGATAAAAATTCCAATAGGGCGGAGCTGCATTAATGAATTGGTGATTCATTAATGAAATAAAAGAGTAATTTTCAGGCAATTCATTACAGAGATTCTCCAAGGTGGTGCAAAAATTACGTCCGAGTGCCATCACTGTGATGCGAGCGAGGACTCGGGGCTGCGAACGCTGACCGAGTGCCCGGCGTGGGAGACGCCAAGGCGGGTCCTAGTGACAGCCCTAGGGGTGGGAGTTGTCTCGCTCGCCACCTTGCTCACGGTGATGGTACGATGCGCGAGTGCTTGGGCAGCCGCCGCCTCCTTCTGCGAGCAAGTAATGCTCGAAAAGGAGGAGGCGGAGCGGGTCCGGAGAATACTCCGGGCCCGCACTGCCCGCGATGAGCGGAGGCGACTCGGACGTCGGAGGTCGCAAAATGACCTTCGTCCCCAATGAGCGCGGGCCTGGGGGTGACGGGTGGAGCCGCCGGTCACCCTAGCAGAAGCAGGCCTCGGTGATGGCGCAAAATGCCACCCCATACCCAGGGGCTAGATGGGGACACCATGGTGGTGGTGGAAAGAGGGTCATCTCAACAGCGATGTCCCCGGGTCTGCCGGGGTGCGAGAGATATGTCTTGTATAATCTCACCTCCGGCAATCAAGGACCCATGGACGGCGTGCGATTTGGTCGGTTCGAGTCCGACATAATCACCTCCATCGGTTTTGGTAGAGGTGGTATCCGTGGGGATTTTGCGCACGATAAAAAAAAAGGTAGTGCAAAAATTAACACCCAATGTTCTTTGACTGTTTGTTTGTTTTTAGTCGTATTAATATATCAAACTTTAATTTTTCAAGAGATTCGAGTAAAAAACCTTCATATATATTCGTGTTTCAAAAAATTTTCATAAATATTTCATAGAAAATTTTCACTTCGTAAATATTCATTGAGTTATAACTAGTTATCATTTTGCGGTTTCGGTAGTGGTCAACCCTTTTACGGGTTGAGTAAGTAGCAACCATGTCGACATTTTTTCATATCGTCCCTTACAAGAAAAACATTAGTAGTCATAGAAAAGTTATTAGAGCGTGAAGCTGAAAATGTAAATAACTATAATAGAGTTCTAAGATAATGTAATACTTTACTTTCATTTTTAGAGTTCCACAGTCTTAAATAATAAAAATAAAGTTCAGAGTCATGCACTCTGGTATAAGTGCAAAAGAATTTGTAGTGGGAACACTTATTGGGTGAATGTATGGAGGTAGGTAGGATGGCTATGGCCGGGGATTATGAAATCTGATATGGCCCTGGGTCATTTCCCACTGGTCTCACCGACCCACAATTCCCACAAATTATTTTTTTATTTAGTGCTCGTCAATTTGATTTCACTTCGTTTGATGATCAGCTGAAGGCAAAGTCTCAGGAAAGTTTGATAGATTATATTTTGTCTTTAGTTTTGGTTGAATCCAGTGACTAAATAGTCTTATTTCTCTTTTTCATTTAAAATTTGACAATGAAATAATAGCCCCAGTCTCTTTTTACAAACCTAGGTACATTCAACGACTTTGAATTGAGTGTTGATAAGACTTGAATGTAGTCCTCTTAAGGCTCATCAACACTTATTATATTAGTAGATACTTTGCTCTTGCAGAAATACCTACCAAAGATGCTTTAATAAAACAATTATGGGCAAACGTCACATTCTACATTTTGTGAACCTAATAAAAAATACCGATTGGTTAAATTAGGCGGTATTGCCATCTATCGGTGAATCAAAAAATCAAAGCAGTGTGGTGCGTGAACTTACGTCGCGTCGCTTTTATATCTATGGGGCTCTTTTTGTATAGAAATTAGAAGAGACGCGTGGTTCAACATACTGACAACGCGATCAGGCGGGGTGTCGTAAATAAAACAAGAAACACACGTCCCGACGAACGCACCCTGAAATCTACTATCACACGCATTACTTTGGCGGGATTTTAGCCTTAGAGCTGTTAAGTTGTTGTGTAGGTGTTTGAGGCAAACTGAAAATTGATCAAAGGTCATTAAATTTTTTTTGTACGCTTGCATAATAGTAGCCTTTTCTCTGTAGTCTTGGAAGACTTCCTATTCGGAAACACAAATTCGCTTTATTTTATTAAAAAAATGCTCATGTAAAATCATAACTGATATCATAATGTAATGATAAAAAATAAAATAGACTTCTATACCAGAGACCATATATAAAAAAAGGTTTTATGATTAGGTACTCACAAATAGTACCTACACCTTTCACTTTCGATGCTGAACTTTATTTTCGAGTACATTTTAGATGACTTCAACACCTACCCAAACATGCTTACAAGCTTCCGGGCTAATGCAAAGCCGCAGCTCAATGCATGATGGCGAACAAACTCTCCCCTGAAAACACACGCGCGTGACCGCGTTTTTCTGCACCAGGCCGCGCGCTGCGTAGCGCAGGATAGTATGCCAATCGCATACCACTCGCGACGCCATCTATTAACAGTACGGTAAGCTACCATTAACACAGTAAAGCACGAAAGCGGAAAGTGTGACAGGACCGGAAAATAGTTCGTCGGGTTTCCTACCTTTCTTTCAATGCAACGGTAGAGAAAAATTTCCTTCGTTTATATGAAGGTTGCGCTGAATGAACACACTTTTCATCCGCTTAGGTTGGTACATTTGAGGAATTAATTATTCACTCAGTTCAATGTTTAATTTTTGATGAAATAAATTAGAAATGCACATTTATTGTTCTTTTTCAATATCTCATCAAATTCCGGAGGATAGACTTCATTACTCCGTGCATCGAATGTAGTTGTACGTCAGTTGAATCGCAACACAGAAAGAAATCGAAAAAAAATACAGTGTTCAGTTAGATCACTCATTTCTCGTTTCTTCTTGGTAAGATTGAAAAATACTAGAGCAATAGTATAGAGAGGCAAGTAGAGAATCGAGCAGAGTCGTGCAATGCGATAACCGACATCCACGCCGGCGGACTCGCGGGCAAAAGCTAGTAATTAATACTTTAGGATATCTACACAACGCCACCTAAACCCATGCTAAGTATTATATAGTTTAACTAGCTTGTGTTATGGGTGTGAATGCGTACAAACTCGTGGGATAAACGTACTTAAATACATTTATTTTCGTAAATACATACCTATTATACATCGAAACACCCAGACCAATACAAATATTCATATTTATGCACACAACTATTTGCACTGAGTGGGAATCAAACCCGCGCCTTCTGTGTAACAATCGCGTTCACTACACTGAGAAAAAAATGGAATTACAAGACTACGAGAACGAGTGGTAATCACAAAAAATGTTGCATCTAATATAAAATAGTAATCTTTAATACATTTTCTAGTTATACCATTAAATAATTTTCGTTCACTTTACAAAATAATATAGTACTTTACAAATAACCAGAATTTTAGTTACTGCTATTAGCTTAATATAATGACTACTAGATAAATTGTAAAATTAACAATGCTCTCTGTAGATTCTACAATTTAGTTTAGTACGAGTAACACCGCACCTCTCGGCGGTGCATTGGCGCGGGGGGAGGGGGGAAGATTCATCAAATTACTACTAGAATTTTGTTGTTCGTATTCGCCATTTTTTATTTGCATCGAGTGTCGTCGGATGCGTTGTATTGCGCGTGCGTTTTATTAAACGGTTTTATTTAGCTCATTATTTTTTTTTTCGTGAATTGAAGTGAAATAAATGAAGAAGTAAAAGTTCTACTGCAGGTGTGGGGTCTCGGAGCATACATAGAAATATTCAGTGGTAAGTAACAGTGCCATAATTTTATTCGATTAGGTACCCGTACCTACCTGTCCTAGTATAACACCCGTTAGGTCTCTGTGATAATCACTGATATTACCTGTGTAGGTAGGTCGTGGACAGTGGTTGTTTTGGAAGTCCTGTCCTGTGTGATTTGATAAACAAAGCTAGATCAATCTTCGAAAAGTACTTAATTATGTGGTACCTACGGAAGGGTAGTCAACGGGGACGCACTTTCCATCGAAGCAAGGGCGTACTGTTTTAGTTGAATAAGATCGTCGTATCTCAAAATTTGGTAGATACCTGCCACTTAGGTGTTGTGCTTGTGACCGACAATACCTACCTACGTTGTTGCGAATGATGCATAATAGCTTTATTTGTGAATGAGAATTAGGGGTTGTCATACCATATTGTAGGTATACTTAGGTATTCTTCATGCAGGCGACTGTGCAACATTACATGACTTTTGATTTCATAGCTGATTTTCCGTTTCAGACTGAAGGCTTGTCTGATAACTTTGTAGACAAACTTAGCGAAAAACATAGAAGAGTAGTACCTTTGGAAGAAGTAATCAACATAAATACAGTTGATCATGTAAGCGACATATACTACTCATCTGCTCCAAAAGCAACATCATCACCGAGTAGATCATCACCAGCACCAGGTTGCAGTAACACACAAGCCCCACCGGCAACAACGGTTAGTAGTAGTCTCATTTGGCCGGTTATTTTTACTACATAACAGGTTTTATTTATCCATTTACTCAGCAAAATCATTGATACAGTATTTGGGTAGGTACTTATGTTATGTAAAGAAATATGTTTGCTTACAGCACCTGGAAGAACTACTTATGAGTACAGCAGAAGGAAAATCAATAATTAATACTCACAACGTAAATGGACTGCTGACTAGTAACCGCCGACGTAAAATAAGCAATTTGGTAATAAAACATCTCCTGGATGCGGACCCCGGAAAACGAATAGACTCTAAAGTATTGATGGAAACGGTTGATTGTTGATTAGTGATACTAACTTTTTGAAACCTTTATAAATATATAAATGACGACTCAATTATTATTATTATAAGTAAATGAATGTAGCTTCGTGATACCTTTATCTTTTGTTGAAAAGAAACATTGTTTATATTAATATAATGTTTATAATGCTATGTCCAAGTGCCATGTAGACAATACTCTTTTTTATAGGTTGTCTTGTGTTACAACTAGATCTCGGTTCTGAGGCTCAAATAATAGATAGTAGGTTATTTGTTTTATTATTACAATGAATATATGTTTAAATTTCAGTAGTATTTATTATTCTTGTTCCACTACGTCTACCAAAGATCCCTATTTATATTTTTAACATAAAATAAGATAGGCAAACAACGAGACAAACAGGAAATTAGATATATATATATATATATATATATATATATATATATATATAATTGTAAGTATTACTATTTAATTTGTATGTAGTTTGTAATAATAATGGTTGGAACAGACTCGTCGGCAGGAAAATGCTGTTCCATGCTGAAGAGCCAGGATCAACCCTTATTGAAAAAAACTACATACTTAGGCTGCCATTCTACCAGGGACTTGCTACGTTGCTAATTTTCCAGCCGACCAATAAGATCGCTTCTTTTTCGCGTCATTTGTCAGCTATGAAAATGACGCGAAAATGGAGTGATCCTATTGGTCGGCTGGAAACTTAGCAACATAGCACATCTCTTGTGGAATGGCAGCCTAATTGTTTAGTAATAATTGCAATCATATATAGTACACAACACAATAATAGATAGTACATACAACAATAATTCATATTGCACATAACAATGTGAACAGTAATCATCACAATAAAACATAGTGCGCATAATGTTATTGAGCAGTAATCATCACAAAAGGTACAGTTATCGTTACAATAAAATATAGTACACTTTACACTAATAATAGTACTCATTACAAAAACAGATAGTAGGAATAGCATGTACTTGCTTTACAGTTACTAAATAATTCAGTAAACGTTAATCTGCTTATTGTAGATACTACAAAACAATATTGTTCACATCACAAGAAATTAAATATTAGGTACTGATTATTCTGGTAATCTCTACTAGACTGTTTTATTGAGTTAACAGCCATCACTAGTTCTGACAACTAGAATTATTATATTGTAATCGTTACTAAATTATTCTCGCTGTCACAAAAAGAACGAGAAATATAGTTTAGTCAAACAGAATTTTAGTAAGTATAACGAGATTTTTTTTTCCGTGTACTTTGCCTTGCCACAGAGGTCATCATCATCAAATATTTTAGGTTACTTGATGGATACTTTTAATAATAAAAAACGTAATGTGCCTAACATAGCCTATGTCGCTTTCTAAGGGACATTATAATTCAGGATGTTACGAGTACCGGTACCCTCCCGAAAACGAAAACAGAGGATCATACGACCATTTTAACAAAATTCGGCTACTCTTTTTGATCGCAATACTTTTTTTTGGTAGGTAACATGATTTTTTTTAAACTCTTCTATTCTTCTATTAGCATAATTCACGCAATAATGCTATGTAAAAGGTTTAAAAATCATGTTACTTACAAAAAAAGTATTGCTTTATAGATGAACTGGTCAGTAGTAGGTATTGCCTCCGTATAGTAATCAACTAAAAAAATTAACATAACTTAACATGAAGTCACGCCTATATCCCCAAAGGGGTAGACAAAGGTACCCACATTTTGCCAGTTTATGTTTAGGTCCAAATAGGCGAGCCTATTGCCGGCCACGTCGTTCGACCGTCGACGCCGTTCTTCGAGTGAAGGCGCTGGCGCAAGAGGAGATCCGCAGAGGCGGGGTGTTATTGGCGGTGTCTCTAGACATCGCCAATGCGTTCAATACCCTGCCCTGGGAGTGTATACGGGAGGCGCTCAAATACCATGACGTGCCTCCCTACCTCCGCAAGATCGTCGGCGCCTACCTATCGGAGCGGTACGTGGAGTACCCAGGAATAGATGGCAGCCTTCACAGGTGGGCCATGTGCCGCGGTGTTCCACAGGGGTCAGTGCTGGGGCCCCTCTTGTGGAACATCGGGTACGACTGGGTGCTTCGAGGAGCTCGCCTCCCGGGCGCCAACGTGACCTGCTACGCAGACGACACGTTGGTCACTGCCCGGGGGGCGACCTATAGGGACGCCGCGCGCCTCGCTACTGCGTCGGTGGCCATGGTCGTGCGGCGAATAACGATTTTGGGACTCAGGGTGGCGCTTGACAAGTCGGAGGCCATTTGTTTCCATGGCCCTCGGCGAGCGCCACCGGTGGACTCCCATATCGTAGTGTGTGGCACCCGGATCGAGGTTAAGCCCGAACTGAGGTATCTTGGGCTTATCCTCGATCCCCGATGGAGCTTCCGCGCTCATTTTGACCGCCTGGGTCCCCGTCTACTCGGCACGACCGCCGCCCTTCGGCGGTTGATGCCGAACCTGGGGGGACCTCAGACGAGCAGCCGCCTCCTTTATTTGGGAGTGGTAAGGTCCATGGCCCTATACGGGGCCCCCGTATGGGTCGACGCCCTGACGGCAAAAAACGTCGCCGTGCTGCGACGTCCGCAGCAGGTGATGGCCGCCGGGGCGGTAAGAGCTTACCGCTCCATCTCATTCGAGGCGGCTTGTGTTATGGCGGACTCCCCTCCGTGGGAGCTGGAGGCCCATGTCCTCGCGTCAGTATATCATTGGCGCGAGGAGGCCCGGGGCCGGGGCGAGTTCCCGGCACCCTCGGAGGTGGGAGAGCGGAGGCTCCAGGCGAGACGGTCCTTGCTTCTGGAGTGGGAACGGCGGCTGGCTAATCCCACGTTTGGAAGGGGGACCGTCGAGGCGATCCGTCCGGTCCTCAGAGACTGGATGGACAGATCGCGAGGGTCGGTGACGTTCCGAATGGCGCAGGTCCTCTCGGGGCATGGATGCTTCGGGAAATACCTGTGCCGGCTGGGACGGGAGCCGACCAGTGGGTGCCACCACTGTGGCGGCGATGATGACACGGCGCAGCACACCCTAGAGGAGTGCCCCGCGTGGGCTGGGGAGCGCCGTGCTCTCATCGCCGAAGTGGGGACGGACCTCTCGCTGCCGGCCGTAGTTCTGTCTATGGTTGGCAGCGATGAGGCGTGGGCGGCGGTTCAAACCTTCTGCGAGACTGTTATCTCGCAGAAGGAGGCGGCGGAGAGGGGGAGGGAAAAGGACCCACTTTCCCTCCCACAGCGCCGCAAGCGAACCGGGGTCCGGAGGAGGCGGTACCACCAACTCCTCCCCCCCTAACTGTAGGCCGGGCAGTAGACGCGGGGGCGTCTGCTGCCCTTGCATAGGCCTCGAGGTTGAAGGCGCACGTCGTGTCGCGTGTGCCTTGCCTAGGCGGGCTGCAGAAAGACTCCTCTTCTGCCGCACCAGAGACGGGCCTGCCGCTGAGTAGCGGCGGGCGACTCGCACGGCGATGGCGGAAGATGTTGTTCCCGCCATCGTCGATATGCGAGGACGATGGACACCGTGGTGGTTTAGTGGGTAGTCTGGTAGATTCAGGAGTCCCACACGAAGCTCGCCCCCACCCCTGTAGGGAGTGAGCGAAGTGCGTAAATGCATTCCACCACGTAAAAAAAAAAAAAAAAAAAAAAAAAAAAAAAAAAAAAAAAAAAAAAAAAAAAGGCGAGCCTATTGCCATTAACCGGGCACTTATAAATCTGCGATAAATATACACATAACTTCGAAAAGCATCCAAAAGTCATTGGTGTGTGGCATGGTAAAACCTGGGATCGAACCCAAGACCTCGTCTCAGCAGTCCATTACCCATACCACTAGGCTACCTAAATTAATTCTTTCGTACAAATCATTGTTTTATTCCTTGTCGTATGATTAGCAACAGACCTTGTATAGAAGGGGTATATTTCACTCTAGCAAGAGCAGGTCGCGGCAACATCGTAATGCGCGCTCCTTCCTATCTGGGAAAAGATGTGGACACCGTAATTCCACACCTGCGAAAGCCTTCGATGGCCCTCTTAAGGGCTACCTCATACTCGGCAACAGCTAATGGTCATGCGCTTTGGTCGGTTCGAGTCCCACATACCTAACTACCCATACTGACTTGGGCGAGTGGAGATTTCCGGGCGGTCAAAAAAAAAGAGGTATATAATATTGGACGCAGGAGATACACCAGGGATTTCCCCATAATTAAATAGAAAATATAGGATTTCTGAATATCCGGTAGAGGTCTATAATATGCGTTCCTTCAACGACAGTTAACAATACATAATTGTTATTGAGGATTATAATATATAATACAATCCTTTGATTTAGAAGTTTAGAATTATGTGGGGCTGGTTTACACTTGGACTACTCCAGAAGTCTAAAATATAATATAAGCTACTCGAAAACGCTCTATACAAAATTGATACATGCAGGTGATGTCACACACCCGTCGTGCACCGTGGAAATCTATGGAGTGCATCATGGCATTTATTTTGGTCTGCGATGCGCGTATTTTTTATGATGAAAGTAATTAAATAATTATTAGTTAAAGAGGATTCTACAAAATTATAAACTTGGTTTTTACTTACTTTTATAGTCTCTTTTTGGTTTTTGAGTAGGTTTAATTATTTTATCTTAATATTACTCAGGTGTAGTACAATGGGCTCCAAAAGTTCACGGATACCTTAAGAGAAGAGAGAGAAGAAGAAGAGAGAAGAAGGTAATCCTTTGACAGCATTAGTCTAATTTAACCAAAAGTAACATAGATAACGCTAATGAAATAAACTAGTTCAATGTATAATATTTCTTTATAAGAAATAAGTAAAGTCATGGAAGTAAAATCCTACATTCCATTGCATTAATAAGTATATATCCAATATTGCCACTAAGTTGAATTGAAGAATGAAGCATTGACTTCATACAATGTTAGTTTTTAACTGCCCAGGAACTTTTGTAGCTCACAATACAATGTTAATTATTACCATCAATTTTGTGATCTCACATAATTTTTCCTTCACTGGATCAGCCGGTAGACAATCTTATGAAACCAAAGAATAAATTGATCCTGACTCCTGTAAAAATATGCGAAGAGTTATTAAAGTAGTAGCAGTGACAGGTATCCTAGCATCTCTGGAGACCCTATAAATTTTTACTTTCATAGAATATTGAGGCATTGGAGTTTTATATTCATTACCTTTCGTACCAAATTGAAAATAATCCATCAAGCAATTTTACCTGTAACGTGAATGTAACCTTTTGAACCAATAAAGATTGATTTGATTTGATTTGATTTGATTATATGGCCTTACCAATATATTTTAGACCTAAGCCAAACTCACCAGCGAGTCAGGTGCGGCTATAGCGCAGGACTTCCCCTTAGGCTTAAGAGATTTAATCACAGTTACCTCAACAAAAGGCAAATATGAAAACAAATCGAAGAAAGAGTTGAAAAGCAGACTCTGGATTTCAATGCAGGTACTTAATTGGGATGCAACCCGAACTAATGCGTAAGTACCTAATGATAATGACGATATTATCATAGTTTGCTAGCTCTGATCTTATCAGGATTTCCACAGTGACGGTTGAGTATGCCGTAAAAATTATTTCCCTTTGAAGAAAATGGACCATGTTCGTTGGCATATCTGATTTGTCTGCGATACATACAAGCGAAGTTTTGATTGTCAACCTTGTCTTAATATTTCACCGTAGGGATTAAAGTGTAAAATGTCTAACACTTTCCAACAACACTCATTCCTTTATAATCCTTCTCAAATTTTCCTTTTAACCACACCGCATTAAGCAAGTAGATCTTTTACAATAAATCACTTAAATCTGCGACATTAATCAAACAATAACCGGTAGAAATTGGATCCACGCCTCATCATAACCTTTTAGAGATCTTTTGTGAACTAAAGAGCTCTGACATAATGTGTTATCAAATAAAAGAAAGGTGTGAATTTTCACAGGCGGTTATCGAGGCCCCTCCTACTTAAGATGGCGCTATCCCCTCCAACAAGCGGTCAGCCAGTAGCGTTAGAGAATCTCGTCTCGTTCATACCTACAGCCACCGCGACTCAACACTTGGCACCACCTTTTTTCGAATGCAATTATCAGTTTCCAACGAACATCAAGCTAACAAATTTAGTCATACTCGTCCTCTCCGACATGGATCTTAAAAATATAAAGTGAAGTGATATATTTCGACATGAGCGGTTATTAAAAATATAATTTATAAATATGAATATATGATAAATTTTACGAACGATGAACACGATGGACGATATTTCAAGTACTTGTGAAAATGAGTGCATCTCGAATAAAGCGACGACGCGTGTACTTTGTGGTGTTGATAAATATTCTAATTACGATTGTGAATCGGAAACAGAATATGACAGTGAAAATGAAACTATAGATATATGTGAAAACAGTGAACATTCTGTACATAGAATTCGTGAAAATAAAAACTATATAGGTGTTCTAAATCCACTTTTAAGTGCGGATAAAATACATCATTTTGAACCGAGTAGAGTTGTATTTCCCGCGAAAACATTGAACAGTATTAGAAATCTTTGTAATAAAAGTGACGCATCCAATAGTAACACAAAAGATGCAGTTAATAGCATTATTAATAGTAAAAGCAAAACATTCCTAATAGATAGCATCTTGGGTACTAACAAAAGTGTTAATTCTGAAGTTGTGAATTCACCTGACAGTGATATTATTGAAGAAACTACAGATGAGCACAACGGTAAGAAATGTTCATATTATAAATATTTTGGGTCTGGGTTTAGTATAAAAGTATTTTAAATTGTTATATTTCGAACGGTGAATGATGTTCACATTGAAATTATTATTCAATGAACTGTTCAATGAATCCGAATTTCGTTTTTGAATAGCATCGATCGCTGTTCAACAAATGCACTGTCTAGCATTTATGATGTTAACTTGGACCCCGAAGGTGTTAGACCGGCGCTGTACTTTTTTAAATCTCACCAAGAACCCATTTGCTAAAATATATATATCCTAGAATCTAAGAAACTAATAATCCTTTGTCAATTTATTTCAGCTTGTAATTTAGCTCAGTTTCATAAATTAAACACTCAGCCCTTTCCATAACACCAAAAATACAACTTTTGAATAAACGAAGAATCTCTCTAGTGATGTATTAGAGGACCTGATTTGAGTTTAGGTAGTCGTTGGATTATGCAAAAGTAAATCATACGAAATCTGTGTTGTGTTGTTTGTAAGTGTTACAGCCTTGCTTTTCCTAGCATGAGAAGACAGATAGAGACTGTTTCTAACTGCTTTCTAACGTATCTGTATATGCATCTCCAACATCAGAAATGTGGCCTTGAGAGGCGGTTAATCCGTAAAGCAAAACTGTGGCCACCAGCCTCCGACATGGTCCTAATCACCATTACTAGCATCATTGTCATTTTTGAAGTTCAATAAATTTATAATTGGGTATTTTCCGATATTTGAAATAAATTCTTATTAAGCTTATTAAATTATAAATGGTAAAAACCGGTTAAAAGGATCTTTTGCTCGTATTTTATCCTTTTTATTAATTTTTAATTGTACATCTAAAATGTTATAGAATAGTCAATAATTAGACAATACAAATGTATGACGTCACAATTGTTTTTTTGCATACAAATACAAAAACATGTTTATTTATAACTTACAACTTGCACGTTTACAACACATTTATGAAAAAATCAAAATACTGTTTTTTTTTTCAATACTTATGAAGGCGACCCAAAATCACGACGACAAAAGACGACAAAAAATTTTAGTTGTAGTACTACTATCTTGTGAAAAGTCCCATTGTTTTAATAACGACAGTCTTAAACGCCCTCTTTTCTATATACCTAGTAAGTACAGGTTTTAGATAAGCACGAGTATAAGTACTAAAGTAGTCCAGATTTCGCAAACTTAAATAAAACATTTAAAACATTTAACATTTTGATTTTGATTTTGAATACGACTGTACCACAAACGCTGTGTACAGTAACACTATCTAAAATCGCAAAACTGAAAACTCATCACATAATTAAAATTAAATCCATTTGTATTTTCTCTCCAGTATCATCAACATCAACGTGTCCCGAGCTCAGTGCACTAAGCGATGCAGGGCTACTTGCCGGACATGCGTATGCGCATTGGCTTGCTACGCATCAACCCTCTACGTCACTCTACGGTGAGTATCATCACTACAATGTTCTAAAAACATTTGGACTGAGGTTCTAGCCAAAATGCATTCGTTCCGAATCTACACTCGTCACCGCTCTGAAAATGTATGGGAGTGACATTTGTTATCGGAATCGGATCACATGACATTCGGCAACAAATGTCACTCCCATACATTTTCCGAGCGATGACGAATGTAGATTCGGAACTAATGCATTTTGGCTAAAGCCCCTGAGTAGGGTTCGACCTCAGTAGTAGAAAGCTCTACCGCTACGCCATAGAACATCTAATTTACAAGAAAATTCGCTGTTATTCATTTCTTTTCTTTTTATTACGCTTTCAGTGTGCGTCTGTACTTCTGCCTTTATGCTAATCTGTCCTTCTGCTACAGAGGCATAGGTATCATAATGAAATTATACTAATTATTTGATTGTAATTTTATACAAATATTATATCATTTTATTTAAAGTTTTAATTATATTCGTATTTAATTTTTATTACAAATAAAGAACCCATAAAACAATGTCCAACGGGATTTGACAATGAGGTCGAACAAGTATTTGGTGATAGAGTCCAATTTAGAGGACCTAAACCGGTACAAGTATTTGATATTGATCTTTTACATCCGTAAAGTACCCTCTAACCTCAATCATTATCACTTGCATCCCCACAGGCCTGTAATAACATTATAGACAGCATGCGTGCTCTAATCGCGTGCCAGTATTGTCCGGTGTAATTCTTCGCACGCATTCACACGCAATCGTCCCTCACTAACGGATTATAACTAATTATTATTTGCCCCTTAAAATATAGAGAAAAGACACGATTCGATTGTTATGCATCTGTGCTAGTCATGTTAAGAAGATTTACTGTAATTGGTATGGAAAATGTATTCACAGTAAATAATGAACTCTACCAACAATCTACATTAACATTTACTTGACATCTTAATACGAATGTGTAGGAATTCAATAATTCAATATTTTACGTTCATTTTAACAATAAAGTTCAAAATATTCCATAATATATACTTTCAATAAGAGTAAAAGTGCAATTCTGGGCGGATATAAAATAATACTTAATATCATAATATTATAATAATCTACAACGGTATATCCATCCCAATCGAGCAGTCCGACTGGGGAAGTACCTCCCTACAGAATATCGCCGTTTAATAAACTTGTGTTGTGTTTTCGGTGGTGAGTAGGGTAGCCAGAGCTAACTAGAGAGGTTTTGTGTTGTCAGTGGGAAAACCAAAGGCTTATCCTACATCTTTTGCGCTGACGACACAGAATGTTCTTACAGGGGTTGCGGCACGGAGTGTTATTCCTCTGGTGTTACACTCGCCCATAGGCCACGGTAACCACTTACCATCAGGTGGGCCGCGTGCTTGTCTGCGACCTAAGTTGTATAAAAAAAGATACATAAATCATTCAAAAAAATTCTTTTTAGAAATTGCGCCTAGCCTAGTGAGCGACGAAACTTAAATTTTATACATTTTTTACTTACATCTGTCTATTTAACCGTAAGCATATGTCCACGTACAAGGTGTGTATTCACACTAAAACGCAAACTACTTACGAATGTACGAGGTGTAACAGTCACCTAATACCACAAGAAAGCGTGCAGAGACACCTGCTCATATTCTGTTTACATGGTAGAGATTCATAGATTTGTACATATATCCAATATTATACTACGACAACTATCCTTCAATTTGCAGATTTATGCTAGACTAAAGGGTAACATTAGCTTAGGCTCGAAATTTTTAACCCCCCACTTGCAGTAGCGAACCCCACTCGCACTTGCAGGCCACCGCTGGTATGATCTGCCGAAATGGGCGTAGTATTACTGAAGGGTCACCGAATGAGACTTGCGTGGTCAGACAGAGCCCCATAATATCATGCAGTTTCTTCGTGCAGGGTATGCAGATGATGTCCTTTTTATTAACACATAGCATAACATAAACTCACATCTATATCCCCGAAGGGGTAGGCAGAGATGCTAGCACCCACATTTCGCTAGTTTATGTTTAGGTCCCGATGTAAAAGGTGGCGAGCCTATTGCCATTAACCGGGCACTTATAAACCTGCGGTAAATACACACATAACTTCGAAAATCATCGAAGAGTCATTGGTGTGTGCCATCGTAGAACCTGGGAGCGAACGCGAGACCTCGTCTCAGCAGTCCATTACCCATACCACTAAGCCAACGCGATTCTTTTGCCTATCGAAACAAACAAGACTCCGAAAATCATAATGAAATGAATTTATTTATTTCTAAGAATATGGTACATCGAGGTTTTTCATTTTTTTTTTCACCAAATTAGGACTTCCTTACGATTTTACTATAGAAATTGTGGCCAAAATCTTTTTTTCCGAAACCACTATAAAATCAACCGTTATAGGTGTATATCCTGTGTTAGGTATATTAATCCTGTGATGATTCAATGAATCAGAATGTCGTATTCAAAAGAATGTGTGTATTTATTTATGAGCAGTTTGTCACATTGGTTGACTCGGCAGCAGGAAGGAATTTCGGTGGCTATAAAATTAGTGTGAGCGTGTAATGTCCGAGAATAGCCCGGGGGTCCACTGTAAGTTCAAACTTTCTATGTCAACTCAGGGCGATATTATCTACGTTGACATTTTGACATTCTGTTCGTGTATTATTGTACCTTGAGGAGGTAGCTTACCAAGCTGATGCAGCACACTAACAGTTAGATAACACCTTTTTTTTACATTTCACCAGCTTTATTTATTCGATCTGACTCTTGCATTTTTCTAGCTTTTAGAGATCCCTGGTCTGGTCGAGGCTAAAACGAATTTCCTCCCACAGTAATTGGTTGTTGTAAAATATAAAAATAGTTGTAAAATATAATTCATAGGTTCTCAACAAATACTAGTCTACTCGAGAAGCACATGACCAAAGAATAAAACATAGCTCGTTTACAAATTGGAATTCTTAAAGCGTTGGGCTTCTACCCCAAGAATAACTTTCTATAGTTATAATTAAAGTAACTGAGCTGAGCTACATCTTTACCACAGCGTTTACATTTAAACAATTACAACTGTTAGCATCGTGGCGTCACAAATGCAAACAAAATGGGAAATTGAATTGAATGTTTGTTACTCGTTCACCCAAAAATTACTGAACAGATCTGGAAGAAATTTGGCACAGAGATAAATTATAATCTGGTACCTGTTCCTGAGATAAAAATGCTAATTAATGGTATCCTGTAAGTAATAGGGACAGGGACAGTTGTGACAGTAATTGTAATAAAACTACGAATCGTAGTTTATTTACAATTAATAATAGAATCTTCGACAATTGGTTTGAAGTCAGGTCGTGACTCGTGACTTAAATATTTCTTCCAAATGTTAAAGATTCAAATTGAAAGATTACCAGTTTGCTGAAATAGCCATTTACCTTCAATGCGATATAATACTTCGCTAAGTTATATGCTTTTACAACAATTTATATATCATTTGCGATACCTTTTAAATATAGCAACAGGCACAGTACAATTGAAATAAGGTTGGCGTTCGGTAGGTCCGTCCTTCTCGATTCTTTTCATAGTGATCTTGGTTGTGAGTTTGTGACGTTGATCTTTGGTAACAGGCAACTAACCGGTGCACCAATGATTATAATAATCTTACTTTTTTTTATACAACTTAGGTTGCAGACAAGCACGCGGCCCACCTGATGCTAAGTGGTTACCGTGACCTATGGGCGAGTGTAACACCAGAGGAATAACACTCGTGCCGCAACCCCTGTAAGAACAGAGACGTTCTGTGTCGTCAGCGCAAAAGATGTAGGATAAGCCTTTGGTTTTCCCACGGACAACACAAAACCTCTCTAGTGAGCTCTGGCTACCCTACTCACCACCACCGAAAACACAACACAAGGTTATTAAACGGCGATATTCTGTAGGGTGGATATACCGTCGTGTCCTACCTCCTTTTGTACTATTGTAAATACTGAATGTAGTATCTATGTTTTATAATTGGATGAACTCAGCTAGATAACATTTTGCACAGAAAGACAAACAAAGTATGCTTTATTCGAACGCCTGACGAGAAAGATAAAATTAATTAAATGCCAATGTCAGCCAGATTTACAATTACTATAGAATGAAAGACGTGGCACTAAACAACTTACACTCTGCTATTTCAAACAGGAAAGCGATGACGTGACATGACTGACTGATCTTATCCTAAAAAGGTGAACTTTTACCGATTATCCACAACTTTCTAACCAAGAACGCCTGTCATGGTCATGTTGGAGTCATCTATTGGAATGGTATGTAAACGAAAATTTGAATAAGCCAGTTGATCAGTGTGAGGCTATCACAGCGGCACGCGTTGCATTCAATTGTGATTCTCTTTCTACCACGGGCAGTTACACTACCAATTTTATTGCTACATAATACTTTAAAATTGTTACACGTCATTTTAAGTCTCTTCTCAAAGTCCTTTTATGCTGTACATCCTTGGTGTACATATAAAACATATTGAAAAGGTTCTCATTTGTTAACGTAGAGTCATCATCTCACGATTTACTTCTGTTCCTTACACATTTCGCAAGATTCCTCTACTGTCATTAAGACTTGCATTCCCATATGGAGTGCTACAGACTAACCTTCTATTTTTTATCAAAAAACAATTTAATCAATGTAATTTAATAAATAAAAAATGTAAAATGTATAAGTCTATAAATTGTAATTAAGTAATTGAGGTTGTTAATAAACAGTTTTCTTTCTTTCTTTCTTTCTTTCAATGCATGGTTTTACCGGGGAATGGTTGTGCTTTACATGTGTCATTCGCTCAGTTCTTATAAACCTCCATAGCATACCCTTTTCAATTCTTGTTATAACATTCTCTATATATACGTATACATAAATAGCCCGAATTTGGCTCAAGTATAATTGTAACTACCAACAGCTTGGGTACACACACCGTACGGTTCGCGCGATTAGGCCGAGGGCACATTCGTCGAAATGTCGCCAGCCGTCGGTCGGTGGTCGCGACTTCGCACCGAGGTGTCGGCAAACAGCTGCCGCGGCGATAATTACCAACAAAGCTCTCATGTTTATACATCGGCTTAACGCTGCCTCTCTTGTGATCGAACTGTATCCAGAAACTTAGTTGACACCACCGTTCTATGAAATACATAGGTGCTTACTGAGAAATGGATAGCTTTTTTTCAATTTCATAAGGATTGTGAAATATGTGTTCAATAACTAAACGAAGGACGTGGACGTACTCTTAGTCTTCTTACCCACGTACCACACTGAAAGTGGGATACTGTAAATAGTCAAACACAAAACGATAGCTCAAAAGTTAAGTTTTTTCAGTCTGAGAACATGGCCAGCAGTCACTAACAAAATGTCTTCCTATTGGTTGTGTACTTACCTATCTTCATAATCAATATGTATTTCATTTACCTACCTCTGCCAAGATGGTATTGTGTATTGTTTTACTGAAATATAACGGCAATTATATTTGAACGATAATCCCAAGGCATATCATATGTTAGCAACTCATTTAATATTTCTTTCTTATGATCCGCACAGGCAGAGAGGAGCGCATTTAGTAAAAAAAAAGTAAATTTGTTGAAATAACGTGATTGAAATCATGCCCGCATATCTTCGAGGATCATGGTTCAGGATATTTTTAATCAGGTAATAAACTGAACTAAACTGAACTATAGCACTTTAATTCAATATGTATATTAAAGTTGATTTAACCCTATTCGCTGCGTACTTTTCTGTCTGCGCTAACCCTTAGAGAAAACCAGTGTTAATGCGTATGAGCAATATCACAAGAGCTTTTCATTTTCAACTCTTAGCCATGTAAATGATTCTTTTAATAACAGGATCGCCAACGCAACGACAGGTGCTACCTCCGTGTTAACATAAGCAACTAAGTTCTATGCTGGTTCACAAGTTTAGAGTAAAAAATAAATAAAGAAAAACAAAA
This sequence comes from Pelosia muscerda, assembly GCA_963691645.1. Classification (NCBI taxonomy): domain Eukaryota; kingdom Metazoa; phylum Arthropoda; class Insecta; order Lepidoptera; family Erebidae; genus Pelosia; species Pelosia muscerda. Next base: position 8,805,054 of record OY829105.1, read on the forward strand.
ACCCGACTGCGGAAACTAAAAAGAATGAAACAAGCCCAGTAGTTTAAAATTCATACAATACTCACAGTCGGGGCCCCTTGGGAAGATTTAATTGGTAAAATTAGAATTTCCTCCTTTGCGTCGCGCAGTCGGGTAAAAAGTAAAAGACCTCCCACTCTGATTTCAAAATAAACGGTCTCTTTTCTGCAATATGTAAAATATTCTATATAATACAAACAAGTAACAATATAAAGGTTTCAATAACATTTAATATACATCCTGAAATGTTGTACGATCGTAAAACGCTTACGTAAATAGTTAGCAGTCGGTTAGCACGACCATCGCATACAGCGGCCACAATACCATGTTGACACGCGAGATGTCAAACTGCGCAGGCACACCGCAAACATACTGATTGTGTTTAAAGCCACTTAACAAGAGCCCGTGATAATTCCGATTAGTATACGAAAAAACTTTACGAGATATTTGTTTTAGCGAGAGCAGCTACTTTGTATGTAGATATTGTAAAGGGGTTTGAACATTGGAAAACGATGATTCTGTAATTTATTTTCTACAAATATTTGTTGTGCGAAATTTACTTAAACGTAAAATTTTTCTATTGCTACAGATGACAAGAATAATAGACGTCCAAGGCGGGCTGGGCCGGAACGAAAACCTCGACAAGCTTATAGCGCCAAACAACTTGAGCGACTGGAGTCCGAATTCAAAATTGACAAATATCTCAGTGTGTCAAAAAGAATGGAGTTATCTAAAGCTTTGGGTTTAACAGAAGTACAAATAAAGACTTGGTTTCAAAATCGACGAACGAAATGGAAGAAACAGCTGACGTCCCGGTTGAAAATTGCTCAGCGACAAGGACTGTTCCCACCGCAAATATTTGGTCATTCACCACCAACATACTCTTTATTGAACCCCTACGCTTATACACCTCTCAGTTGCGTTTTCACGCCTGTTACTTTGCCCTCATCGCCACCATAGACTAAGGAAGAATAAGATATTAAAAATATTAAAATAGAAGTATTTTAGGTACTTAGTAATAATTACAGTAAGTAGCACATGTGATGAACCAAATTGTTCCTTTTTCAAACACACATTTATTAAAAATGTTTTGACGGTCTTTATTTTATTCAAAACGTTGAAATGTTAGATATCATTCTTATAGATATCATTTTATTGATTTCAACATCATCATTTTATTGATTTCAAATAATTTGACAGAACAATGTGTTTTGAACATTTTTTTTTAAATTTTAATTGTAACTTATCAATTTACTGCGTGCTTCGTACACTCACTTATTAATCCTTACTTAATCACAATACAATCATTTTCACCATCTTTAAGTAAGTAAGTTGGATAGAAATCATCGAAACATTTCGTGTATTGAAGTTGAAATCATTTACAATGATTTTTATTTAAGTCATTGTCTTAGGAATATGACAATATTATTTATGTCACTGATACTAATTACCCACTACCATTTAACACATTATGGAGTTGGTATGAACTTTAAACTTCAAATAAAGAAATATAATAAAAACGTATTAACATCAGTAGTCCACCCTGTACAGCAAATATGAGTATCTACAATACTTAATACTGCAAACAGTGTTGCCACCTTAGCTATTTTGGGGCTAGAACTAGCTCTTTTTACGACTGAATTTCTCCATATTTCACTACTTAGCCCTAATAGGGCAACCTAGCCCTTTTTGCGCATATCCAGTTACCTACTAAAACCTCTATTAACATGGTTATTCAGATGATTAAATAATTCATGCTCTCCTAACCTAACTGTAAGAGTGACCCATTTATCTGGGATTTTTTAGAATTTACTGTGGTTACCCCACTGCTACATAGCGGGGAATACCCGACTAAGTGAGCCAGTATAAACCGAGCAATTGAAAATGTAATCAGGATTTGTTCATAATAACTTAAATTGAGTGATTTTTTTTTCACTGTATTGTAATGTTTTCTATGAATGTATTGAATACGGTACTCGTGCTCAAAGTTTTTGTGTAGTATTAATACGATAATCTATTGTTTGAACGCGTTATTCCTCTGTTGTTATTGCTACCTATAGTGCAAAAATGAACTTACCTCTATCAAAACAGACATACAAACAACATTATAAAAAAGAGTGGGAAGCAGAATTTAAGTGGAACGGTTTTAATTTTTAGCTCTTTTCTAGCCCTACCTTTGGAGACTGAATTTACAAAATTCAGCCCTATTTTGACTGTCATTTAGCTCTCTTTTAAAAATCAAGGTGGCAACACTGACTGCAAACAATACATACTCCATATTCCTAACATAATATAAATGAGGTAATAAATCTATTTTAGACGAATTTTCTTCATCATCATCATCATCACAACCTTCCCCTAAGTATTATTTCAAAGAATCCCTTAAAAAATATTTCAAAGCTATCAATTATTTCAAAGTTTTATTTCAACGCCTAACATTTGCTATCAACAGTATCTTAATTGAAGTACTTTTAACCTATTACGTAAGAATTGCATTGCATTCAGAATAAAAGGTGCACTTACGAAAGAATCTAATTCTCAAATACCACCAACACAATTAAAAAAAACAATTCTATGTAAAAAAACTTCTTTCTGAAATTAAATTATCATTATCATCTTGGCGTAGTTACTGATTACCTTCTCCTGCTTTTGGTTTGTTCAACTGCTGTCTAAAAAAAAGACGTAGGAAATCCAAAGGCAAAGATATCTTCTGTGTCTGAGGGGGAATCCCCTCTCGGGGTACACAATCCTGAGAGAGAACCTTACACGAAAGCCTTATCCGTCAATCATCAGGTCAGGGTCGCTTGACCTCGAAATTAGTGGTAGAACCCCATAGATTATATGCTTGACTTGTGAAGTTATGATAAATTGATAGCTTTCGCCTCCACTTTGAAAGAGTATATTTATTTTGACCAACATCTATTAATGTTCAATTTCCGTAATGTTTAGGATGTTAGTGTTTAACTATTTTGACTGCCGCGCGAACTGTACATAATTACTTAACTTGCTACTTTCGTCACTTCAAGCGTCACGTAGCTATAAATCAGAGGTGTCAAATTTTACACACGTAGGAATATTTTTTCTCTATATTATGGTATTTTAAACGACCAAAGCGGCAAACAACGGTGCCTATAAACACTCCCAACACCTTTGATGTCACTTACGTGTTACCGACTCCCCCGTTTGGTGATTTTCTTTTTGTTTCAAATAAATAAGATAACTGTAGACCATGAAGGATTGTATATATCTGTAGACACATACCGAATTACCAGTACTTACTTGAAAGTCAAAACTCTAAAGGGTGTAGGTGCCATCGAATATTCATACCGAAAAGATACCAAACGTGTTTAGTAATGTGTTTTACATTTTTTTTCTATTTGTTTTACATTATTTTATATTACATTACTAAACAGTGGTTCCCACGTAAACTGTGATTGCTGCTTGGCGGCCATCTTACTACACCGATATTATGATTGATGTAGGTATATCAGACCTCATCATCAGTGCGTAGGTACCTTCTTCATACTGAGGTTTGGCTGCTAGGCTAGTTTCATATTGTGCCAATGAGTTAATGAATTGAGTGGGATTGGATATATTTTCAGAATCATACACAATTTTAATATTGTTAAAAACCTCCAAAATGCCATATTATGTTATCTTAGAGTGCGTGACGTCAATTGTGTTCAGCAGTTTTAGCGAACCCGCAGTGGTGCAGTTAATTATTGCTCACGTATGACATCATGCACTGTGATTCGTGTTAGCTACAGATTAAAAATATTGTAAATAACAACATTTTATTCCTTCATTTAAAAATTATTAAATGAATCATATTACTTTATTATTCGGTTTACCGTAAAATACTACTACCTTTTTTATTTAAGTAGGTACATCTTAGAGAACAGAATACATATGATTAGTTTATCCCCTACCCTTTTACCAAGAAGGGTTAATTAGTAAAGACCTAAAGTAGAGAAATTACATACTCCGAAAACTCTTGAAATGTCACTAGCAAAAATCCGTTAATTTAATTACGTATTATCTTGTCTATAATGTCTATATAGGAGTAAAATATAATTTACGATACAAATAGTATTCATATTGTATTATATCAAGTACTTACCTTATTATATTTAAAATGTAAATTGAGTTGTAAATAAATTATGTCTACATTACAGCAGAGTAACATTTTAATTAAAATTAAGCTATCTCAACATCAAACCCATCAATTAATATTCTATAAAATATTATACAAGTATAATTGAGTTTTATTTATCAACCAGCTTTTGTACCTAAGTAGATTTTTGATGGCATATTTGTTACAAGATATTTATTATGGCGTAAAGCTGCAAAAGCTCCTTTGACTACACAACTGCTTAAAATAATGCAAAACGTCGTGAGCAGTGTGGATAATAAAAGATATATTAAATATTTGCATAGACTTCTATTAATTGTAAGTGATACACACAAAAATATTGATTAGTAATAAAAACTCGTTAGCTATTGTAATGTTTTTGTTACAAATTATTATCATTAAGAGATTTTAGAATCGTCGTGATAAGTTTTGAATTTGTTGCAACAACTCATAACTTTTTTAATGGCTATGGTTGGGAGTGTTCTTTCAATGAATCTTGCCAGTCTTTCAATTAGTTGTGGTAATACAATGTGCGACAGGGTAGTGCAAATCGCAGTCAGCACCGCCCAGGCCCAATGCAGCAGCTCGTAGCGCGCCCAGAGCTCTCCCGCGTGTCCAAGCTACACCCGCACTGGTAAATATAAAAAAAACTTGTCAAAATATTAAAAAAAAATATCATCTATAGGGAAACACGATTATGTTAATCGTTACGATATTTGTAGCGGGAGAGGGCCCCTCACACGCCTCTGAGCCGCTCGTGAAGAAACCATCTGATGAGGCCATCATTGCCATCAAGCTGTGCACCATCATTGTACGGTACGTATTACGTAGGTAAGTTTCAGGAAAGAGGGTCACCATTTGTAATGTCCTGAATCTGTACCATCAGTTTACCATCAGGCGAGGTGAAGTCAAATTGACGTGACCTAAATAAAAAAAAAAACAGTGAGCTATTACTATACTATTTTAGTAAAACACTTACTGCCAAACCGGTAACCAGTACCAATTGCTGTCACGTAGATCCCTTGCCTGCTTATTCCCAATGCATAAAGCGCGGTAAAGGCACGGAGTTGATCGTGGTCTCAACGCCAGTAGAGCATATTTAGCCAACTTATTTATTGCTGGAACCCGAGTATGTTTGTCTTCTGAATCTCGTTTGAAACGAAACACTTCATCCACGTTCACTGTGTCCCCTCCACTATCTACCATCTGCATTACTTGCGTTTGTTGAGGATTCTGAATGGTAAAAACGGAATTATTAATTTCTATGTAACCTCAAAACTTTAAAATAGCTGGACCGATTCAGATTATTTATATTTTTAACATTTATATTCAAGTCTGTAAATCACCGAAGGGATATTTAACACCCACTTCTCACCAACTATGATTCACTCACGTAACGGCAACGAGCCTATTGCCGTCAAGTAGGCACTTTTTCATGGAATACTGCCCTTTTTAGTCTGTCTAATTATCAATACAAAGGTTATATAAAGGTAAATAGTGTAAAATCTACGGGGCAAAGTAAGCATTCGAATGATACCACTCCAAAAGTTCCTGGACAATTTGAAACTAAAATTGTATAAATAAGTGACAGTCCAAGTAGCTACTGGATAATAGATCTACTTATTAATATAATTTTTACACCACTACTTGTATGAATTTACTTATCACTACATAGTTTGGAACGAAGTCGCGTTCTCTATGTTCTTATGTCTCGTCGTATGCTTAAATTTTGATGCGGTTTTTTATTGGATAGAGTGATACCTATAAGAGGCAAAAAAATGTTGCAAAAACAGGGTGACGCAGACGAAGTTGCGCGGGTCAGCTAGTTTTATTATAAAGAAAGAAGACATCGATCTAGGTTATTTTATTGACACTATTTAGGTATATTATTTTTATACCTAGACTTAGGCTGTCAAAACGATATAGATCTTAAGGTGTCCAAGAACTTTTAACGCCCACTAAGCAATAAAAAACTTACCATAGTAATACACATGAGGACCTGCAGTACGAACATGCCAAAGGACAAGAAGGCGATGCCAGTGAGCGATATATCAAAAAGGTCTGCTACGCCCAAGCCGTGATGTTCACGTTCCTCAGCGTATTCTTCAACAACATGAGTCTGAGCTGGTGGATGATATAACGGCGGTGGTGGAGGAGGCATTGAGTATTCATAGCCACCACCTGTAACATGTAAGTACCAGAACACATTGACCTAATTTGGTGTTTCGGGGCTTCAAACACGAATCTAAAGGAAAAAGTGTCATATTCACACAGAAATAAATTATAGTTTGGCATAACAGAAACAGATCCTAATCATTCTTTGAGTCAGTTAGGGTCGGCTTTTTAGTCTACTTGGAAATCTAGAAAATAACCTATGCATTTGCCAATTTTCATCCAGTTCTCCAGTAGTCGCATGATACTTTTCGTTTTAGGAACGGATTCAAGGAGGGGTTTCTCCTCGCTGTTTGTTTTCTACCGCCTATACCATGGTTTGTGCTCATTAAAATATCGCACCACTCACCATAGACATATTACAACCAGAAAGGCACTGTGCGGTATGATAGAAACTTCATCCCACGTACGCTCAAGCTGTGGAATGAACTTCCTGCAGTGGTTTTCCTAAGCGATTACAATATGGGGTTCTTCAAGAAGCGCATTAGAAGGTTTCTTCAGGGTCTGCTGTACGAGCGCAACGCCTCTGGTGTTGCACACGTCCATAGGTCACGGTGACCATTTTCCATTAACTACCACCTAAGTAGAATAAAAGGGAATGGAAGTGAATGAACTACATCAGGCGTTTAATAACTGCGGAGGCGACTCGGACGTCGGAGGTCGCAGAATGACCTCCGTCCCCCATGAGCGTGGTCCTGGGGATGACGGGTGGAGCCGCCTGTCACCCTAGCAGAAGCAGGCCACGGCGATGGCACATAATGCCACACCATACCCAGGGGCTAGATGGGGACACCATGGTTCCCACATTTAGGGAAGAGGGTCATCTCAACAGAGATGTCCCCGGGTCTGCCGGGGTGCGAGAGATATGTCTTGTATAATCTCACCTCCGGCAATCGAGGACCCATGGACGGCGTGTGTTTTGGTCGGTTCGAGTCCGACATAATCACCTCGATCGGTTTTGGTGAAGGTGGTATCCGTGGGGATTTTGCGCACGATAAAAAAAAGGCGTTTAATAACTAGATTAGTTCTTTCTCTTACCATATTTTTCGGTGTCATGTCCCGATGAGACGCCATTGTGTGCGTAACTGTTTACACCTTCACCTCCTTCGTATACCTCGTAACCTTCTCTTGTCTGCAGCGTTGGTGCTTGAGCGGGAAACCCCGGTATTGAAGTATTAGTTATTGCTGTGTTAACGTTAGCTGCTGCATTGTACACGTCATTCAACGACGCCGCCCTAAACATTTTTTAAAGTTATAATATGGTTTACTTCTCGAAATAATGCTAGCTATATTTGAGAATAGCTGCACCGTTTGCGATTTTATCTTTTTTTATCATGATTATAATTATAAGGATAAGTTAAGTATCGAGTTGACGGATGACTCTTTTTCTAGATCATTCCTGGTGCAAAGGTTGACCAACATCATACATCGTGGAAGCTTTGCACCGGGAACGATCAGGAGCAGGCACTTTAATTAGTACAGTACCCTATGTATTAACCCTTCATTGTCCAGACAACAAAGAGAAATATGTACAATGCACAAAATTATGGACACAGTGCAATTATGACAAGGATTTATTTATTTTATTTTTTTAGGTCAATGTCAAAGCCACTAGTTCCTAACGAAAAATCTTGAAGGCCTCTAGACACAAGGTTCTTTAATTTTTTATTGCATCAAAAAAGTAGTTTCCTATTGATATCTACTGAAATTGATATTCTTATTCTTTTTTACTTTTGTTAGTGTTCAAATTCATCAAAAACATAATGATAAGTTTGAACAAACAGTCGAACAAAACTTCTTGTTGAATTTATTCAAGGATCCACTTACTTGGCCAACCACTCTTGATAATTCCCTGACCCAACATCAAACATAACGTTGTTTCTGACGTCTTGTCTCCGCATAAACTCATTGCTCTTAACATCACTGAATGGTTTTCCAACACGATTCTGCAACACGCTCTTGCCCATTTCTTCCAAAATTTGTTCAGCAATGTAATTACGACAATGATACTCGTTCATCATTTTTCTAAAATTAAAAGTTAAGTTTCAAGTTCAATTAGCCTATCGTAGTCTACTACTGGACAGTACTTGCCACTGCAGGCTAGAACCCCGTGCGTCATCATACATAATTCAGTGTAAATCTTACAATAATTGAAGTATCAAAAAAACTAGTGCACTGTGCTATAGATTATGAATATTTGAAGAAGTATCTACCTGTGATAAGCGAGCGTAGAAAGCGCAGCATCAATAGATCCGTTCGAAGACGGTTTTATACTTGTGTTCACGGAACTATTAAAATCTTGATTTTCATTGTCAACCATGAAATAAGTTGGCATCAAATCAGAGCGAAGAATGTCATTGATATTTAGTTCACTTTCAAACATTTTACATGACACTAAACTTCCTAACATAAAATGCAAGATTACTTTTAAAAGCATTTTGTACAAGTCGCTTAGTGTACAACAGAGAAAAGAATGTCACACGGTGGAGTAAGTTGAACAAAAATATTATTCGAATTATAAAGCGGAAAATTGTTCGGCGACAGGCTTCGATACAGATGTTATCATACGTGGTTAACTGTACCTCAACATCTTTTTCTAAGTAAATACATACATAATAGTCATACATCTTTCTCATATGTGTAGGCACGGACAACATCTCTCCAATTGATACGATCCTACTGGCGTACCTATTTACCTACTCCTTTACACCGGCTGCGGGTAGATACTCTGGCCTTCTACTCACATTGGATCATATTTCATATTAGTGTAAACATATTGATAACACACTTGTACTTCTCCACGATATTTATTATTGAAACCGACTGGTTTCGCCGGTCTGATAAGTTTACATTGACCTTTGAAAAGCCTTTAATAATGTCGCAAGGCTAAAACGGTTACGTTCAATAACAATAAACATCGTGAAGAAGTCAAGTGTGTTATCAATATGTGTATTAAATTAATGTAACAATCAATCAACAGTATAAAAATATTGGTTTATGACTACCAACTTTTCGTTTCCTTATAAATTTTCATGCACGGCAAACTGGTGACGGGGTGACACAAAGTTCATCATCATCATCTTCGCGCTAGTCCCGGTCTCATCTAAGGCTATCAACTTAGAATCCTGGGAAAATCTATTACTTCTCACTTTGAATAAAGTAAATGTACCTACATGTGTCTCTCCTGAGACTTTGCTTCGGCTGACCATCAAGCGAGTGGAAGTGAAATTGACGTGCCATACATGAAAAATAAAGTGAAACCATTTTGTATGGTGTGTACCTACCTATAAAAACAAGACGAATTAAAACAAATCTTTTTAATTATGCCTGATTTTCATTTTTTTATCCTTTTAGGATGCCACGCGACTGGTACCTACTTCTGGTATTAATCAAATCAAACAAATCAATTAAATTAATTGCTATGTGCTCTTATCAGTTAAATAATTGTTTATACTATAATTGTAGTTTTTATTATAGTATAAAAAATATATAAAATATATAAAAAATATAGTATAAAAAATAACAGTGTTCCAGTTCCAAATACATTTACCTACCTACTCCTAAGTGTGACGTAAATCCAAAATTAACCTTCCATTATAAAACGCCCCAATGCGCCCCCTGCGGTCCTCATAATATACCCCGCGGGTAAAAGGATCCATTGTTGTATTACAAATGTTCTGATGTCATATCAGAGACGTTTGATGTGAGAACAAACCATATTGCCGCACCATTAGAAAGCTTTTTATCCAAAGTGGGTAAACAGAATCAAGGGAGTAAGAGGTACCTACTGGTTTAATTAATCGGTGATGGGGTGAACGGATGTTGTTAATAAATCCTGTTTGAAAATGAACATTTTATAAATGTAGTTATAAATAGATAGGTACATAGTATAGATAGTTATAGCTGATTTCGATCACCAATTTTTTATACAGGCAAAACTTATTAAAAGTATTTTCACCATCATTAATTTTGACCGATAAATCGTGCGAAAGAATTTAAGCGGGGCGTGAAAAGGCATCTGATGAGCCGTCAAGCTGAGTGCCACCATTGTAACACTTTACGTGTTTGTAATGGTAACCCTCGTTCCTGAGACTTTGCCTTGAGCTTACCATCAGGCGGAGTGAAGTCAAATTTACGTGTCCTAAATAAAAAAATAAAAAAGGGCATGGTAGTAACTTCAAGTTAGAACTTCTTGTCTACCAGGCATTTGTTATCCACACAGCCTGGCGGCGTCCGCAGAACGTGACCCCACCAACGTGCATACTTCGAAGCAGGCGAACTCTCTTGCATTTTATCTGCTATTTTACGGACAGGAAGACTGCCACGGGTGCGAGAGTTCCTCTCGTGATCCCGCGCCAGGTATTCAGTCTTCGCTACAATATGCTTCAGACCGCCGCGTCGCCCGCTTTCAAGCATCTTTCCATACTTTCACACAACACCAATCGTGCGATATCTTCGTCATACATGAGCACGCTCCTCAAATCATCGCGAGAGGAGCACAGTCGAAAACATTCTGCTTGTCTATACAGGCTGCTACAATCCTGCACTGATCCCTTGTCATTAAAGACTGACGTGATGATACTCAGCCTCCATTGGCTCGAGATCCTACCGGTGAAGAATTTACGGTTGTGAATGTTTGTATTCTAACAAACACACACACGATATCACCTTCACCACTTATCACCTTCCATGCTTCGATGGGTCCGAGAGCCTTCCGTTCCTGTACCTACCTACTTCTGATTTCTGAACTTCTTGGAGGGGGGACTTCTAGTGGGGAGGAGGAGGGAAGTCAGGGGGCTGCAACATTTCTCCTTCACCGCGAGTACTTCGTATAATAACGTGCCTGCAGGGTGTTTCATGCTGCGGCATTTGGATATAATTTGAATATAGGTATTACATGTACATATCGTATGTACATATTGTACATATCTTGAACGAGAAAATCGTCGATGGTTACTTAGTCGTTTGCTCATGCGTGGCGGTGAGACAACCGCTTGAAAACAGTAACGGAGGTAGGACACGACGGTATCTCCCGTCCGAAATGAGCTGTCCAACTGGGGAAGTACCTCCGCCCTACAGAAGACCGCGGTCATAATAACCATCGTGTTGTGTTCCCGCCGGTAAGTAGGGTAGCCAGAGCTCACTATACCCCTCCTTCCCCTCCCCTTCCTAGCCTCCCCACCCCTTCCCACCTCTCCCCCTTTGTGTGTGGGCAGCGCGTGTGTGACACCCTTAGTGTTGCACACGTTCATAGGCCACGGTGGCCGCTTTCCATCAGGTGGGCCGTGTGCTTGTCTGCCACCTACGTAGTATAAAAAAAAAAAGTAATAGTTAAAGGTAATATTATAATTATAGTTTTGAAAACTTTACTCCCGCAAAGTTTGAAAATGCCAGGGAGTCCAGAGTCCGATTTTTTTCCAGTTTAACTGCGTTGCGGCTAATCTTCGATATTTAAAACGGTTATCGTCTGGTCTGCACAACTTATAGGCATAGGCAATATCGAAGTAGGTACTGCACCTGCATCAGTTGTTGAACTTTTCAGGGCTCCAACAACCGTCGTTACGGATTGAGTCGTAGATGTTCGAACGAGAACCGGGACCACGGTAACACTATACATTGTATTAATTGATAATTACCTAATAGATAGTATTACCGTGCTGGGACCGACGACCTAAAGTGCTTTCCGAGGCATTACCTACTGTCCAGTGCAAATAGCCATATACACGCATACAAATATTTGCACTGAGCGGGGATCTAACCCGCGCCTCCTGCGTAGTAGTTACTACCGCCACGTCACAGAGGCTGTCAAGAAAGTAAAATTAAACAGAACAAACAACACCATTAAAATTAAATAGAACAACTCTCGGACTAAGTAATAAGTACTAAATCGCAGCTGTTCACGTCATTTAGAACAAACATGCTCAGTGAGGCAGTGAGGTAAAGCAAATAGCGTTGGTAGTAGTAAGAAGTTGGTCTTATAATCGAGAAGTCCCGGGTTCGGGTCTTGGCCCTTACACTACCGACGTGGGCCTACTGCCACCACAAGCCATTGAGCTCCATGGCTTGTGATAGGAGTAGGGCCACCACACCTGGCCACCACACCACACCACAAACCCATCTAACTAAGCTTAGTTTTTTTTCTGTTTAATATAATAACTATAGCCCCGTGAAGACATAATACAGTTCAACGTACATGGTACCTATGATCAACTCTAAACCTAAATATTATGCTAACTTATATAAAATCTGGGCATAGTTGGAGGGGTATATTAGTAATTTCGATTGCTAAAATTTAAAAAAAAAGAATCCACTGTAACGCTACCACACGCGGTCGTCACAGAACAGAAAAAACTAGTAGAAATGCGACACAATAGTTTCAGTAGCGGAACCGATGTAACCAAACTCACACATACAACCGTTATAATAATTACTAGTGATTGTTTTAAGTGGAGCTATTTACTGCTTCTTTTTTTGCCAATATGGCATAAAAAGTAGCAGCTCAAATCATACGTATGTACTGCAAAACGAAAACACGGGTTTACTAATGTTTGCCATAATTTTAAATGCCATAATTTTATATGCCATACTGGTAGTAGACATAATTTCATTAGAAATAACGTTTCAGTTGCCATAATCGTGAAATGACATAAAATCACTTTCACTAATTTCATTGGTCATAATCAATCAAGTGTCATAATAATTAAAATCCATAAATGTATTTGCCATAACTTTCGTTTGCCATAATGTCAATTATACGACACAGATTTTTTATTCACAATTAAACCTGAAACTAAACCTCATAAGACGTCTACTAAATAAGCTCGACGGGGCCCGCTTCGCGGGCTCCTACTTCTGGGTGGTTTAAAAAAAAAACCACGAAGACTAAGTCTTCTAACCTAACCTATCCGAGTCGGATTGCACTGAGTAGGGGTGTTAACGATAATTAATTTTGACCTAACAATAATTATGTATTATTTTTAATATTATATCAAATTTTGATTATGTCAAGAGTCGATTATGAGATGTGTTACTTATGGAAACTAATTATTATGATATATGTTGTTATAGAAAGTGATTTTATGGCAAATAAACGTTATGACTGTTGAGTTGTTATGTCAAACGTTATAAGTATAAATGATAATAGTGCAAGTAAATATTATGACCGGGGATGATTATGGCAAACGAAATTAGTGCAAATGAATTTATGGAAAACGAAAGAATACCGAAAACACGCTACCCTTTTTAAGGTAGTGACAACTATACTGCCACCACCTTTCTTTTTTCAAACATTCAAAATAGCGATTACTTTGCTAAAGTTAAAAAAGTATTAAGGGGAATCCCTACTTTGGATCGAACAAGCTTGAATATTTACGAAAACATACCATAACATAAACTCACGCCTATATTCTCGAAGGGGTAGGCAGAGGTGCTAGCACCCACATTTCGCCAGTTTATGTTTAGGTCACAATGCGAGCCTAGTGCCGTAAATCGGGCGCTTATAAACCTGCGATAAATACACACATAACTTCGAAAAGCATCGTAAAGTCATTGGTGTGTGCTATGGTAAAACCTGGGATCGAATCCGAGACCTCGTCTCAGCAGTCCATTACCCATACAACTAGGTTACCACGGTTCACGAAAAGTTCTTACAAAAAGGTGGAAATTGTCGAATTTATCCTTCGTTTTATCCTTCGTTGCGTAAATACACGCACTACCGACATGCATGCACTGACTTCATCGCACTTCCACTTGATTTTTGTTTTCTATGACGGTCGTAGTAAAAGTAGAAATCAAAGTTTATACGGTTGTGAACAAGCAAACTAATTATAAATATATTTTGTCTCGATCTAAAATATTCTAGTGATTTTTTTACAGGTTTTCATTATTTTTACGTCTCATAAATATTTTTTGGAAAAATCTGCGTTACTTCTCAGGAGGGTGGGGGATAAATTATGTATCTGGCAACACTGCTGTCGACTGCCATCTATAGGATTATGTCGCTTTGAACACCTTTTTTACGAAAAATATATTTATTCAATACGTAATATTGTTCTGAAATGTGAAATCACACAGTGTACACATAGTTCCAAACGTATCTAAAATGGGTACGAACGGCAATGGTCGCCGTGCCGGAGCAAAAATACCAGATGTTCGCCGCCCCATGGACGAAGCGGATTGTGTGCACGATATGGAGAGCCCTGAACTGGACTTTGTTTACGACGATTGTGACACACAAGCCAACGAAATCGCAGAATTATATAGCTACACAGAACATCCGGAATATCAGCTTAATGTCAAAGCATTTGAAGATATCATGGAGGAATTTAACTTTCCACCTAGTTGGCAAAGATTGACAAATAAACAGCAACGTACTGTAATTATGAAATTATTAGAGCATTTGGACGTAGCTGTTAGTGAAATACGTATGCGTGCAACTCGTTGTATACTGTACCTAGCCCAGGGTTGTTGGGCGGAGATGCAATCAGATGCTGAGCAAGCCCACTGGGCGCGCGTCAATGTTATGATGTTATATGACATGGGTACATTTTCTGCTTTCGTGGAATTACTGAATCTCGAAATCGTGAGAAGCAGTTCTGCAATAGCATCCAGGAAACTAGCAGAATCCCTTGCTGATTCGATAAATCTACGAGTCATTCTATCTGTTCTGTACCTTATTACAGAATACATGAGAACTGAGAAAGATAATAATGAATCCGAATATTCTCATTTAGTCAAAAATTTCAAGGAGGAACTGGGAACACCGTTTGGTGAAGAATTACTACCTGTTAAACTTCTAAGCATGGTTACACATCTCTGCGCAGGCACTACACCCCACTTCCCCATGAAAAAAGTTCTTCTGTTACTATGGAAAGTATTACTAGTTTACTTGGGGGGCTCAAAAGACTTGAAAGAAAGAAAATCTAGACTTCGGGATGATGCTGGGCTTCCACCACTATCAGAAGACACTATAGAAATAATAAAAGGCATGAGAGCAAGTTCTCCCCCTCCTAGTGCTGCAGATATGTTAGAAAACCAAAACCCTGGGCAAAGGAAGCTGAAAGAAAATGAAAGAGCACTTCGCAGGCAAACATTTATGAAACAAACCTCCTTAGATGAGTCAGATGAACAAATTTTTGTTGACAAAGAAGAAACAGGAAATGGTTCTGAGGATTATTCTATGGAGTTTCAATCAATACCTAGTGATAATGTACAATCAGAAAATAATCCTAATTGTCCATATTACATGTACTTCAAACAGTTTGACAGCCCCCCTCCCCCACCTCCATTACCTAGAAGTTTACCATGGCAATCTAAAGTGCGCCAGAAAGATATTGACATGTTTCTAAATAATGTCAGGATAAAATTTGTTGGATATTCACTCCCTGGAGATAGGCAAACCATAGCTGGTTTACCACAGCCCATACATGAAGGAATTGCTATATTAAAGAAACATATGTATACCAGCCTCTCGGAAATACAGGCTGAAAGAGAAATTGAAATTGCAAGAAGTCCTCTTACAAAAGGTGAGAAAGAGGTTGAAGATACAGAAGCAGAAATCTTATACAGAGCTATGTTACCTAATTTGCCCCAGTACATGATAGCCCTCTTGAAAATACTTTTAGCTGCAGCACCTACTTCTACTGCCAAAACTTATTCAATTAATATCATGGCAGACTTATTACCTGAAGAGATGCCTATGACAGTACTTCAATCCTTGAAACTTGGTATTGATGTAAACAGACATAAAGATATAATAGTGAAAGCTGTTACAGCAATATTGATGCTACTGTTGAAACATTTCAAGTTAAGTCATGTTTATCAATTTGAATTTATGTCACAGCATCTGGTTTATGCTAATTGTATGCCATTGGTTTTAAAATTCTTCAATCAGAATATTTTGTCCTATGTTGGGGCAAAGAACACAATCCCAATATTTGATTTTCCAGCTTGCGTTATTGGGGAGCAACCAGAACTCACAAAAGAATGTTTGGATATTGGTGATTCAACGGTCCCATACTCTTGGAGAAATGTATTTTCATGCATTAACTTATTAAGGATTCTGAATAAACTAACCAAATGGAAGAATGCAAGAATAATGATGCTCG
Source organism: Pelosia muscerda (assembly GCA_963691645.1). NCBI lineage: Eukaryota > Metazoa > Arthropoda > Insecta > Lepidoptera > Erebidae > Pelosia > Pelosia muscerda. Next base: position 8,821,482 of record OY829105.1, read on the forward strand.
TTGTTTTTAAAAGTGCACCTATCTTGAAACGCACACTTAAAGTTAGACATGCACTGATGCAATTCTATGTATTAAAGTTGCTAAAGATGCAAACAAAGTATTTGGGACGACAATGGAGGAAAACAAACATGAAAACGATCAGTGCTATATATTCAAAAGTTCGTCACAGGTTAAACGATGACTGGGCGTTTGGAAATGACGTTGATGCAAGACCATGGGACTTTCAAGATGAAGAGTGTGCCCTAAGAGTTAGCGTAGATCGCTTTAATAACAGAAGATATGGTACTGGCAGTGAACAAGAAATAGACTTGACTCCGCTTGAAACAGATATTAATAGCGTATTAGAAACAAATGTTGAACTGGATGAGGAATTTAAAGATAATTATGAATTGTGGTTAGAACAGGAAGTATACAATAATGAAATTAATTGGGATGTGTTATTGACAGCATGAAATATTGTTTATAGTTCATTTTCACATAAAGTGATTATGAATTTTGTACAGTTAGTTTACTATTCATAAATATTTTCCCTTTATTTTATTCAGAATAGTTTTATTAAGTAGTTGACGATTGTATCTTTCTAAACATGTTTTCTTATAAATTTGGTCTAATTGTAATTACTTATTAAGTTACACTAGTATTTTTACAAATAACTAACATAAAATTATTGTGACAGAGTCACTTATATAAATTACACAAACCAGAATAGAACCTAAATGAATACATTCTTTTAGTGTTGTTAGAGACAAAAGTATGTGTATGTCAGTACTACATTTATGTATTGTATTGTAGTAAATGTAAGGTCTTAAAGCTTGTGGACAATGAATTGTAATAAAAAATCATGTATTTAGTCTTATGTCTGTAATTTTAAACTGAACTGAACTGATCATAAACTTTTTGATTTGAAATACAATTCCTAAATGTACCCAATATTATGAGATGAACATTTTTTAATGTTTTAAGTATATTCAACAAGCTTAGATACAAAGTAATAAAAATAGCAACATTTTAATAAAAATTTAATGGAGCTACTTTATTAACTTTTATTTAAGGTTCACTCATGTGTGATGCATAAACTATTAGTTGAAAAATAATCAAAAGCTAGTATGTTGTAACCATTCAAGTACCTAATCAGAAATAAAGTGAAATACTTATCTAATTATCATTCAGTGATTGTATAATAACCTAAATGTCTAGGGTGTAATGTCTAGTCGAATCTAGGTTGCTAACTATGAGTAAATAACTTCAGTAAGCTTCACTTGAGCAGTTTCATGTACACAATAAACATAGCTCTTTAACCCTGTTATGAGGCGAAGGGGGCCCTTTCTACTTGCCTCTATTAGAGTACATATGTATGAAATAAAGAATGGGCATGTCTAAAGTCCTAACAACACAATACCTACAGCCCACAACGCTTTCATCGAGCATAAACTTGCAATGGCTGCTTACATCTGTGTACAGCTGTACAAATCAAAAACTAAATAAATAAAAATATGTAGGTACCTATATTACCTAGGTATTAAGTACTATAACGCATCAATAACTGATCCTAGACGATAAGGTTTAGACAAGGGAAATTTCTCCTCATGAAAGTTCTACAGGCTGAGACAGCCCCTGTGTTTTAGCGTACGCACCCATACTCGAAAGCGATTTGTTCCGCTCAGTGTAAATGATCCCGTACAACTTGCTACCTATTCAGTTCTCTGCCTACCATCCAGTGGCGATATCAAATCAAGACACTAGTTAATTTCGTAGCGTAAGTAGGTAAATGTACTACACGATGCCCTTCGTGACGACCTCGACTGCAAGCAGGAGGCGTGGGTTCGATTCCCGCTCAGTGCAAATATTTGTGTGCATGAATATGAATATTAGTATTGGTCTGGGTGTTTCTATGTATTATATGTATATATTTACCAAAAAAGTATCTAAGTATGATTATCCGCATTCTAGAACCCATAACACAAGTTAGTTAAACTATGCTTACGGTGGGTCTAGATGACGTTGCGTACATTGTCTTAGAATATTTATTTATTATTATTTATTAGATACCACAACAGTAGCAAAACATTAAATTCAAATAAAACGAAAGCTTACCTACATAGTGATTACCTTAGTAGTCCGCCTTACAATATTGAGAGGGTACATATTCTAGATTCTAGACATTAGACTACTAAATGTTGACCCATTTTTACTAACACAAGTACCTACCTAACGCTAATGGGTATGATATTGATAGTAGGTACCTATGTAGTTTCGAAAATTTCGAAGTTTATCAAGTGGGAATACACTTTCCTGTCTACCTGGCCCTGATTTGAGGCTCATTAGTTAGGTACCTACATGTAGATCCTTCGAAATCAAATGAAGGTTTTTTTATGTTAGGCTTTGTTGCGGAGAAAGAATATTACCACCCTATCTCATCCAAATGACAACTAACGGAAAAATACGCATATAATATTACTGCAAGAGAAAGAAAACTCGAAATAAAGCTTCACTTGTAGGTAGTCCTCTATCGAACCATCTGGCCAGCGTGGAAACAGTGTGTCAAGGCCAAACCCTCACAACATTGGTGGAGGCCCATGCCCAGCAAGAGACTGCGATGCATTAGACTAATAATTTTGATCGGCTCTTATTACATTAGAGCTTGTAACTGATAAACAAATTATAATCTTATGATAATGTGATGTTATATTAATGCGGAACAGGGTGACTGGTGTTTTATTTTTCAGTATCAGTATCAGTTTGCACAGTGCCGTTCCGTTTCTTTCTACTCAGATTTTACTACACCTTACATTTTATGCAGCGGCAACACTGTTTGCTTATGTCACATCAGTCAAGCGACAAGTCAAAGCAAGCGATCACCGACATTCCACATTCCACCCATCGAAGTTTTTAATATTTATATTACTTTAAACTTTAAAGTATAGATTTTGATGTGATTGTTAAAAGGACATCGTCAATCGTTATGCACAAAGATCGGAAACTGTGTTAAATGTATTTGTAATTATAATTGAACGAGTAAAGGTGAGGTGATCTTACATTTCCTGTAGTTGATAGATAGGGTGTGATCGTAATAATAGGTACTTCAATTTTAGAAGGACAGTGTTTATTGTCTAATGAAGTGTAGATGTCAGTGAAATGATAATGTTTAATGTGGAGAATACAATTATTAGAGGTTTTATTATAGCTAATATTTTCAGATATATCAAAATGGCTGAGTTAGCAGCGTTACTGCAGACTGAAATCCCTGAAGGGCGCAGCCATTTAACAGATAGCCACACGAACCTGGAACGTGTTGCCGATTATTGCGAGGCGAACTACTTCCAGTCTGAAAACAAAAGGCTTGCATTAGAAAGCACCAAAAACTATACAACTCAGTCATTAGCAAGTGTTGCATACCAAATAAACACATTGGCATATAACTTTCTGCAGCTATTAGAACTGCAGACCATGCAGTTGGCTGAAATGGAAGGCCAGATGAACCACATAGCTCAAACTGTTGCTATTCACAAGGAGAAGGTTGCACGCAGAGAGATTGGTGTACTGACAGCAAATAAAGTGACTAACAGACAATACAAAATAATTGCTCCAGCTAATCCTGAAAAACCAATCAAATATGTTAGGAAAAGCATAGATTACACAGGTAGTGTATTAATCTATAATACTCATTGTGGCCGTCTTGTTTGGTTTTTAAGGAAATTCAACATCAAAATAAAATAACACTAGAAAACTTATTTGGTTGAAATCTATTTACTGCATTTCTTTACACATTCTGGAATGTGCAATGAAATGGAGTTCATTAATTACACTAGAAAACTTATTTTTTTTTCTTAACAATTAGTTTTCTATTGTATTCAAAAACCTAAATGGAGTTCATTACACTATACTTTGTAAAATATAGCATGGGTCCTATGACAGATGTCAAAATGAGGTTCATAGGGTTGTCTGAAATTCGATGAAAATATCGATACTACCAGCTATTATTGATGCACGTTACATATAATTAGGTTTAATTTAATTGTATGTATGTATTTAATTGTAATGAGAACGGAATATACGTAGCATACAAGGCGTCGGCACTCGTACTGATGAGAATGAGTGGAGTGGATCAGTGGAAGTTCATATCAAACAAGAAATTGGCGCGTGTATCTTATGCCTATATCATTGCCCAGGAGCCAAACGCGGCGTGTCTTCTTACAAAATCCAAAAACAGGTTCAGGTCGTTGATGGATTGAATGTCGGATTTTATTTACTCAATATTATTTGTTATCAAGTATATTGAAATATAAATATTATTATGATATTAAAATACCTAAGCAATAAAATTAAATTCTAATTATTTTTTTCTTATATTAATTTCATTTTCGAATAAAGCTTTATTCAAAATATCGATAGTTCATAGTATGTGGTCACGATGATTCATCGCCCATCACTAATTAGCTCGGTATGCCCATAAAGTATCACATTGACAGCTACTACATTCAATATTAGAAAATTCAAGACTTCATGTGCGGGATTTCACTGACAGCTGTCATAGGACCCAAGCTACATTTTACAAAGTATAGAAAACTTATTTTTTTTTTCAACAAAGTTTTCTATTATATTCAAAAACCTAACTGCTTTGATATGAAGAGAACATTAACAAAAATATTTTATCAGCTTTGGATGAGATTGGGCATGGCGCTCGCTGGAATGGAGCTGCAAGTGGCACACCTAGGGGCAGACGAGCTGGACCACCCCCAAGCGCTGCTACACTACCTGCACCGACAACAAAGCCTCCAACACCGCCAGCTGTTGTGCGTGCAGCATCTGCAGCTAATACAGGAACTTTAGGGAGGGGTACTCTGGGTAACAATGATTTTTTTTTGCTGTATTATGTTTACTAATATGCATGGACCATAATCGTTTCATAACATAATTCATACTAGCTTAGCGGTAGCCTAGTGGTATGGGTAATGGACTGCTGAGATGAGGTCTTGAGTTCCATCCCAGGTTTACAATGACTTTTCGATGCTATTCGAAGTTATGTATGTATTTATCACAGGTTTATAAGGCAATAGGCTTGCCACCTATTACATTGGGACTTAACATAAACTGGCGAAATGTGGGTGCTACCACCTCTGCCTACCCCTTTGGTGATAAAGGCGTGAGTTTATGTTATGTTATGTCATGTCCAGATTATATTGGACTGTGGTGAGTACACTATTATAGTCTGACCATGAGCACTGTACCACTTCCATGGTACACGCAGGGTGGTGGGTTTACGATAAAGAAAGAGAGTGGCAGACTGACCACATCTGATGGCTGATACACTTGTGTCATGCTCATGATTCACATGCGCATGTCCATAGACAGATTATATCCATAATAGCCATTTCTTCTGTAATGTCTATCTTTTTGCGGTTTGTTGGCTGGTTATTTAATCATTCTTGATTCCTTGCTGTATGGTAGATTATCTGCCTGGTCACCAGCATCTCTATTGGACATGATATTAAAAAATAAAAATTGGCATTTGACAAAAAACATTGTCAGACTACTGACTCAACTCTACAACAGTGAATTAGCTCTCTATGTGAAGCTATTAATATAATTATTATTATTGTAACGGGAAGCGGGTTTCGGGATTGGAAGTAAACAACCTCGAGCGATTTTTACACTTTATTCAAGCCACCAACTCACAACAGTCTTTAGCGTATACACAGTCTATTGTCCGAGGCACTCGTACACACTAGAGGACTGTACTGCAACGCACTGTCTTTACACACAGACTCTAGAACGTCCACGTTCACTGAGCGTTTTTAGTTCACAGCACATGCAGTATTGCACATGCACCACTAGCACTTTCACTTGTATTTTTCACTTTACTTCTTCTTCTTGTTTCCACTTCAACCACTGAGACTGAACTGCCCTTTTGGCGCTCCTGGTGCTGTTTATATACCATGCAGAATCTTCTGGAAATCCTAATTTCGCTAGTCTTTTCGTTCGTCATTACGATCGTAATTTCGATTCTCTTTATTTACAATTATTCTAGTTGAAATTGTCAAACGCTTCAATCATTGACGGCTTACGTCATGAGTGGTGACATTCGTAACACTGCCCCCTCCTAAGACATGCTCGTCCCGAGCATCGTTAGAACCGTAGTAACGAGCCAGTCTGTCGACGTGAACCACTTTAGCGGAGCTTCTTGGCGTCTTTTGGATTCTATAAGTGACATCATTAATTCTTGTTATCACTTTGTAAGGTCCTTCCCAACTTGGCTGAAGTTTCGGTGATAATCCTTGCTTCCGTACCGGGTTATGAAGCCATACTGACGACCCTTCCTCAAAACACCTTAAATTGGCACTTCTGTCATAACGTGTTTTCATTCGTTCACTGGCTTGTAAATTTGCTTCTCTCATATATCTGTGAACTTTATCCATTTTTCTCCTTAACTCATCAGCGTAATCTGTTATTGAGTTAGGTGAATCAGGAGGGCACCCCGTGAGGAGTTCTGCCGGTAGCCGAAGTTCTCTGCCAAAATTTGCATGAGCTGGAGTTATACAAGTGCTTTCGTGAACCGCTGTACGATACGACAACAGAAATAGTGGAAGATACTCGTCCCAATTCCTCTGATGCGAATCGACTATCTTCGCCAAATGCTGCTCCAAAGTTCTATTAAAGCGTTCCACCATACCATCTGACTGCGGCCGATAAGGTGTCGTCCGCGTCTTATGAATTTTCAACATTTTGCAAACTTCTTGAAATACTTGCGATTCAAAGTTTCGTCCTTGATCACTGTGAATTTCAAGGGGTAATCCGAATCGACAAAAGACCTCATTCACCAGTATAGTCGCAACCGTAAGAGCTTCTTGATTCGGTATTGCGAACACCTCCGGCCACTTAGTGAAGTAATCCATCACTACCAATATGTAACGATTGCCATTCATTGATATAGGAAAAGGTCCGGCTATGTCTAAAGCTATCCTTTCCCAGGGAGCTCCGACATTATACAATTGCATCTTAGCTCGACTTCGTGTTTGTGGACCTTTAACAGATGAACATGGTACACATTTTCTACACCAATCTTGGACGTCTTCCTTACAGTGTAACCAATAAAAATGTTCTCGTATTTTTAATAAAGTTTTTCTAACTCCAAGATGTCCACCTGACACTCCATCATGAAAAGCTCTAAGTATTTCCGTCACTTTTGCTTTTGGTACAATAATTTGTATATGTGTACCATTTCCAGACACGCTCTCCCATTTTCGGCATAGTAAGCCATCATGAAGTATCAAGCTATTCCATAAAGCCCAATAACTTTTAGTTGCAGAGCTCAAACCAGCAACTTCATTCCAAGCTGGACGAGGAGAGGAACTCGTTAACCATTCCAGAATCGGCTTTAAGTCGTTATCTTCCGCTTGTGAATTTCGCATGGCGTCATTATCCCAGCTTTCATTAAGAGAATCTGTTCTTATGACTCGTATAATTGTGTCTTCTTTTCCCTCTTGTCTTTCACAATGTTTACAGTCATCGGCACAAGGTCGGCGAGACAAAGCATCAGCATTTTTATGTGAGCCACCACTTCGATGTTCTATTTCGAAGTCGAACTCTTGTAATTGCTCGATCCACCGTGCGACTTGACCTTCTGGATTTTTGAACTGTAGAAGCCACCTCAACGCCGAATGGTCCGTCCTAATAAGAAATTTGCGTCCTAGTAGGTATTTCTTGAAATGTTGTAACGTTTTTACCACGGCCAGAAGCTCCCTCCGCGTTACACAATAGTTTCGTTCAGGTTTTGATAGCGTTTTACTGAAGTAAGCTATAACAACCTCTTGATTTTCCTTCCTCTCTGTCAGTGTTCCACCGATGCCTAGGTTACTGGCGTCCGTATCTACAACAAACTCGTTTCTTCCGTCAGGGTAACCCAATATAGGTGCTTCACAAAGGCGTTCCTTAAGTTTTTCAAAAGCTTTCTCACATTCTTGATCCCAAACGAAAGTTCGCTTCTCTTCTGTTAGTCTGTGTAGTGGCTTCGCGATATCGGAAAAGTTCTTCACAAAACGACGATAATAAGAGCAGAGCCCCATGAAGGCTCGCACCTGTGTTTTGTCCTTCGGCGCCGGCCACTCTTTTACGGCAGAGACTTTGGCGGGGTCTGTTTCAACTCCATTTTCAGAGATGACGTGTCCCAAATAATTGACCTGCCTCTTGAAAAAGCTGCATTTTTTTAAATTCAGTTTTAAGCCTGCTCCCTTAATTTTGCTGAGCACGCTTTCCAACTTCTTAAGATGATCATCGAAATCTCGCCCCACTATGATAACATCATCAAGATACACCAGACATGCTTCTCCTATTAATCCCGCAAGGACTCGCTCCATCAGCCTTTCGAAGGTCGCAGGTGCGTTGCATAAACCAAAGGCCATAACCTTGAACTGCCAGAGTCCTTTCCCAGTAGAGAATGCAGTCTTCTCTTTATCCTTGGAATCCATTTCCACCTGCCAGTATCCACTTTTCAGGTCCAATGTAGAAAACCATTTCATTCCACTCAGGGTGTCTAGTGTGTCGTCTATTCTCGGTAACGGATAACAGTCCTTCTTCGTAATGTCATTCAGTCGGCGATAATCGATGCAAAACCTGGTTGTACCGTCCTTTTTCTTAACTAAGACAACTGGAGAGCACCAAGGGCTAGAAGAAGGTTCTATTACTCCATTTTCTTCCATTTCTTTTATCAGACCTTGAACTTCTTCTTCTTTGGCAAACGGTATTCGTCGAGGGCGTTGGCGGATTGGTTGTGCATCTCCAGTATTTATTTGATGTTTTACTAACCCAGTCTTTCCGATGTCTTTGTCACCCTCAGAGAAAATGTCACTGAAATGTCTCAACAAATTCTTTGCCTTGAATAACTCTATAGCACTCATATCTTCCTTACAGTCGACAAAGATTTTACCGACATCTATTTTTCCTTCAGAGACCTTCGTCTTCTCTTGGCAACTTCTTAACCACTCTATTTCTTCACCTACTCCAATAAGGGTACCTCTTTTTAAGATCTGCGTATCACTGCTCAAATTAAGCACTGGTACCAACATGTTTTTAGATATCCCGACTACCGTTCTAGCTGGTATCCATGAGTTATCTCCTTCTATCTTTTCAATAACTAAACAACGTCGGCAACTTTTTCGTGGATCTTTATTCATTGTAACTGGTACAAGTGACTGAGTTCTTGGTGGTAGTTCGGTCTCTCGAAGGCAGTAGATTTTACCTCCAACACCTCCCTTTATAGGCACCTCTGTTGTTCCACATTTAATGACTCCGTTTACGATATCAATTTTGCACTGATGATTTTTCATAAAGTCCAAACCGATTATGCAGTCATCTACTATATCAGCTACTACAACTTCTTGCCAAAAGAGTTTATCGCCCATCTTAATTGCCACTACCCGTTCTCCTTTAACAGGTATACGTTGACCGGTAGCTGTAGTTAAATGTATAGTTTCTGTCTGGTTCTTTATCTTTCCACAGTCCTTCAAAATCCGTAACCCAACTACCGTACGCGATGCTCCAGTATCCAAAGTTAATTGACATGCAATTCCGTTTATTCTTCCACTGACAGTTAGACTATTTCCATCCGTGCTTTGATAAATCTTGATTTTTGGGGCTTCACGACTTCCGGCCAACGTCCACCCCTTAAACTTGGCCGGAATTAGTTTTCCGCCGTCTCCGATGCTTGTATTCCTGCGTCGGTCCTCAACGTCGTACGGTTCGGACAAGCATTCCTGAGATGACCTCTTTCCCCACATTGATAACAGCGGGGAGCGAAGTTCCTTCGTCCATTTTCTTGCTCGGATGTCACTACTCTTCGCAGGCGTCCACTCCCAGTTTCACCACGGACGGCTTCTACTTCAAGTGCGTGTGCCACAGCTTCTTTGACTTCCGGATGATGGGCCAAACGTACTGCGGCTCTTACTTCCTTATCACGTATTCCATCGACGAAGGTTTGTAGCAGCATCCTCTCAATGAACGTCGTAGGAGAGGACTGATATGCCTTCCTCACAAGCTTCTCTACTTCTAAAGCCCATTGTTGCAATGTCTCTGTAGGCTTTTGTACCCTGTCCCGAAGCTGTGCTCGGAATACATGCTCCAGGTGTGCATCGCCGTACCTTGACTCTAAGGCATCAAGGAGCTCTTGATAAGAAGCCTCAGTCTCTATGGCCTCTAACACTGTTGCTGCTTGGTCTCTCAGGGCTAAGGTGAGTCCAGTCCTCGCTTGTTCTTCATTCCAGCCGTTTAACTGTACTACAGCTTGAAACTGTCGCTTATATGCATTCCAGGACGATGTTCCGTCGTATGGAGGCACCTTGAAGCTTCCTCCCGAAGAGACTACGGCAACCGGTGCAGTTATGCCTGAAGCCTTGATTTTACGTAGATCGCCCTCAACTGTTGAGATGCGCGCTTGATGGTCCGCTATTATGCTTTCATGGCTTTCTACCGTTTTCTGCACCTCCTCCACTTTCTTAATAGTCTCCGTGACTACTGAGAGTACTCGGTCTCCCATCGCTTGTAGTTGCTCCTCCTGGCGGCGCGCTTGTTCCTCCTGGCGGCGTGCTTGCTCCTCCTGTATGGCGCGCAGTTGTTCCTCCTGGCGGCGCGCTTGTTCCTCCTGCATTGCGCGCAGTTGTTGGAAGAGTGCACTTATGTCCATCGGCGAAGGTGCACTTAGAGGTTCCTGAGTAGCTGAACCATGTGCGGGGACAGCAGAGGGTCCTTCGCCAGCATCACGCCGATCACTAGGGCCTTCGACATGTGAGACCGCTGGGTCGGGTTCCCCTTGTTCCCGTCCCGTAGTTCTGGACCGTGTGTTGGGTCGCTCTGGATGGTCTCTTGGTGTGAACGGCATCGTTTCTTCCAATCCCACTTCTGACACCAATGTAACGGGAAGCGGGTTTCGGGATTGGAAGTAAACAACCTCGAGCGATTTTTACACTTTATTCAAGCCACCAACTCACAACAGTCTTTAGCGTATACACAGTCTATTGTCCGAGGCACTCGTACACACTTAGAGGACTGTACTGCAACGCACTGTCTTTACACACAGACTCTAGAACGTCCACGTTCACTGAGCGTTTTTAGTTCACAGCACATGCAGTATTGCACATGCACCACTAGCACTTTCACTTGTATTTTTCACTTTACTTCTTCTTCTTGTTTCCACTTCAACCACTGAGACTGAACTGCCCTTTTGGCGCTCCTGGTGCTGTTTATATACCATGCAGAATCTTCTGGAAATCCTAATTTCGCTAGTCTTTTCGTTCGTCATTACGATCGTAATTTCGATTCTCTTTATTTACAATTATTCTAGTTGAAATTGTCAAACGCTTCAATCATTGACGGCTTACGTCATGAGTGGTGACATTCGTAACATTATGTTAATTTTTTTGTGTAGGTAAATCGTCGCGGGAATACAGGACGCCACCAGCAGTGGCTCCACCACAGGTACCATCGCACTATGCACCCAACTATCCGCGGAGACCACCCGGGTATTCCACTTTGCCAGTAGCACAACCGCAGGTCAGTACAATATTTATAATAATAGATTGACTGTTAGAAGTTATGTGGTTTTTATTGTAAGAACTGTAACAAAACTGATCGCATATTTTTATTTAGCATTATGCAACTTCAAAGTGACAAATCTAAGGAATCTAAAAACAAATCGTCTTTGGAAGGCTACTAAAAGAAGCGGCAGCCACACGACGTTTTCAGGCACTATTTTTAAAGATGACTGATAACCTAATTTATATATTAGTATAGAATCAGGGACCTTCCTACCGTAAGGATCATTAACCATGAAAGTTACTGACCGACGCACGGCGCCTCAATGGCAATCTATGGTAGAAAGGTTTGTAGTTGCACAATCTCTGCTCTTCCAGCGGGAATTGACCCAAATTATACAATATTTAGAACATTATAACGTTATTTTGTAAAAAAAATGGAATAGGAAAAGTACTTATAAATCTTTTTAATTTCAAGGTTGGAATGGTGCATCCAAATCAGCATCAATCTTCTGCTAACTACTCGCAAGATTTACATTCCAGTATGCCACGTAAGTGTTTTATTATTATAACTGTTATTTGTACAGGACCCTGTTTCTACTAATTGTTAGCCATTGGTAACCCAACAAACATAAACTGGCGGAATGTGGATGCTAGCACCTCTGCCTATCCCTCCGAGGATATAGGCGTGAGTTTATGTTATGTTATGTAACTGAGATTAAAAAAACTGCCATTGAATTATCTTTATAATCAATTTTAAGATTTTTTATTTTATTCCACTTACGTGACAGACATGCACACGGCCCACCTTTAATTTTATCGCGCGAAAAATACCTTCCCCGCCAGAGCCGGTTGGGGGGGATATGTCGGACTCGAACCGACCAAAATGCACGCAGTCTTTGGGTCTTTATTTGGCGGGTGGAGGTGAGATCCATAGGGACCACGGTGTCTCCGTCTAGTCCCCAGGTTATGGGGAGGCATTTTGCGCCGCCGCCGCCGCGGGAACACGGCCCACCTGATGGAAAGTGATCACAAGTGATCAATTTGGGCTCAATTATACATTATCCTTATGATTCGTGTATTAATATTTTTTTGTACGTTATTTTAATATTATCATTAAAAATCTTTTCAGCTCCACCATCACCATTGATCGGTTCTGACGGCGAACACAGCCAGCATTCGATGAGCATACCTGGACAGGTCTGTAGCTTTATATTGAAAATAGTTCTCATGTACTTCTTAGCCCGTTCTTACATTAAGCAACTGGAAGGAAATTAGAGTTTCATTAATTATAATTTCGACTAAACCCTCTCAATAACCAATCACCAACTCTCATAAAGCAATCGGCAATTCTCAAAAAGAATTTGAGTTTAATTCGACGAAACTGCAGTTTTCTTTCTAGTAACCAAATATAAGAAGGGCCTTAAGCTACCCTCAATGTCTATTCCCAGAAGTATAATAAATATATAATGTATATACAGTTCAATGGATTTTAGTGGGACTTGCACTTTGGTGTCAATTGTACTGTATTACTATTTGTTGCACGATCTGCGACTTAATATAATTATAACCCAATTTTGAAACAGTTGGATTTTATGGAATAAAATATATAAATTTGATTATTCCCGGGTTCATATCCATCTGGGCATTCACATTTTCCAATCTAAAGCAATTTGATCCCAATGTTTTAATTTCCATAACAGAAACTGAGTATGCTATAAGTTTATAACCATTGATCATTCCTGTAGTTGTAAACATTTTGCTATAATCTTAGCTCAGTTTATATTTCAGCGCGCGTCGTCGTCATCCGCGGGAGGGGGATCTATCCGCGGCGGTTCAGTGTCCCCGCCCTTGCCGCCACCTCCCATGGACGACGAACTTGCTCACGACGGCTTTGGAAGACCACATCATCTCTCTGTAAGGCTTTATAAATTGTATGTATTTTTTATTTTTTTCTTCCTTGAAGTAATGTTTACTTACATTGCAGAATAAGATGAACACCCAGTACACGAGTGCGGTTCCCGCTATAGTCCCTGATGAGGAAGATTTGCCTGGTTGGGTGCCTAAGAACTATATTGAGAAAGGTACTAAATATATATACTAAAATATATATCGTACAAACTGTTGCCCATGTGAATGTTTGTCTGCTATCTCAAATAATCTCCTTCCCCAAGGTTTAATTTACCCCGGTACCATTAGCCAATGTTGAACATCTTCAAGACGAAAGCCGGGGTTTTTATCGTGCGCAAAATTCCCACGGATACCACCTCCGCTAAAGTCGGTGTAGGCGATTATGTCGGACTCGAACCGCCTGTACCAAATTTGGTTAAATTCGGTGATTTAGGCGTGACAGCTTACAGACCGACAGTTATTCTCACTTTTTATACTATTAGTATAGATTACATAGCCTGCATGCAGAGGGTGAGGAATGGAGATGAGGTCCACTTTTCAATGTTAAATTTTTCTTTGCAGTTGTGGCAATATATGATTACTATGCTGACAAAGAGGATGAGTTATCATTCCAAGAAAGTGCAGTTATCTATGTGCTCAAGAAGAATGATGATGGCTGGTGGGAAGGAGTCATGGATGGAGTCACGGGATTGTTCCCAGGCAACTATGTTGAGCCTTGTGTGTAACCTGGAATTCTTATTATCAGTTATCTCGGTGTATTTCAACTTCAATACATTTCTATTAATACTTTAAATAAATTTCAACAAAATTATGTATTACTAGTTTAAGTAGTAGTGTGTAAGTAAATGCATTTTATATTAGATATAATTTAATATTAGTATAATATTATGGGAATGTAGTGCATGTATGATATCATAACAAATAATATATAGAAAATGTTAGATATTAGCACTGATTATATTAACTTTGATATCTTAGAATAATTTTATTTGATAAATAAAACGATAGTGTAATATTTTAGTCAGATTTTTTATTTGCATACAAATACAATCTAGAGAATAGTAAGTCACAGACATTGAATTGAACTTATTTATTACAATAAGATTGCCATGCATTGCATTTAGTAAAACTGTTGACTTTCATTATGTAAAAATTACCAACACTATTTATGATTTCAATCAACCTGTATTACACATAGTATCTTAAATCACTACATTGCTAACATCCACCTTACTGGATACACATGAAATAACCTAAATTAAACCACTTATCAACTAGGTAAGTTTGTGAGAGGATTTCAAAGAACTATACAATATAATTCTTCGGATTACTTTCTAAAGACTAATACATTTCATTGTATTTTACCTGTGTCCTCTTTCTAAGAGTTACAATGTAATACTCTATAATATTTAAGATCGAATTATATCACTAGTGACCTTAATAGGTGTGTAATGCCTTGATCACACACATCGAGTGGAGTGGTGAGACAGTGCAATCTGTTTAGTACTTACTCGGTCAGTTCAGTGGAGTGGCCACCGTCTCGCTCACTCGATAAGTCTAAACGTGCACTGTTTCGACACTCGCGACGTTTCGAAAAAGATCATTAGGGCGACAATGCATACCTCATTGTCGCCCTAATGATCTTTTTCGAAATGTTATGTTCAAAATATAGTCTAAATAGAACTGACTGACTGCTAATTTCAAACGCAATGAACAGCTACTCGCCGACATCATACTACTCCACTCGGTGCGAGTGATCAAGGCATAATAGTTGGCACTTCATGTGCACACTGACCCTTTTTTTGGGAATTGAATTTATCAAATTTCATTTCTCAACGTCAATGTATAATATTCTTATATATCAGGGAAATAGGTAGATATGTAAGGACGTCACCTAGGTGTTCTACCAGGCTTTCGATGTGGCACATTGACAAGTATTCTGGGTAAGAATGGCTTGTTTCTGGTTTGCATAAGGCAAGCATGAATGAGGGATAATGTCATTTTTTGTCTTTCACAATTAAATTGAACAAAGCACACGGCGGATTAATAATACAGCGTACTAAAGCCCCCTGAACAACCATGAACATTGATTATACCGAACTAGAGACTAATAAGGCAGCAACACATACAGGGAACTGTAGGCCGCATCAAGAACTTCAGAGGTCGAAAAACGAACGTGCCTCTTTTTCCGATGTAGCACATTGGATTCAATGTGCTTCGAAATAGTTCCTTCACAATTGAACGTGTCTAGGAGCAGCAACACTTACAGGGAAACTTTGAGGTGTCTAAAAAAGAGACTGATCTTTTTTTACCTCAATAAGGATGTTATTGTTTAGCGAGTGCTTAAGTAAATTCCGAATTATGAACAGCAAATATTCGCACACCGTTTCGTCTGCACAGACCTTTAGTAGTAGTCAGAACTCAATCTTATCTCCTCACAGCCTTTCCTCCCTATGTGCCAGATCAAAGGCTTAACTAGTAAATCATGAAGTATGTAACAGCTATTCTTTCTCATCAAGGTCCATGTTTTCATCTGTAATTATGTCACCCTCTTTTCCTTTGGTATCTGACTCTGGTACATCACTTGGTTCAACTTTTTCTTCATTTGATGAAGGTTCATCTTTGGCGGTGGTGGAAGATTCCTTTTCTTCTGGTACTTTCTTTGATTTTTCATTTCTGTAAGAAAATAATGCAAGGAAATATTACTAAAATACTTATATTAGTCAAAGTTACATCGTCGGTTTTATCAGTTTTTCTACTTACTGTGATGGTCCATTTACAATTTCAACCACATCATCATCCTCATATTTTATGTTAACAACAGCTTCAACCTTGGACTGGATGCTTTTTAAAGCCGAATGGAATATTTTTGAGCTGGCCTGTAAGTACAAATACATAAGATAAATAATCATTTAAACTTTTGATGTGTTTTACCTAATGCAGTGTTTGTAAAACATCACTATCATCCTTGCGTTAGTCCAGTCCGGGTTTTACTTCTGCACCCTGTATGGACTTGAGCATTCATGGTACGGACTATTTGTCCAATCTGTAGGTTGGACAAAAGCCAAGTAGTCTTGGCTCCCCCACTGGGACTCGGCGAAAGTCGCATGGACAGGGGCATTTGTTACCCACATAGTCGCAAAATCTGGTTACACCGAGTAGCTATGTAAATACATCACCAAAAAGAAACGAGGGACTCCGGGAGTGCTGACAGAAGTGAAAACTAGACCAATATATTATGTAGATACAGTAAAACCAAATCAAATCAAAATCAAAAATCATTTATTCTGCATAGACCAGTAAACGGCACTTACAAAACGTCAATATCAACAATATTTTATCAAATGCAAATGGACCACCGGTTCGAAACGCGGCCCCGACCTGAGAAGACTCCGGCAAGAAACTCAGCGGGCTTTTCTTTTTTTTTTTTTGGTCTATTTACAATAGTTCTTAGTCTAGATACAAAATTTAGCTGAGTAGCAAGTGGAGTGAACAGCTCATTTACAGGCTTGTTTATCATCCAAATAATCCTGGATTTTATAATAAGCTTTTTGACATAACTTATTTTTTACTAAATTTTTAAACTTATTGATGGGCAAATCTCTAATTTCATAGGGGAGCTTATTAAAAAAGCGTATACAATTACCCTGAAAAGAATACAAAGGTGTCGGTAACCGTGTTGCGAGTTTAATGGGTTTCTTCCCATCCAAAAATTGTTAACTACGCGCCTACTAAAGTTCTCACTTCAAACAAATGAGCGCAAACAATGGTTGTCGAACTGACCGTGAGCGAGGTGATGCGCGCGCGCGCGCTGGCGAGGCTGGCGCTGAGGTCGGTGAGCTGGTGCTGCGCGCCGCGCTCGGCCTGCTGCGTGGAGGCGGCGGCGGCGCGCGCGGCCCGCAGCGCGTGGCGCGTGCTGTCGAGCGCGCCCTCCAGCCGCGAGCGCGCCGCCGCGTTGCGCGCCTCCGCCGCCACCAGCGCGCCCACGTCCACCAGCCGCGACCGGTACATCACCATGCCTGCGATACGACCTCGTTATGAGCTGCGATAAGGTTTCATTGTTTTCCTTTTATTTAATTTATGAAGTTTGTTAGAGAGATTTCATCCTTATAATTAACCCTAACGATCGATGCAATAAAAGTACAGAGTGCAACTTTTACAGATTTTAGTCGGTTCGATTATCGGGTGCGGCAAGCAAATTTAAAAAAAACATTGAATGCAGTTTTGTTTCTTTTCAAAAATAAAGGAATGTTTCCTTTGAGTAAAATTTTCTATCTACAGTATTAAGAGTACTTCCCTTTCAGATGGCATTACAAAATTCCACCCTGTATAAAAGAACGTCGTGTTAGTTACACTATTTATAACTCAAGAACGGCCGTACCGATTTGGCTGAAAATTGGTGGAGAGGTAGCTTAGAACCAGGAAACGGAGGTATAATACTTTTTTTGGTGGGTAGTAAGTAGGTGGTGAGTAGGTGGTAGGTAGGCAGAGGGCAGGCAGGACGACGTCTGTCAGGTCAGCTAGTATATTACAAATTAGTTAGCAAATGGACAACCGGTTTATAACGCGGCTCCGGCCTGAGAAGACTGGTCGGAAACTTGGCGGGCTATTCTTTTCGTTTGATTTATTCACAAACACCTTCGCTTTCACTGCCCGCGGCGCGAACTAATTTTTGTTTTCGGCCGGGAAAATTAATGGTTGATAGCAACCATATCTGTGTGTAAATATTGCTTAAAATCAAAATCACTTTTTAACACAATACTTTAGTTCTGAATCGATTGAAAATATTTACCTGACTCGCTAACATCCTTAGTTTCCCCATCTTGAGACTTTGTGTTATCTGTTGGTACGTTGAAAACTGGTAGTAAGTTGCGGTTGCCCGACGCAATTGCCTCCTCTAATTCAGCTATCTGTAAACATAAAACAATAAAGCATTTAAAACGGCTGGCACATACTAATCAAAAGACAAATAATATAAATCGCAATTTTGTGGAGGTTAATACTTACATGTGTTGGTACTTCATTGGTGGTTCCTGCTGTATCCAGGGGCAAGTCTTGAATTGCATCTGATGTACCTGATGCAACATCCTTGATGGTTTGCATGAGGGCCCTAAAATTTATAAAATTGTTAGATCTTGCTTTTAATTAACTAACTTATACAGAAATATGTTAACATTCATATTAAAAATATATATTTTGTTCCAACGCATTAAGGATTGAATGAAATACATAAAGAATCCATGACATCAAATAATGATGTCATGGGCATGAGCTCTTATATTAATAGGTACAATTACTACACATGAAACTAAATTGAATATTAAACTGATTGCCAACCAAGCCAAGTGGCTTGGTTGGCAATCAGTTTAATATATAATATAATAGAAAACAAAGACTGTTTCTGCTGTCAAGTGACAGCAGAAACAGTCTTTGTTTTCTTTATCTATTTCTCTATTCTTTATCTATATATCTATTTTTACTGTGCATTACCACCTACGAAGCCATCAGAATTAAACATTAATACATAGAAAAACACTTACTTGTAATTGAAAGAATCTTTTATGCAAACTTTTTCAAGCACAGCCCTTATTTGTGAACGGGAAAGCTGTAAGCCCAGACTCATGAACAAATTCTGCAGGTCTTTCTTGGTCATACTGCCACCTCGGGACGTGTCGAAGTATACCAGTGACAGTAACAAGTATGGGTCAGGTGGCAACTCTACGCCGCGGCTGCGACGCTTTGGTGAACTACTGCGTTCGTCGTCACTGGGACTTTCCTTGAAATGAATGGAAAAAATATTGTTGATGAATGTTGAAGATTCTGTCAATACTTGAAATGAGAATGAAGAAAGCAGTATCTTAAAATAATGATATCAATGACTAGCTGTTCCATCCGCGTAAATACAGATATCGTTACTGCAACTGAGTCTTTCCTATGCCACACCATTAAGTCTTGGAATGCCTCACCAGCTCACGTGTTTCCTTTTTCCTTATTGTCCCGTGTCTTTTGGGCGAGGCGTGAAAAAGTATCTGATGAGGCCGTCCAGCTGCGTGTTACAATTGTAACACTGTACGTATTTGTAATGGTGACCCTCTTGCCTGGGGCTTTGCCTATAGCTTTAATTCAGGCGAGGCGAAGTCAAATTGACGAGTCTAAAAAAAAACTCACAGGAATTCTCAGGATTGTGTTTCATACTATAATCTAACTCGCCAAATTTCATCCTGATCGATTTTGCTTTCTAAGAATATCAAATAGTGCCAGTAATGATTAAGTTATTCTTTTAGATATCATTATACTATCATACTCACAAATATACATTTATCCGTCCTCATAAACTTTTATATTATTTTATCATATTTGTAGGATAATAATCTACTCAAAAAATATTTCACCATTGGAAAGCTACATTTATCCTGAGTAACATAGTCTAGTCTAGTCGAAATCTACGCGGGCGGAGCCGCGGGTTTCAGCTAGTAATTAATAAAGAGACGGTCCGTTTTAAATATACGTAATAGGGTAAGAAGTGTTTTCCGTTCAAATTACTTAAACAGACAATAGTGAAATAGGTTATGATTTTCTTACCAATCTCCCAACCAATACCAAATACCTACTCTTGTTTTAGTGACAGTCCTTACCTTTCTATCGCGTCTTCTGGAATCACGCCTATCATCTCGCCTCTCTGGCCTGTCTTCTTTATTTTCATCTTTCTTATCTTCTGATTTTTTGTCTGTCTTTTCATCAGACTTTTCTTTAACTTCTTCAGTCTTTTCGGGTAATGTATATAGAGTCTTATAGATGTAGAAACCGAAGTCACGCATCAGCATCTCGTTAAATAGCTCAGCGAAGACGAACAGCTGTAAATGTTACTTTAGTTAGAAAAAATCACTAAGTCTGACAACTGATCTAACTACAGAACTTCGATATCGCCAGTAGGTTGTGAAAGTCAGGTGTAATTTGTTTCACGGGTCCATATTGACTCACCTAAAGTTCTTTGTCCGAAATTGTTCTTCCTAACGATTTGTAATCCGAATGATCACTCCTCCTAAAATTTTTCATCCTAAAGTTTTTATTCATACTATTTGTATTGCTACCGTCGATGTTCATAACACTCATGTTTCCGAAAATTGTTATCAATAAAATCGTTAACATACAATATTAAAGCTCCTACTGTTTTTTATCCTAATGTTTTTATCGCTAAACACAATTACCATAATATTGTCACTCATACTTAGAAAGAAACATTTATCTACCAAATGTAATAAAAATATATGTCGGTAGAATTATATTTTATTCATAGTTTTAATTTTTTTTGGTTATTTGTTGTTACATACTTATTACTATTAATTAGAAAACTGTTTAGAATGATTAAAGGTTGTTTCACTGATTTTTTGGCTTAAATGAATTAAAATCATAAAATACGACTGATTTACGGTTATGTTTATGACCTTTTTCGTTTTCGATTCGTTTCTGGCACTTCGCCGGCCGCTACCGCGGCACGCTCGCTTCGCTCGCTCGGCTCGTGCGTTGTGTGGTCACAATTCTAACCTAACCTAAACCAAGAACTATAAATATGACCGATTCGTTTCTGGAACTTGGCTGAATGACCGCAGCGAGAT
Source organism: Pelosia muscerda (assembly GCA_963691645.1). Lineage (NCBI taxonomy): Eukaryota > Metazoa > Arthropoda > Insecta > Lepidoptera > Erebidae > Pelosia > Pelosia muscerda. The sequence continues at coordinate 8,842,531 of OY829105.1, forward strand.
TTTACGTGTAAATAACTAAAACTGTAAAAGTTACGCAAAATTAATGTAAATAATACTGATTATTATTAATAAAAATTTAATAAAAATAAATCTAAACAAAAAAGGTATGACTTTCAATAATAGTGTAAAAGATGGTTATGTTGACAAAATATAGGAAAATAAATAATAGTATAATAGATGTTTATTGCTACCGACATTATGAAGTTGAATGATTCGGAATTAAAACATTAGAGACAGAGTAGTTAGGAATTGTGATTGTTAGGATGAAAAATGTTAGGAAGAACATTTTCGGAGTTCCAATTTTCGGAGTTGAAAAATTAGGTGAACTTTGGCGCACCCTTGTTTCACGGAACATACTGAAGTTAAGACGCGTCTTAGAAATATTGAAACAAGCGGTCTCTGAGGTGGCGAACTGCACCATGTCCACTAAGATCCATTACAAAAATCCATTGATGGATCTTTTTACACTTTTATGTCCACTTTAATCCTCGATGCTAGAATATTTACAAAATGGATTTTTTAGAACCAACGTGTGTATTAAAATCTATTATAAAGCCACATGTACAGTAGCCATTTTCAATAAATGAATAAATAATATAAATAATTAAGTTTATATTCAACAAATTTGAACTAAGATTAGTCTATAACCTCTATACTTATTTTTTTGTTTTTTTTTTTAATTCTAGGACAATCTACACAACGTCACCTAGACCCATGGTCAGCATAGTTTAACTAGCTTGTGTTACGGGTTCTAGAATGCGGATAAACATAAATAGATACATTTTTTTTTGTAAATACATACGTATTATACATAGGAACACCCAGACCAATGCAGATATTCATATTCAATCACACAAATATTTGCACTGAGCGGGAATCGAACCCGCACCTCCTGCGTAGCAGTCGCGTTCACTACCGCTACGCCACGGAGGTCGTCATATATTATAACAAAACAAAAATGCTTGTATGTCGTCTTCTTATGATATTTAAATCCGTCATATAATATTCCTTTTTTATTTTTAATATATTGAAAATCGGATGGCTCCATGACGAAAAATAAAAATAAATAATTATTATGTTTCGTTGCAATTGACCTATGACAATTTTATTGACAGCGACAATACATAGTTCTTAGAATGATTCAGCCAGTGAAGTTAAAGTTGATAAAGAAGATTGCATGTGTCACCGCTTTACTTTTATAATAGATTTTAATACACACGTTGGTTCTAAAAAATCCATTTTGTAAATATTCCAGGATCGAGGATTAAAGTGGACATAAAAGTGTAAAAAGATCCATCAATGGATTTTTTGTAATGGATCTTAGTGGACGTGGTGGCGAACTGACGGTACTAACGGAAAGGTGGTGAAGATGATGTTTTAAGCTTTTGACTTTGTTATTATTTATACATACCTCAAAGCTATGTTCTTTATTGTCAGTCATGCGATAATCCAGTAATAGTGAGAGTGTTGCCACACTGCAGTTGAATTTTCCCCCTTTTGCTGTAGTTGATGGATGTACCAAGATATGTGGGGTGGTTGGGATTTCATATCGACTTTTGAGAAGTGCTTTTTCTTTCTCCAACTGAAAGTAAATTAAAATTTTAGTGTTGGCCAAATTGGTTTGTCTTTGTATTGGTCACTCGTTTTTACAAGCTATACTAATCTAGCTTCTGTCACCTATTAACAAAGCAAAACATATCCCATGCCATTTTCCCAGTAGTCTATTGAATTGTACAATATCATACAAAAACACCTGCCCCAAATCTAATAAACCCTTCATGAAATATGTGTATGTTTGAAACAATAAAATAAAAAATTTATTCAAGTATTAGGTAATTATAAATAATATTATAATTACCTTCCTTTTCTCTTCTTCAATCTCCTTCTCAGATTTCACCTTTTCTACTTTCTCTTCAGGCTTTTTCTCAACCTCTTCTGTTTTACTCTCTATCTTCTTCTCTTCAACTTCTTCTTCTTCTTCCTCTTTCTCCTCTGTGTCGTCTTTTATTTCTACTTTTTCTTCATTTTGAGTTGGTTTTTCTTGTTCTTGGTCATCATCTTCGAGTTCCATTACATCATCTTTTTTATCCTCGGCTTCCTCAGACTTTAACATTTTGGATAGACGAGATACAAGTTGAGCCCTCAACCCTGATAGAAAAAATTGTCTTAGAGAAATTAGTTATGTCAAACAAATGCAAATGCATACAAATGCTATACTTATTTATGATGTAAAAAAGTGTTATAGAAAAGAGAACAATTAATGCTCTTTTAAGTACACTTTAGTTCAAAATCCAAATAAAGTCACCATGTCAAGAAGGTTTAGTTTTAACTAGTGAACTAGTGTTGTAGTGTGCCATTATCTATGAGTACTATGCATCTGAAATTGATATGCAATAGTATTAATTGTCTTACCTTTATAACTAACGTTCCGCGCCCGTAGTTCTTGTCTTAACTGGCCAACCTTTATAGTCTTTATATCTAGTTTGGAGTAATGCGTCGGTTCAGGCTTCTCGTCATCATCATCATCATCGTTTTCGTCAATTGTTATTGTACTACTGTCCAAGTCTTTCTTATCCTGTAAATAGTATGAAATTAGTTCTCCAATAGTAGTCTAACAGTTGAACTCAGGGACCAAATTGAAAGCTGAGTTTTAGTTCAAGTAGCACCAAATGTGTTCAGACTTTAAAGATGGATTTTAAGTTATTTTCTGGAATAATGTATTTATAATTAAGTGTTATCTCTATGCGCGGCGACGTCCGGTGGCAACAGAAATGTAAGACGATTGCAGCACAGGCACGTTGGTCTTCGTTCTTTATGGAAGCGCACGCAGCAGGAATCTTAACTAAACAAAACTGGGAACAAACAATTTGCGATTTGTCCGCCGCAGGAGAGTCGGCCGGTGCCGCCTGCTGTTGCTTGCCGGACTCGGGCTCCTCGCCGTCGAGCTTTCGCAGAGCCGCATCGCAGGCCGCCTTATACTGCTCCTGTACTGTGGTCCAGTCGACCCGCGACGGTTGCGCCGACCACACGTCTGGCAGGAACAACACCACACACTCGAGCCGCGACTTGCCGCCGCTGCCCTCGCGCCAGTAGTAAAACTCCACCATTCGGTACCTGCATGGGTAATACTGTTATAGTGGTATACTCACAAGCGCACTTGGTCGCAGCGCCCACCCGACTGCACACATGGACACGACACATCCGCTACGAGAGTAAATCAACTGCTCTTTTGGAACATAGTACATCGATTCTGCCTCCGATCAGTAGTGCCCGTTCACGATGTACAAACGCCTTCATACACTCACATAAGGAATGTGTGTACCATGACAAATATGGGAAATGATATTGGGAAGAGTTCTCTGTCCATCCTGTTTTTAATTGAGGATTTATTTAGAAATATTTAGTGATAATATTGAAGGATTGTGACAAGAAGATGCTCTTTCCCTAAATATCAAATCTTTTGATAAACTCCAGCAAAGTTGTGGCTAGAGTGTGAGCTAAAGACCAACAAATATTATGAGTGTCACTTACCATTGTGCACATGAAGATAAATCGATGCCTGTGAGTGCTTTGCAAGTACGTATAGCAGTCTTTACCAGAACTTTTGGGTCAGACTGGGGGTTTTCACCATCTAAGGAAGGGCTCCAAGGGCCACCTATAGCAAAATTTTCACCACCTTTGCCTTTCTGTCCCACAAGGAATTTGATCAGTCTTGTTGGATGCAGTGGAGTTTTATTACTGCGTTTATCTTTTTCATCTACTTTAGTTAGTCCACATTTCTGATATAGAGTTTCCAAGGTTGGCATACTGATTAACATAACCTAAAAATAAATTTACATAACTTTTAGAATGAGAAAATATATAATTGATATAGTATAGCTGGCTGATTGCCGCAACTCCACATCAGTCCGAGTCCGTTTTAGCGTGGCCAAATACATATTTGTAATTTTCCTGAGACTATAATTTAGATTCTTCTTTTTGATAATTATACAAGGCCTCCTAGGGGCGAATGGGCAGACTCGATGCTACTCTCGCTCTAGATCCGCCCAGGTGAAGAGGATCCACACTCTTGCATGAAAATGCAGCAAGTGTAATGGGCACTTTAAATGAGGAGCGATCAGGGATTGGTTATTATAATAGTACTGACCCTATTTATTTGGTATGAATTAATTACTGATTTGAATAAAAAAAACCACATAAATTTTAAACTTTGAAAATGAACAACTTACTTTGGCTGAAAACCTATAGTCAGCATCTGGGGGTTCCAAAATGGAATCATTTGTGTTCGGGTTCTCAATTTCTTTACTCAGAGTATGGTATGCACAAGGATTATTGATAGAAAATGGTGCTTGAGGTGGGAATGTTGTACCCCAAGTAACTTGGGCACTGAAGAAGTCTGATGGTACATAGAGGTTTGTATACCTTTGTGATACACCAGGTACATCCATTTTTTGGCTGAAATAAAGAAGAAAAGTTAATAGCTATTACAATATTGTAAATTAAAATATTATAATTGCAAAATTTGGTTACAATATTAGGCAGTCTACTGCCTCAGGAGCAATTTTTTGTAGTCATACCAATTATTTGCCTGCATGCATGTAGACAGACAGATGTGGCAGGAGACAGGTTTTTATTAAATTTATAAGCATCTGGAGTATGTTCTAATCCATTGTGTAATTGTATTGTATTACAGATAACAGGGTATTTAAGATACCTTAAGTGACAATATCTTAAAAAACACTTACATATCCAGGGGCATCCGAGGTACTCGTACAATATATTTTATAGGTGATGGCTGATGGACTACTGGTCGTTTGCGCGGTGGGGAGTCACGGCGACTACGACTCTCACGTACATCTCGTGAACGTGAACGGCTCCGTGTACGAGATCGTTTCTGTAACAAAGTTTTCACAATTTAGATCAAATTTTGAAAAATATTTTTTTTACACTGAATTCAAGGTAGGCAAGACATTGTATAGAGATAGTGAAAACAATAATATAACTAATAACATACAATGATATCCTTGTCAACTAATTCCTAGAACCTGTAAACATTTACTATTTCAGTGGTCATGCAAATAGTGATTATAATACTACTGGATTACATGTATACATGAATGGAGTAAGTTGTGTCCTCAGGAGTCGGTCCATAATTTTATAATATCAAGATGTTATTGAGAATAAAGGACTTAATATGTGGCATGCCCTTTGAATGATAATAATAAAATATATGTTTAATAAAAAAAAACAAAAATTATGATATTACTACATACAAGGTCATTGTTAGAGTATCCTAATTTATAGCTTTTTTTCTCTCAAAAATATACAGGCAGGATTTTCTTAGTAATAAACACTTTGAAAAAATTTTGACTGCTGCATCTCATATTTTTTTTTTTAGTTGGTTATGCCTTTTTTCCATAACAAGGCAATATAGAAGAACATACAGACATAAGTATAGGGATTAACAACATGAACTATACCTATGTCATGTTATTAAGCATAATTATGTCTTAATGATGAAGGTAAACAAGGTTCAACGTAACACATGAATACATTAATTTTATTTCAATAACAAGCATTTGTATTTTGATTGTGAAAATAAATATAGTCATTAATTTATGCACTGCTTACCCTGTCTTCTCTACGGGGTCTTTCATCACGACGTGACGTCATCGACTTGCTCTTATTCACAGGAGGTGGCACAGCATTGTAATTGTTAGATTTTGGATTATTAGGCTTCTGGTTAGTTCCACTTTTGGGTAAAACTTGCACACGAGTAGCATTCCACTTGAAAGGCATGTTTGGATTATAAGTAGCTTCAACAAGTACTCTATCGTTTACTTTGGGAGTAATTCCTTTCGCGCAAACAGAAGTTTGGTAGAAAACATCATGGTCAACAAATCCAAAGTCATTGTGTGTTTTCGTCACAGTACCGGTGAAGACACGCTGTTCAGCATTTGCCGGTGATTGACTCGATTGCGCATTCTGATACAGGCCAGGGTTCATAGCACGTGGTGTGGGGTACGCAACAACATTACCAGGGTACATTTGACCTTGAGCCATTTGATTCATTGGCATTTGTCCTGCCATGGGAATCGTCATGCCGCTTTGAGCTTGCATCATACTAGGATTGAATACCTGAGTCTGTTGAAACTGCATCATACCTTGTTGGGATATCATTTGATTTGGATCCATGATTTGCGGATTGATGCCGGTCATGTTTGTACTCACATTTGAGCGAGCCCATGGCGGATTTTTGGCACCACTGCCCGATTGCATTATATACTAAAAGTAATATACTTCACGTATTTTTAATTATAGTTTTTAGTACACAGGTTCGTAAACACTAAAATGCGAGCACTTTTTGTACTTAATTCACTACTAAACAAATAAATAAAATTATTGTTCATAACCACAATCACAACATCAACCAAACATGCATGAAATAATGGCGGATGGCGGCGCAGAAGCAGTGTTGCAAAGGGAATATTCTATAATCATTACGTCAGTGTTGTAAAAGTGAAAAATTATAAAGATATTTTTTCGAATAAAAGATCCAAAAAATATAGTGTTTTATTAAAAATGTAATGATACAATCGTTTATTCAAATAGGATGATCCATTTCTTATTTCCATGATTATTAATCCCCTTTACATACTTACTGTTGTAATGTAGAAAAATTACATAATATTACATTAACATAAACTCACGCCTTTATCCCCGAAGGGGTAGGCAGAGGTGCTAGCACCCACATTTCCCCAGTTTATGTTTCGGTCCCAATGTAACCTGCCATAAATACACACATAACTTCGAAAAGCATCGAAAAGTCATTGGTGTGTGCCATGGTAAACCTGTGATCGAACCCGGGACCTCGTCTCAGCAGTCCATTACCCATACCACAATTAATACTTGGTCAATATATTTTTTTATTTAGAACTGATGAAGTGACTGCCATCTGACCTCCACAACCCATTGGTGATATCGAAGCATTGCAGTTAGACAAGTTGTTGGACTTTTTAGGTCTCCAACTACCTGTAACAACTGCCATAGACGTTCGTATGACTACCGGGACCGATGGCTTAGCGTGCTCTCCAAGTCACGACCAGACCCATGCAAATAACCATATTCATGCAGAAATATTTGCACTGAGCGGGGTTCAAACCTGCGCCCCTAGTGTTCCGATCACTTTCAGTACCGTCACGCCACAGAGACCACAGATGAAGAAATTCTTCGGTGCAGAATCTGTCAAGTTTTCCTTCTCTCGTAGTGATAGGTAATATCAACTGCGTTTTCCCTTTGTCGCCTCTTGTATAATCTCACCTCCGGTAATCAATCAGTTTTAGTCGATTCGAGTCCGACATAATCACCTCCACCGGTTTTGGCGGAGGTGGTATCCGTGGGGATTTTGCGCACGATAAAAAAAAGTCGCCCGTTACGACACGCTTCAGATGAGATGGGGTTGTGAAAATTTTTTTGTCAGACAGCACATTGGTAATAGGTACCTAATATAAGAGTAATAATGATTTTGTGATTATTTTTATAGTTTGCTACTATAAAAATAATCACATCAATCATCTTTGTTATCTAATAATCTCTCACGAAGACAAGCTACGTGTCTAAGTACGTACATATCGTCTCGTCAGTTAGAAGATAACGTTGAAAGATTTCCCATATTGTAAAGATTTCTTAAATACCTATCTCACTAGGTAGGTACAATCAACAACTAAAGTTTATTAACTCTCTTATTTACAAACCTTGTTTAAACATTGCAATACATGTAAGCGTAGGTATCAGTCGTAATTAGATTTATCCTAAATGGTTTTATATTTCCTAGTCGACATAATTATAATACCTATACCTAATTCATGTTTTCTTAATTTATTCCATTCTCATTCTCTGAGCCTATTCCCAACTCAGTTGGGGTCTGCTTTCTAATCTAACAAAGATGCGGCTGTACTTCGATATTTTCCGTGAAGCGAATGCCATCGAACCATCACAACTAAATAGGCGATATCGAAGTTCTGGAATTAGGCTAGTCGGACTTTTGAGGGCCCCAACTACCCGTAAAGACTGCCATAGATGCTCGTATGGCAAACGGGACCGACGACTTAACGTGCTCTCCGAGGCACGACCAGATCAGTGCAAATAGCCATATTCATGCATACAAATATTTGCATTGAGCGGTGATCGAACCCACGCCTCCTGTTTTCATAATTAATTTATAAAAGGTTTAAGAATTAAGGTAATCAATAAATTGGAATTTGTTAAGTTGCTTTTGCCGTTGACTGTATTACCATAATATGACATTACCTATTTAGAAGTACAGTAGGAACCTAGAACCTATACATTATAGTAGTTTGTTAGTTCTAAGTAGTTATCTAAACACTTGTTTGCTTCATCCAAGACGATGAAGCAATATTACATTTTCTCATCTCACAAGTAAGAACATTACTAAAAAGGGAGCTATTGAAAAGCGACAAGATTCTTGAGCATCTATTTCGTATAACTACCTAATAGGTACACACACGAGAGCGTTGGCAGGTACGTAGGTATCTATCTACATAATACAGCCAGGGTAGATATTTACTTTCTGCCTCAGTTACTTGCTATGTACAGAGGCGCGCGGTTGTGTCAGAATGTCCGTGTGGAAAACGTACGTGCGTTTTCCGCGGTGAAAAACTACCACAGGCAAATTTCCTAGAAATTTTCCACATTAAAACATAATATGTATTTGTGAAACTTATTGTGTTGGAGTGTGTATAGTGCAGTATTGAATACATCTGTTTATGTGAAAAATATTTAGAAACAATAAAAGTATATGAGGCATATTGTACCAGCGTTTATTCAAGGTGGTATATTTTGGTGATCGGGCAGTGCGCCAGATTCCGCTTGATATAATTGTGTGACCAACCGAATTCGTGTGATTAGTAAACATTAAGAATCACATTAATAAAAAGACAAATAAATGACTAAATTGACAAACTTCATATTCAACTATTATTAAGAAGTGAAATACAAATATCGTTAGTTAGTTATATGCTAAGTTTCTTAAAAAATGTTTTTAAGCTATTTATAACGAACGGTCTAATTCCTAAGATCTTTGATCAGATACCGGATTTAGAAAAATTCTATATTCAAATTATACGATTTTTAAACGAACCGTTGTGTTATGCCTTTAGTACTATGAGTGTGCCAGCTGGTAAACATGACCCGGAGGTGGACCTCCAGACCCAAAGCACTTCGAGGTTACAACCAAGAAGGACAATTCCTCCCAAAAAGTCTTGTGCTACTAAATTATGGGACATATTGCAGCCTCTTGCAAGATTATGGGGTCTCATCACAGCAATCGGTGAGTATGGACGTAATTTTGCTAGTTAGGTACATAGCTACTGTATTATGTACGTAATAGCTGTAATTTAGATATATTTATGGTAAGTAATACACGATATGAATGGCGATATTTGTATCTAGCTGACCCGCGCAACTTCGTCTGCACCACCACGTTTTTGCAAAATTTTCACTTCTGCTCTGCACCAGTTGGTTGTAGCATGATGTTATATACATATAAACGTTCCTCTTCAATCACTCTATCTATTAAAAAAAACAGCATCAAAACCCTTTGCGTAGTTTTTTAAAGATTTAAGCATACATAGGGATATAGGGATATAGGGACAGAGAAAGCGACTTCGTTTTATACTAAGTAGTGATGTGACGATGTTACACTATTCTATTTAATTTTTGTTTGATATATAACAGTAACCAAAAGAAACTATTCACGTCCAATACCGAATGAATTAATTATTTTTTTAATTGGATAATTTCACACTGTTAATTCGTATAAGTAGCTACCTCAAGAATGATATAATTATTTTAAATGTAATTGTTCATAATTATTATGCCTCATAAAGATTGGTGTTATAGTTCTAAGTAAACTAGAAATGTCTGTATTAGGAGACTGCTGACAGGGATCTATAGATTTGCATTCATACAAGTGGTAGGGTTATCGTGGTAGGATAACTAACATATACCTAACTATACAATGGTGATGGTCTAAAGTACCTTTTAGACACGAGTAATTACGGAACGACTATATTTCTGTGAAGAGTTGAGCAGGGTGAATGAACCCATAAAAATATCATTGTATTATTAGAAAAGTAGGTATACCAATATCAAGAAAGTATATACATTCTATTTATATTATGTTAATTTCATTATGTTTTCATTTTCATTTGATGTTGGCGTATACAGAACTTCGATATCGCCAGTTTGAACTTTGGTTGTTGCTTGCTTCACGGAAAAAAATGAAGTTCAGCCGCATCTTAGCTAGCCTAGAAAGCCGACTGAATTGGGAATATGCTCCGAGAATGACCAATGATGATGTTGGCGTATACTAGGCATATGCGTGCATAATTAGGGTAGACTGGGTACGGTTGAAAAAAATATCATTCAAATGTACATAACATTGGAATTATTTGACGGAGTTTATTAATGTTTAATTATTTTGAAAGATAATATATCTGTCCTTCGATCAGGACATGCATTGTGGCTTCTGCTGCAATAATTTTGTTACGAGGTTAGTTTATATACAAAGTGAGAAATTGTTACAACCGACCACATGGCAAGGGCGGTTGTAACAGGGAATGGAGTCAATTATAACACGAACAGTTTGAATAATTTAATGGGTTTTATTATAAAAATCAATAGTTTATGCCGTTCAGGCTAAAGACACCACCTTCTTAAATTGAATTAGTACTTCCAGCTACATTATAATTAAGTTACAAGTATAAAAATTGGTTACCTATCTTAATCCCGAATTTTAATATTCCGAATATCATAATCCAGAAAACGTTTGGCCATTTATTCATAATCCCGGTTTTCCAAATTCCGAAGTTTTATTTGCCACATAATCGCAACTCCGAATTTCATTTTCCTATTTATTCATTTGTACGACGTTTTATAATCCAGACGAACGAATTCCAGACACACGAAATCTAAATGCACAAAATCCAGATGACCGTAATCCATATGCACGAAAGCCGAATTTTTAAAACACAAATTTTTGAAATGCAGTTTATTGATATCCAGACAAACAATATCCAGATTTTTAAAAATGAATCCTATGGAAAAATTAGAAGGTAGTTAGCACTCGCCGGCCGCTGCCGCGGCACGCTCGCTTCGCTCGCTCGGCTCGTGCGGGGGTCGCAGTTCTAACCTAACCTAACCTGCTGAGTCGAATTTGACACTTAAACCTATCTGTAATAGGCAACTAATATTTCTAAATTACTTGCTGTAGGTACCTACCTAATAAATGAATCGTATAAATTTACTGACTTTTACTATACCTGTATATAGTTTAGATGGAAAACGATTGTATGGGAACCAAATAAAAAGATTTTGAAAATTTGGTAATAGTTTATTTGGAAAATGGTACGATGGGAAACAAAAAAAAATATTCTGAGAATCTGGTATAACTATATTTGGATTATGACACTATGGAAAACAAAAAAAAACTATTTGAAAATTTGGTTTTAGTGCACCTGGAAATTGATTCATCTGGGAAATGAAAAACGGAATTATAGAAAGTTGTCATTCATTACATCTGTCTTTTAAAAGTTCTGCCAACCGTTTTCGGGGTTTTAAGATTCGGGTAACAGAAATTCGATATTTCAATAGGTTACCATAAAAATTATCAAAATGAAACGAAACAAATCTTCTTAGGAAACTGATACCACATTCTTTTATAAAACTAATCAATCTACTAATCAATCTTGTGAAATCAATGATTTGAAACAGTTTGTAATTATTTTCTTAGTAATCGTATATATACAGGGTGGAATTTTGTAATGCCACCTGAAGGGAAAGTACTCTTAATACTGCAGATAGAAAATTTTACTCAAAGGAAACATTCCTTTATTTTTGAAAAGAAACAAAACTGCATTTAATGATTTTTAAAAATTCGCTTGCCGCACCCGGTAATCGAACCGACTAAAATCTGTAAAAGTTGCACCCTGTACTTTTATTGCATAGATCGTTAGGGGCAATTATAAGGATGAATTCTCTCTAACAAACTTCATAAATTTAATGCAAGGAAAACAATGAAATCCTAAATTTTTTACGAAAAATGGTAAACAAACTAATTAATTCGAATCGATACAAACATTTAGATCAAAATCGAAGTGGTTCTGCTGAAGAGTTTGCCGTCCCTTTTTGAAACTACCCGTATTCTTGAAATTTTTCTACTATTATTTTCAGTACTAACCGAGTTGGTGATTGTCAGTCTCGATATCTATCTCAATGCCACCAAAAGTAATTCGTCATTTTAATGGATAAAGTACGTCAGTGATAATAATTATTTATTAATAACATAAGTAAATAGATGGATCTTTGTGTAAAAGTGCTTTAACTTGACCCATGGAACAATTAATTAAAGATTTCATTGTTTTCCTTTCATTTAATTTATGAAGTTTGTTAGAGAGATTTCATCCTTATAATTGACCCTAACGATCAATGCAATAAAAGTACAGGGTGCAACTTTTACACATTTTAGTCGGTTCGATTATCGGGTGCGGCAAGCGAATTTAAAAAAATCCTTGAATGCAGTTTTGTTTCTTTTCAAAAATAAAGGAATGTTTCCTTTGAGTAAAATGTTCTATCTACAGTATTAAGAGTACTTTCCCTTCAGGTGGCATTACAAAATTCCACCCTGTATAATAAAGAAAAATTGCCATAAAGAAAAATTGACTTAGTTTCGCAGTTATAGCAAATGTAGGGCAGACCACCAGCAGTGCATTCCTCGTGTGCCCAGAGCTGACAACACCATACATTGTTCCCTGGACCTGCTTTCTGAATATAGTGACAGACATACGAGTCAATCGAATATACACATTTTGTTACAACTGTACCCATTCGATTTGCTATAACCGTCCCCACCAGCCATTTTTTCAGAATACGACACATAATAACGCAATGCATAATTTAAAATCAAAACAAAACACTTTCTCTTTTTTGTAATAAAACGCAAATCAATATAATAAAACGCTAAAATCGAAATATTGAACTATAAACATAAAAATGGAAAGAAACTGCAAGCAAAAATACCTACTTTAGGTCGTCAAAAAGTAATAGGGTCTCCTGTGGACAAGTACAGCGCGCCGCGGCTGACGCAACATTGTGAACCATGTTCATTCGTGTTGCCTGCTTCTTTCCCCCTTACACCCCTACGTCCTATGCTGCCGGTTTGGGAGATACTGACGTTGTTATAACTGTCCTTTGTTACTACCGTACCCAGTCTACCCTACCTATGGCATAATTATGCACGCATATGCCTAGTATACTCCAACGGTAACGGTAAGCTGTCAGAGTCGTCTCTATTGATGACAGGGGCCCTAGGCACACAAGAGTTTGGAGACCCTTTTGGATAGTTTAAGTTTTTGATTTTTCTTAAGTTGTTTTGCGAGAAATTGTCTCCTCTTCTGGGGGGACCTCGCCGAGGCGGTGGGCCCTGGGCACGTGCTCCGCGTACCCCTAAGGTAAAGATGGAATTGTAGGCTGTTTGTCAATGTTTACATTATCTAATAGGAAAATAACGTCACATCATTATATACCTACAAGAAAAACGTTATTCAAGTTATTACTACGACTTCAATGCTTTTTGTAATGATAATCTTTAAATATAGGTAGGTACCTGCGTCAACATTAAGGATGTCAATTTGAATGTTTCTACGTTTTGCTAATGGGTCTGATAGTGTCTAAGTATAGCTAATGGTGCTTGTAGCGTATAATAACAGCGTATTGTTCTCAACATTCCAACCAAATTAATGTGACTTTTAAGCAGTTCAACAATTTTTTTTAAGAATTGCAGAATAATGAAGTAGAGACCGAGTAGGTACTAAGTATCTTAAAATCTAGAAAATTATTGAATATTTATTTATTTTACTTTAAGTACATTTTATGAATCAATTAACAACCTAGGTTAACAGGTTATGGGAACCAAGGTTGGAATCTCCTAGTAAATAGGATTCAAGACTATAAATAACCCTGTAGGTACTAAATTTCAACAAGTTTTGTTCAACCGTATGACTGTGATTGAATAATAAACATCCATACATTTTCAATAACTTTTATAACCGACAAATCTATACAAATAAATAAAATCGGAGTGTCTGTTTGTAATATTAAAATAACCGCTTTCTAATACATGCATATATTTTTAAGTCTGTCTGTTTGTTCCGGCTAATCTCTGGATCGGCTGGACCGATTTGGACGGGACTTTCACTGGCAGATTATAGCTTATGTAATAAGAAGTGACTTAGGCTACCTTATTTTAGAAAAAAAAAAATACAATCCACGCGGACGAAGTTGCGGGTACAGCTAGTATTTACTAAACTTTCCACTCTTAAAGGTCTGACTGCGTTTTTTTATTTATTTATGACACGTCAATTTGACTTGCTTTGACAGCTGTGCCTGATGGTAAGCTCAAGGCGAAGTCTCAGGAGCGAGGGTCACCATTACAAACAAGTAAAGTGTTACAATGCTTCGATATTTTCCGTGAAGTGACTGCCGTATGGCCTGCACTACCTATAGGTATAGGCGATTTCTGGACCGATAGCTGGATCCGTTCTTGGATTTTTAAGGCACCAACTACTCGTAACGACTTACTAGTAGTACTTAGAGTAGGTATAGATGTTCGTATGACAACCGGAACCGATAGCTTAACTTTCTCTTCCTTAAGTACTTACATATTTACTTAAGTTACTTTTTATATTTAAGGAGATGATGTATCCTACACTCTCTATTCTCTGGGTACCTACCGTTTCGCTTCAGTCCTTTTTTAACAGTTTTTGTATTGAAACTTGAATTGAGTATTGTTTTAAATTGCGAACTTCATCTAATGAATCCTTTCTATGCACTAGATACAAAATATAACAAGTCAATTATTATTATCAAAACAAAGCAAAGATGCTCAAAATTGTGTTGTTAGGTGTTAGGCTAGACGCATAGTTAATTTCCTCAGTAATGGGATTCGAGAAATAGGTACGCAGGTGGTACACTACTACCTACCTACTAAGTGGTGGTGGATGGAGGTGTGTTGAGAATATTAATTATAATTAATATTCATAGCGCACCACTTTAGAGTAGGCTGCAATTTAATGTGCGTATGCTGCCATGTCAGTTATATAACCCAATTCTTATTAACTTATAATTTATATTTATTACGGTATTATTAACGGTAAGCATAATATAACAGAACATAAACTCACACCTATATCCCCGAAGGGGGAAGGCAGAGGTGCTAGCACCCAAATTTCGCCAGTTTATGTTTAGGTCCATTAACTGGGCACTTTTAACCTACGATAAATACACACATAGTTATTGGTGTGTGCCATGGTAAAACCTGGGATCGAACCCGAGACCTCGTCTCAGCAGTCCATTACCCATACCACTAGGCTACCATAACGGTAAGTTCTTTATAAAAATGAGCCAGTTAATCCAAATGAACCATTTTATTGTGGTTTGACTCATCTTTAGATAAGTAGGTAAGGATCATTTATGTATCGAAAGAAAAATCTCTAGAGCGAAAGTTATTTAGTTCTATTACATAAAATATTTTCTAAAATGAATATCTGGCTGGTGAAAATCTCAAGCTTTAAGAGATAAAAGGAATCTGTCTCGGAAACAATTCGTTCGTACGTTGAACCAACTTGACATAGATACCGACCGTGCTCTCGCGTACTCTCCATATTTTTACAGTTAAAAAAAAACGCATACTTCTACTGTGTATTGTAGGCCTACCAATCAAATCACACAACTTGACTGCCGCGATTTTTTACTGCTCTCAAAGACATGAGGACACAATACTTAAAACTGAGACGTGGACATGGAAGCCCTTATTTGAATTCCTGACTATCTGTTTGTTTATTTTGAGTTTGACTTTTACACTTGAGAGTAATTGCTCGTTAAAATACTGGTAAAATTTGTATAACAAAAGATACAAATACGCTTCAAAAACTAAAAAAAATACTGCAACAATTGATATTCATCCCGTTTCTGAGGTTTTCGCACAGATTAATAAATAGTTACTAGTTTAAGTTTTAGTCCATTATACATCTAACTAGGTAGGTATGTGTTAAATTAATTAAAACTTCTCGAATCCTCTTGAGAGAAAAAAAATGTCATAGAAATGAAATTAGAGACACTTAACTATTTGAAAATCTTGATCGACGGAGATAGAGCACTACCGCAGGCATCTCTACATCATTGTATAAACAAACAAAATGATTGACTCCTGTTAGTATCCACTCATATTCAATCACCGCATAATTAGATGTGTAGCTACGTCTGTACAGTACAGTCACCTGCAATAATATGTATACACTTTGCAACCTTGTCACAATAATAAATGATAAGTCAACATTATGACATGAAACGGTAAGATTCGACAAGTTTAATGTGAAAAAGTTCTAAAACGTATACATATTACTGCAGGTGACTGATCTAAACCACAAAAATATAAAGTAAGTATTGACATCACTTTCGTTTTAATAGCTTTTAGATTCTGTCTTATATACTTGTTGATTATTTTATAAAAACACATGCGCTTTGAAACTCGGCGAGTAGGGTAGCCAGAGCTCACTGGAGAGGTTTTGAATTGTCAGTGGGAAGACCAAGAAACCCTTATTTGTCTTCTGTAATGATAGCACAGAGACTCTCTTAAAGGGTAAAAACCCTTCCGCCCCTTTTTTCTTCATCATTCTTCTCTATATGGTTGGCAGCATGAATGTAACGCATCGGGCGTTGCAAACGTCCATAGACAACGGTAGCCACTTTCCATCAGATCTCAGATCTGGTATAAAAAAAATCCGGGATCCTCAATTCTTCAAGGCTTATCTTAGTTATTGTGGAAGCGACTATTGAGTCTTGTCTGATCTCCTGTGTGGCTAGCAGGTGGTAGGCAGTTATAGATAGTATAAATTAGCAGTTACTTTTGATCTTTAGAAGCACACAAAAGTGTTGAAAGGAAGAATGAAATTTCTATCTAACGTGTGAATTTTAGACAACCAAATATGTCTTACGCTTAAGTTATAAAGTGATAACGAGATATATTGACTCAGAACCACATAAGGCGTTGCCTTATGTACTAGTCACATTATCTATAAATCACGAGGACAAACAACTACTGTACCATTAAAGTCCCTCACATTCCATATTAGGTACAAATTATTTTTGTTCAGGTTCATAGATCGCATTCTAGTCTCGGTTTTATGTGAAACGATTAAAATAAACTGGCATGTAGATATTATATTTTTAGTAGTTTAATGTGAGAAAGGTATTGGCGTACTATTATAATATAGACACGACATGCAGGAACGTGGCGCCTTTTAGAAATGGACGTTAAGTATGAAAAAGCTATTTATTCGCGTGAGGAAATAATATATCATGGATAAAAAGAGGAATTGTCGCGAAAATGGACGGTCCTTAGCCCGATCGACAGACGACCAGAAAAAAGGAACTGAAGTTGAGTTTTGTTATCAGTTATGTACCTACTTCCGTTAGGTTAGTACCAACCAATTCCAATCCTACGTTAAGCTAAATAAGAAAAATATTCTGAAAAAAAAAATAGCTATACAGCTTCAAATTGCCTTGTCATCCGAAGGCTAGAGAGTGTTGATTTGAAAAATAGCCTAACCAAAACCGAATATAATACATGTTAAGTATGCGAATTAAGCGGTCTCTCTAGCAGTCTAGCCCTACAGTTATATCGCTTAATGGGGCACACCTATACCAACTTGCTCCGAATTTAGGTATATCTCAGTATTCTCGATTCACTACTACAAAGCAATGGAGAATTAGATCGAGACGTAAAGCATCGAATTAACGTTGGTTGGGTAGAAAAATCGGCAGGTTACGGCAACTATGTGCTACTTACAATTGCCCCTTCTATTAAAAGCAAAAATCTACAATAGTATGAATCGGCCTGCCGTTTTGCACGTAAAGGCGACTGCATGTTGCCGAGATGAGAATGCCTAAATAGATGTATGGTGTGTGAGACAAAAATGGTTAAGATAAGGAATGAGTCCGAGTGTGATAATGAGTGAGAATGCGCGTATTAGAGAAAGTTCAAAAGTATCGTTTATCTTGGTTAAGATATTTAATTCGCGGGGATGAAAGTAATGTTGTTAGGAAGGCACTAACTATGGAAGCTACAAGGGGAGAATGAGATCTAAGAGGAGCATCCATCTCTTGTTAGTTCATCCTCTCCTCTTGGAAATATATGTGAATGTTGACTGTTAAGATGACTGCAAGCAGAGGGGAAAAAGCGGACAAATTGCGCCGATTCCAAATAAATATCGGATAAGGGCAGGAGCATGATTATATCATCCGAACTCATGGTGTGGAACAAATATCTGATCAATCAGGAAAAAGGGTCCAAATTGTATCCCTGACCCACCAAAAACATACAATACAGAATTAAAATATTTAAAATAAAACAAATTCTCTGCATTGCTTTACATAATATGTATATTAGAATTTTTATCAGCATATACACACCGCATTTAATTGAAACAGTTATAAATAATCAATTTATACGATTTAATGCTCTTTAGCATATTTGTCTAGAACAATGTAATCCATAACACAATATCTTGAGATGTTTCAATATAAAGCATTAGGCATTTACTTTAATATTCTGTTAGTATTTCTAGAAGAAAATGGAACGTTCTAAGTCCACTCACGTATAAGTCCTATGTCATGATACGACAGTTTGGCTTAAACGACCGTTCGTCCCTCGTATGGAGTTTGTAGATATGTATCAATAAAATTTTGAGATCTCATCGTAAGTCTCAAAAATGTCAAAATACTACAAATATCGAACACAGTAGATCCATATTATGAAAAAAAAACACATGAATCAGCATTTCCCTGATAGAAAATAACTAATCATCAAAATATTAGCAGTATTTTTTAAATAAATATAATATAATAAATATAATGATATACACACATAAGCTTTAAGCTGCAGGTTAGTGTATCAAACAACAATACCTAATAACCCCGAGGGTTGGTGGTGAGTGGCGACACCACGGACCCTGATTCTCCCGAGGGCTCGGAGTTATTTTCCCTCAGCTCATGTGCTTGTCTTGATTGGCCGGCCATATATGTAATCGCAAGAGCGTATCTCTATTTTTTGCAATTTGTAATTATTATTATTATTTCATCATTAGATACTTACACTGATTCTGATTAAGCTATAAAGGTGTCCTGATTAATTTATAATATCAAACAGACAACTGACTGCATAAAGCAAGTTGGTATCTGCTAATAAATAACTAATGCTTTAATCTCAGCGCCTTCGTACAAAATATTGAACAAAGTTTCGAATTCCTTTCACAGTTCATTGCGTTGTTTAGGCAGTCATCGTCGTCTTGACAAATGCATCCACGCTTCACGGTTTAAATATGTATAGTTACATAAGTTTTTAGAGCACAAGCCTTATACATTGCCTCCGTGCCTCCGTGGCTTACTTGGGCGTAGTATGCATCGACTGTGCGTCGGTTATGGATTCGATCCCCATACAGGACAAAAATTTGTGTGATCCACAAATAGTTGTTCTGAGTCTGGTGTACTTTGTGTACGTTAGTTGCATGTTTATAAAGTCCCCCGCAATACAGGGCTTGTTCCCTAGTGCGGGAGTTATAAGAAAGGAAGAAAGAAAAAAAAAATATTAGTAGGAAGTGCAATGAAAACTGACTTTTTGCAAATAAGATTATTTAGATCTTCGTGATCGAAGTCAAACCTTACGTGCTGGTCTCTGAACACATCCGTCTGTTAGTCTGCCATCATACTGCCTCCAATGTGCGACTGATCCTGGAACGGGGGCAGACCCTAGAAATGTTGACTTGGTATCGAAAAAACTGATATGCGTGCCAATAGTCTGGCAAGTCACGTGCAAAAAGGAGGAGAAAATGTCGGACCCTGGATTCCGAGGTGAAGGCCTTGATTGCAATTGATCAGACACATGGCCACGTCCTGTTGTCGAACCCAAAGCTTTGAGGATGAAAATAAGTACATGGAAGTACAAGTATGTTAGATTATTAAGTTAGTATAGTAGGTATTCAGCCCTGGCGTGAGGGATATGCCAGAGGCTACCTCACTGGCTCACCTTAGGCAGCTAATTGTGCAGTTTAGGTCGGTACGACATAACCACCACTTTCGGTGATTCCGGCGGGGATGGGGGGGGGGGGGGAGGGTATCCCTGGGGGTTTCCACACGGGGAAAAAGTATTACAAGGTTCTATACCTACAAACTAAATCTAATACAGTGTACACAATTACGCACAATATTTTAGCTTTTTTATATATTACGACTTAGGTCTGACGTTTACGGGTTCTTAGACCATTTACAACATATATTTCCCGATTTCAGGTCGTGAGCGTATTTGTTTTTCATGTGTGGATATGTCATTGATTTATTGGTAAAGGAAAACTACACGGTTTAGTGAAATGAGGCAAGCCATGAAAAATTGACCTGTTGATTCTCCTGAGTGCTTTTGGATTTTATGAACGTTTTGTATTTAAATGTACCTAATCCCATACACAATTCAATTACTCTTCTGAACACTAAACGAATATGTTGAATAGTTCTGTGGAAAGACTATCCCAAAACCAGTCACGTATTTTAGAATTGGAATACAATATAAACAATCAACATAATACAATACACACAATAGAAATACTTAACGCATAATTATGAACTTTAGAAAATCAATGAATGAAAGTGCGTAAGTGGGAATTGAACTTTACCTGTTGTGATCGCACCTTTTGACGTAATAAATTCAATAACAATACCTACTAGTAGTCGTAAAGATTTATAATCATCATCATTTCAGCCATAGGACTTCCACTGAAATTTACAATACAATAGTTATACTCAAGGTTCACTAAGGGTGTAACCACATTAATCGACGCGGAATCGGCTTAAGCCGAGTGCGTATCACCACACTACTCGGCTTATCGCCGATTAGTTGTTGCGACGGCTGTTAACATGCGATCGGCAGTCGATTTCTCCGAACGGCCTTCACGATGGCTGTTCACTTACGTTCGGCAGTCGACTCCTCCGAATGGCTGTCACGGCCTCTGTTCAATTACGTTCGGCAGTCGACACCTCCAAACAGCCGTCGCGACGGATGTTCGCAAGCGTTCGGCAGTCGACAGTCGTGATCGTGTGAGACCCCGAAAATATCAACAAATGCTTCCATCGCAGATTTAAGTTTAACTCTGAGCTGTACGGACGTTCTGGCCTTTCATTTGGAGATGAAGGCACGCGAGCGGATTCATTAAACTGCTACCCAACGCCGATGGGCCGTCTTCGGCGCCATTCGGCTACCCTCGTAGATGAAGGCATGCGAACGGTTGATTCAACTGCCGTTCAACGCCGTTCGACCGTCTCCAGTGCTGTTCGGCAGCAGGCGGAAACGTTCCGCTGGATTCAGCGCCGTACGGATGCTATCAGCTAATCGACAAACGGTTCGATTCGCCGTCGGCCGCTGCCGCGTCGCGTCGGCCGAGCCGAGCCGATGCGAAAGCTATTAGTAACACTCTTATTCCGTCGGCATAAAGACTTTTTTAACCGGCTTCAGCCGATTCCGCGTCGATTGATGTGGTTACACCCTAATGGAATACTAACTTTACCCTGATTTTGCTAATTTTCAATCATTGTCAAACCATTGATGCCACAAAAACAGGTCATTTCATTTAAGACATGATCGTTCATATAATTTATGGAAGACATTCTACCGGCAAACCGACAAACCCGGAGCTATAGCGCTTTAAAGTAAGCATAGTATAACTAAGTTGTTTTATCGGTTCTACAATGCGGATAAATATACATAGATACTACATGCCTAAACCAAGTCCAATGCAAATATACCTACATATTCATGCATACAATATTCGCACTGCCCCAGAGGTCGTCAGTTCGTCACCCATCTTCCGTTAATACTTTAGAAAGGAAGCATAATAGTCCACAGATTACCTATATAAAAATACCCAGAAAAAGTAAAAAATAAATAACTCAATAGTTATCGTGCTTAAAGCACTTCGACTTATTTTCGAAACGCTCCAAAGTTTCCAGACATGATAACGCTTGAGTTATTATTTTTTTACTTTTCGATGTTCTTTTATGTGGGAGATTTATATATTCGAGGTTTAAAAAGAAATTACTTTTTTGAGCGCCGTAATCATACTACGACGAGTGTGCGCAAAATTCCCAGTTTATAGTACTCGTAGCTGCACCAGCTTTTACTCTAACTACTGTTTAGAGACACGAATGCAGTAGTTAATAATTTATGGTTTCTCACGATTTGCATAGTAGCAATGGATTTGCTTACTCTATATATCAAAGTTTCGTTAAACAAAGGGTGTTTGTTATGCAAGTTATAAACTGCTAGTGCAGTCTGAGTTATTAACCGACTTCAATAAAGAAGGTTTTTGTGTGAAGATGGAAATGTAATTAGCTTTCCTTGGCTGAGTTTCTTTGTTTTGTGTGCTTTTTATTTACCAGTTGATTTGTGAACTCAGAATACCTTCTCAAATATTTTGAGAAGCCTCCTTAAGCTTTTCAAAAAGTCATAGTATAAATATAGTAACAAGGCTTTTGGTGGAAAATTCGTGCCACTATGATAAGAAAGGAACGCCTAAATAATTGAAACAATATTGATAAAAGGTACAAAGATAGATTAGACCCTGGGAAAGGACCATGTTCGGACCGAAAAGGCTATATTTAGGTCGCGACAGCGAAGTGCGCAAGCGAACCGACTGCTTCGGTCGTCAAGGAAACCGGAGTTCCCGGGTAACAGCTAGCCTAGTAAAAGAACCTGCAGAAAAATGATTAGATAGGTTCACACACCTACCAACTTACATAGAGATACATAATCACGTACCTTGGATAGTGACATATAGGTATTATTTATGAAACTCAGATGCGATACTCAGTAGTGCATTTTATGGATGTTACGTCGTAAATCTCATGACATTGTAGCCAGTGGAACCGAGAGATGTTAGGTACACTAGCAAGACTTAGAGACTATTAGAAATACCGTATAGCCGTAGTGATCGCAGTTTGGAAGTTTTATTAATAAAAAAACAAAAGAAGATAGTTCACACCCGTCCAAAGGTTGGGAACTCTACTATGTGAATATTAAGATATAAATATCCTAATGACACAAACAAACATACCTCACATAAATAATTCTAAAAGTGTCCAATAGTATAAAAACTATTAAAAGACACATTTATTATTTGAACGCTAGTTAAAAGGTTATTATGTTCTCGGAATATTTTGTTCTCTCATAGTATTAAAATTCCCAACCAAATATAATTCCGTATTTGTTACAGTGATGAGCGGTGCTGGTACGGAGTTGCTGGTTTTGGGCTATGATATAGCACCAGGTTTACTGTGAGTACTATTCGTATTGATACTTGTTATTTGTTGGGAAAATGTAAAACTGGGTACAGAAAACATGGAACGTCCAACGTGTGGTTGACTGTAATTTAACGACTGAAATTATACAACAAAATATCAAATTTAATAAACCAACATGAAGTTCTTCAACAGACAGCCTCCGTGGCGTGGCGGTAGTGCACGCGACTGCTACGCACGGGGCGCGGGTTCGATCCCCGCTCAGTGCAAAAAGTTGTATGCATGAATATGGCTGTTTGCACTGGTCTGGTCATGCCTCGGAGAGCACGTTAAGCCGTCGTCGGTCCCGGTTGCCATACAAACATCTATGGCAGTCGTTACGGGTAGTTGGAGCCTTCAAAAGTTCAACCAGTCTAACTTGGAACTTCAATATCGCCATTGGTCGCTTCACGCCAAATATTGAAGTTCAGCCGCATCACAGTTAGACTGGAAAGCCGACCCTAACTGAGTTGGGAAAAGGTTCAGAGAATTATGATGAATAAAGTTCTTCAACAATCTGTACTTTTAATAGATTTAAAAAAAATTACATTTACAAATCATAAAAAACACACCTATTTCTTGTTTGTATAGTGCAGGCGCAGCGTTTGTCTTAATACTGGAGACTATGTGGGTAGCTGCACTTTTCGTGGATTTGCTGTGTCGACGTGGTGAATACACCATATCGCTTCGTTGTTGGGACTACATGCGATGGTCATGTGGCAGAGCGCGGGCGCCTTTCTACGCGTGCATAGCAACTGCGCTATTATTCGCTAACCTTACATTGTTGGCCAGTATATCAGGTATGCATTTTAGTGTATATAAAATCTCACTTCATTATCTGAGTGCCAATGCAAAACTAACACTTTAGAGCTCGGCAACAGACTATAATTGAGTATGATCTGATTATATCTCCTTAATTAAATTCAAGTTTTATTTTGTACTGTTTGTACCGATGCAACACTAGGACGATGACGAATAGGTACTGTGGGAGAGTGCACCTTTTTTTTCCGTGCGCGATATCTCCACGGATACCAATCGCACCGGAGCCGATGAGAGAGGTTATGTGGGACTCGAATCTATTAAAACGCACGCCGTCTTTGGGCGAGACCTTCTAGAATGTTACTCACTCGATCAGTATATCAACTTGGAAAGTAAATCACCTCAGTGTTCTTGAAATCTCTACTCTGGCTTAGTTCTAGAATACAATCTGTTCTTAGTAGGTATTAAGTCGAGACAGAGTTTCCTTCTAGAATAAAGGCTTAACAGTCAAGCTTACTTCATTCTAACAGTAATATCTATCTTTGTACTACAGGTGGCATGCTGCTAGTCCTGGCAGCACTTCGAGCTGCGGTGCCATTTTCACCGTACGCAACACATGGCCCTCATTCTCCAAGAGCTGGCAGTTCCTTGCTAAGCCAACACGACTCTCCTCTACCAGACGTGTTCTACAACGCAGGGCACACGGAAGATGAACGGTGCGAGCTTTTACATTATATTTATATGCAATCAAAGTTGTTCTTAAACTGTTGTACCTACATTATGTTCTAAATAGCCCACTTGGACTAAGGTCATTAAGATATTACGACAACGACACGTATAACAGTGTCCATTTTGGACAGAAGGAGAGGAATGAATATATAAGGTGTACTTATACTTTTCAGCTCTATCTCTTTTGCTCTGAACCGCTGCATGTTTGCACCTCATTTTCTGCCTATACACCTACTTTGGAGATAATGTATATTTATATGACTAACATCATTCACAAATACTAAACACTCTAATCATAATTATCTACCAAAAAATCCACTGCAGGCTCCTAAACTATATTATCTTTAATTTGATTATATTTTTTAAGCAGAAAGTGCTTTATTTAAATATCCCTTTATTCATCATTTCTTTTACTTGCAGATCTGAAGAGATGACAGTGCTAGACGTGAAAACAACTGAAAGAGCCCGTTCTGTTACTCCGAAGCCGCCTCTCCTTGAACTATGATTCATACATATTATTACGTCAAGTGGTTAGACTATTATGTTATAAATAGTCGTGTATAAGTTAGTGAAACGATGTATGAACAACTTTAGTCTGTAATCGTTAGATACTTTAATAAGTACCATATGTTTGTAACATTTAATAAATCAAAGACTATATAAAGACTAGAGAAGAAAGATATATATAAAGACTAGATAGATAACTAGTTACTGCTAGACAAGTTGAGAGTGACTTCAAATATAGATTTAACCATAACCATCATTTTCAAGTGTAAATTTAATCAAGCATGACGTTTCAAATGCATTGCCTTCCCATAGCAAGTAATACAGCACGTCGGGGCGACCGAGACAATTAAATTCCAAGCCCCGTAATTACTTCATATGTAGGAATGTCAAATGATTTCATGCTATTCAGAATACAAATCAAACTTCAATGAGAAAGATTTGAGAAATGTATGAACGATCTCGATGAAAGATCTAAAAAATGGCTAGAATTTACACATTTACATAGGTTTCTTGCGAAACTTTTCTTTGAATTTTATTTTCTATCATCACAGACAGGCTAATTCGATAGTGATATATCAAAATGTATTGTCACCGCTTTTACCCAGGGTGCTGAGGAAACAAGCGAGGCGTTTTCAGACTGGTTTTAATATAAAACACTTACGCACTAAGAAAGAAGTTCTATTGCTATAAAACTATAGACAGCATGAATATATTTTGTACGGGGTGCATTAGTCATAATTGTATTTCGACTGAATGGGAATTTTACTTGGCCTAACGTGCTCATTCATAACCAAAAAAAGTGTTCGTAGAAGTAATGAATCACCCTGCTTTTATTATACTCTTAAAATAACATATTGATTTCTCATTAACATTTTAATAGATTACATATCTTAATAGACAGTTTATTAGTAAGAAGTATATTATAAACACATGATATTCTTATTGTTGTAAATTAAGCCGTCTAAATTTGTTCATATATCGTGGCTACTTGTAAAGTACACTAATTACTTTTATAATTTTTATACGTACGAAGAAACTGTGATAGTTTAGAATGTAGTTATGTGCGATAAACTTCAGTGGACATCAATAAATAATATAATTAAATTATAAGATGAACAACGTATTTTTGTTACAATGAATGAATGTAAGTATATGGATGGATGTATTTCAAGGATTCGACTTATTGCTTTTGACTCAGAACAGCATAATAAGAGTATGCTGCTTTCATGATCTGAAAAAGAAAATCAAGTAAATCAATAAAAATGTACGTTTGATGAAAACAGCTTAAAAGGCTTTTAGACTACCTAACCACTAGGGGAGAGAAAGCCAGAGCCTAACCCTTCAATCAGCAGGTCTACTGGTTTTTCAGGTGAGATTGCCTTGGTTCCAAAGTCTTGGTGTAACCCGATACAACTTTAAAAAAACCGTTTATTGAAGGACAAACTTGCAGGTTGGCACCCACCAATGACTGCGATGCTTTTCGAAGTTATGTATATATTTATCGCAGGTTTATAAGTGCCCGGTTTATGGCAATAGGCTCGCCACCTATTACATTGGGACCTAAATATAAACTGGCGAAATGTGGGTGCTAGCACCTCTGCCTACCTCTTCGGGGATATAGGCGTGATATTAAAAACTTACAGAAAGGAAACAGGCATTATCCATATACGTGAAACCGGCAGCTGTCAGTCGGAGCGGTCGCTGCGCGCGCATCATCATCATTAGTAGTTGTCGACGCTGGCGCACAGGCATGTACTCCCATTTAGAATGCATGACAGCATCTGATATACGTTCTGCCTTAAAAGAAAAGTATAAGTTATTGCGACAGTGAGTATTATCGTAGCCACACACGTTCAAGTATAGCCACTACGTGTACGATCTTTCAACACACGTCACAATATATTTGTGCAAGCATAATGTAATGTGTGTGGCTACCACTAGAAGTGTATATCTAGCAGTAGACAGAGAATAATAGAGATTTACTCTAGCGGCTACAAAATTAAGGGGTTCTTCAAAAAGGGTATTAGGTTCCTTCAGGGTCAACAACACGAGTGTGACGCCCGTGGTGTTGCATACGTCCATACTTAGGTTACGATAGCCACTTTCTATCAGATTGGCCATGTGGTATGCAAGCGGTATGAAGACGTTATGAAGTCACACTGAGAATTGAAAAAGTAAATAAAAATAAATTCAAAGTATGAAAAAGGTGCACAATTGCCACTACCAAAAACCATATTTTTTGCGACACTGTAAATCCTTTGTCAATCTCAGCATGGAGAGGAGTTTAAGGACCTCTCGGCTCAAATATTAAAATCCATCAAGCCGCTCGGAGGCCCTGCGAGAACGCAAAGAATTTGGCGTAAACAAACGTAGGTACATATTTTATATTGAAGTTCGTAGAAACATAATTTTGCCTCAACTGAAACACAATTCTTCAAAACGTTGGCAGGTATACAGTTATTACAAAGAAATTCTTTTTTGCTTCAATGATAAGATATACCTACGTACGTTGCAGTTACACGTGTACTTGCGCAAAACTTACTTGTAGAGTGAGTTCATTGCCTGTAAAACATTGTATGGCCAGTTGAATTATCATAGCAACGAAGAATGCTAATGACGTCACGAGTCTCACCGATTTAAAACTTGATGCATCTTGCTGTAAGTAATTTAGAATAAGTAATAAACTTAAGTATCTATATGGAATGAAGGAGGTATTATTTGCAGGCTCAAAACAAGAGGTCTGATATTTTCTGGCACGGTTCCAAAGTAAAACCATCTTACTGTCATTTACAGCGTCTACCTCTCACGTTTCACGTAGGTAAGTTTCAGATTACTTCAGTTCTTATGTATGTTCTTATAACTTTCTCCAATACACTGAAGTGTTTCCATTAAAATATAGGAAGTTACATTAGGTACCTTCCTATATGTTTATATGTATTTGTTTTGTCAATTCGTTTGATTTGAAGTCATACAATTTAGTCAACAACATTAGTCAAATAACATGCCAGTGACCGTTCCCGGCGCAAAAGTGCCCATCACACTCGTCGCGTTTCCACGCTGAATTGTGATGGCCAACTTTGCACCAAGCACCTTCCTATATTGTAGGTATATAACATTTTGAAGGCAAATGAATTGCATAGTAATAAATATAACAGAGCTCTCATACTTTATCTGAATGGCAATGAAATATGAACACTAATCTTACCGAAACTTGCACCATTACCACGCAAATAGCTGCCATACTAGAAAGGAGTTGTGTCATGAAGCCATAAGAATACGTTCTTGAAAACTTTTCCACACAACTGAAACGAAAAATGTATTGTCAGAAGGTACTGTAGTGCATTCTACTTCGACATCACAAAGCGCTATCCAGATTCAAAATAAGCATAGCTTAACAAACTCGTGGTATGTAGGTATTCGGGTATATTTCTTTGTAAATGAAATCTGTGAGTTCTGACTTAGCAGTAGAACTCTTTTTCACAACGTCAATAGTTGTCAAAAATGTTAATAACAGTAGTGCCGTGTATAAAGCGTGCTCTAGTATTATAGAGGAAGGTGAATATAAAGCACAGATTATGTTGATTTAACTGTGGAAAAAAGTAAACCAACTGACAATATTGGGGTTGTAATCCTAAGATATTGCAGTATGTCATATCCACGAGAACTCAGTCCCCTTATTGCTTTCGTATCGACTGAAATGACATTTTTTTACGCAGCGGGATACCTATCATTTTTCAGACCTGTCCCTATTGACCCCGCAAATATCTCTATTTGTACAAGGAGGCACGTTTCCAATAACTACGAGGGCGATGATACTGTTGATGTTCTGTTGTATTAAATACTAACTGATGCCCGCGGCTCCGCGCGCTTTAATGTCGTTTATAGTTAGTTTTGATCATATTGTTTATACTGTTGATTGATGGTACTTAGTGGACTTATTGTTACTCGTATGCATACATTATTGATAACACACTTGTACTTCTTCACTGTGTACGGTGTACGGTGGAGAAGTACAAGTATGTTATCATTATCAATAATGTATAACTTTTGGTCATTATTACTTTTTACTCTAATTAAATGATTGTCATTAGCTTTTAGGTCTGAAGAACACCTTTGTAATAAAAGAACAAAATTCAATCAAGAACTTAAAAAAATCGACTTGAATTGTTCAATAATACATTTTTTTATGAAACATCTTAAAAATCAGATACAATTAATTGACAATTTTATAATAAGAGGTAGTTACAGAAACTGAATAATATTAAGTAATCGGTTTGGTTTCACAGCTGATTGTTTATGTTGGCGTGCTAGTTAGAGGAAATTGGGCAAAGTTTGGCTCGGGATCGAGCTCGGAAACCTTCCAGATAATTCGCGTTGCGTTTTATGGCAGTTTACAGGGTACAGCCGGTCCAAGTCAATTGGCTGCCAAGAACTTGCTGTATGTAAGTACATTATTCCGGCATAGCCATTGAGCCGCAGTATGTGATTTACAAAATTCGAACGTCTGAGTAACTCTATTGTGTAATATATCTTACTACTTACTATTGAAGTCTGAATTTGAAATGAAATATACAAGCTAGTTACTCGCGATCGTGAAATTATTGGAAAGCATACAAAATCGAAATACAGAAAAGCACACACATGATAGCCGACTGAGTCTTTTAGGAGCTTTCTCAGGCCGAGACCGCCTTTTGAATCGGTGGTCTATTTACTAAACTATCTCATAAAGTATTTTTAATATCGACGTTTTGAAACTATACTAATTTTATAAATGTGAACTTTTGTTAATTACGTTTTGAAACTCTATTAATTTTATAGTTTGTTACTTAATTCTGTTCAAACGACTGATTTTGTAACGCTGGAATAAGTTTCAATGAGTTACAAGGAACGTTAACAGAATTCCAAAGAGGTAACCGAAGGGACCAGCTAGTAGTAGATAACTGTGTTAGATTCAAATAAACTAAAGTGATTCCAACTTTATTTTGTGGGAATGTTCTTTTTCCGGGATTTCGTCTCCAAAAACGCTACCAAAACTAGGTCAGCTTTCTGGTATGCTTCGTGGAATGCAAAGAGGCCTTGCTACCCTTTAGTTAAGAGAAACAAATCACACCTCTCCTGTTAGAACAACGACGCTCTTAACTTAGTGTTCATAGGGTCGGAATATCTTATTCTACTTGAACAGGTTAATGACAAGGATCCTTATTCAAACTGCGTCAAAAAAATTAAGCAAGCGACACAATTACTTCACGCACTTGAGACTCACCTACAAAAATGTGCTTTAGGTAATAACTAATGTACACATTGAAATTTATATAGACACAAAAACCCAATGACTGAAAATAGTATTAAGGTACCTACTTCAAGTAAGTACTACTTTAAGTACTGAACCGTCTTTAGATGAAATATGGTACAAATCGGGAATAAAAGGTTATGGTAAAATAAGACCGTAAGCTATCATAATTGTACTGTTAGTATTCTCTACCAACAAATTCTAAAAAAGGATATTACTAAGTACGATTTTTGTTTGATATATTTATGTTTGACCCGTCTTATCAGTGCCATTATTTTATTTCTAAAACATGCCTATTCGAGGTCGACCCGAACAAATACCATACAATGAGTTATGTATCTTGGAATCCCATCAAGAATGAAGTTTATTCTCGTAACGTTTTGTGGAATCTCTATACTTTTTTATTGCATTGCGTAGTACCTTAGTCATTAATGCATACTGAATATTACAGTATGCTACTACAGTGGAACAAATTCACCTGAATGAGTTGTACAGTACAGTGTGACGAGACTGTAATGTTACTCTCAAAATTACTATAAATTTCTTACTGGCAAACTTACTTACCTACAGTAACTTTAATATAATATTAAGGTAAGTAAAAATCAATTACCAAAGCACTAAAAACTTACTTGATCAGAACCTGGTGCTGGCGGAAGCAATCTGTTAGAGTAGTTTGTAATGCTTTCTCAATCTCTGTCTCTGAGAGAAACGATTCTACGATCCGTGCATTATTGTCTTCTGAATTTATTGAACAAGATTCTTCAGCTTGAAAATTTTCAGCATCATGGTGTCCTTGACGAAGTTTTAACATAGTACGGTCGTATGCAGTTCTAATCGCCTCATTCAATGTTGCGAACTGTGAACTCATATGTAAAATTACAGATGCAATGAATGTATCAATAGTCATAACTATGTGGCCAGTCCACAGCAAGCCTATTGTCTCCAGAACAAATGTTGGTATGTAGGATTTGTCATTCTGGTAATTCCACGGTATATAAATTGGCTGTGGTAACGTACGAACTGGACGAAGCGATGTATCATTTAAATGGGCTACTATAGCTTTCCAGCGTAGATCTTGAATCGTTCCATAAACATTACCATTGCCAATCGTCATCCAACCAAAAAATAAAAATGCGCCAGTCAATATTCTAGACAATTTAACAGTTGCTCTATTTTTTTCATCGTTTTGGTAATAGTCGTAGAGGTCAATTTCTAATATTCGGACAATATCTTGAATATCTTTATTTTTGAAGAAAAATATATACAGTTTTATAAGAGTTAGATTGTGAGTGATGACAAAGGAAAGACTGAACATGAATCTATCCAAATCTTTTTCACCAACAAAGGGATCAATCGTTTCCAAGCCAACAAATCCTGCTACCCATACAATTTCGGTCACTATCGAATAGTAAATGTACCATCCGGGAAAATTTTCTGTATTTCGCTCTTCAGGATGATGCCACCAGCCGAGGCCGAGAAATCTTAATAAGAGAAAATGTAATGCAAAGTAACGTCTGGGACGAGAATTAGGCATTATAACGCCTGTTTAGGTTCACTATACGGTTAATAATGTCGTTTTTGGAATTGTAGACGTTGTGCTTCATAATAATAATAATATACCTACCTACATAATCCGTATATTATTCTGATCGGAACTTTAAAATACAGGATGTAAAAAATAGTAATGTTCACATGAACATTGCAGCAAATAATAGGCAAACGTATATCTATGTATGTGTATACTGTATATGTATGCACTGACAATATTTGTGTAAAAATGGATGAATAGATGGATCGACACGCAATATTTAGGACTCCGCGTAACATACAGCAATAAAGTATACAAAAGCAAGAGCTTAACTCATTTATTAAATTGCAATGTGACAGAAGCAGCCATTACACAAAAATGTCATCCACTTCTAAACGAAACGCAACGTTAAAAAATCATCGTAGCACTTTGTGAGATTGTTATTTCGTCTCCAAGTTGGAGCTTAGCTTAAAGTAGTCTGTATGAAAAGACTCAAGAACTTTATAAATATATCTATGACGTATATTATGGACGTATCATACAGAGCCGTCGCTGTGTTGACAAGAAACTTTTATGCTTTGCTGTCTTTTTTCTGATCGAACACCGATTGTACCCTGGCACAAGCAAACAAACTTTATTAATAATCGTACCTAGCTATCAAAAGCCTGTTATTTTTGTTCTGCAACATTTACATTGTTTTTGTAGGTTCTGTATTTGAATGACAGAATTGCAGTGAACTTGTAGAGAGTTTTCAATTGGTGGCAGTCAGTTCAGTTGAGATGAATAATACTTGAAGTTTTATTTTATTGGTAGATGATAAATTATCAAGGGATAACATAATTTCAATTAGTGAAAAGAACCTGTTTTATTACCTCTGTGAGTCTTATAAACAATAACTAATCATAATTTTATTCAATGTAGGTATTTATCAATTTCTTAATATCATTCAATTTAATTTAACCCACTTTGTTTCTAAAATCAGGCACTCTCGCACTTTCTACCGCTTTTTGGGAAGCATTAGCTTAAAATATCTGATTCATGGCCGAGTTTATTACTTTCAAAAATTGTTGTAGGCTTTTCGGCCAAATTTTATTTTACGGAGGCTGAGATTACTTCCTCCATAATTTGAAGTATATAATATATATACTTTGCCAATCGTCATCCAATCCATCATGGCATGCCATGATGTCCATGATTTAGTATAACAAGAAAGTCTTGCAACTGGAGCTTGTGCAGTAATTTATTTTTAAAATGCCTTACATATTCTGGAATAATTCTCTGAAAGGAATAAGATCATATTCATAGCTGCTCAAACTTTAAGTGGCATCCTACTTGAATCTTTTAACCTCTAATTTCTGAATGCTGAAGCTATTTAGATTTTATGGAATACCTACATACTCATTTTCAGGAACGGTCTATTTTCTAGCAATAGAAATTTGATCATCATCCTTTGAAATCAGGGTTGTTTCTTTATAACATTTATTCTTTTCAGAAACGCCAGTCGTAAATGCCTAATGCCATATGAATCACATCTGGATTCTTCCTAATCTCAAAATATGACTTGAAAAATAGTGTCTA
This sequence comes from Pelosia muscerda, assembly GCA_963691645.1. Lineage (NCBI taxonomy): Eukaryota > Metazoa > Arthropoda > Insecta > Lepidoptera > Erebidae > Pelosia > Pelosia muscerda. Next base: position 8,876,379 of record OY829105.1, read on the forward strand.
CGACATCGTAAAACAAATACGAAGGCATACCTTGTATTGTATTGCGTGCGTAATATAATATTTGTGTTTTTGTACTTAGATTTTTATAACTCAAAAATAATGCTTATATTCCTGATTTAAATTGTATAAAACAGGGTTGGTATAAAAGGAATCAGGTTATATAATTACCTGTTTAGGGTCGCTTATAAATTTTGTAGGGATATTGTTAAAAATAATCAGCAGTGACTCTCTATTGTCTGAATTTGAATTGGTGTGTTGTAGTCGTTATGTGTTATTTAAAATATTTTACAGACAAAAATGGGTATTCTAAATTCGGTGTATAACATTGTTGTCGGTAATTTAAGCATTTGTTTTTGTAACACATAGAATTTTTTTAACGGATTCGCGATTTGTTGTTGTAATTTTATTATTTACACTGATTCCGATATTTTGGTTGCTTTATGATAAAACTTGATTTATAAAAAAAAAATAGAACAGCAGGTAATATGTTTGCGTAAATACAGTAATGTACATTACTTTTCCTCACGAGACGTCGTCGGCGAGGATGCCATAAGAGGCACGAAGGCACTTAGACGTTAAAATTTCATATAAGTGGCTACTAATTTTCAACTTTGACATTTAAATGTTTTTTATTCCAGTTTTTGTTTACAGTAGCTCGGGTATTTTGTATCTATAAGTTGAAAGGGGGTTATCAAACCGTGGAAACGGTTTTGTGGGGCCATGTATAATATTAAGTTTTTATTTAATTTTATTTTAATAAAGATACATACATACATACATACAAGTACCTAATTGGCAATAAATTCAAGATAAATATGGTCCTAGATTATTATTAATTATGATGTGTCTTTATGAAGTTGTACAATTTTAATAAGTACCTACCTAAGACCTGCCTATATCGTGAATATCATAATGCTTCCTTAAAACATTAATATTGATTATTATTATTTGCTGCAATGTTCTATTGGCATCAGGCTGTATATTAGGTACGAGTCCCCTTTACGATGAATATTATAGATTCAAGGCGTGAATGATCGGATAATTTTACTTACTATATAATTGTCTTGATATAAGTAATTATTGGTCTTCACCGTAAGCTGTCATAGGCGTGTTTAAGAGGTATTATTATGTAATTAATAATTCGGTTAAACTTAACTTACCTAACTTATAAATCAGTTTAAAATGTAATAACTTATATATTATACCTACTTAATAAATTATTACTCATATAACCGTCTGATACTCTCCAAGGCTGTCTTGGGGAGTATTTTTTTACATAGGTAGTGCTTGTGCGGCTAAGCACTTAATTAATTTCCTTGTGATTTAACTACACACAGCAAGGAATCGGGTGAAAAAAACTTTTTTTTCAAATTTATTTAGCTGCAAAACTTTCGATTAGGAATTTATTTTCGTAATACCCATTTTTTTACAAAGTGCCTGATTGGTGGCAATAGGCTCACCCCTTATTACGTGGGAGCGAAAATCATAGTTGGCGAAATGTGTGTGTATGTAATAAATTATTATAGAAGGATTATTTTCGCATTTTGGTGTTCCCACTTCCATATCTCCTATACCTACCTACATAAAATCAGTAACTATAGGTAATTCCAACTATTAGGTAATCTGTGCTATAGACACCATTAATCCAAATACAAGGTCTGAATCTGAAATCCTTGTGGATTCATTACGTAAAGACTTCCAAGCCCAAGTTATGAGACAGCCCACGCCACATAATTGTGGATAATGTCTTCCATACATTTTTGGGTTGTTAGGCATCGTTTTTATTTTCGTTCGAATTCGCCGCATTTTGTATGCTTTTATACTGCGTAATGTGATTTATGCAGAACTTCCTAGGTACTTAATATGTTGTTCTCAGATGGAGCGCACGTGAGGGTATGACTTTGGCGGTGGGTATCCGTGAGGATTTCTGCACAGGGGAAAGAGGTATTTAATATATTACAAAATCATAAAAAAAAACTTAAGTATTAGAAATCAACTAAGTAACTAATATAAACTAAAATAAAGAGGAAATTCCGAAGGGACGAGACTTAGTAAGCCTTCCCGAAGAGCGAAATCTATGCTCAGAGGAACGGCACTGCCGTGAAACAAATGACTACTCGACGATGGTAACTCAAAAATGTCGTCGATTCGACAGAAGAAGAAGTACTAAGTAATTTTACTAAAAAGTCATGTAGGTAATTTAACGAATTCTCAAACGATCTCAAGAAGATGAAAAAGTAACATAACTTTTGTAAACATATTTTATACATACTTCTTAACACGAAATAAATTAATTTTCATATCAGTTTATTTCAAGGTAAGTAGAAATTATTATTCAATATTCATAATAACAATTACTATTGTTCTTACCTATTCAATAGACAACTACTTAATAATAAAAAGTAGTATTCGAGATATCGCGAGATTATATGCTGATACTCGCATGGACTACCTGCATTTTCGACAAAAAGTAGCCTATATATACTGTTCCAGTAGACCCTATAAAATCTATTTGTATATGAATTTCCACCCAAAAAGTTATATTCATCACATTTTTATAGTAAACCGATAAATAAAATATTTGTACATTGCAATCTCAGCGTAAAAATGTCCGTATATTTTGTTAATAATAGTTCTGCAGATGGTTTCACCCGAATCCTTAGTTATTCAGGCGAATGAATGACTGTACCTAATTGGGTTTCTGCGCTCAATACATAAATTGCTGGAGATTGAAATGCTTCACTATTTTGATTATATTCGCGTAATGGTGCCTAAAGACACCGCCGAAAGTTATGAGTCGTAAATATTGCGATCTTTCCCTTTTACATATTCAATACTCAATACATATATTTCATTTCATTATGTGATAACAATAAATAAATAATAATAAATAAATATTCTAGGACAATCTACACAACGTCACCTAGACCCATGGTAAGCATAGTTTAACTAGCTTGTGTTACGGGTTCTAGAATGCGGATAAACATACATAGATACATTTATTGATAAAAACTTTGTAAATACATACATATTATACATAGAGACACCCAGGCCAATGTAATTATTCAAGCACACAAAGATTTGCACTGAGCGGGAATCGAACCCGCACCTCCTGCGTAGCAATCGCGTTCTTCGGTTTAAAAGATCATTTGGTTACAATTACAGACTCTGTCGGGCACAGCACAACGTTTGGAGAGGGGAAGTTCTTATTTAATACTTAGTTTATCTTATTACTTGTTTGTGTTCTTGTTTAAATTATATAATATTATCGTGCATTAATTGAATTGTCGTGATGGTGCATGCATAATCTTATAAACATAGAGATGATAAAAATGTAGGTATAATGTCAAAGTCAACATACAAAAAGGTATTCTATTGGAGTCATCACTTAAAAATATGTATCCCAACAAATAGAACAGAATTAAAACGAATTGACAAGGCTACGAGTAGGTATCAACCTCTTGATATCCAGCTGGGAGTGATGTTATTAGGCGAATAAAAAAGCAACGGTTATATCTTGAATACTTTAATTAATTTCGTTTCGCAGAACAAGTCCTCATTCATCTTTATTTTAAGGTCCATGAAATCTAACTTAGTGAAATAAAATGTGCGAGTGACATACATACCTATCTGTACACAAAATCATAAACAACACAATAAAGTGACACAGTAATTATGAACGGTAAGACGTTTTTTATGACCCTGTCAACTTGTCAGATATAGCCGGCTGTCATAAAAAGTGAACATGTTAAATCGTTTGTCATTTCAAATTAAATAACGCGGTAATGGCTGTTGCTCTATTTACGCTAGTAATAATAACTTTATGGTTTCAATGCCTTTCTTTAAGTCAATCCAAATCAAAGGTAACAAACTGTCAATTCGATAAAGGTAACTCTCTTAGTTTTGAATTAAAACTTTTAAAGTAGAGATAATATATTCAACTCTTAAGTGCAAACCTTGAACGCGACTGAGTAACCGCTAGAATGATGATGATGATATACATGGGACGAAATCTGCTTAAATCGTACCTTTGTAAACGTCCCCATTTCACATTTACTCCAAAAAATAAAAATAATGGCACTTATAACAGTAAATGTCCTTTTTACGATACCCCACAACAATGACAGGCGTAAATAAAATTGTTATAGGTATGCTATGGAACGCTTTTTGCAGAGTAGTAGTTTTCATAAACCTATATCTTGGTTTGCTATAAAATAAAATAAACTATAAAATTTAGGTGAAAAAAATAAAGAAAATAAGAACAAACAACAGGCTTTGATCGGCGATCATGAATATGTAATCATAGTGGTTTAACTAACGGAAAATGCAGTCGATATCACAGCGAGAGACAGTAAAACTCGAAATAAAACCCTATACGGCTATACTAATCCATCTGGCCAGCAAGAAAAAGTAAGGCCAAGCCATCCCAATTCAAATTTGGATCAGAAAAAGTGAATGCTTCAACGGGATTCGAGCCCGCGATCTTTCCCTTACCCGGGTGAAAGCTGATTTGAATAGTTAGTAAACTAATTGTTATATAAAATTTTCATTGCAAAGCCTCCCAACATGAGGCCTCCCTAGAGGCCTATCTAGAGGACATCAATATTTTTAAAAAGTACTCTGATATACCTACCTGCTATCCGTGTGACGAAGAAAGAATAATCACCACACCATGTCATTCAAAAAGTGTCGTAAGTTGCGACTAACGGGAAACTCAGACAATATCACTCTGAGTCAAGGAAAACTAGAAAAAATACCATGTACCAACCCATTTAGTCAACGTAGAAACAGTAGGCCGAAGCCTTTCAATATTGGCAAAGGCCTATGTTCAGCAGTGGACTGCGATAGACTATTTTTTGAACTACCTGCTAGTACCCGTATGTGAAGCATAATTTAGAACATGATTGTGACAGAATTCGGGAATGCAAAGAGGGTTGCAGAGGAATCGACAAAAAGAAAGATACTTGAATAAAAAGACGACTGTTATCATAACTACTCAGACCTTTGATGGTGGCTATGGCGAGTTAGGCTTAAGGCTTAGGAGCTTGTGAAGTAAGTAAGAATCGAGCAAAATGGCGGGCTGTTGTCTCTGCCTACCCTGGAGGGAAAATAGGCGTGAGTGTATGTATGTATTGTATGGCGAGTAATATAGCTTTAATGCAAAATCGTTGAAATGATAATGCTCTACCAATTAAACTAGTTGAGCTACACGGGGCATGGAATATATAGACGAAACGTGATACAGCGCCATCTATTGGTACATTTTGCATTATTCTTAAACCACAGAATAATAACGTAGTAAGGTCACTCCACATAGTTATTATTAGATACTAGCGTAAATAGAGCAACAGGATAGAATAAATTAACGAATTTAAAATGACAAATGAATATAATTTAAATACGCACTTTTTATGACGGCTAGCTTTATATCTAATATTCAAAACATTTCACAGTTCACATACTCTATCATTTTCTCACACATTGGTTTAGTATAAGGATATGTACCTACGTCACTCACACACTTTGTCTCTCTCTAATAACTTTATCGCTGACCCAGTCGTGCCATTGTTATGTATTTGTTATTATGTAATGCCGCGTGTTTGTTATGCCTTAACTCTACCACGAGTTGAAACATACATTTCTCATTAGTGTGGATCATAGTATTACATGGATTTCATAGTATTATTCTTTTCATAAAGTACAATAATATGTATTAATCAATATTATCTAGAGAAAGAACTAAAATGATTTTATTTTGTATTTTATCGTTTTAATTACACTTATTCACAAACATTACAATATTGTAGGAAATAATTAGCGCAGGAAATAGCGTAGCTAATGAAAAATGATGAAAGAGGACTCAACAGAAATCGGACCCCGGACTCTGATGTGCGAATCTCAGATTCAACCGGGACTATCGCAAAGATGATGATGAAGTGAAATAGGAAACAAGTGCCTTTTTACAAAAGTTGTGTAACCTGAAACTAGATGTCGCTAAAATAAGTTCTATTATTATAAAAATATTAGTTTTCTGTTCCGAGATAAAATTTATGAATTTGGAACCTGCATAAGGTCATTGACGTCTAAGCACAGACATTTTAAAAATGGTATTAGCTGGTTAAAATTGTTGCTAAAACATGCGCGCGCATGCGTTAGTTAATCTTTACAGCGCTGAAGCGCTTTTCTACATTATTCAAGAGTTATTGATTTATTGTGATAAATTCGTTATCTAATAGGTACGTCGTTTTATTAAAATAGAATTCAGAATGAACTAATATAAAATTATACTGTTAAAAAAATAAGCGATTAAATAATTTAAGTCTGGGAACTGAATGTTTTAGGTTGTTATATACCTACAAACAATAATTTTACAAAAATGAAGTTATAATTTGTCACTGTGCAGTAGATAAATAAACGAACACCAATAATAGTATATTTACAATAGTTTGTAGGTATAAATTAAGTTCACGTGGAGATAAAAATCTCCTGAAACTACATGTTTGATTTTGTTTTGACATTGATGACACTCTCAGCGATGAATTTGCTTGATAACAACTGGATACCGTGTGGTACGATGTCAAAGAAATATAACCTCATTCAAAACAGTTAGCTCTACGCGAGCATTAACTGCGAACGGGCTAACTCGATATTTTGTACGTTTAATTATTATTTATGATTTGTTGTATTCGTACGTTTGGCGAACTTACACTACCTTGAATTTACTGAAGCGTTGCATAATTGGTGACTGAGAATTATCATTATTTTTTACTACGAAAATACTGTTTAACCGGTGTATTTGACGGGTCACAAAGGTTAAAAGTGATGTTTTGCTAGCAATGTTACGTTAGTTGTGTAATTAAAAACTATTCTTAAATTAAACAGTTGCCGAAAAAGCGGTGAACAAATTTCAAGAGGCAGTATTGAGTAACAGGGTATGTAATACAATGTAATTAAACAGGAAAGTGTTGTTTAGGCATACTTAGTAGTGTTAATACGTTCTCATTGATTACCTTCTTTTTTACTACAAATTTTCCTAGTATCTTAGCAGTAACTCATGCATTTTATCAGTCAAGGTAATCAAAATACAAAGTTCAAGTGTGAAATGACTGATGTGTGAAATTGATTTATTACGTGCTTTAATCGAAACATAGTACAAAAGCGGGCAATTTAAATTATGTACAATTGTATGGTCTAGCATAAAAATATGCTAAGTGCAAACTTTTATCAGCTATTAGGTACCTAAATAACATCAATTTAGTGCTCATAATTGAACGTGCAAAATTCAGCACTTAACACGTTTGTATTCTAGAACATCGATTTATTATTTATTGATGTAAATAAACCTACTGTAACAAAACTATTTTGTGACCTGATTCCATAAAACACAATTAACTAATATCATAGACCAGCCCCATCATGTTTATATACATCAGGGCACCACTTATTTAGTTTAACTAAGTTCTTGGGCAATACCAGTTAGAAGGAGCAGTTAGACAAAAATGACAAAAAGATTTGATCAGGATCTGATTAGACCCTGAAAAGGTTCTGATTCGACCTGATCAGGTACTATTTAGACATAGACATTGCAAAGCAATAGTGAGACTTGATTAGGCACTGAACCAGATAGATGCTAAGTACCTACTACCTAAAACTAATTAAATGTACACATTTTATTAAGTTAATGAAAATCACTATCACTACATAGTATAAAATAAAGTCGCGTTCTCTGTCCCTATTTTTCTTGTCCCTTTGTATGCTTAAATCTTTAGAACTACGCAACGGATTTTGATGCGGTTTGTTTCGCGCGGGTCAGCTAGTATTCAATATAACTGACTCCAATACTGCAATGGTGTCAATTGAATAGTTTGTGTACCTTTTTTGACTTGATGTGCTCTCCAAGTCAGAGATTAGTAAGCGTAAGTATATCGTTAACCACGCGTTTGAGATGATCCTAGGCGATCGGCACGCATCATCTTAGTTTATAATCGTAATCAAGATAGTATCGTAACCGGCCAATCAAGACCGTCATTAAGACTTTTGTTTTTTTCTATAACACTCCAGACCTTAGTTGGTCCTTCGAGGCGAACAGGATATACCAACGTAAGATGTATGCACTTATGCAGGACTGCTTTCGGTAGAATACCGACGAGGTTCGAACCCACAAGTTCTTGGTAGCAAAAGAATATGACAACTGAGAAAATGTGGTTATATCTAAATTAATGTATTAGAAGTACTTAAGGGTTTATCCCACTGAAAGAGTAAGGGCAGCGCTTTTTGAATCTTCATTGCTGGAGCAAAAGGCACAAACTTTCTCGCATTTGTGATGTCTAGTAACAAATTACGACCACTCCTTTTTCAGTGAAAATTTTAATGAACCCTAATAATAGTAGTGGGTAATAAAAATGAGTAAATACAGTAATACATTATTGTTGACTTATGAATTATTTTGAGTCATGGCGGAACAGTTTCGTTCAATTATGCTTGCAATGTGGATTCTTCATAAAAATATTATTATATCTAAACCAATTATAAAGCTGAAGACTTTGTTTGTTTGAACGTAGTATGACACTTTTTATTCAGGTATTTAATGAAGGTTACGAAACGGATAGTCTTTCCAGTCAGCCGAATGAGAGTAGGTATGCAATTAGAAAATACTAGCAAACCCGGCGAAATCCGTTTCGCCATATGAAAAATGATTTTCCCGCTTTTCTGTTGATTTTTTTTTTAATTTTCTTTGCTATGAACCTCACGGAGCCCGAGACCTTTCCAACGAATGCAAAACCGTGGAAATCGGTTCGTGCGTTCTGGAGTTATAGCGTCAGGAAGGAAAACCCGACTTATTTTTATATAGTAAATTAAATACACACTTACACGTACACTTATTTATTGACTACATTATGTAGTAATCAGGTGTGTAATCATTCTTCTAGCTTTGGTTGTTTTTAGTTCATGGCAACTGGGAACCTATTCAGAATATTTATACCCCATTCTTGTACCAAAATTTTTAGTCAGACCCTCTTAGCATTTTGTTTCAATGCAATATAAAACCTCGGTAGCCTAGTGGTATGGGTAATGGACTGCTGAGATGAGGTCTCGAGTGCGATCTCAGGTTTACCATGGCACACACCAATGACTTTTCGAAGCTTTTCAAAGTTATGTATGTATTTATCGCAGGTTTATAAGTGCCTGGTTAATGGCAATAGGCTCGCCACCTATTACATTGGGACTTAAAGATAATCTGGCGAAATGTGGGTGCTAGCACCTCTGCCTACCCCTTCAGGGATAAAGGGGTGAGTTTATTTATGTTATGCACTATAAATTTCTTCTATAAACCAAATTTTAGTAAGGTAGTTTTTTAACATATTTTTATAAAAGATTAGGTACTTGATAACGATATTATACATACGCTGATCAGACACAAAGGTTTCGTAATAAGTATACCTACTGTATATAAATATCGCGATCATGTTATTATAGTAGAACAGTCTATGAAATAGAAACATTTCATTATTTGTTATGTGATTATAGTGGGCACTATTTTTCCTGATACGCGTGGAAAAATATTTCTGTACTATTTACTAGGTAATACGAGATGAATTATCATTATCTTACAATAAAAGGATAAAAGATAGATTAGCTATCTTTCTACCTACAAGTCATAGTGTGCGAAAATAAATTAGGTATTATGTACAATTTTATTGATTTTTATATTCTTCCTACTAAATCCTACCTGATTGAAGTGGTACTGTTCTACATAAATGAGAGACAGAAGTACAGAGAGATATATAGAGATTGTTCATGACTAGTGAAGTGAGGGGCTGGCGTCACGCTGCACAGAAAAAGTTACTAACGCTGAGCATCACTACATAGTATAAAGTCGCGTTTTCTGTCCCTATTTTTCTTGTCCCTTTGTATGCTTAAATCTTTAGAACTACGCAACGGATTTTGATGCGGTTTGTTTCAATAGATAGAATGGTTAAAGAGGAAGGTTTATATGTATATAACATCATGCTACGATTAACAGGAGTAGTAATGAAAAATGTTGCAAAAACGGGGTGACGCAGACGAAGTCGCGCGGGTCAGCTAGTTCACAATATATTAATAGTGAAGGCCGTCAGAATTTAATCTATCCTATCGGTTTTATCGATCTTCCACGCCAGTCATATCTGGAAAGCATATTTATCAATCAGAAGGTAAGAATCTTGGTGTGGTTCAGCCAAATCGACTATGAGCACATGCTGAATCCTTTAAACCATCGCTAAACCATGTTGACTAGACATCCTGAGTGGTTTAAGCTATCAGCAGTCTCAGGTTTTAGCAGTAGATTTCACCAATTGAAGCAAACGTGAACATATCAAACTAAGCAAGTTTGTTACGTTTTACTGAATTTCATTGAATTCTGCCATTAGTTCCGCATTCAAATTGGTCGAGCCATTAAATGTTAGGTATTAGCATATCACGTGATTTTTTGAAATTAGGTAGGCGAATTTATTTATTTATTTATTTATTTACTTAAATCCACTATCCTTACAGGTAAACCTAATACGACTGATACTAACTGATATTCCTACATGCAAAGAAGTAGTATTGATATTGCATGGTTGATAAATAATAACTTTTTTGTTCAACTTGTTGTATGAATATTAGGTTAAACTCACAATATAATTTCAGCGTTAGCAATATTCACGCATGCAATGCACTAAGAGGGAATCTCTCGAAGCAGTCGAACCGCTACGCCACAGGCCACTACCAAATAGGAGCATTTAGCGTCTCATTACTCGAGTGATTGGCCCAAAACAATTAACATCAATAGCATTTCTACTGCTATTGCATCACGATTCACTGGATTGGACATTGAACGGTCACTCAATCATTTTTAATTGGTTGTGCCAGCACTAATTTTTCCAACGATAACGATATAGACACTGACTGAGCCTTGTTTTCGATTAATGCCAAAATATTTACTTATACACAGAGTGTAATAACGATCTACACTTTTTGCATAATCAAGTTTTATAGTAAAGAAGTACTCGTTCTTTGCTGAGCGAATTCTCAGATTTGAGCTATAGTTCACCATATATTCCTAGTATGCATGTCGGCATAGCATTATGGGGTATATAAAACAACTGATTTTTCTAGAGACTAATGCGTACTATATTGCTTAGACGGGGACACGATGAATCCTACACAAAGAGAAATTTCGAAAGAGAAGGCATCGGGTCTGATTGAATGTGAGAGATATATCTTGTATTATCTCACCTCCAGCAACCGAAGACCCAAAGACGGCGTTCGTTTTAGTCGGTTTGAGTTCGATATAACCACTCTCTAAGGCTGCGGCGGAAGTGGTATCTGTACGTACTATTATTGCTGTAAAACTCTTATTGTACTCTCAATATAAATCATTCCACCGATGCTCATCGTGCCTTCTTGAAAAAGTTCTGTAATGTATTTGAAAAAAAAAAAAACAAATTGATCCTCATTCCTATTTAAGTCGCTGTCACTAACTGTGATTTAAATAGGACTTGCGTAACTTCATCAAAATAATTATAGTAAGCATGACAGGGTAAATCAAGGCACATGAAACGGCTTTTTTAAATAGGCATGTAACGAGGCTGTTAAAATTAAGTTGAACAAGTACCTTATTACAGCATCATAATCCTTACGCATCCAAAGTTGTCACCTCGGAGTCTGGGGTTCGTTTTTTCCATTTAACTGCGTCACGGCTATACTTCGATATTTTCCTTGAAGTGACTGTTATAATATGACCTCCACATCATATAGGCGATACTGCATTTAGATCAGTTGTGGATTTCTTAGGAGTCCAATTACCCGTAACGACTTAACGTCCTTGACCAGACCAGTGCAAATAGCCATAGTCATAGGTACATACAAATATTTGCAATACGGGAAGCGAACCTAATCGTCCTGCGAAGCAGTCACGTTCACGACCTTGCGCCACAGAGGCTGACCAAATAACTTAGTACACCATAGTAATAAGCTAAATTTAAACATTGCTAAATATAAACCTCCTCAAGGTATAAATATCCAAAGATATAAGAGTAGTTTAATTAACAAATAGGAAATAGGTCAGGTTGTATCTCCAATTATAAAAGACTAGCTGACCCGCCCCAGCTTCGCCCGTGGTTTGTTGAAACCGCTCGACCGATTTTCTGCAAACTTCACATAACCCATATACTACATATTCCGAACAAAGCCTGAACATTTGGTTCGGATAGGTGAGGCCGATCTTGAGTTATAAAATTACAACGAAAAGTGGCATTGATTTTTATATATTAGATTGCCGGATACGAATCATTCATGCAATATATTGTAAATAATGTAAATAAAGAGTGCTATTAAGTCATAAAGTTGTAGGTAAAGATATCTCAATGAACATTTGATAACGTATTCTTATCAATGCTCTCGTGAGTATAAACCACTGGCTTTTCGATAACAATAGTCTGATGTTATAAGCTGTTGATAAACAGCTTCACATGAATTTTCTATTTAGTTAATATTAAAAATATAATGTATTGTACTATCTTGGTTGCTTCTAGAAGGTATTGCACTTGTTTTTGGAAAATATTCTTGTATTTTACAAGCTTTTATTTAGTTTCATTATGACTTACTTCTTTGGACATTAGTAACATAAACTTCTGATATTACAAATTATTACTAATGACAATAAAGATGAGTAAGCATAATATTTGATTGTTGCAGTCAAGATGATTGATACGGTGTTTGGTATATGGGACTATATCATCATGGCGGCGACTATGGTTGCGTCGATGGCCATAGGTCTCTATTTTCGTTTTAGTGGAGGAAAACAGAAAACAAATGAGGTATGTAATAGTATTTTAATTACGTATATATTCATCATTCTCTGAACCTTCCAATCTAACTGTGAAGCGGCTGAACTTCGATATTTTCCGTGAAGCCACTGCCGTCTGACCTCCACAACTACTGGTCCAATGACCAATGGCGATATCGAAGTTCCAAGTAAGACTGGTTAGACTTTTGAGGGCTCCAACTACCCGTAACCACTGTCCTAGATGTTTGTTTGGCAACCGGTACCAACGGCTTAACGTGCTCTCCAAGGCACATATTTTAATTATATATTGTGTGACGAAAATAACTAAATATGAAGTCTAAGACAATGTTAACGTCACTGAGAAAACGTGAAAGGCAAAATAATATTAAGTTAAGTTAAGGTTACTTAAACCAGTGCTATCTTTATTGCCGTAAACGGTTTACGATCTGCTCTACAATTAAATACTGTCAACCGTCTTATTAAAAAAAATTATCGTAAAATGCATGTAAACAAAAATTGCCCAAGATGCTTCTGACATTCAACATTATCACAGCATAAAATGCAGAACACTGTCACATAACATATCATAAACTCACGCCTATATCCTCGAAGGGGTAGGCAGAGGTGGCTAGCACCCACATTTCGCCACTTTTCGATGCTCTTCGAAGTTATGTGTGCATAAACTGGCGAAATGTAGTACCTCTGCCTACCCCTTCGACGATATAGGCGTTATTATGTTATGTCATACTACTGAACAGTAGATGTAATCTAGTGAAATAGAAATCCATTAGTCTTAATAGTTACCTATCGTAGAACAATTGGGAACGAACCACAGTACTATAGGTACTATAAGGGATATTTTTTTTTCCCAGGAATACCTCTTGGCAGACCGCAACATGTCCATATTCCCCGTGGCCGTCTCTCTGATGGCCTCGTTCATGTCAGCCATAACATTGCTTGGCGTAACAGCTGAAAATTATTACTATGGCATGCAGTTCGTCGTCATCAACATATCCTATGGCATAGCGACACCGATCGCAAGTCGCTTGTACTTACCAGTCTTTTTTGGACTTCAGAAAACTAGTACTTATGAATACTTAGAGTTAAGATTCGGGCCTCATATAAGAATGCTGGCCTCTTTGACATATACTTTACAAATGGTTTTATATAATGGTATAGTTTTGTATGCCCCGGCGATTGTACTTGAAACTGTCACAGGGTTGGACAGACTGATCTCAATACTAGTTGTAGGTATAGCTTGTACCATTTACTCGACTTTGGGAGGAATGAAGGCAGTATTATTTACGGATCTTCTGCAGTCGGCTTTGATGTTTGGAGCTGTGTTCAGTGTGGTCGTGTTCAGTGCTATGCAAGTAGGAGGATTCGGAGAAATTTTTGTTCGTGCTAAGGAAGGAGGACGGTTGAACTTTTCGAAGTAAGTGAACAGAACTCTTACTAGCGTTTTACTTTTTAAATAAGAGCTATTTTATAGTGAAACTTCGGCCTGGTCGGTAGGGTAAGGTTGCGACTATTGGACCACTTAATTTTAAACAGACCTGGTATCCAAAATAGAGCATGAAATAAAACAAAAATTGGGTGAACGAGTAGTCCGTATATTCAATTATTGGTAACTAACATATAAAGTTAATGGTATTATAAATATAGGCACAAAAGAAGAAAATAAAACTTTATGATGGTTTCCTTGTTTGAACCACCGTCTCTTTCATCGGACCACTTAGTTGCTATGATTGGACTTAGGGCATTATGGCTGGCTGGTCCATTCAAGGTGCATGTGAAAAAAATGAATTAAATAAAACAATAATTTTATAAAATTACCTTTATTTTAAGAAATAGAGAGGTAGTTGCATTAATCAGTCGACTCTAATTATATATCTTCATTTGGCATGCAAAGTCACAAAAATCTTTCAGGTACGTAAAACTAAAACTTTAACGCAAAAAATCTCTTCATCAATTCTTATATGAAAAGCCTAATAAACACCTAGGTTGCCTAGGAATGAAAAACAATATATAAAACTACCTAATATGCACCTAACACTACCATTGTATGGCATATAAAATCTTTATAAAATCAATGAAATATTGCAAAAATATTTTTTAAGAAAAAATAACAATTATAACTATAAAATATAAGAAAACTCTTAGTTAGCAGTAAACATACATCTTTTTTTGCTAATTCTTGTAGAGCTAATTTCATACTCGCCTCGTTCCAAGCATTATATTGCCCTCTTTTTGCCATGCTAAAACAAATAGAAAAATTAAATATTAAAAAACACACATCATAGAAGTTGCTATGATTGGACCGGTTCAATGAAAGAGCCTCGTACCGGTCCATTGATAGGAACTCACTAACATCCACTAGAATATTTATTATAAAATAACGTAGCACGTTACTCACCAAAA
This sequence comes from Pelosia muscerda, assembly GCA_963691645.1. NCBI lineage: Eukaryota > Metazoa > Arthropoda > Insecta > Lepidoptera > Erebidae > Pelosia > Pelosia muscerda. The sequence continues at coordinate 8,891,611 of OY829105.1, forward strand.
AATACCATAGTAAGTATCCTTAGTAAATTGCGCGATGCTATTAGAAAAATTCACATTAAAATATGTAAAGGAAAAGTACTTACATGATATTATTTGCCGCGTAAAAATTATATTCGAGGTCCTAGAAACACAACGACGAACGTCCGTCCCTTACGCTGCCTGCGGCGACACTGGTGGTTGGAGGGCGATGCGGGGGGTGGTTAAGCTAGCGTTTTGATGCATCGATCGGGTTCAAACATGAATCGATCGCGAAATATTGAAGTGGTCCAAACAAAGCACTGGTCCAATGATCGCAACCTTGCCCTACCTCTCAATCTACTTGCACTTTAGAACCTGAGGTCCACTGCTTCTCTTCCTTATAATTTGGTTGTGCATTTCCTATTACGAGTACGAACGTCAGATACCTACTCCCACTCAGAGAGTAAAGTCCGCACCAGAGCCTCCTTCTATAATCAGCCGATGTATGAGCTTGCAAGTATTGTTGTCTGAAGTATCAAACTGTGACGTAAAAATATGTAGGTACATGACTTTCGGACTATGGTAGCAAAAAGTCGCCACTTACCCTGCTCCTTAATGGAAAAATTTAAAGCTGCACCAATACATAAAGTCCTTTGTATGCTAATCTCTATATTAATTTTGAAGTTTAAATCACATGTGAATTTAGTTTCAGCGTAGATCCAACTGAAAGACATACGTGGTGGTCACTGATACTGGGAGGTCTGGTCACATATTTGTCGTTGTACGCTGTTAATCATACACAGGTGATTCTTTTTTCGTAATAACTAATTTAAAAAAATGGAATATGAATATTCAAATATAGATAGGTGCCCGTACTCTTTGTGGACTAGGATAGGTACCATTGACACGGGTGCTCTATGTGGCCTAAATTGAAGTTGTACTTAATGTAAAAAAAGTATACTTTGCAAATGCTTTTTAACACACCATAATACTCAATAAAATAGTAAATACAGTTTCTTTATTCCATGAAAATACTCGTGAAATATTTCCTCTTTCTCTTATTTCGTCTTATTTTGGTTTCACGAAGCAACTATCCTTAATTCTGAGAAGAAAACCTACGTCGTCAGATACCGGTCGGTCTACCGACTAGTAGGAGTTGATTGTTTAAACTCCGAAGATTCTTATGAGGCCATATATACCCAGTTATTTTAAATATAGTACTTTTGAATCTTGAAATTTACCACTTTAAATGGAATAGCGTTACTAATATACTGTTAAAAACTTATGCGACTATCACTAATTGAAACCTTTGAAACATTGACATTGTGATAGGAACAGTTAAAGATAATTATATTTCAATGAATAACGTTTAAATCTAATTTGATCGAGGGTCGTACACGGCCAGGGATTCAAACTTGGAGGAGGTACGAGAACGTAGCCGATTTCCTGATCCTCATTACCTGAGGTGGTGATTGTACCGTACGTACATATAAATTATTTTGTTTCAGGTCCAACGTTTGCAAACTGTGAGTACTCTAGACCGCTCACAAAAATGCTTGTGGTGGAGCTGGCCAGTGCTATCTGTCTTGAGTTTGGCTACGTGCACCAGTGGGCTTGGTATCTATGCGGTATATAAAGACTGTGATCCTTTGACAGCACATAGTATTGGAGCTGTAAGTACAACCTATATTTATTCAACATACAACTCTCTTATTACGATGAGTCTTAAAATTATCCGATGACACAAATTTGATTAATAAGTAAATAATAATAATAAGTACTTACTTAGGTATATAAGATTTTAAGTTAATGGAATGTAACTACAGTACTTATGGCTTTTTTTTACGCTGTTGTTCGTTCACAATTTTTTTGTAACGTTATTTTCTGTTTTTAACAGTGTCTGGATTTCATTCGTTTATAATAACAGAATGTTCAAATCGAGAACATGAATATTTTAAAATTAGGGTGATTCGTGTGCATTCTTATTTTGAAGAATAAGAAATTTCGGGCTTGGTAAAGCGCTTGATAAAGCAACGGCCTAGAAATACTATGATATTAATTAGCAAAATAGTATCTGTAATCTACCAAATTACCTAGACAAGTTTAAGTAGTCAGCCTATCTGTCCTATTTGACAAACACTCCATCGGGCCACTCGAATCAGTAGAGGGTCATGTTATGCTTCTTGTATCATAATAATTATCTTATTACGATACAAATAGTGATTTGACATAATAGGTACTGAATGAGTTTACTGTAGACTGAGAAGTCCAAGTAGGTATAGATGCCAAGGTTTTGATTTAGATTATCTGGCAAAACTAATAATAATTGCTGAATATTTGCAAGAATTATTTCCGTACAGAAGCAAAAAAAAAATCATTTCGTCGCTGTTGATATTCTGATGACTAATAACTTGGAGAACTTATTTTAGTTGTCCAAGTTATAGGTAGTGACTGAAAATGACCAAAATTATTTTTTAACGTAGGTAGGCTACTGCAGTTCCTTAACCCACCCACCAATTCCCAGCTTACTTATCTTTGTTCAACCCACTGAAGTATTTAATATGACTTTATCTTTTGAATCTGACTCAGAAGAAATAATATATCTAAAAAAAAAAAATATGCATCTCAAAAGATATAATTAGGTAGGCTACTGCAGTTCCTTAACCCACCCACTAACCCACAGCTGACTTATCTGTGTTCATAATATAACTCACTGAAGCATCTAACATGACATTAGGTATCTTTTGAACTCCATCTAACTCAGAAGAATTCTGAGTAAAATATACTCCTCAAGATATAATGACGTGTGTTTTAGATAGATCATCTGATGCCATACTACGTAGTGGATGCTATGAAGCACGTTCCCGGGTTGGCAGGTCTCTTCGTGGCGGGCATATTCAGTGCCTCACTCTCTACTATATCGGCAGCTTGCAACGCTCTTGCGGCCGTGACCTTGCACGATTACATCGGCAGGTAAGTTTTACATGGAATTTATTTTGTTTTATCTTTATTTTTTGACAGTTTATTATCTCAAATGATGTTTAGTTAGGTATTAAAATTATCAATAGTGCCGATTCTGTAGTTACAACATTCTCGAAAATAAACTAAATAATGTTAAGTATGATAACTTAAATTATATTTGTATCAAAACGATATAAACCACAAAGTATAAGTATATAAGCAAATTGACGGTACAGTAATGAATTATTATATTCTAAGATTCGATGACAAACAGTATGAAGTTTCAAAAAAATAATTTTCAGAAAATAATAATATTTAGAAATAGTTTCATTTAAAGGAATACTCAACAGAATTGGTTTTAACATAAATATCTTCAGAATAAAGTAAGAGTAAAAGATAAGAGATAATAGATAGAGTAAGAAATAATTGGTCGGAAGAGTTTTTCAAGTGTCCTATATCATGTAATTTGGATCACGTGACATTTCTGCGATTACATTCGTCAATATTTCTTAAGAGATGCTTCAGTTGATACTGCATCCATGATTGCTATGAGGGAGTCATTTCGAAAGAGATGGCACCGGGTCTACCTGGGTCGAGGGATATGTTAGTTACTATCGCACCTTCAGCAACTAAGGACCCAAAGACGGCATGCGTTTTAGTCGATTCGAGTCCGACAAAACCTCCCCAAAAGGATCTGGCGGGGATATTCGTGGGGAATAACCGCACAATAAAAAAGAAAATACCATGCTACGAATGCTGTAGTATTATTATTTACACAGAACAATTAGTTGATAGTCTATGTAGAGTAAGTACTTACATTACCATCTTTTTGCTAAGATGGTGCAAAGTACCTCCATCATTCGTATCCTGGTTGACGAAGCTGGCTGCTTGTGGCTACGGGTTATTGTTCTTGGCGCTGGCATTCATCGCGCAACATTTGGGTGGTGTCCTTCAGGCTGCGCTTACAATATTCGGAGCTGTTGGAGGGCCCCTGCTAGGAGTGTTCACCCTTGGAATGTTCACTACTTATGCTAACGAAAGAGTACGTACATTATGAACTACTTTAAACTTCAATATGAAACTAAATCTACATATAGAAATTATATGATATAGAACCGCGGTAGCCTAGCGGTATGGGTAATGGACTGCTGAGACGAGGTCTTGAATTCGATCCCAGGTTTACCATGGCACACACCAATGACTTTTCGATGCTTTTCGAAGAAGTGCCCGGTTGATGCCCATAGGTTCGCCACCTATTACATTGGGACCAAAACATAAACTGGCGAAATGTGGGTGCTAGCACCTCTGCCTACCCCTTCGGGGATATAGGCGTGATATTTGGTATAAAAAAAATATTTACGAGAGTTTTGTGTTTTCCTCCTAGAAATTACAAAAATTATTATTTATTTATTCCAATGTTAAGTTCGTTTGTAACATTGTTAGCGTTCAGCGACTTCTTCTATATGCTCTGGTCTGACGTACATATCTCTTTTAATTTATAAATAAAAAATGTTTTGAAGTTTCGAATACGAGAATAGGTACAATACATTTTTGTATTCTCGTGATTTATTCATGTCGATACTTATCTGTATTCAGGACTTGATGAGTTTATTACAGTACGTGACGTAAATCCTTGAACCTTGCGTCATGAACAACAATAAACAATCTATTCTCGTATGACAGTTTTTGCCCTATCAACATAGTAATTCTTGTATTACGTAAACTACTTTTATCTGTCAAGGTATCTATAGTGTAATTTCTGTGCGTTGTTTGTCTAATTCTAAACTATAATCTATCTTCATACCAAATATTAAAACAGATCTGTTCAGCCGTTTGAACGTGATTGAGTAACAAACATACAAATAGTTTTACATTCTCACTCTCGAAACCGAAGGCACCTGGTAGTAGGTACTCATGGTACACAACATAGCACTAAAAAAAATTAGGGCAACGCAATTTTTTTAATTTTCAATCCAAAATCAAATCCAAACTTGCGTTATTAACTTTCGATCGTGTTAGAATAGCTGAATCAAACAAAAAAATCATGAAAAAAATGAGTTTTTTTTTTGTAAATTTTCGTTTCATTTAGCTTTACTGGTATGATGGAGAGTAAACAATGCGAAAAAATAGTAAAAAAAAAATCAAAAATGAAAAAAAATTGCTTTGCCGTAATTTTTTTTCATGCCAATATATTGTGTACCATGAGTACACTACCAGGGGCCTTCGGTGTCAGCCCTTACAACCTGTATATAATATCAGTAGGAAGTAGGATTAAATTTAAAACACTAATATATCTTGATACTCTTTTTCAGGGTACATCACTCGCATTAGTGAGCGGGATGGCAATAATGCTTTGGTTCAGTTTTGGTGGCCCACGACCACCTATAGCCAAATTGCCGCTCAGTGTCGAAGGCTGTGAACATAACGTTACGGTGCCTAATATTCCAGCAGCTTCAGACAACTACTTCTATCCATACAGGATCTCATATATGTGGACTAGTCCTGTAAGTATAGCATGTAGAAGCAGCTTAGTTATGTGGAAGTATGTAGATGCACTAGGGTCACATTCGGGCATCCAACTCAAGGAATCGTAAACAGACGTTTAGCTTCCATCTTGCCGCTCAGTGTCGAAGGCTGTGAACATAACGTTACGGTGCCTAATATTCCAGCAGCTACAGACGACTACTTCTATCCATACAGAATCTCATATATGTGGACTAGTCCTGTAAGTATGTCATGCTTATGTAGAAGCAGCTTAGTTATGTGGAAGTATGTAGATGTACTAGGGTCACATTCGGGCATCCAACTCAAGGAATCGTAAAAAGACGTTTAGCTTCCATCTTGTTGGATAATTATGCTGGGTAATCTGTGACCAATTAGGGCGAAAATTATTTTTTAGGATCAAGTCCATTCGTATGTGATTCATTCGTAATTTGACGCTCACGTGAGCGCGATCATGGTGAATATAATAATTTGATTTGCTTTTTTCATTTGGCCCCCGGGTTTTGCAAATCATATATCTCGACATCAGATGCATAAGGTCGGATGTACAAAAGTCCAACTTTTCAGGAGAGCCAAAATAAAATTGACTTACTCATCGGTTCATATTTTATTAAACTATTAGTATTTGAATAACTTTTATTATTTTTTATTTGGCAGACAATTGCACCTTTCATTTTTAACGAAAAGCATCACTATATCACTTAAAATAAATTAATAAAAAAGGTTTTTTTGATTAATTGTTGTCATCCGACCTTATGCCTGAAATATTATGGATTTATAATTGAAACTGCAAGCATATGTATAGATCCAAACTTATGCTTGCAATTTCAGGTGTTTAATGTAAGCTTTATATTGACATATTATTTTTATAGCAAACTAAAGCTTTTGAACTATCTGGATTTGGAGATAAAAATATTGTTTCGTGAGTGCGTGGCGTATCGGAATCATTACTTAATTCACCAGTTTCAAAAATGTGAATCAGTGGTATTTCTAAACGTGGCCTTTTCTTGGGTGGGGTATAAAAACATTCGTCAAAATCAGGCATGGTATCAGGGGTTTTTGGTCACCTAATTATTTGTAGACCTAAATCTTCTATTGATATTAAATCAGAAGTATTCTCAGCATTTACTGGAGATTTTGTTGTATTTTTATAAGGTGATAATATATGTCTTTTACAGCGTTCTGTATGTACACACATCCAAAAAAAGTTTGCGATCGATATTATGATTTTTTCTTCTTTTTAGATTCTTTATTTCTAAATAAAGAATTAGAACACAAAACAATGACACCGTTCAATTGTTTTTTTCTTACAAAAAGGCTTTCAGTCCTAGCTTACGCTCATTCTGAAATCGGATTTAGTGAATTATAACCGATTTAAGATATTTTTCGCGGAAAGTTGTGATTGAAAAAATGCCAAGAGGATTATCAGAGGTTTTACGAGCTAAATAGTAACTTTGAGGGAAGAAGGATACACCACGAGAGTAATAGCACGCAAACTTTCTTTATCCCAATCCTGTGTCGTGGCTACGTTGCAGAGGTACCACGGAATGGAGAATTTAGCTGACCGACTCCGCAGCGGTCGACCAACTGTTTTGACAGCTGCCCAAAAGCGCTATATCAGATTGCTGGCAGCCCGTGATCCCACAATCAACGCCACTAAAATAAAAGCAGAAGTCAGGGCCGCCTCTGGGCTTGAAGTTAGCACGCAGACCTTTCGCAATTGCTTGCACCAGGCTGGATTACGAGCACGGAGGTCATGGCGAGCTCCGCTCAATTCCCGGCAACGTCAACAACGAAGATTGCAGTGGGCTAGACTTCGGCAAAATGAAGAAGGTGAGGAAGAAAACATTTGGCAAAACTGTCTCTTCGTTGACGAATCCCGAATCTCCACTCATCCAGATAACCGACGTGTCCGTGTCTGGAGAAGACCAAGCGACCGTGAAAGACAAAGAACTGCCACTGGAACAGTTCAGCAAGGCGGAAAATCGGTGTCTTTTTGGGGTGGCATTATGATTGGACGCCTTTGATCCCGTATCGGGGATTCATGACAGCAGACATGTACAAAGCAGTTGCTATTCATGATATCGTCAAACCATTCTGAGTAAACCATGGGCACCAATTTGTACTGGTCGATGATAATGCGCCCGCACATCGAGCTCAACGAGTCAATGCTGCTCTTCAAGAATACGATATCACACGATTAGACTAGCCTGCCGGCTCGTCCGACTTAAACCCAATAGAGCACGCGTGGGATGCTCTTAAATGAGCTGTATGGAACCGTGAGCCACATCCCCAGACAGTTCCAGAGCTCAGGGAAGCCGCTATTGAAGAATGGGATAGGTTTCCTCAGGAAATGCTGGATAACATGACCCACAGCATGCCCAGGAGGATCTCCGCATGTGTTCGAGCCAGGGGAGGAGTTATTTTATATTGAATTTACACCTTTTAATAATAAATTGTAGTTTAAGTTTAATTAAACAGTCTTTTTCTTTCTATGAAATTTCTATCACATTGCATTATGATTAATGGCTCAATTTTTTTAAATAAATAATAAAAAAATGTTTTATATTTGAATTTCAAACAGGGTATTCCTATTTAAAGAAAGCATACAACAAAGATTTTTTTTGATATGGTTAAATTTAAAGAATTCTAGAAGCTTATGCCATTGATCGCAAACTTTTTTTGATGTGTGTATGTACTTTCACAACTTTTTCACATAATCAATCAAACGAAGTAAGAAAAATAAAAGCAAATTGCCCGTTTTTTATACCACTTAGGTGGCAGACAAGCACACGGCCCACCTGATGGGAAGCGGTCACCGTGGCCGATGGACGTTTGCAACACCAGAGGCGTCACACACGTGCTGTCTACCCTGTAGAAAAATTCTAATGCCCTTCTTGAAGAACCCAATATTGTAGTCACTTGGGAAAACCACGGCAGGGAGTTCGTTCCCGTCGTCCGCCCGTGTTGATTTGTTATGAAATTTGTAATTATTTGACCGGCCGGTCGGTCGGTGCAAGCGGCCGGCACGTGCTTCACTACCGGTCTCTGTCACTCTAGCGGTAACAAGCTATAATTCTGTCGCACGCCATTTGCCGATGCGCCGCGTGTCTCAAGGACGACAACGATGCGGTACGGGAATATCCGAACTATCTCAACTACCAACCAAGTACGACGAGGTATTTAACTTTAATTTTGGAGTCATAAGGTTAGAATTCCACAAATTTACACAAAAATTTATTAAAATTGTTGTTATTACAGCAAGACAGTCTCATATTGACATGCGACTTTATGCCTTAACAGTGCTAGATAACATTGTTTCAAGCATAATGCTATTTGTGATGATACGTATCTATATTTGAATGAAAATGTTAGATGCATAAATGCGTATCTGCTGATAAGCCTAGCGTAAGGGGTCGCAAAGTTTCGAGGCATAATAGTTTAAGTTAAAATACAGCTACTTAATATAATAATAATTCGGTGCATAAAAGTGTAAGTAAAGATAAAAGTTTATACCTCCCAGGCTATTCAAAAAGTCCGTATATCCGACTTTATGCACGCATGTAACTCGTCAATAAAAAGAGATAGGAATACCAGGGTCAGTTTGGTAGAAAGAGAAACAAAAACGTATTACCCCTATATTAAAAGGTCATTTTAGTCGGATCTATACATCAGACCTAATGCCTCTGATGTCGAGATATATAAACCTACAACCAGTTCTGGAAACTGTACGGTATTGACGTTTTCGGAAACAGCGCTGCCGGGTATAAACGGAGAATAATGAGACAAATGTAATAAAAATAAAAATAAAAATGCATGCATATATATATATTAGCTTAATTGTGTTTAATATACTAGTTTTCTTTAAAATTCTTTAATTATATTGTTTTAAATTTACTTATATAGTGCCATGTACTTAGGCTTACGAACGCTGTGCATATCAGTAATTGGGTTATGTACTAGATATAAGTCCATAAACCTAGTATTTAAGTTTCTCAAAGAAGAAAACGTCGTATAATTTCAGTTAAGTATCTTGTATAACTAAAATTATACAACGTTTCTTCTTCTTATCTTCTTGCAAGAATTCATATTTCGCTGGTGGGATGCTTTCGGTAGTACAAGTGGGGCGATGTGGTCCCAAAACGACAAAGCCCTTTAATTAAAAAATAACTACAAAATATTTGGTCCCGTAATGGTAGTGAACGGTAAGCGTACCTCATTTCCAGATGGGATTCCTTTGGGTGGTTGCTGTGGGCAGTATAATCTCATTGCTATGGCGTCAGCAGCAGCCTTGGGAACGTGCAGGATTATCTCATCCTGATCCTGCATTATTTACACCACCTCTAGCCAACCGACTACGAGCTAAGTTCGAGGAGAAGTCCGATATACAGGTAACGGAGAAATAAGAGCTTGCATGGAGCTTGTAGACTATATGGAGAGCCACGTAGATGCAACTGCTTTTTTGAAGTACGATTTTGGAATTGCATGCGCTTAATATGTAATACGCAAGCGTTTGAAATTCATGCACACAGGTATATTATTTTTATTTCATAGAGCATTATAATATATTTTCAATTCATGGTCATTAAAAGAAAAAAATCATTGAATACAGAGACCAACCACTTCATTTCGTTTTTCCACTGGCACTCCTTTAATTAGACCGGGACCTATACATTTAACAACTCTTTAATTTAGTTTCAAACCCGATACAGTAGAACGTAAGCTGGCTACTGCAATGTCTTCTCTATAAAATGGTAAAAACATGAAGCTATTTCCATTTTAATGTGCAACACGAAGTTTTCTCACACAGCACCACAGGTTACTGGATAAAAAAAAATATGGGTAGGCACACACAGCCTTGAGAAAAGTGAATGTGTATTATTATCTTCGTTTTATTTATCTGTTAAAAGGGTCAATCTTAAGGTGTTCGAAGAATATAGTACCTGAAAGAAATAGGAAATAATACCATTTTTATACACATAATGTTAAAAACCTAATGCCAAAATCATAAAGAGTAAGATGGCAAGCCAAAAAACTTCTCTGCATATCATTTGCCAAAAAAGAGACTAAGAAAAAGTATCTACTATTTGCATTGCGAATCAAGAAAAAAAAAATTAGATGGCTACTCTGGCCATCATTAATTTAATATCATAATTGTTACTCGTACATTGCAACCCACATTCATTTCATAATTAAGTATAATTTTTTTTACTAATCGTTGCTTTATTTTTGCTTTTTGTATAATATATTAGTTAGTAGTTTATTTTCTAGATGGAAACATCGATGGAAAGTATGGAATTCGAGGCGAACAATGAAAAGCCGTGTAATAATAAGGATCAAAGCACACATTTAACATAGGTCCTTATTAAGACACCGTTTTTTACCTTTGGCCCCTACAAGGTTCGTGGTTCATTCATGGAATTAAGAGTTTATTGTTTATTGCATGTCTGGTGACTTGGAGACAATTTGCATGACATATAGCAAGAGCAAAGTTACTTAATAAACTCTTACTAAAGTTGCGGTACGCTATGATGACTGTTTTGACAGGATTGGTTAAACTCTTTGTCTCTTTTTTGGTGTGCGAAGTTTATTTTCTTCTGTGCCAGTCTCGCCATATATTTTTTAAGTTGTTCGTCTAACAGTTCGTTGTCCAATATTAAGCGCACCCAAAGAGAGAAAACGGGCAAAACTAGTCGTGTCAAAAAGGCCATCATAGGGTACCATGATGGCCTTGGCAACTTTAAATATTATTATTTGCTAACCTTTGCTTGGTGTCACAAAGTCTATGAGCGATGAATTTTGTGTGGCTTCTACAGACGGTGTGTGGTTTAAGAGAACTTTCACTAACTGTCATCAAGTCGTATATTTTGGGTGCGGTGCGGGAATTTTAGGAATTGGGTTTTTATACATTGTAGTAGCAAATACTAAAGATAGCGTACCATAAATATAGCGTACCATTTTGAATCGGACCAACCTTATGGAATGCTAATGCGCTCAAAATGACATTAAGCACCTAATGCTTAACCTAATTTCATTAATGTCATTATAAAAACTGTGCCAATACATTCATTACTGTGGCTTAAGGTGTATAAATTGTATGTTTGGATGGAGGTGATTTCTTTGTTAATCCGACAATAGTTTTAACAATAAGTACATAGTAATATCTATACAGTCTATAAAGTTTATAGTTAGTAGTACGTATAAATATATTTAAATATACAGTATTTTGTCTGTCGTTACATTCATTTTTGTGTTTTATAATTTGTAATGTTTATGGAATACCTAGTAGTTAGTCAATACAATTAATTAATGAATTATCAGATTCATAACAATTCCTTAGAATTTAGAAGTTATAAAATAATAAAATGGTGTTGGTCATTGGTCACACAGCTCATGTAGGTATGATGTGTGATTAAATTTGAACCTAAGCGAACTTAGTGATTTTATATTACCTAAAGATAAACTGGCGGTACGGTGTGATTACATTTTTGATGGTTATTTGTGTATGGGAATATTGATAGCCTAAAAAAAAAGTAGAAACTTAGGTATCATTGTCATCTCTGGCATTAATATTGTCATAAATATTTACATTTTACTAGAGATTGGCGAAAATGCAGCGATTCTTTCGATTGCAGAAGGCATTCATTAAAAGAAGAAGTAATTTACTGCCAACTATATACTCCACCGGTTATCAAAAGTTATCGTAGCTTTTTTATGTAAATCTAAGCATATTTTACTGAAATTGCACCGCACCGCTAATTAATATTCGAACTAATATAAAAAAAATAAAAATGTAAATCTAATCATTATCATAAATATATACCAATACTACTCTGTTCTTCGAATGGGAACTAACTCTTAATTCGAAATTAATATTTTCTGTTACGATGATTACAAACTTTTTAAATTTGTAATTGTATTTTTCAGTGTAAACTTTTGAAATTCAACGGCGTTCAAGAATAAAGTTCTCCACTACTTAAGTCGATAGTATAACTAAGTGTTGTATGTAGCAATAATCCATTGTTTTGTAATATTAATGCCGGTATATATTGTTATGATACTTACATCATATTTTAAGCGATTGTTATCAGTGGTTGTTACATTCCTAGTTAACTTTGATGTTAATATGTGATTATGTTGGTTCTTTAGTGCGTGCGTGTATAATACATTACTACTGATACACGCCTAAACTAAAGATTTATAGTAATTTTAATGAACTTGTTAATAAATTTAAATAAATGCTAGGTACAATGTTAGTGAATGAATGTAGCGGACCCTGGACTCCGAGGCGAAGGCTTCGGATGCGACCGGGACTAACGCTAGGATGATGATGAATGTTAGTGAATGTCACATTAGGTACCCTTAAACAAAGAAAGTGCTGCCGAACTATATCGGTATTAGTTCCTTTTTCATTTACTTAACTGTGGGCAGATAATATACTTGGGTATTTATATGTAATCTCAGTGTATCAGACGTCGTTAACACAAAATATCTGCAATTGCAGTAAAATATAGGAGAAAGTGGGGTATAGTGAATCCGTTAAGCCCGAAATGAAGTAGTAAAGAGAGATAGATAATGTTCATAACCAAATTTTATCAGAACATTGCAAAAACGAACAATGGTAGCTATAGGGCACTAAAGCATAATATAAAGTGAGAATAAAATAATGATAAATAATATAATATATCAAATGTTTTAAATTACTATGGGCAGCAACTATATAAATACAATATGACTTCAATAGGGTAAGCGTATCGTTAAATAAAATATTAGAGTATTAATACACTTTTCATCAATTTTATAGTACAATCATCGATTTGTTTTCGATATTTTTATACCAATGAGTAGAAAAAAAATAACCAAATGAAATGAGGTATTAATAGTTCGTGGTTCAATGATTCTCTCTATCAAGAAATGGTCAGATCAACACAATGTATTCATCCATGGCCAGAGTGTGATGGTTATTAAACCCCAAGGCGTATAGTGTGTGAAGTTCTCGTGTTGATCCATTTGCACCCCACCTTCCCCTATATAAAATCAGACTGACATAGGATATGAAAAGAGTTGGAAGTTTAGTACATTTACTTCTTAGTTTCTAAGTTTTGAGTTATCATAGTGATATAAGCGTGAAGGTATTATTTATATTATTTATTAAATTTATGTGTTAAATCAAAATTAATTGATATTTTGAATAGAAGCTTATAAATTTTCTTAATTTAATACTTGTTTATAATGAAAAATAGTAAATACCTACATGGTATTTTCCGAGATGTTATAACTAGGATAACGATACCAATGTACTTGAAAGGGGTTATGCCTTCTTCATACCACTATAAATCACACTGTTTCAAATCATACCAAATGCGAATTTCTTACTCGTACCATTTTAACTTATACCGATATACATTCTTAATTCATACGAACGCAAAAAGTACAGGTTTAATTATTTAATAAGGTTACCAGGAATTTAAAAGTTTACGAACTCCTATTTCGAGGAGGACGAGGATATACATTTGACGTATAGAATGTCCATCGTATGTCTATCCATTTTCACCAGTGACCGCACAACTCGTTCGAAAGTGAGTGCTGCATTCAATACTATATTGCCAAACCAGTTATTAGTTATATAACACTTTCCATCGAACTTTTTCACACCTCTTAAGGTAAGGCCGAAAATATGTTAACCATAAACCGTACTGTATTGGTATTAAATGGGTTTTAGACAAATATGAATGGTATGAATTAAGGATAGAAGCTATATAAAAATGGTATGAGTTAATAAAGGAAAATGTATAAAAATGCAAACGTATAAAATAAAAATACATAAAAATCAGTATCTATGAGTTAATACATTTCTAAATGATATGAGTTTTCGTGATATGAAGACAGAACAACGAAAACAAACCCTTGAAAGCACTTACTCAACTTACAATAAATAAAGTATATTATTATTACATCAAGATATTTTTGAAGAAATATTGCGTTATTTAACTAAAAAAAATCTAACAATGTTTGATAAAAAAACGCGTGTAAATTGGTTGTGGTATTTTGTTATGTTATCATAAAAATTATCATGCCAAATTTTGACATTTATGGAAATGGAAGTAAAGAGAAAATAATGAAGCCCAAATATTTGTAATTTTAATGTATTAATAGCATATAATATCAAAGAATAATCAGGATAGTCTAGATTAATACAATGAACGCATAACCTAGCTACACATATCTTTAGAACAATGCGTGATATTTTAAAAGTATCCACAGATTAAAGTAGGCTAGATGCCACAATTGATGGCAGTGGGATAGCTTCCTGCTTGTCTACGTTCAACCTTATCGACCAATAGTCGATTTAAAAATAAATTTTTGACTTTACCTACATCTAGACTGAGATGGCTTTCGCGACGTCATATCTGGTAACATTTCATAATATTTAACGCACGCGCGTGGTGTCTAACCTAATCTTAATCATTAAAAGCCCTACCATAAAACGTATACCCGAAGCTGAGGATGATATTTCGGGTACCTCAATAATCACCTGAAATTTCGTTCGGCCTCAACCTTACCGAAATAAATTCGAAGCATGATATTCGTATTTCATGCGAGCCCGAAGTTTCGGGTGTACGTCTCATGGTACCTAATCCTCCTGTTTCCTTAACTTTATATTAATAAGCGTGTGATGTGAAAATTTGTCTTCCAAATTTGAATAGGAAAAAATACAATATTGTACTCAAGGAGTACTTTAAATTTGAATTGCATTTTAGCTACCAGTACTTATAAGTAGGCAACTAGAAGTATGTTGTGTATGAATGAGGTATTCCTCGAAGCGCACCGGTTTTGAGGCGCACCTAATGAGGCGCTCCTTTTTTATTCCTCGGAGCGCACCTTTTAGTAGCGCTCCCGATAACAATTAAAAATATTAAAATTTTATTCCCTGAAGCGCACCCACGTTTAAAAATAGGAAAGAGCATGAAGTGAACGTAATAAATTATATCGATGATCTTCCCTATTTTTAAACGTGGGTGCGCTTCAAGGAATAAAAATGTAGTATGACTTATTATAAGCAGTAAGTAACAATAATAGTATTTGAAAAAAAAAAAAACATTTATACTTACTACACACAAACTGGTTGGATTCATAAACTTACCGATAAATTACCACGCAGAAGACAAAAAAATAGGAAAACCAAAACGTGGACAATAAAGTAGTTACCGATCAGATAATTTGTGGTTTTATTACAAGCATCTTTACCTTCACTATTATTACTCTTATTTATAAGATTTATTTTATTTTATCTTAGGTTGCTACGTTTTGTAAATTAAACTTAAATTTATCAAGCAGAGAGGAAGCCTCCTTTGGGTTTCGTTATCTCCTCCAACTGTCTTCTCAAGAACGCATTCTAAAAAAAAAAAAAAAAAAACATAATATACCATTTGGAATATAACGCATAGATGTAAAGAGACGCAAGGATGCTTTAAATAATCCTGGAATAATTTAGCGGTACTTCTGCTATTTGGAATATTTTTTGTTGCACAAATTATATTATTTTACACAGGTCGTTGCTACAGTGCCTAGCTAGCGTTGAATTCTGTAGCCTTAGCATGAAATACTATCGAATTAGTAAAGTAAAGGTATCGACAGAACGGAGCATTGCGATTGGCGGGCTACACACGCACATAGATTCACAAGAGGCGAACGTCAATCACAATGCTCCGTTCTCTCGTAACCTTTACATTACGAATTCGATCGGAGTTCATGTTTCCGCAATCCAAGGAACGAATCTAATATAGATATAAATAGTGCCCTTTGCGTTATTCTGAACTCGGAATCTATTCTCTTGTCATATTTCAATCAGATCCATCCAGTCATTGAGCATGAGCTACAAATATAATATTGATTATAGTAAAATGAATTAATTACCTCTCGAAGTAAATCATCTTCTCTTTCGGCGGCAATTTTAAGCATTTCCTTGGACTTTTCTAGTAGCATATCTTTGTCATGTATTGTTCGCTTGAGATTTACTATTTCTACACGATGAGAATCCAGTTGAATGCGACCCTGGAAGTAAATTTAGGCTAGTAGGCAAACAACTTTTAACGATCATAGTATGGCTACGTGGTACTTTTGTTTATTCTGAGGTATAGCTCTTCATTTGTTTCTCCCATATATCTACATTAGTATCAAAAGGAGGCCCGAAGACAATATTGGAGCGGGCTTAAAGAAAAGTTCAGGTGCAACCACTGGTTGTCTAAGGTTCACAACGCACTTCCAGCTGGCCGCAATGCCGAAGTCCCATATCTATCTTATAAAATAGGGCCGCATGACGGTTTTATATAAAAAATAATTACTAACCGCTGCTAACCGCAAGCACACAGTTACGTACCTTTACAGTTCAAATTCTTACCGTTCTTACCTTTTCTGTTACACTACGGCCACTACTCGGTCTAGAATCCGCCCTTTTATAAATAGCTCCTCCTCCTGATTTCTGTTCAGCCTGCATCTTGGTTATCACTCCTGGAATGGAGTGATGAAAATATGGTCAAGTAAGTGTGTAAACCTTAATACGTGATCGAATGTTAGCTGAATTCCGAATCTGAATCTCTTTTAATAATAATAATAATCTTTATTAGAACAAAAGAAAACAATACAGATAAATACAGATTGAGTTGATGAGCTTGCGCTGATAAAGGAGTTAGAAGACTGATTGTTTTGGCAATTGCTTGATTGATACAAACACAATAACGAACATATATACCTCTAAGAGTTAGTACAGTTTGTTCCAAGTCGTTCACTCGATGCTGATGAGAAGTGGTTGGTAGAGTCTCGATAGAATTGATCTTATACGTCAGTTGAACATTTTCTTCTTTCAACATCTCACAATAACTGTTAGAAAAGAATAAGTTATCAAATTATTAACACCCTTTAGAAATCTGAATTTCATTTTAATTGACTCGAATAGTTCAGTAATCTAAAACAATAGCTCCATCGAACATCAACCGGAAAGTCACCCAAGTCAAGCATTCTCTAGTGACCACCGATCATTTTGACTATGTGCGATGTACGGAGTGTTGCAATTTTTAAAATATTCCTATTAAATTTTTCATTTAAGTTAACATTTTAGTTACGGTTAATCGGGATTTGAAACGGCAGCTTTTCGAAATCTAAGTTTACTGCTGTTATAAGAAATTGACTGGACAAAACTATTATTAGATTTATATGTATTAGGGCTTCAAAGAAACCAATCCATCTGCTATTTTGTGTAATGGACTGCTGAGACGAGGTCTCGGGTTCGATCCCAGGTTTACCATGGCACACACCAATGACTTCGATGCTTTTCGAAGTTATGTGTGTGTATTTATCGCAGGTTTATAAGTGCCCGGTTAATGGCAATAGGCTCGCCACCTATTACATTGGGACCTAAACATAAACCGGCGAAATGTGGGTGCTAGCACCTCTGCCTACCCCTTCGGGGATATAGGCGTGAGTTTATGTAATGTTATGTTATGCTAAAATATAAAATTAAATACTTTTTCCAGTATGCAAGTTCAGGTTGTGGGTCTTCAGCAGATTTTAGCGGCGTACGAATTTGTGACTCCAGCAGTGTTGATTCCAGCTTCAGCACCTGTCCTTTAAGTGACGTAATCTCTGCTAAAGACTTCTCGTATTCAGATACCAGTAACTCATTTCCCTATAATTAAAATAATTTCGTAAAGTCTCATCTATGTAACATCAAGTGTAAACAATATTGTCAATACGGAAGAAGAATGTTGCGTATAAAAAGAGTCGGCATTACGATTGAGAAGCCCACTTCTAACACAAGTCAAATAGCTTAGCTGGTGGCGTTAGGGGAAATATTCATAATTCCTTTTGCTGATTTTCTTTAAAAGAAACCGATTTTGTGTTTGAATGATGTGAATTTATCGTAACATTAACATTAATTGATAACAGGCTTGACAACAGGCTTGCCAACAAACTGGCGAAATGTGGGTGCTAGCACCTCTGCCTACCCCTTCGGCGATATAGGCGTGAGTTTATGTTTATGTGTATTTGGTCAATAAATAGGTGGCAAGTGTTTATTACTGATACCTTTTCCGCAACTTCTAATGCAGCAATTCTTCTTTGTTGCGCTTCAACTCTATCAAGCAGGGCCTGTGAAGATACAGGCAACGGAGGTGTGCTATAAGTGTGTTCTTTACTTGAACGATGAGATTTCTCTGGTGACTCCGCCTCTTGCTTCTCTATTGTGGATAGTTGATTCTCACCTGTCCAATCATTTATTTAAAGTGATAAAAAGGCCACGGCTCTGCACTTAATAAATGCGATCCCTTGATTTAGAATATCTTGAATATTTGTCTGGGGGTGCGCCTTGGATTGGTATTATGGCAGTTTTATACAGTACATTAAGCATCTTTATAGAAAATGGAGACAGCTTCATGAAATGTATAAAACTGGCTTATTAGCGATTCTTTGTATTAATTATGAAATTAATACTTTATAGTAATGCTCACTAAACATTTAGTATGAGTAAAATGTCAGGATATAAATAAAATAAGGACAATAATAAAAAAAATAAACTCACTACGTTAAACATGTAGAGAGAGAGAGAGAGAGAGAGAGAGAGAGAGAGAAGTTTTTAGACTTTGTTGCTATAAATTTTTGTAGCTTCTTCAATATGAATTTTAAATAAGTAATTCTATAAATTTTGTTTTTATTATTATGGACCTATGGACATCGGCGTGTGGAAGTTTACTCCACCAGAGGAGTCACACTCATAAAAACCTTCTAATGCTCTATTAAATTAATCATATTGATATGTATGATTTTATCCAGAGAAAGAAACATTGGGAACGAAGTTAGACAAAATGGCATTTATAATTTTTATCAAAGATAACTTAAATCTATGGAGAATGCATTATACCTTATCTTATACTATGTTAATACACAAATTCTTTACTTTTTGCATCATTTAGTCTAGATAACAGCGTTCGCTTTTCTTTCTCGAGTCTTCCTATAGATGACTTCGCAAGCTGTAAACTGGCTTCCAATTTAAGAACTTCTTGATTCCTTTCTTCGTAACGGGCTTGCCAACGATCAGCTGCCTGCTGTGACCTGGAAACAAATTCTTCTTATAGTCACTACAAAATTTGCGGTGAATAGATTTGTACTTCGTCGTATTCTGAGCTCTGTGAGCATCTCTGACAGTAACCAGTTTACCTACCTACCTACGGCCCCCGCGGAATTTTGATTCCGTTCCCGCAACACATTGGAGTCTATTTTCGAGATGAAACCTTCATATTGTGTTATTCGGGGTTATAATCTATCCCTACAATTCGTGTGGAGACGGATACATCCGCTGTGAACACCTTCTGATCCGAAGTATGTAATAAGAGGCTACAAACAGAAAAATACGATGTCGGTATCACTGGCGAGAGAAGGAAAACTCGAAAGAGAACCCTCGTCTGGCCGGCGTGGAAAAGGTAGGCCAAAGCCTTCCCGCACTGGGAGAGGCCTATGTCCAGCAGCAGCAGCAGTGGACTTCGATAGGCTTTATTGATTGATTGAACTTATCTCTATACCACATTGCACTCAGATCTGTTGAGCCGTTAAAGCGTGGTTGAGTAACAAACATCCAAACATCACAAACTTTCACATTTATTATATTTTACCAATTACCAATAATGTTATTACCTCTTCCATTTATCCCAAATAGCAATACTGGAGTGTGTATCTCTTCGAGCATTAGTTAGTTGCGCTTGTAGAGATGCAATCTTATTATGTAGACTGGCTGTTTCGGCTGTGGTCATTTTTGGTCCTGTTGTGTTGCTGCAATCAAGATACCCATTATCTACGACTTTATCAAAAATGAATCAAGTACGAGTCAAACCTATTGATTGTCAGTCGGAATCTATTGATTGACGATTGAACAGCAATTGTTCTTGATGGTATACTCCGCACCATATGCGGGTGACATCTTAGCCCTGCACGTGTTGTCATGTGTAGGAAAGGAGAGAGAAGGATTAATTGGAAGAGCACATCAGAGCAACCACCGTGGTAGAGACGGTAAAAACCTGTAAAGATGCAATATCGTTCCACATCTGCAAAGGCTCAAGGGTATTTGTGACCTCAGGACTCATAATAATGTGGACCGCACGTCGCTGCAACCTATCGAAAGCATCTAGTAAGTACTTTGCGGAGCCATCCCAGAGATGCGAGCAGTATTCCACGCAGGAGCGAATCTGTGTCTTGTAAAGAAGACACCGTGGCTCGGGCGTGAAAAAGCGGCTCACTCTGTTCAGAAGTCCGAGTTTACGCGATACTATCTTGATGATTATTAGCTTACACCCCACACACATACTTACATTCTAAATACTTGATTCTTGAGATTTTGAGCATCGAGACGTGCTCGTCTCTCTCTGGCAGCAAGAACTTTTATTTGTCGTCTTAAGATTGTATTTTGCTTACCGGCCATTTGTTTCTCACGACGCAGACGTTCTATTAATGGCTCTTGCCTGAAATATAAGCAAAAATACACCTAAGATCATTCAATAGCCGGCTCAAGTCCATGGGTACCTTACGGGCTTTCCTAAGCGTAATTGATTGTACTAATGTTTAATGTCTTTTAACTCACCAAATAGCTGTTGATGACGCTGGTATTCTAAGCATATCATCTTGAGAATCATGAAAGTCAACAGTAGAATCAAATTTCAATTCTAGTCTGTCAGAACCCTGTACTGACAATATGTCATTTGTTTCATCAACTTCTACAATAGCAGAGAGGTCAAAACTGGGGTCATTTACTGATATTAGTGTTTGCATATTCATTACTTGCGTCTGAAAATAGAATACATTTTTAGTGACATTTAACTATTTTTCATAGCATCATTATGTTCGTTACTCGGTTCGGCCAAAGTGTTGTAGAGATTATTATCAATTAAAATGTAAAAGAGCCCGTCAGACAGCAAAATGGTACTTTAGATTTTACTTATTTGAAGATCGGGCCCATTTTTAGTTTAAGTCAGTCAATAGTTGTGACCTAAGTATTACCTTCAGGTTATTTACGATCACTCTTAGTTGTTCTATTTGTGCATCTTTGTCAGCCAATTGTTTGATGTATGCAGTTTTTTGATCTGTGAGTCTTGTTCTTAAATCCATGTGTTCCCGTTGCATATCATTGAGCTGTGTAAGCCAATGCTGATTTTCTGCCTTATATGACTTTACCTGCGTAAATTTAAAGTATAATGTAGGTACTTCTGACAGTCACGCGGTTAAATTAGGCGCTAACATGAACCATATTTATAAAGTTACTAGCTGTTGCCCGCGGCTCCGCCCGCGTGGACCTCTGATCCCGTTCCCGCTGCTACATTCCGAGCATTTAGGGGTATGAAAAATAGATGTTGACCGATTCTCATACTTACTCAATATGCTCACAAAATTTCATGAGAATCGGTCAAGCCGTTTCGGAGCAGTATGGCAACGAAAACAGTGACACGAGAAATTTATATATTAGATGAAAATTTTTGAACCTCTTGACAATGACGTTCAGATAGTTGTAGATTTAGTTGTTCCATCTTCGTCAACCGCTCAGTCGCTAAATCTTTCCACCGTGCTGCTTCGCTTTGGTATGTTGATCTAAAAGTATAATATACACAAAACAGTGAAGGTTTATTTGAAATATAGTTTTCGAGGATATAACTCGGATGACACATCAATTTATATTACAGAAATTTACTACTAACAATTCGGATTTATATTCATCTAATTCACTTTGCAATTTAAAGCATTTGTCTTCCAGCTCAGCTATTTTTATCGTATATTTCGTAACTATCTCTTTTAATGTTTCTCCATTGGAAGTACTAGATTCACTACCGCGTCTGTAATCAAATAATTTATTTATTAGTCAATACCTAAATGCAAAGGTATTTTATTTGCAATATCTTCAAAATGAATATAAATGGTTATTCTTGTCAAAATACCTATCTAGTTTCGATTGCACCTCCATCAACTGGACTTGTAATTCCTTGACAGATCTTGCATATTCTTCTCTTTCATTATTTAACAACTCTTTGTATTCATTAGCTATAATATTTTTATCGGTTTCTAACTGTTTTAATGCCATCAGTAAAGATTTGTTTTCGACATTTACATCTTCTTTAATTTTATTAGATTCTGAGATTTGCATTGTTCTTAAATCATTTAGCTGTTTTCGTAGCTCATCAATAGTCAATTGTAGCTTTACTATCGAAGTATCCTTTTCAGTATTTGAATCCTTGAGATTTTGTATTGAATATTCTAAAGATATTTTATCTTTATTCAAATTTAAAATTTCTTCCGATCGGGTTTGTATTATTGCAATGGCTTCCGATAATTCTTTACTTCTTTTTCCAATATTTATTTGAAGATTATCTATTTGACTTTTCATTTCATCTATGACTTTACATTGATCTGTTTGTAT
This sequence comes from Pelosia muscerda, assembly GCA_963691645.1. Taxonomy (NCBI): domain Eukaryota; kingdom Metazoa; phylum Arthropoda; class Insecta; order Lepidoptera; family Erebidae; genus Pelosia; species Pelosia muscerda. Next base: position 8,914,481 of record OY829105.1, read on the forward strand.
TAACTGGTTTATTTTTTTTACTTCGTCAGGCATTGTCTGCACACACATGTGTACTATTGCACGTTTTGGACTTAGAGGTTTAATTTTCACTGGAGAATGTTCTGGAATATTTGGGCCATTATTTCCTTGAGTTTGTACTTCTGATTGTGGTTGTTTGAGTACTTGAGGTTTGGACAATGTGATGGTCTTACTTTCTAAAATTAGAGAATAAAGTACATACAAGAATCAAAATTAAACATTAAAGTAAAAAGTTACCAAATCGTATCATTCTTACTCCGTGATGAATCAGATTCATCTTCCGATTGAACGTCTTCTAATGTCAAATTACTATTTTCATTACTTCTCTGGTTATCTTCATTGCTATTATTTTTTCCTCGTAGACAACTCTTAACACCAGATTTTTCAAAACCCTGATTAACCAATACTAAAGTTTTTTCAAGATAATTGCAATGCTTAATTAAATCCTCACGTGATTGTTCTATAGCTCTTAATTTATTATTTGTATGTTCAAGTTCTCGAGAGTTGAGCGATTGCTAAAAAGAATTTATAAAAATATTATTACTTACCTAATATTAGTAGTGAGTACTACGGTTCTTATGATTAAATCGTAGGTATTTATGCATACTTACAGTTACTATATATTTTAATTTATGTGGACAACTATCTTCATCAATCAAACACTTTTCTTTAGATATGTCTAAGATTTGATCAAAAATACTATGCTTTGATATTAAACGTAAACGTAAATCTTCTATTTCGGATAATTTTTCATTTACGGCATGGTTATTCCGAGAAAGTTCTTCAAGCTTATTTAAGAAATTTTCAGCAGAAGCACGTGGCATACTGCCCTGGTATTGTTGCCTCAAAATTTGCATTACGTCGAACATATATCTGAAATTAAAAAATAAATAAATCAATAAGTCAAATAGACAACATGAAATACGTTCATAGTACATTCGTAGTTCAGTCTGAGTTTTGGGTAGCTATTATAATTTATTTCAACATAAAAACAAATACTGTTTACATTTAACCTTTAAGTATGGACGTGGAGTCTCACAGGCTACTCCATGTTTTCGAGTTTCACCTACTTCGCCACACTCCTCGCGATTGAACGGCTCAGTAGCTTTTGTTTTAGTTGTAAAACTGCCTATGAGGGAGGAGTTTGTGTCTTCCGATGAATATCACGTAAGTAATGACCATTAAAATATTGACCGGAGCCTGTCAGGCTACACGTCCATTGTTGCCCTATGTTATATTTTGTAAGGTCGATTATGTTTGTGTTAGATTTTGTAATACAAAATGTTGAAAAACAATAAAGCTGGTAGTTCTAAATCACAATATTGTCGCTGAGGTTGACAAAAACGTGTGTTCGTGGTGCCTCATGTGCAAAAACTTGTTATAAATACACGATTGCCTAGAGAACTGTGGTTGACCGGTCAACCACAGCTCTCATGGTTACAGAAGATGTCCAGGATCAAGAAACCAGTCAAGGAACCAGTACGGCATGTAGAATCGGTCCCACGAAAAAATATAGGATGCCTACCCATGTTTGTGTTGGGTGCAACAAACCTGTGTGTGTCTCCAATGTTCTAGACCTTTGTGCCCTGACTGCCAATAAATTTATATTATTAGACTGTTGTCAAAATTTTCTATATTTGTTACCTGAAGTAGGTATTTTGTGTTTTCGGTTTCTTATATATTGTATTTAGAGTAAAAAATACTAATTTTGTTATAGGAATAAGTTTGGCTGTTTTTATTACCTAAAAATGTAACCTCAGTAGATTTAGTCTGAAAAGTACCATAACTTTTGATTTTTAAAATTCCTACTATTTTTGAAAAAGAAGCTGATTATACAAACACGTTACTTTATTGCTAAATACCATCAATTCAATATTCTATTAGATTTAAAGTGATCTTATATCAAATGCCCCATAAAAATGTATATGCAGATAGGAGCCTGTGAGACTCCACGTCCACAGTAGTGTTAAGAAAAAATTACGTCCACACTTAAAGGTTAAAGATCAGAAATTGCTTAATACAATCAATTTACAAATAACGAACCTAAATTTTGATTCATATCTTAAAGCATAGACATCAAATATTTTTTGACGAGCTTTCAACATTTCTTCTGCTTCTAATCGTGCGTCTTTTTCTTTATTTAAAGATACATTCAGTCTTTCTATCCTTTTATAAGTTTCTGATACTTGTAGATGAGCTATAAGAATTTCACCGCTTAATCTGAAAATAATAAAGTAATTAATAGATATTAAAATAAAAATATAATTTACTAAACAATTCCAAAGTACCTTGACATAATTGCTTTATTATCACTCGTAGACTGTAGATCAAGAATTTGATGTTGCAGCATGTTGATCTCCATATCTGTACTCATGTGTCTTTGTTGCGCATCTTGTAGCTTTAAAATATTCGTTAATTTATTTATTGAAACAACACTATACATATTATATTTGGGTCATACGAAATATATTTTTCATTTACTTCGTACCTGTAATAGTGCAATATCCAATTGGCTGGAAATATGCTGACATTGGGTTTTCAGAACGTCGTTGTCATTAGTTAATTTATCAATTTGCTCTTTCATTAAATTTATATCTACTTTTGTCATAGAAGCAAGACTTTCGTCACTGAAATATATACTTATTATTTACTACACGTTTATTTATATGTTATTTTTACATACATACGTACCCGAAGGTGTAGGCAGAGGTGAGGCACCCATATTTCACCAACTATGACCTTTGGTCCCACGTAAAAGGGAACGAGCCTATAGCCGCCAATCGGGCACTTAGTACAAAAAAAATGGGTATGCCGGAATTACATTCCTAACCAAAAACGTTGCAGCTGAATAAATTTGGTAAAAATAATTTTAACTGATTCCATGCTATGTAAATCGCAAGGAAATCAATTACGTGCTTACCAGCACTACCAATTAACGTCTTGGAGGGTATCAGATCTTATTTTTAATATATATATAATGTATTTTGAACATTTTTAACTTGTTTATACGACTTAGGTGGCAAACAAGCACACGGCCCACCTGATGAAAAGTGGTTACCGTGGTCTGTGGACGTGTACAACACCAGGGGAGACACACATTGGTGCTGCTTTTTTAATTTGAATAAAAGCGAGTGTGAGTGAAGATCATAATTATAATATATTATTGAAGATAAAACTGCAATATAAGCATGGCATTACGTCTGTTTTTGTACAATTATACTGTGAATATTAAAAAAGAAAAAAAAAAATCACTGCGTTGAACATGCATGCACCGCACTTGGGGTACATCTATTTAGCGCTAATCGATCGCTGGCCAGACCAGTTGCCAAATGATAAGGAGTAGGGTTATTTGTTACCTTAGCAGAAGCAGGCCTCATTTAGTTAGCACCTGGTAGTGATATAGTTAATATACCTGTATAGATTAATAGTAATAGCAATATGTGAACTAAAAAATAATCTCACATAATTTTTCCTTGTATTTCATGAAGTTCTGAATTTTTTGCGTGCAGTTCATCCATTTCTTTATTTTTATCTTCTATCAACGAAGTTAATCGTTCTATTTGTGTCTTTAAAACCAAGATTTCGACATTAGATTCTATTTTCGGTATGTTACTTGTCGTGTGACCTAAATATGTAAAAATAAGTAACATTAAACAATAGTCTAACTATTCTAGAACGCTATTCTTAAAATGTCTAATGTATCTAAATATACTTGACAGATAATATAAAAAAAAATATTAAATAGATGCGATATTTACCATTTTGACTACCAAATTCCATTCGAATGCGGTTTATTATATCTATTTTGCTATCTTCTAAGTACTCTAAAAGATTTTGTGATGCATTTTTGTAACTTATATTATTTTCTAAAAGTTTTCTATATTTTGAATTAACTTCATTTAGTGCTAAATTTTGTTTCCAAAATAAATCATATGAAATTGAATTGCGTATTCTATCTGTTAAATTTGTGACAGAAAGTATTAATTTCTGAATACGATTTTCATACTCTGAAGCTGCTACCATTGCATCTTTTTTAGTTTCCAATAATTCATTTTTCATATTTTCATTCAAAGTTCTTATACTCCTATACGATTCTTCCAAATAAGAACATTTTCTTTGCATGGAAGTTGTATTAACGATTGGAATCATACCAGGTGATATATCACTAACGTCTTCGTCTTCTTGCTGTATTTTACTTTTTAAGTTTTCTATTTCTGCTTTATAATGTTCTTCCTGAATTGACCATCTACTACAATTATCACTCATTTGAACTGCCATTGTTGTCAGTTTATCAAACAAATCTTTAAATTTATTATGAAAATATTCCAAGCCTTTCTTCAGTTGGTATTCATATAATGAGTTTCCTTTTTCTATTAATGTGTCAATTTCAAATTTATCATAAAAATTAATATGAATTTGATCTTTTTCCGAAATCCACGAACCAAATTCACAAATATCTGTATTTGACTCTAGCCGCTTTTCGTCTTCTTCTTTTTGTTTATTTGTTAATTCTATTTCGTAAAGTTTTTGCTCGAGCTTTGACGTTTTTTTCGTTTCTTCAGATAGTTGAGTCATTACATCGAAGGTTTCTTTTCTAGACATACATAAAAATACTATGATTAATAGAAAATGTAATCCCAAAATACAATTATGATGCCCTTTTCAAGAAAATAACTAACCTAGCTTCATGTAGAGCTACTAAAAGTGCATCCTTTCCGCCTAATGCAGCCCTTAGTTCCATCACGGTTGACATGTGTGGTGCAAACCAACCGGCAGAATTTCGTGCCTCCATCGACAATAATATTGATTCTAAACTGGGGCATTGTAGAGTTAATACACCAGAAGAGGTTTTGCCTGCAAAAATATTACTAAATAAATGCAACAATATAAATCATAGACCTGAAGCTAATACAAGTTAATATATTTGCTAAAATTTTAGTGACATTTATTGCTTTGAATACATACTGTTGTCTTTTAAGAAGTCCAATATTTCTTGAAGACCTTTACGAAGCCCTTTATTTTCTTCAATAAGGACTATCATTTCTTTTTTGTTTTCTGTTATATCTTCACTATTATGGTCATCTGCGGTTTCATTCTTTACAGCCAACGCAGTTGAATCCCTGATGTAAGTAGGTTTTTTGTATATAAAATGTGAAAAGATTATTGACAATTCGAAATTTTGATTTCAAGTTGACAAGAGTTTTTTTAATTTTAGTTATTGTCTTAAATGAATGAAAATTGTTCATTAGCTTAATATTTACCAGTTACATCCGAGTGTTTTTGATATATCTAAATCTAAAACTATCATGGCTCTGTAAAATTCATGAACATTCAAAGTTTAGTCTATTAAGAACTAAACTGGTTATTCATGGATTCTTCTGAGGTTTCAAAATAATATTGAGTATAATAAACCAATTTGTAAAAGTAAAACTTAAATATATACCTCTTTACTTCTCTTGCACTAACTTGCATCATAAAATCATCAACATCCTCTGCTTGTGTGATATTTTTAATTACATCCACTGTGTGACCTTTTTGGCTCAGAAATTTTGACAAATTTGCTACTTGAGCCGTCAAATTACGGTTTTTTAATTCTAAATCAATGAGTTTATTTTCTAGCTTTTTCAACTCTTTTCGCATTTCCGAATTTGAATCTTTTAATTTGTGATATTCTTTCATGATTCCTGTCGTTGATATTTTTTTGTCTGGCGATAAATTTAATTTATCTCTGAAAGTACAACATAATTGTATTTAATTCAAATTTGCATAAATAAATCAACAAGCTGTACAAGTTGTTTAGGATTTTCGATTCCTTTGCCTGTTGGACTCCCCACCGAGCTATTCATAGTGTAAATATTGTAATACTGAAAATATATCTCTTAGCTTAGATATTACGACGAATAGTTAGACGAATAGATTTTTGGACAGTAATAGTACATAAATCTTTCATTAAATTATAAACAAGCCATAATATAACATAATTGCAGTAATTATTTTTTTTCTTTTTACTTTATAGCTAATGAACAGTCTGGGTCCTTTTAGCGAGGCGTGAAAAAGCATTTGCTGACGCTGTCAAGCTGAACGCCACTATTATAACACTACGTGTTTGTAATGGTGATTCTCTTTTCTTAAATCTTGCGTTCAGCTTACCATCAGGCGTGGTAAAGTCAAATTGACATGGCCTAAATAAAAAAGTTATCACTATTTTTATACATATTTTACGATTGCTTTAGTCATTATCATTATTCGCATTTTGTATTGTATTTGTTTTAATTGAAATTTCAACATAAATTACGTTCAGAAATAAATAAATAAAAAGATGTGAGAAAAAAATGAAACTGAATTTATTTTTCAAACCTTAATGCTTGATTTTGTAGTTGCAAATCATTCGTGAGCTGATTCAAACTATTTGTTTCTTGTACTAAGGCTTTGATACCTTCCTCTTTGAATTTCAACTGTCGTTTCTTATTTTTCAGTGCTTCAAGTAAAACATTCATACCATCATCTGATTGTAAAAGTTGGAGCTCTGCTCTTATTTCTGTCAACTAATTACAAATGTAACTATTATTTGTTAGCAATTTGGTACCTTTTGTCATAGATCATTATAATTTTTAAATATTATCAAAAATGGCTAATAATTACCTCTTTTTCCCTATCTGCTGTCATTTCTTCAGCAGTTTGTAGACTATTAGTCAACGATTTAATTTTCTTTCTTAATTTAGTAATTATAGCTCGCTCTTTACCATCGTCACTTTCATTCTTGGGTTCAGGAGTTGAACTATCTGGAGCGTCATCTACAAGTGCTTTTAGTTGTCTGTTTTCAGCTCTGAGCATGTTAATAATATTAGCCGTTTGCTCAATTTCATTAGACGCTTCAATCAACTTATCTTGTAGCTCCTTTATTTTAAGCCTCTCTGGATTACTTTTCTAATATGAAAATAATATGGTACATATAAAAAAATTGTTATGATATCTTGCATATTTTTAAACGTAAATAGTTAACCAGTGGTTGATTGCTCAACAAATATACAAATCTATGTGTAAAACTACTTTTAAGAATATGCATTGAACAAATAAAAAGCGGATGATCATAAGATAATTTAATTATGATAGAACAACTCTTAAAATGTCTTACCTTAGGTGAAATTGTTAATGATGGTTTCGAAGCATGCAAAAGATTTTCTTGCAATCGTAGATTTTCATTTGACAAGGCTTCAACTTCGGCTTTTTTAGTTCTAGCTATATTCTGGTAGTAATAAAATCAGTGTTAAAATAAAAGTTTCATAGTTTAAACTCGTTTCAAAGTGGGGATGTTTTAATTACTCGCATGTAATAGGTATTTAATGTTATCAGTGTGTATTTAAGAATTAAGTTGACTAATAAAGATATGTAATACCTAAAATAAAATATACATCTAGTAACGAGTACTATATACATCAAGTTAAAAACAGATGGCGCTGCCAATAAGAACGTATAGTAACAGCTACGAAGAAATCTCAATAATTAGCAAAATCCGGATATTTACAATAATGATCGCGTTTATGCGACACTTACTTTCCAATGTTGAACTTTAGACCTGATTTCTTCGTAAATATTTTCCTTTTTAGAATCTTTTTCAGATAGGTCTTTTTTCAAACTCTCAATTTCAACTGAAAATTTAGCTTTTTGTTGTTCAGCTTGACCTAAGATTTCTGCAATCATTAGAACATTATATTATTGGCTAGAAAACATTACACTTGTTTAACACTTATTGTCCTTGGATATTTCGCGAGAATCTTACATTGCTCTTAAATGATGCATACAGATTCGTTAGTTTCAAATGCATTTCATCACAAAAATTTAACATATGTGATACATCCAATATTTACCTTTTAATTGACTGCATTCGTTATTAACAGAAACCATTTGCTCAGTTAAATTATTGATTAGTTGAGTCGCCTCTGTTAATTTATCCTTAAGAATCGAGACCTTTTCTTTCAGCTTTATGTTTTCATCTTCCAAAACCTAATAAAATAATATTATTTGTAAGATTAAATCAAAATTATTTGGTATTATTATCCCCATCAATATTTTTACTGCAAGAAATGCTTACTTTAACGTCTGCTAGCAACTTTCTGATATGTTTATTTTTCATAGAAACTTGTTGTTCAAGTTCAACAACAGCATTCATTTCTGATAAAACATCACGACTAGATTCACTGTCTATATCCAAATTGCTTCTACTTTCTTCTAGTTTACTTTTTCTTGACTCTAAATCAGCAATATCGGCATAAAGTTGTTCTAGTATCTCCTTGTTTGCTCGGATTATTTCTTCTTGATGTGTTATTGTTTCTAAAGCGCTGTCGTTACTTTGTGTCGGTGATGCTAAAAAAATTATTTTGATAAGTTCATGAAGATTAATATAATATGTAGAGAATAAATGTTAGATGTTTCTGATTTGATCTTCTAGAAAGCTAATGTACGTAACTATTGAAGTTATTAAACAAATTAATGAAATCGGCAAAATATAAATAAGAAAAAATAGAAATGAAAAAGGTTATTTTCTCTTTATATTATATTAAAATACTAGCTGACCCGCGCGACTTCGTCTGCGTCACCCCGTTTTTGCAACATTTTTCATTCCTGCTCCGCACCTGTTAGTCGTAGCATGATGTTATATACATATAAACCTTTCTCTTTAACCATTCTATCTATTGAAACAAACCGCATCAAAATCCGTTGCGTAGTTCTAAAGATTTAAGCATACAAAGGGACAAGACAAACATAGGGACAGAAAACGCGACTTTATTTTATACTATGTAGTGATAAAATATAAAGATAAGATAACCTTTTTTATTGACTAAAGTTACGTAGTTAACTACACCACGCCTGATAGTAAGCTTGTAAACTTCAAAAAATAGCATAATTTCGTTTTTATTTTTTATTTGTACCCACAAATAACAAATTAAAGGAGGAAATTATGTTAATTATCATTGGTTTGTGTACAGTTCTAAATCGAAGTTACATTTATGCAAGTAAATTATGACCTACCATGTAAAATGGTGTATGAATTAAATACATACTACCTATAACAAATTCAAATATAACTGTGTGTAAAATAGTACTTATGAAAACTTAGTTACCTGGTGAAACAAGATGAATGGACATCGAGAGGTGCATGAAATAGACACACATAAAATATACAGTTGTTTCTTTTAAGTGAAATTATGGACTACTCGTACTTGTGTCTACAGTGATAAGGAATAAAATCATTCATTATCTGGGTAAAGTTTCTAGTGATTCTCCTGTTAATATCTATTCAACCCGTTTTGCGATTTAACTAAAACGTGCTTACCTGCAAATGTGTTATCAATTTTGGTTTTACTGCTTCTTCTTGGAGTAGTCTTTAGTTGACCGATTAGGTTATTTACCTGCGGCAGTTAATATCTAAGTTAAAAAAATACTTACCTGAAGTAAGACAATTCATATTAATCTTGGCCATTTTACAGATCTTTAGGGTGTGGAATATATCCTGACTCCCGAATTACCCCCTTTATATTTCGCGTATGCGGCTTTCACGGGAGTGAACCTCTTAACTCCCAATCGCGAGTATAACATCTACACCGAAGAAGTGTCCATCTCGGCAACGGTATTAATGCTACTGAGCATCAAGTAAACGTTCAGCCTTATGAACAAATAGGTACTTAAAACGTGATTTTAGGAAAGATATGAGTATTGATATATTTTAGTTTTTTTTTCGTTGATAATGCTTTTAGAATCGAAGAAAGCCGACGTCTTGAAAGTCTCTCTGGTAATTAAAAATAAACGTGTATAATATTATAACTTGTATCGTAGTTTGTATAATTTTGACTTACCTATGTTTTTGTACTTGGCATTATTGATGAAAATCACTTAGAAATACAAATTTGCTTTACCTGTTCACTCTTAAGCTTCAAAATATCTTGAGCTAGCCTAAATAATGTTTTTAAATCCGTAAAATTGAGTTCAATATCATCTGCTTCCATCCAACACAAACTTTCACATAGCTTTTCTTTATCGCCTAATGTGAGTTCCTTCTGTGAGAAACTTAATATTTCTTTCCAGTCTGTTTCCATGATTATTATTTATGTGTTCTTTACAGAGAAATTGCTAGTAATTTACTCGGAAATCCAACGTTTGTATTCACTATAAGATATAACATAAAAGACCACAAATAGCGTTGCGTGCACTGAAGCGGAATGTTTGTTTATCGTGCTGTTGCTTAGCAACAGCTAATAATGTTGCTATATACACAAATATAAATAACGAAAATTGATAAGTGCTATAATTGATTGATATTAGTTATGTATGTACATTTAGATTTCTTTTTAAATCTCATATTCTTTTCAAAAATCTACTACTTCACGGTAATGTATATATATATATATATATTTTTATAAACTCACGCCTTTATCCCCGAAGGGGTAGGCAGAGGTGCTAGCACCCACATTTCGCCAGTTTATGTTTAGGTCCCAACGTAATAGGTGGCGAGCCTATTGCCATTAACCGGGCACTTATAAGCCAGCGATAAATACACACATAACTTCGAAAAGCATCGAAAAGTCATTGGTGTGTGCCATGGTAAAACCACACATGGTAAGGCCTCGTCTCAGCAGCCCATTATCCATACCACTAGGCTACCGCGGTTTTTTGAAATAATACTAAAACTAATTGTGTGTGTTATACGTACCTACCTACTACCTACAATAGTTCTGGTTATAAACCTACCCTACCGAGAGTATGAGAGAGTCATCCACTCCTGCACTAGTCTGTTGTAGTGCAGATACCTACGCAGTAGTCATTGGACTACAGTGTGCTTGTACTACGGAAAAGACCTCGACGCAGGCATTCCTTTCCTTTCAGGGTTGCGGAGTCAGACGACAGTCGCTCTCTGTGTACTTAAATATTTTCAAAATGTCGGCATTTTTGGGTGTCAATCGGGTGCCATCGGGTACAAATAAATAATGAAACACATTTTAAATAGAAAGATTATTTTATTAGGTGTGATGATTTCGAACAATAGCAGTTAATGTTAAGTTGTATGTCGAAGTGTCAACAACAAAATAAAACATTTGTGCTCTAAAAATAAATTAACAAAGTAAATACAACAATACAATAAGTAAACATAATCAAAGCATTTGCTTTCCTACACAAACGAAGCTTGTACATAGGGCGAGGGGTTTACTTTGGTATAACATCAAGAGTACAAACATTTAGGTACTTAACCTAAAGTTCAACTACCGCTAATTGTATATATGTAAATGTATATAAGACTGTATAAATGACATAATATATATATCAGATATAAAATATAATGAAACGAAAGAATAATTTTAGACATTGTAAAAATATAGTTACAAAATCTGATTCATGACTAGATATTATTTAAATATTATTTTAAAACCGCAATACTTTTTATGGTAAGTTATAAAAAATGAATTAATAGATGTCTGAACTTTAGACATCGATCAATAATAGCACTCATATTCCTTAACGATACACCTAATTTAAAATTAAGCATACAGTATTGTATTGTCAACCGTTGCCAAATAATTTACTCGCCCTATATATACTAACCATTGCATAGTTATGAGTATTTATATAGGTATCCATACGATTATTGTGGTAACTAATACCCATGGATATTACACTTTACGTCATCATGTAAATAGGTGGAAGAGCTGCCAATGCTTACAAAATGTCAAAACTTTGCCACCGCCTAAAATGACTAACACCCAGTTTCCGAAAGGCTGATAACGCTCTAATTAACTATTCAGCTGTTAAACAAACCGCATGAAAATTAAAATAATTATAGATTTGTTAATTTTGGCCTGATCAACGGCTCAAATTGATTTGACATCCTTGTTAAATTAACAGCAGTGTTAGTTGATCAATGATTTGACAGGCCTTTCAGAAACCGGTGGTAAATATATCAAATTTCAAGTTCGACTTTTGTTTCAGCTATTATGTTATAATGTATTGATGTATATAAATTGGTTAGTACTTTAGAATTAGTAACCCAGCTTCGTGCTTTTAAAATATCACTTTTAAAAGACGAGCTAAAACAACTCACCCCTACGTTATAAATAAATACTACACTAAACAATTTTACAAGTATATAAGTATTTTTATTATTTTTTTTACAATTATACAACATCATAATTATCAGATAAACATACTCTTTGGGACGCATAAAACAACTTTGGATAGATTACACTGACGTGATGCGGTTAAATATGTATTAGGTACAAGTCCACGGATGTCGACAGAAGCGAAAATAGGTAGGTACACCGATATAATTCAACGATTATTATTCTACTAGACAGTTAGTAAGTTAGCTTTGAATCTCGAGTGAGTAATGCCGTAAATATCGATATACTTCGGTTCCGTCGAACGGTACGAGCTCTGCCCGCAGTATCTCGAAGGAAATCAGCTTAGCTTATATTTGTACAAAATGTTATAAAAAGTCATGGCATAATTTTGGTATCATTTGACGATATGCTCTTGGTAGACCATCGGTTATATAATCGGTGATGTATAGTGGAGCTTACTACAGCACCTCCTTCGCCTCACTTTCATGTATGTACTTGTCATCGTTATACTAGTAATATATCAATAGGCAATACATTGAAATGGAGAGCGCCGCGCACTCGTTCGATTCTAATATTCACTCGCCGCTGCAATGATCTTCACAAGGGAAGACTAGAGATAGTTCGTAACTGTACTAACGACCCTAGAACTCAGGACAGTAGAGTGTTGGTACAGTTACGCGGAGTGTAGTGTGGTCAGCGAGGGCGGCGCGCGCACAGCGTAACGCGGCGCAGGCGCCGCAGCAGCGATGTCTCGCGCTATCAGATGCGCTCCACGTAGTTTCCTGCGAGGAAAGTTCTTTGATTATACAAATCGTTTTAGGAAACTACCAAAGTTCAACTGGCTGTGCTAAAAGGCATTTCTTTCTTCAGTGAACAATAGCGCTGGTCATGCGGCAGATCCGGTGTTGGAACTGCTCTGTGCTACGGTGACTCTACAAAGTGGTTTAGTTAGGTCAGGTTAGTAAAATTGTAATTCGTGAAACTACTAAATGTGGGTATTAAAGGTTATCAGTAATGATAATATGCTATCATCATCCAATGAACCCTTTTCCTAACTGAAGTAGTTGACATTTTTGTCGAACTGCGAAGCTATGGAACTTTCACTAGGACACGTCAAATTGATTTTATCACCATAAAAAGATATATTTTCAGAGTTTTGCTGGACATCAAAGTACTTGTACAATCGGTACCATAGTACCTTAAGTCTATTAAGATACTATGGTACCGATAGCCTCAACACATATTCTCAAAAGGTCTTCCTACCTGGGAAGGTGCCGAAGCGCCCGGTCCGCTGGCTGGAGCCGACGTACCAACCGTCGTCACACTTTTCCAGCACGTACACTGTGTCTCCTTCATTTAACTCTAACTCGTCTGGATTTTGTGGCCGATATTTGTACATTGCGCGGAATCTGAGAGGAAATAAATAGAAAGTTAGCGTGTTTTAAGTGACTTCATTTAATTTAGGCTGCTTGTCAAAAATAAAATAAGTAGCATATACTAACGGTATAGCCTCCGCATTGGTATCGACGTACAAGGGCTCGGTGTTGTTGAGGTCGACGCCCGCGCCGCTCGGCGGCCCGTAGCCGCGCTCCGACGCGCTGAGCGTCGCCTGCGCAGGCTTCGCTACGTAACCTGATGCGGCAAAATAAAAGGAGATTATATGACTATTTAACGCTCTCGTAGTTTTATAGGTTACTATATAACTGCAAAAATACTACAATTACATAATGAAACATCAAGTTAATCTGCATCCTGTCTACTGCAACTTTCGTCCGATGCTTTTTTGGGTAATTGTACTTTTCTATAGTCAAAATAAATTATTTAACAGATCTTATTAATATTTTTTGGCTATTTCATTGCTAGCTAGCCGGTACTTCTACAATTTAGAATAAATAGCAAACCTAATAATTAATGAACATTAAACAAATCACGAGGCCCAGCCATATGACTTTGCCTCGCACGAATGTTAAAAACAGATGTGAAGAAGTGAAAGCCACCATTATGAATGCTGACAATGCTGTACTGCTCCTTAGACAAGTGGCCATTCGTTGGTCACCGTTTTATAGAATGGTACAGAATAATATGTTCAATGTATGGGATAGAGATTCGTTCACGCCTACCATGACCGTCAAAATTCGAGTCAATCACATACTTTGAACCATCTATTCTATTTCATTCTTCAAAACGACGACCAATTAATGGTCACTTCTGAAGCACAGCATTGTTAGATTTTCTATGAAGAAGTTAATTCGTATGTTAGTGAAGAATTTCTCTATATACTCGTAGCATCCATATTTCTAAATAAAGTGAGCGGACTTGTTGTGCCCGAGTGCAAAATTATTCTAATTTGGTTATCCACAGTTGTTATGTCATATCTGTAATATTTATTCAACTAGTTGTTAAACGTAGTTTAATTTACACTGCTTAAAATTAACTATCTTACGTAATCAAAACAGTATAAATAAACTAGGCTGACTAATTGATATTAATCAGTTTATTTACACGCATTAATATGTATTTAAATTTCTAATTATTTTAGTTCAGTCATCGCAAAAAAGCAAAATGAAAGAAGAAAATAGGTATACCTATCAGATCTCGGAACTAAGTCACGAGAGAAAGGAAGCCCTGGCGGTGCCCGATTAATGTAATATATTATAATCTAAGATTGGTAGATTTGAGGTCGACCACCACCCACCCTATACTCAATAGATAGCTTAAAATATGTACTGCATATTATAGAGCGCATTTTGGCCACATTTTGGGTTTATAACTCGTGCCTATACCTTTACCATGGTAAGAGGTGCTTGGTCAGGAACCTCTACACGTTACAGGTAACAAAGACAGCAGCGCTTCTCAAATGTAGGGGAGGCGCTGCCATCTACGATTAATTCCTCCCGAGGCGAGACGTTTCCCTCTGGCTAGTGTGTCATTTCACAACCATAGCTAGCTCATGGTTAATCGGGCATTGAGGAAAATGCCTTATTGGGTATCTTTCACCCTCTAATTGAGAATCCAAACGGTCTGCCATTTTAGTAGCTTCGGGTCGAAAAATAATGCTACGGATGTTATACAAACCTGGTAAAGGTTGTGTGGCAGGAGGTGCATTGGAAAGAGCTGGACTATTTTGCTGTGGTGTGTAGCTGTGAGAGCCCATGCTTCTTTTGGCAGAACCATTCAGTAGTCCGTGAGCTGCTGGTGACGCTACCGGTTTATCTGAACTCAATACCGGTTGGGGTTCTGAAAATATTAAGATAAATTATATAGGCGTGAATTTATTAACGTGTTTTCGAATTTGACATCGTCTATTCGACCACCGTTATTGTCATTTAAGTTTTTATTTAGATTTAAAAATCGATTAGCATATTCCTAATCTTGTATCTTCGTTTACTAATTACCGATTTAAAATGCAGTGACTATACAAAATGATTTCTAATAGGAATAGTTTATTGTCCAAAAACTGAATAACCATAACTTCATTTAAGTATTTTATCTGATGTGAAATTCAACAGGGCAATAAACTGCGATTTTATATGCAAACCGCTCCTGCAAATGCAGATACACCACCTTTCACCACGCCTACGCACGTGTTTGTCTATGTGAATCAGGTAAACTGATAATAAAGTATTTATTATCTTATCAATTGTTAATAATAAAAATAGTTGACATATCAGTGACAAGTCAATGAGTCAGAACGAGCTAATCATCATTTTGTATTATTGCTGTTGTTACCATTCATGATTACGTAAGCAAGTAATTGCTAAACACGTTTTGTTTATCTAATGCTTTTTTATTTATAAAAAGCAGTAGCCGGTGGATTTAGAAGACTATTATCTTGTTTAATAAAGGGACTAAATAAACAGTAAATATGGTATTATGACCTTTGTAGAGCATATTTGCTTAGTGATGTTATGGATGTATGTACCAAGGCCTTGTGGACGAGGCTCTAGTTTAGACTTATTACTATCTAACCTTCACAACTATATCGATGTTCTATACTATATGCTAATATATGGTCATAATGTTGACTCACCAGGTTTGCTCGGAGAGGGTTCTTGCAGCACTGTGACATAGGAATCCGGAAAGATACCGGTCTTAGCGCCATTTTTGCCTTCCCACCAGTTCTGGTCGATACGTCTTGTAAGCACGACCACTTCTCCTTTCTTTAGGGGTAGTTCTAGGTTTGTTTGTGCTGTAAAGTCAAATTTCGCTCTAGCTCGACCCTCTACGACGGATTTTTTCTTAGGTGTAGGTACTATATCACCTTTCTGTATCTGAAATAAAGTAGATGAGTAAAGGTTTAGATTGGATCAGTTTGAATAAGGTTACCATGTGAATACGTCGTCATAATCGCTTCCTCTAACAGGCTCCATAGTTATTGAACATTGTGGTGTTTCAATCGATTCGATCGCAACATTTATTCTTGATGATTACGTACAGCCGGAAAGCCGACATTGGATTCTGAAGTAGAACCTCGGGTGCGACCATGATTAACGTGAACACGATATTGACTTTTGCAAGCATATGCTCAAAAGATATAGGGCCATGGGATAACTATTTTCATATGATACTACAGACGTATTTCTCTCACCTTACCAAATCTAAAATCGCCGCTAGAGTTGGTAAACACCGGTAATGAGAGAAGAAGTGAAAAAGTGGGTTCCGTGTCCCGTGAAACTAGTCCATTGAGGAGGAAAAATCGTGACTATATCTTCTACGATAGTACAATAGTTTCATAAAAATATTATTAGAACATGATATCACACGATTATATCACGATTTGAAATATTTCTCACAGTAATAAACATAAAGAGTATTTAATTGTTACTGAGGGCATTGAGAGTGATTGTATTGTAAAGGTATAAAACAATTCCTCCATATACAAAAGGTCCTGCAAAATATTTTTAGCTGCGCAAATGTCACAATAGCAATATCTAAAATATATAAATACAATACAGAGCATTACCTAATAATTGAATAGAAAAAATATGCAGATCCTTAAAACTTTTAATCAATTATTATGAAATCAATTAATCACTTACCTCAACATAATTATAAGGGAAAAGTCCTATTCTGCCTTGGAGCTCTCCTTCATACCAGTTTGCATCAATTTGTCTCCTTACGTGGATCAATTCTCCTTTCCTGAAGCTCAGTTCTCTTGAGGTTTGACCACTGAAGGTATATAATGCCCTCGCAATCACTTTTTCTGCCTCGTCATATCTGTTCACAGGAATTATGTTCTTTTGCGCAGGTGTGAAGTTGTCTTGATGACGTCGATTTTGCATGTCTTGTAGTTCCTGTAAATTTAAGAAAATTATTTAAAGTTTTTGTTCAAATAAATTAAGATTGTTAAAATGCCATATGATACAAAGCTTTTTAAAAAACCTTATCGTTAAATAAATCTAAGGACGTTAATGAATTATTTATAAAACATCCTTCAAATTGAATAATGATACGGGGTTACTTCGGTTAATATTGAAAATATTTTTATCAGAAAGTACCTTGGATGATTTTATTTTAATTCATCTAAGGATATAATATAATAATCTTGTCCTTGCATAAAGATCCAATGAACATCTATGCGGTGGAGAATGATGAACGAAATGAGTTAGCCCAAACGTATTATTGTTAAACAGCACGTGTATGTCATTTGTAAATATCAAGTAGTAAATCAAACAATAGTTTGTTAGCACTTTGCCACACACTCTTTCAAACATCACCTTCATGGACGCTTCAAACGCATCTATATCTTCCGGACGTATATCATTCTCCTGTAAATTTTAACGTATTTTTTTTAAATACCTCTATTATAAGATTCATCTTCGTACACTGTTATATTCAGGTTATTATTATTTACATTGATATTTTATAAAGGATCTCTAGACTTTACTAGTTTATCAATTCATATAAATTTCACAGAATATTATTGCACGTTTTCTGAATGGAATCGGCTGGGTAAATAATTTGCACGCCTATCAGGATCGACTCTCACGCATGTTGCGCTCACACTGGAGTAGCCACAAACGGGCCATTCTTGTATGTATTAACAATACATCAGTACCATACTACAACAAAAACATTAACATTTCCATTTTATTCACAAACACCAGCCTTATTAGTGAGCAATAAGGTTGGAAATCGATTTTATAATGTGAGCTCAAAAATATGTGTGGTCAGTTGGTCAACGGATTTTTGTTGGTATGCGGTGGCAAGGTCGTTTAGATATTTTGATTATTTAATAAAACTGGTCGATATTACCATAATAGGTATACAACCTTGTTATTGTTATTCTATACATATTACTTATTCGATTAACGTGTATTTTTTACGAATAAGTATACTTGTAAGATGTAGAGCTAATTATATAATGGTAATAGATTTCTCTCAAAGGGTGCAACGTATTGTATCGTTAGATGATTTTCGAATAGTTTCACCGTAACTGTGCACAGATAGACTCAGTGAAATCAGTGAAATGTTTCTATTTCTCTGATTAAAGTAGGTCGTATGCATACATTGTACAATTGCACACCGTGTACACACGCATCCGGAGTAGCGATGCTTTAATTGAGATACGTTATATTTTATAGTTTCTCACTAAGTACCTCCTGAGCCACGAATGCTTGATATGGAATTGAAATTTTGGAGATACATAATATGCAATTTATTTATTTTTTTAGTTTCTATGAAGCACCGCAGCTATAATGCGGACCTTAAAGCTAAATTTGTGTCAAGAAATTAAACCTAAAATCCTAACACTTCATTCAAAAACATAGAAAATACATAGAATATTACTAGTAAGATTTATTACGATAACAAACAGAAACCGCAAAAACATACACGGCTGATATTACACACGTCATTAATGTGTTTATTAATAAATAATAGTAAGGTATAAGATATTGTGTCTTTTCGTAACGGTTTAATAATGTAAAATATAAAAAACACAGAATATTTGTGGCACGTTTACACATATTCTTTGATTCCTACCTACTTTACTTACTTAATCACGAGTACTTACTTTACGGTCACAATTCATCGCCTGACTAATGCAAAATTTATTTGTCAAGTTACCTTTTACATTTAAAACGGAATTTCATACAATAATTCGATTTGCGAAAAAGTACGTCTTATCTATAATTATATTTTGTACCAGTATTTAGGGTACTAGTGTCTCTCGCCACATCGCGTGTCCCAAGTGCTCGTGCCTCGTGACAGCTGAGCAACAAATGGCGTAGCGTGACTTAATAGAATCCTTATAAACCCAACCATGGCAACCATAGACCTCTTAATAATAAGCCTTATTATTTACAGTTCTATGGTGGCAATATTGATACGCTTCGCGCAGACACATGGGGTCATGAGACATGAAATATCTGATTTATAAAATGAGTAGCTGTTGCCGCGGTTGCGCTCGCGTTATCGCGCCCAAACAGCCTATGTTCTTTCACAAGTTCTAGTCTATCTCTCAGACGAAAGAATAAGATCTTATTTTATATATATAGAAGAATCTTATTCTTTCGTCTGAGGTCTATTTACGAAATTTCATCAAAGTCAGGTCCTTGGTTTAGCTTCGAAAGTAGGCATTGAACGTACATTTAAAGAATTGAACGGATGGTTTCCTGCTTAAATGAGTTAATATTACTCGTATAACATGTTACGGATGTTAATATGAATATTGCTCAAGTGAAATATTATGTATTTAAGCATTGAGCCATAAGCAGAACTATAAAATTACCACATCGTATGAATTAGTTGTGAATTTAGACATTAAATACGTATGTCATACTAAAATTTTACAATACTTAATAATAAGCCTAGAAAAGATAGAGCCCGCCAATCCGGAATAAGTTTATTATTTCAAAACATCTAATGATGTTAAGAAATCCTGAGGACTACTAACTACTGTTAAGAGTGAATGATAGAAACCGCAATTAACCGCAAGTTTCACTTAATTAATTTCATAAAACTCAAATTTATTTAACTGCAGTTGTTTTCACTGGCGAATTCCGACCTAAATAGGTTGATTTCTAACCTAACATTTAAAAACTATAGCTACATACTCATTGTAAGTTCTTTATAGATTCTTTAATAACTAAAACATGGTGGTAACTAGTTATCATTGTATAAGTTCTAGACGAATAAAGTAATAATTTATCTCTTACCCGTTTAAAAAACGAACCTCTGTCGTATAAAACACAGTGTATTTGGCTCAAAGTTAAAAAAAATGCTGATATTGTCGAAGTATCGATCAAACTGTAGTCGCGTGCTAACACCGAGTTTAGCCATATTAATCGCATCGTGTACAGAACGTTGACTGACACGATAATCACATTACGATAAACCGTTTAAGTTTTTGCTCCTATCAATGATAGAGAGATCGTTAGTTACATATAAATTGCGGAGATTCATTAATCCAATTGAAAATCCGTTTAGTAAGGTTGTTACCAATTTAGAAAAATGATTTCAAGCTTACTCAATTTACTCGTAAAATCAATTTTGAGATTCTGATCAGATTTGGTACTTACTTAAAATGAATTAACCAAAATTACAGATTAGGTAAGTATCTAAATAAATTAGATTAAATATTGATTTAGGCAACAAGTATATGAGAGACGTATGTAAGTTTATTAAGTGATAAAGAGGTGTGCAGTAAGTAAGTGTCATTTTTGGTTAATTGATGATGTCATATAATTTGACATCACTCGTCAGATATCAAATTGACGTGCCCTACATAAAAAATAGGAAATTTTTTTTACCAATTAATTGGTCTAAAGAATCACTATCATGTTTGTCAACTTCACTATTCTATGCTTACTTGCGATCTGGTGGATTACATTGTAATGGAGAATAGTCTTAAGCTTTCTTGACTAAGTACTGGCTATTTTCTAGTTATTATTGTACAAATGTTAGAAGTTCAAATACTTTTTATAAAAAAGTAAAAATTCAATAGAAATTCTGAGCGTTATTTCATTATGTTTTCATATCTGTTTTGCTATTTTTTGGTTTTTGGTAAAATCTGGTATTTGGTATTTACCTGTAAATATTTGTTTCGCTTCTGTTCCCTGTACAGCCTCTTCATGTGTTCCGCTTGCTGCCGTGCCAGCTCCCGCTCGGGCACCAACGGTAAGGGGTCATGACGCACCGGACATCTGTAGTGGATGTTCACGTCGCTTTCCACATATCTTCGGGGGGATTCTATAGAAAAATAATGGTTTGGTCAAAAAAAAATCGACAGTCGGGTAATTATATATACATAATTACAAATATACGTTTAAAAATACGGATAGTCCGTAATGAAATCGAGGAATTCTGTTTCCACTAGCAATTTATTTTAGCTATCTTGTGGTAAATCTCAAATTGGATATAAGAATAATAATATTATAGATTGATATTTTAGCGTTTTCATAGTTTTCAGAGGCCAAGACATGGAGAATTGAAGTAAGCGGAGTTGTTGCAAAGGCAAATGAGTCATAAGATTTCAGTCGAGTCGAACGGGCGGGGTAATGTTAGAAAGGGACGAAGTTTAGGCTCTGACGTCACTCATCAGTTCTCGTGTCACGGCATTGGGTACGGATGTCATTTTTCTTAAAAAAATTGCAGAATAAAATAGTTTTCATCGTGTTCCGTCATGAAGTGTGTGGTGTCAGGATGTAAAAATTGTACAGGAAAACTGTCTAAACATACTGATGGTGTAACATTTCATCTGTAAGTCCCCTGGATTTATATTTTAATTTTTATAAAAAAAATACCCTAATAGAACCATCTAGTGGAGAATAGATGTAAGTAATCTTGTCTTTCATGTATCGTAGTTGTAATAATACTCAATGCATACTGTGAAATTTTCACCACAATCATTTTGTCTTAGTTCATTAATGATTTCAAAAATGTCGTTTTATTAATAAATAGTTAATTTAACTGAAATTTTAAATTTTAAATAAAGTTAACTAGGCCATCTACCGGGCTATGACTAAACCATGTAGAGAAACTAAATGATTTGCCCTTATACCAACAGATGTACCAATTTTCAAAAACAATACCCCTATTTAAAATAAGTGTTGTTTATTATTATAGCGAGACCACTTCTATATTTACTTCTAAATGCAATATTTATTCTTCAAAAATGGGCTGAGCGAGTAATTTATAATTTGGGCCCAAGAATCTTCCTCCGAGATAAGTTTAAGGAAATAAACATTCATAACATAGATAGTTCTAGAATTCTTTGTAGCGCTTAGTGGCCAGTAGTCAAACTACAATGAAAATTGCATGTCACGTTTGTTTCCAGTTTCGCTATGTTCTGGTAGATGGATTTCTTGGAAGTAGGAGGGGTTTAAATAGAGGGGTACAAACACGCGGGTGGAGGGGTGTCATTATGTCCCCGCGCGTCTCCCTTCACACCCGCAACTGGCCACGCATTTTTGTATAGAGAAATCTAACTGTTACATCTCCGTCATCTATATAGTTCGGTCCTCCGTGGGCCAAGATTATTGTTATATAGGTATAATGATTTGTTTAAACTTTTATGATGGGTTTTTGAACTCATATTACTATAATTTATTAGATAACATGGTAAGAACGTAATGTTTTAAATAATGAAGAAAAAAGATTATTGCGATCATGCAATTTATGGTATAATGCGTACCTATAATCATATTCAGTCCACCGTGATACCTACTAACCGGTATATGTCATATTATGCAAAGGTAACACGTTACTCTTTCGGTCAGTACTTATAAACATGGCACTAATTAAAACAAACACACTAAACTTAGGAAGTGCATGTCAATCAAACGTTCGTTTAACATTGATTTGTTCCACAAATGGCACATTTCCTCATATTGACTGTTTACGCTCACAAAATTCTTAACTAATGAAGTGACTTCGTTTGTTTCCGTGGTGTTTAAAGTCTCACTGATCACGTAACATTCAAATGTAATTGAACACTTTCCAACTTTCACGTTTCAAGTCCACAGTACCTAATTGCAAATATTGATATTGAAAACTAAGTGGAAACTTGGACCTACTTTTTCTATTTGCAGTAAGGGATTTCTATTTGAAATTATTTGTTCAGTTATTGAATAAAATTAGTGAATCGTGATGAAAAATACCACCAATATTTCGTTTACATTTACGTAATAGCTACCTTCTTCGATAACATTACATAATAAGTCGTTTAATGACTTAATTTACTTTACAATGAAGTAGCACTTAGAACAAAACAATACTCTTACATTTTAACAAGATGTACGTGAGGCGAACTGATCTTTTGTATAAAGTATTTTTTTCCGCCAAAAGAGAAAGTGGTCTACGTTATGGCGTCGCCATCGATGTGGTAATGCCATGATTGGCGATTTTCTTTAAGAGCAGGTATTATGTGATGATACGTAACGTAACCGGTTGCTTCGATTTCGATGTCAGCGGAAGTAAAAGGCGAATCGACGAATTAATTTGTAAAAATAATTGACCTTGAATAACAGCTGCAGTTAATGTAAAATATATCATCAGCATCAGCATATCTGAATACTGCCAATTTTATTTCGAAAGCATAAAATTCTGTCTCTCCTTTTCCATATGGAAAGATTTATTAGAGCCCTTTACCTAGCTACAGCAGTGGGTTACATACAAACTGAACACTAGATTATCAAACTTAGAACAACGTTAAATTGAAAGAGATGTACGAGTATCTCAGCATTTTAAATAACAGGTTCTATTGTTTTATCTCAACAGGTTCTATCAATTAAATTGAATAATTGATTTAATTATTTTTTAAATAATTGCCCTATGCCTCAAATAAACCTGAAAAAGTGACAGACTATTCACTATACACTCTCGTTTAACGCCCGAGACAGAATGATGAAGCCTGTATTCGTATGTGGGTCAGTCCAAGAAGCTATCACACATAATGATGCATGATAAGTAAACAGAATGATGATGAATGTAAAGGCAATTACAATTTTTGGGTAAGCGTAAGGCAAGCGCCAGAATAATTGTTCTTAATTGCGATATAAACTCGTTTATTTGGACATGTTTAAAAACTGACATCTATTTCTATTTATTTTGTTGTTGTATTTGAACTCCGACTGTGGCGATTAAATCATTTTGTGAAACAGAAGTTCCCTCTTCTATTAAAATTTTCTGAACCTATTTTAACTTCGAGTATTATTTTACCACATTAACCTAACCAAGCATTACAAACTGATTATCTGGCTTGGTGTTGGTACACTTACTTCTATAACGTGTCTGTAGTTTTGTCAGATAGCTGTTAAAATTATATTGGGATGAGTTTTCATATAAATCTATATCTTTGGTAAGGGGCAGGCT
Organism: Pelosia muscerda; assembly: GCA_963691645.1. Lineage (NCBI taxonomy): Eukaryota > Metazoa > Arthropoda > Insecta > Lepidoptera > Erebidae > Pelosia > Pelosia muscerda. The sequence goes on from OY829105.1 coordinate 8,938,924, forward strand.
CTCCTGTTGATAGGTCACATATTGCAGTAAGATTCTATGCCCATCGTTTGACACTAAGATAAAATCAGAAATAGATAAAGTTTTGTGACTCACGAAACTGACAGTATATAGGTTAAAGGAAAAGGTCGTTAATGATATATTAATAGATGAAAAATTAATAATGGTATGACTTCATATCGTTAAATACTGTCATTTTTGTTACCATCACGTATTAAATAAAAATGTTCAACAAATGTAAATAAAGTATTCGCTACAAATATGTCGTATCACATATACTTTCTAGAGATAATCATGCCAAGCACGTAGTTACGACATGCCCCGTGTAGCAAAGATAAGATTACAATTGACAAATATGTATCTGTTGGATTTCGTACCTTATGCCAAAGCGGGAAATGAATTCCTCAAGCAATACTCACCTAGTAGAAGTAAATGAATCGTTGTTGTAGAGACTAAGGAATTTCATTTGCACAACGCATTCGGATATTTTAACTCCTTCATTGCATAAATATAGGAGAGAAAAAAGATATTGATTTTACTTACTACATTGCTGTTACAAACTTGGCTAATATTAGCGACCGACCGGTTCTCGGAAAGCAATTTTCGTAGTTAGTAGTGATTAAGAGAAATTTTCTGCACGATACTGAAAGGAAAGTTAGTAACTCGTTGCTAGATTGTACGTGTTTATTGCGTGGGGATATATGGTAAGTACGAGAAAAGATATACGAAATACGGTAACGGTACAATATTCACAAAGAGAACATTTCAATGTATTTATCTCGTAAGACTGTGGAATAAAGTACCAAAGTAGTTCTTAAAACACATTTGGTTATGTAGTCGATGATTAAGATGCTATTAATACTCGTATAATATTGACAATGATGATATTCGTAATTTTGATTAATCGTTTGCCACGAACAAATATACCATGGCATGTGCTTGAGAATGATAAATATCTTTGTGATATGTATACACCTATTTTTCCTCCGGGGCTTGCAGAGGTGAAGAGCAGCATCCATATTTCAACCAAGCATTATATTCGGTTCTACGTGAAAGGGAGAGTCTTGTATAATCTCACTTGCGGCAATCAAGGACCCATTTTGGCAGAGGTGGTATCCGTGGGGATTTTGCGCACGATAATAAAGAAAAGGTTATATGTAATAGGGGGTGTGCCTATTGCCATATTCCGTGTACTATTGTTGACTCAAGTCATGCACGTAAGGCTGAGTCTGGGCTGCATACCTGTCTGATTTTAAACAGCCATAATATCCCTTAGTTGCCTTGTTCGAAACCGCATTGGTAGAGACGGAGAGATCCAAATTCTACACTTACGGGAACCACGAGCCTCATAATGATAGTAAGCGATTATTCCAGCTATGATACAGGCGCTCACACATCACCACTTGCTAAGTGAAAACGGAAGTAAAAGAGGAAATAGGCAAAGAAAAGAAAAGCCATCGGTTAGGTCAGCGAGTTTACAGCCCTCGAGCATATGAACAGTGTCAGGCCCTGCGGAGGCTTACGAATATTCAAGTGTAGTACCTATAATAAAAAAAATATAATAATAGGTTAGACCGGTAAAAATAATATCGAAAACATTACATTGCCGTAGGAAATTATGTAATAAGTACCATAGTACTCCAGTCTAATAAAAACTGATTGAAAACACACTGACTATTGAATTCCTAATTTTATTATACTTTACTTTTTAACCATTCATGGTTGGGTTGCCTAAAACCGGTAAACCGTACGTGTTCATAACAGGATGTAACAAAAGTTTATATAGATAATATTTTATAACATAATAACATTTTTCATAGTGTAATAAAAATATTCATAACTACAGAATTAGTTTACTGGTGTTCCGCAAAATGAATGCCCGTTGTAATTACCGTTTCAAGTTACAATTAAGTAAGCCAAGACTGTTGAGACAACATTGAGCACGACCTCACTAAACATTTCATAATTTATCGTTGAGGCGTAACGTTAGATTCGATTTTTAACTAATTATTGCAAGGAATGCGTTCGAATTTCGAATGTCGAATTTTAAGCTACTTTTAACAAACTCTTCTATTTTTAAGCTTCACCTAAGTAACGTTCATAATTATTTAAAGCACTCGTTACGGGTAGTTAGAGCATTAAAACTTTGTTATTACCAATTGGTTGTAGAGGTCAGATGGCATTCGCGTTATTCAAAATATCGAACTTAGCCGCATCTGAGACTCGAAAGCCGACTCCAACCAAGTTGGGAAGAGGCTTAGAATGATGATATAAGTACATTTATATTGTATGTAAATGAATTTCTGAATTTCAATGTAGTCAACTTCTAATTAGGAGTATATAGAACTGGTAAAAAAAATTATCAGTAGGTTTGTTGTTCCAGATGATATAATTATTTATGTATGTATTATATAATACATTATATTGTATTACATAATACATACATAATGTTAAATAATTATAGATGAATTGATCAGATGATAAACGTAAGCATACTATACAGCTACTAGTGCATTGTGGAATCACAATTTGATGAATTGTACACATAAGAGACAAAATAAACAAACGAAACAAATTTCTATTAATTTTGATTATTTTATTGATAAGATTTAATATCTAAGAGTATATTACATTTGGATACTTATTTTTTTAGTTCAAGAGTACTTGGTGGATAATACAATAAAAAACTCTTGCTCTTTAATTAACGAAAAAGTAGTGTGACAAAATAGTGGTCAGGGACCTTTTTTATCTTAGGAGTTCACATGGCGTGGAACTGTTACATAAATTCAAATTCATCTTGTGTTGCCAATCTATAATTAAATAATATGCGGATTGATTGGAACTTGAATGTGTACTACACATGAACTGGCCATTACTAATATCAGACGATTTTTAATTTATTGAGAATAACCTAACTTCTTTCTCTTTTCATTTTACTGTTGAATCTCGTTGTATACGCGGGGACCTGTTATTAATTATTTCTAATGCAATTGATACTTTTCTCAAATATGGCAGAGGACCACAGCAGGACCTCCTTCAACAGCTCGCAACTTATCTAACATAACATAAACTCATGCCTATATCCCTGAAGGGGTAAGCAGAGGTGCTAGCACCCACATAGCAAGTTATCTAGCTATTTCTTAAATTTGTTTTACTAGGTATGTAGTATGATTTGAGTATTACTGTTTAATCTATTACAGAAATTTAATACCACTGTGGTATGTTGTATATATTTGAAATATCCGACGCAATATATCACAAAATGACTCTAACTCGCTCTAAACATGACTCTCAATATATTTATTATCTATAATTGCAAGGGTGAGGTTGCATATGCTGTTATAAATAAAACCATATATGCCTAACGATTAAAATTACCTAGTAGTAGGTTATTTGATCGATTTATTTTAACATAGTATCATAAATCAATAAGGTTTTTCATTCAATGTAAGGTAAAAATCGATTACTTCCGAAAAAAAAATTACTGAAATAATAACAATTAAGTATTTATTTCATGAACATCCATGGATAACCCATGATGTCGTAAAATTAATTATGTTGACCTTTAATAAATTTTCCTTATCATAGTTCAGTGTTATCATAGTGGAAAATACAGAGAAGTTCAAACGTGTACATGCTTATGAAAACCAGTAGTATCGGTCACTCATAGACCGTCAATAAATATTACGATTCAATCTTGTGATCCAATAATGCGTTTGCATATCGATGTTGTATAATTGTTGCATATTAATATTATTATTATATATTGATAGGATCTTGATTTATATAACTGTATAAACTCAGCCATAATTCACTTTACTGTAGGTAATTTATATTTGTTGCTCTTGCCGTTTACACTAAAATTTCGTTTCAAGATTTTAGTTATGTTTTTTACTACAGCCATTTAAAGTGATAATATTTTCATATGTATTAATATATCTAAAAACTTATCATTCAAAAACTAACGGTAAAGGTAAAAAAAAATTGAACAAGACTATTGAAAATTTTTCTCATAAATAAAAAATAAACATAAAATAAATCAAAAATATTAAAATAAATTGATATTTCTAAAATTTTAATAAAAAATAATAATAACGCAAAATAAATAAAATATAAACGAACCGTGAGTGGTCATTTTTCTAATCTGCTTGAGTATACCCATAGTCACTACACATCACTAGTAAACAAAACACGATTAGATATGACAGCGACAACGTCGGCGCGACCGCCGTCTGTCGCCGGCTGTCGGTAACGATAGATGCACTTTCGATTCGCCTCGAAATGCCTTATTCCATCTCCCGCCAAAAAGCGAGCTTTACTTTCGCTAAACGTGTGTACGCCTTGTCAACAACGCAAACATTGTTTCAAAATAATGGATGTACCGGTTGTGTATTTTTAGTAACTGTTACATTTTTGAAATTGGTATTTGTCATTTGTTTTGTTTGGTATCTTGTATACTAGGTATTACGGTTGCAAATAAACAAATGAACTACCTTATATAAGTGGTTGTCGTAACCTGTGATCATTATTACGGGGGCTTGGTACGTGTAAAAGATATGGTATAGGCGGATCCCTAATTCCTTTAATGAATGTTTATTCTGTCTTGGTATATTGTTGCCCTTAAAAAATGACTAGGTACTTGAACAACGTCCTGTGTTGCCAGAATAGTAGCAAGTATAAAGATATTGTTTTAGTCTTCGATGCTTTTCGAAGTTATGTGTGTATTTATCGCAGGTTTATAAGTGCCCGGTTAATGGCAATAGGCTCGCCACCCATTACATCGTGACCTAAACATAAACTGGCGAAATGTGGGTGCTACCACCTGTGCCTACCCCTTCGGGGATATAGGCGTGAGTTTATGTTTATGTATGTTTAGTCTACCTCAATGGGAGAAATGCACTTCATGTTTTGCTCTATCACTGTTGTTGCTCTATCAAAGAGGCTGTGATTTAAATTATAATTAAGCAATTCTAGAATGCTTAATATGCCGAGATATAAATGTACCAAAAAGATTGTGAAGGTTATTGTTTATTATTAAAGCCAGTTACTTTTGAACTACTTTAAAAGTCAACAAGAAAATGACGTTTGCAATGAGTTGCTCTTTATCGAAAGTTCAATAGCGTAGATAATAAATTATTATCTGTAAAGTTATCAGGGAAGTTGACTGATAAGTAAGTACCTACTAATAACACTATACAAATCTTTACTTTGCTCTTTACTTAAGGTATTTTTAAAATATGAAATCAACATAGGTATTTTTAGATAATAGCGATATATAAGTAGACAATGACTGTTTTATACAATGGAATATACCGTGTGTTCCGGATTAGACAGCTCATTCCAATGTGTACCGTAGAAAATTGCTACATAAAAACTTTACACAACCTTGTGAAGTACGAATCATTATGTGTATGTACTCACTGTATGGTAATGGAGCATAAACATCCGGATATATATTTGTCCTGTTTCCCCATTCTGTAAATTCATGTAAAGTGTGACGGTGTTCTTCTTTTTTGCTGTTATTCGGTTTATTACGTAAAACCACCTGATCTTGAATGTTGTTTTCTAATTCATATTCGATAACATTTGATAGATTTGATAACGATGATGAACTGTACTGTATTTGGGGGTTGGGTACGTTTTGACTAAGAATCGGTTCCGTTACTGGTTTTGATATTTTTTGTACTTGACTATTATGGCTCTCTGAAATAGTTTCAGAGTGTATGTTTGAATTGTTAAAATTCTCATGTAGTTGCATAGACTTGTAGTCATCTGTTAGCTGCGATACACTTGTAATGTTATAAGTAATTGTAGCACTAGATGTTTTTACTGGCGATTGATCTTCATTAATGGATTCGTTACTTTTAACACTGTCTGAATCATATTTAGTTCGAGATTCATTAGGGCTACTTTCTTTAGAAAAATAAGCACTGTCATCGTCTACTTCTTCCGAATCATCATTAAGCATATTTTTCTTCACGTATTTATTCAAAGCAAGAAGGGATCTAGATAAAGAACCGGAACCGGGTACATCACTGAAAAATCCGTCATCTTCATAAATAGTATCTCCTTGTATTGAGGTTTTGTTAATGCGATTTGTTCCAGTATTCATAGTAGATTTCATGTTTGTTTTGGCACTATAAAACTTTGTCACTACTTCATCATTTGACACTTCACTTAGATGGTTCACTGAGCACTGAACAGGATAGGATTGATAATACAATATTATCGCTGAATAACCTAGATAACAATATGCCGATATTGTTCAATACTAATAATCTTGACAGCAGCGCGGCGTCAGACTGATTTTGTTACTTCATGAGCAACAACACACCGCATGTGATCAAGCGGCGAACTATTTACAATCGAAAAAACTCAACAAGCAGGTTTTGGAAGTCCAATCAAATCGAATGACGTAAACTGCGAAAGGTGAACCGATAATTATAACCGCGAGATCTCCATGGACAGTTTGATTTGTTGTAGCACCGATATAATATAAACTTTTGTAATAACATAGCTACAGCAGCTCTAATTTTAAATTTAACGTTTTATTTAATGTATTATTCAACTCAGACTACGTATGTTGCTGGCAACGCTCAGACGAATAAGTTAAGATGTCGATTGTTTTGAACAAAGGCCATTGTTACTTTTTATTCACACCATATTTATATGGAATATAGTCACTACTACAAACCTCGCTAGCTCACATGAAGCTAGAACCAAATGAATTTCGGAAGCGATTTCAGTAAAAGTAGGTATTACCTAATAATGTTAAAGAAGGTTAGAGATGTAACACTTGTCAAAATGATGTGGTTACACACATGACTGAAAATAAAAATACTGAATATAAATAAGTAGAGTTACTTGCCTGTGTCTGAATAGCTCCCATGCGTCGATCTGCGGGGTGGCTCCGGTGCTGAGTCAGTCTCTAATAGCGTATAACAAAATATGATAAGGGACTAAATAGCAAAAATAAAACATAAGGGAAGTTGTATAATACATATTCGATATATTGATCATCGTTATACTTTTACGATATTTTGCTGTTCTTCTTCATTTTAATTTTTATGGAAATGAAGATAAACTTATTTTATTAAAAATATCTATTAAACATACAAAGAGAAATGTAAAAAATTGCGTAAACCGTCATAAATTTTGTCTTTGCTTATTTATACAAACAGAACAAATGCGTTTAATATTCAGGACAGTAAATATTGAGAAGGTACAATAATCACGCAAGGTAAACACGCATGGCAAAAACGCTACACAGTGGAAGTCATAACGATGATCAATAAATCTAAGGGTGACATTCTATAAAATTCAAATTTCCTCCAAAATTAAACGCAAGGCAAGTTGAACTATATTAGAACGTTGAAAATAAAAAAAAATAACCTTGAAATGTGACCGTATGTCGCGATGGTGTGACGTAGGGCGAAAGACGATAGGACCACGAAGCAGGTGGGGGTCTCGGAGGAGCGCGTGGCGGTTCGTAACGACTGACAGGCCGATGTGCTTCCGGATTGAATTCTTGCTTTGCTATAGTATCGCTTTTTAGAATAGAGCTCAATTTAATAGATTCTTTTGATGTAGCCCTTTTAATTTCTTTTTTAATAGGTGTGTTATGCCCACGCACTAAAATATTTGGGTCTTCAGTAGATCTATTGTTGTCACTACGTTTAGGATATCGATGTGCTATCCATGATCCCGCTAAATATGGGGCCATATCATGCAACTCACTTACGTCAGGAGCTGAAGCATAAATCTGTCCAAGGAGTGACATGGCTTCAAACCTACGTCGAATACGATCTACTTCTCCGGGCCTGCATTCTAGTGCTTCTTCTGCAGATCTAGACCGCGGAGTAGTCCTCCTTCTAAGGGCTGCTAGTTTTGATATAATATCAATATGGGGCATAAATCGATTTGTAGGCCGTAATGGTACTCGTGCGACTGGTAATAAAACTTTACATTTATCTCGTCGTGACGTATGTTTTTCAAAAGCCGAGAAAGCATTTCTTGCGATTTCTGGATCACTGCGATATCTACGAAGCGCAACGCCAGTAATTGAGGGCGAGTCAAATCGCCGGGCTAAACGGCGCACTTCACCCGCTCGCGCCAGGTTAAGGTATGCACGCCAATATCTCTCCGGTTCGGGTGACGGGCTCCGACTACGCCATATCGTCTCGTCGCTTGAACAGCGTAGCGTGTCGGGCGTCCGTCTATCAGTAATGTATACTTCCGAATGAGGTGAAGCTGATCTAGAATGTAGAACAGGCTTCGAAGGTAGCGACAAAAATTTATGTTTTTCACTCTCACCAAAAAGCTCCTTGAAATTAGTACAAGACTGTGACTGAACTATTTGATTTTTCTGTGGTTCAGTCGATGTACTATGAAAATTTGGCTGCGTTTCTTCATGTGTTGTCACGGTATTTGACTTCGTTTGATTTTCTTTTTCGTCAGAACTTTCCCTAGCATGATAAACAGTTTTGGTCGACCCTGATATTTTTTTTACAGATTCAAAATATTGAACTTTTTTTTGAACTTCTTTACTGGGTCCTCGATAAATTACCGTTTTGTTTGATATATCCGAACTTGCAGTTTCAGTTTCACTAGCTGAGGATTGTAATGGGGTTTCAAGTTTTTCATTTGTGTAAATGATGTGCCTTGTATTATCTTCCTTAGAATTATTTGTGGTATCTTTTACTGATGTTTCATTTGATTCTTTTGATGTTTCTACAATATCTTCAGAAATGCTCTCTTTCTTTTCGGTTTTTTCTATTTCTTCCTTTAATGAAACAGGTGTCTGGCTATCAAACTTGTTTATTCTATCTAAAAGTTCTTTACTTAACGTCTGTGAAATTTTTCTTTTTTCATTTTCACTGAGACTCATTTGTATTTTATTAACGTTGTTTTTTAATTCCTTAACAGATGTGATTGGACATGAAATTGCAGCTATGGAATCAGATTTAGTAAGTTTTGATGGTTTTTCTTTTTCTGAGATAAATTTACTAGATATTAAGGAATTACATCTTACATGTAAAGTTGGATTCATCTCTGTTTTATTGTTTTTAACATCAATCGTATATTTTTCTGTTTCCTTGTTAGATTTTTCCAACTCTTTGCTATAAATAGCATTCAGTTGATTTTTGAGCGCATTTACCTGTTCCATAGATAGGCTACTCCATAAACGACTTCCAAGACCTATTTTTTTACGGAGATCGTTGAGTGAAGTATCTTGATGTAGAGTAACTGTCGGTTTAATTGTGATACGCTTTTCTGGTTCATCATCATTTTTCTTGTTGATATAAAAAGCTGTTTCTGCTACGCTTGTTCCTCGCCATAAGGGTTTATAAGTATCTTTTAACGAAGTTTGATCAAATTCAAGAGAATCATAATGTGTTATCTGTTGAAAATGTTCTTTAAGATCTTCTACAGACTTTTCTTTTCTACGCAAACCTCTATCCGCATCATGATTCCAGCGAAAATCTTTTAAATCTCGAGGGTAAAATAGAACATCGTTTTCAGATTGAGCTAATTTCAGTTTACGATATAGGTTATGTAATTCCTCTTCTGCTCGTTCTATTGCTCTTATCTTCTTCCAACGATCAAAGTCAATAATTTCTTCATCTTTTCTTCTGTGGCGTAAATCGCTGTTAGATGTCGTCTTTTCTAACTCCGCCACACGTTCTAAATAAGTATAGTATCTATTAAGTTCTCTAAATCTATCAGACCTTGCTTTGGTATTTTGCATGTCACGTACGTACTCATCATAGTCGGGATCACCGGTATGCAAATTAGAATCACTTTTTGTTTTTGTTGGAGAAATATTTTGTAATATTTTTCTCTCAGCATCGCCGGCGCTACGTGTGCGAAATACACTCTTTGGTATGGTATCTGCATACTGTCTATTGCTTTGTAAACGAGCATTATTTATACGACGGTAAGATGGCGATCTTGTTGAGATAGGTGAAGTTGAATGACTTCTACTACGAGACGTATTTTTTCTTGTCACTTTTGGAGATACTGGTCTTGAAGTTTGAGAAAAAAACATTGTAGATGGATGTTTTTCGTTAGTAGTTTTTAACTCAATAACTTCTAGACTCGGTGAACGTCGTGAAATGGCTGGGGATATTGGTCTGACTGTTTCAGTGAACACAATTCTTAAAGGTGATAATGACTTCGGCTTTTTTTGATGAAGTATTGAATCACGTTCAGACACTATTTTCGGAGAAACAGGTCTTCTAATGTTTGTGGAAATCGAAGATGGCGACCTTGAGCTTCTTGCTTTAGCTTCTTTGGACTTATCCTTTTTATAAAATAAAACAGTAGGTGATTTAGGCCGAGATGTTTGTGAAAAATACATTTTATTGCATGGAGGTTCACTTCTACTTCTAACTGTAGCTAGAGACGATGTCGAGCCAAATTCATTACCTCTAGATAATAAACTATCAAATTTGCGAATTTCACTGTGCATTCTACCCGGCCAAGATATGGACCTAGGGCTATGGGCTCGTGTGGGACTCGCATACCTATCCCACATTTTAAATCGAGATAAGGAAACCGGTTTTCTATGAATTAAGTAAGTATTCAAAGATTTTGGTGATATATTATCTTGAGGAATAGACTGAAACAATTTTGCTTTTTGAAGTACTGTAGTATTTGGTTCTAGTACCGGGCATGGACTGATTGGAGTAGAAGTTCTTCCAAGGAATAAGTGTTGGAAGAAGGAATCGGATACTATAGCATCATGAGATTGTCTTATCTCAGTGGCACTAATCCTTTTAGTATTCAAGTTTTCATAGGAACCAAAATTAGACGCATTATTATACGATATGTCACCAAATTGACTGCCAGATTCCGATTCATCACTAGGCTTTGCATTATATTTTTTATTTGGTTTGCATTTCGTAACTTTTTTTGTGCTCTTACTACTGTTAGTTGTTGTTTTTTTACTACATGATTCATGACATGGCACACTTCTAGGTCTCTGTATTACACTTTCTAGGGATTTTTTCTTCTTTAAATTAGTTACCACAGCAGTTTTAACCTGAGTTTGCTTTTTTATACCTGATGAAATATTTAGTGAGGATTTAGATATATTGGATGATGATTGAAGGCAAGGTTTGTTAACTTTTTGATCACTTTTCATTGATAAACAAGGACTGGATTTAGTATGTTGTTTTGATATTTTAAGCTTTTGTACTTTTTCTGCCGTTCGGAGCATGTCTCTACTTTTATGCGTAGAAATTGGTGATAAAGATTTAGGGTTTGAAGCTATAGATGATTTAGTACCAATGCTTTTATTTGTGACACTATCCTTACTTAATGACTTAGCTCTAACTTTTGTTAGGTCAATACGTTCATTTCTTTTCTCGGCACTCCACAGTTTATCTAGAGACGTGACTTTATCTAGAATATTTGATATGGGCGTTTTGCGTCCAGCTCCGCCTTCTATTACCACAGATGAATATGGTTCACTGTATTTGCTATGCATTGAGTTAGCATATTCTATCGGTAGCATAGTTCTTCGTGATGATCCAAAGCTACTTGTGCCTGTAGATCTAGTGTCACCACCAGTATTTCGTATAAGTGATTTTGATGTAACAATTTGATTGTATTTTTTATTGGTGGCAGGTGGTGCTGATGTAGACATTACTCGGGGTCTTACAATTTTCTGATCAAGTGTAGTTTTCTTATCTGTCGCAGTCCCTCTTTTACATATAATCTGGGTGTTTTGACGTGACAGCTTCAAGTTTATTTTATCTTTAAGAAAATCGACATTAGACTGTAAATTTGATGGTATGGTTCGTTTTGGAGAACTAGATGCTGGTCTTGTTGATGTCACTAATTTAAGTGTGCGGCTATTTTTTGACGAGATTCGTCTAGGAGGAGCAGGTGGAAACTCATAAGTATTATCCGCAACATCAATGCCCAGAAATGATGGAACTAGTCTCTTAGACTTTGCTGATTCTCCATGTTCTATGCTGGTTATTGGGTAGCAGATGACTTCATGAACTTTAGGTGTTTTCTTATGTACTCTTATCTTCGTCAAGGTGGATGATATCGGAATGTATTCGATTTCCGATTCGTCTGTGGAATGTAATCACTTTCAATGTTGAGGAACCAGGCAACGTTGGTTTGTTGATTGCACACGTTAGATGTGATATAAAACTGTGCCACTCGTGCTCTTGTTCTAATTAACTGGTGGATCACGAAAGCCAGATTGAAATTTACTAGTAGTGATTCTACAAATGTGTCGCTTACAAAAATGGTGACTTTGTGGTCAATACTATTTTACGGTGTTCGTTTAATTTTGGAGTCAATTAATGCCCATGCAAATTGTTTTACCTGACTGTACACCAGCCTGAAGTCCCAGCACCCTTGTTATGTGAAGTGATTTAAAGACATGCATAGATAAAAACCTCGACTTACCTCATGCGTATTTCTGTGTAGACTACTGTGTCGATTGAAAGCATTGTTGTCATTACACGCTGGCCTTGACTAGATACTTCCGACCGTTTTACATGTGTGGCAGATACACATGGGATGTGCATTGGCCTTGGCCAAGTTTAATGGAAATGCGATTTTCCATTTTAGCGTACGATCAATATTATTTTAGATTTAATAGATTTGTTAAACTGCCTTTGTGAGACCATAAGACAGTAAATAAGCGTTAAATGTTTGTGTTTAATAGCTATTGCCGTCACCGGAAATCCAGAGAAAAGGTAATATTTTTAAAACCATGCTTATTAGTTTTATCGATATTAATATTATATTTAGGTAATATAATTCTAGAGTTATTAGTATCTTAACTTAAATAACGGAACCTATATTACGTTTTGTAACCCATAATAATGTTAATTGTACATAAATATACTACTAACTATCTTTTTATGTGCAACTTTTTTAAATATAAATGTTCATTAACAATGAAAATGAAATAATATACTATATACAGTTTAAGAATTATCAAAAATTATGAATTGCTTTACATTTACTTATCATGTAGAAAATATACCCTATTTTACCAACACTTGGCGCAAATTAAAAATACATGGCAAAAAGAATTGCTTGCGAAAATTTTTTTCAACATACAATTAAGAAGTTAAGTACTTAACTTGTAAAATTCATTAAACTAAAAATTTGGATTATTCGTCCACAATATAATCTTTTTATATATTTTATTGTTTACCGTTTGAATTTGCTACTCTATCCTTATTCTAAAGAAGAAATTTATTACTTCATAATTGATTGAGCAGAGGTTACCTTTTTCTCATTGAATTTAAATGCCTCTACCTACCTACTACCTAAAGAACACTACCACAAGTTACATAGGTACTGACCTTGTCTAGGTGGTGCAGGCGATCGGAACCCTCTAAGCGGGGGTTCCCCTCCAGCCTGCAGGTCTCGGTACGCAGCCCGCCTTTCCGCAGGGGACAGTGGTCCATCTGTCTCTTCACGCCGACGGAACACTAATGTGGAATCCGACTCATATCCAGATTCCTTCAGCGCCCTTGGTACAAACATTACCGGTGTTATAAGATTAGCACATCAATACCAGATTAAAATGTACTTATCTACACTTTAATATACTAATTTGCTAATATATTTTTTTCAGGAAATAAGGTTATTAGCCCCTACAATATCATCCTGGCCAACACCGGTAGCAACGAAAATTTAGGCGGAAATATTATTTTATGATGTTGTCATAATCTTTATAGTTACTGTGGATTATTGGGATTTGTGGGTAATGCAAATAGACATATTCATTTAAGTGGTAATATAGTACCTAATGAGATCTGAGCGGTAATCGAATCCATTAATTAACTGATGTAGACATGTATTAGGAAGATGTCACGAATTATTCAATAAATTATTGTTTATTATTACACTGATTAAATTATCTTCCTCTATACCACATCAATCACATTAGACCCATTTAGCTAAGATTTTTATGCTACTTTGCAACTAATAAGCACATGATACCGGTTCCTCAAGGATTAGGTGTGTCCCGATGCCGATTGTGTGTTCTTATAAACGCACGCAACATGACAAATGGCACGCATTATCACACACACAGTCGCATACAAAATCCGGCTTTTCTCTTTTCAGAGTAAAGTCTTACTATTATGCTGTGCTCAACACGACTTACGACGAATCATAGAGTTTCTTGCCGGAGTCTTCACCGGCTGGGGCCGCGTTTCGAACCGGTACGGTGGTCCATTTCCTCACTAACTTAAAAACTATTGTTGATATTGACGTTTCGTAAGTGCCGTTTATTAGTCTATACAGAATATATGATTTTTGAATTTGGAATTTCAAACGTTTCATAAAATAATATTTACCTGGCCATATTGGATTTCGACAAGATAGTTGATGTCAGATCCTTTTTATCTTTCGGCGAAGCTTGTGGTAGAGACGTCGTACTTGAAATGTTTTGCTGCAAAAAAATCGTACAAGTTTAGAGGATTTTAAAATAAATATAGTTGTGATAGAACAGAAGCTACTGTACGAGTAAGCATATTGCGAAACGACAGCAGTTTTTAGAGATTTAGGACTGTAAGGCCGACTTCTTATCCATCAACCTACCGATCAACATCCCTCTGAGCTTCATGTGTACGTACCTAGCATTATTCCAGATGGTTTTATGCAGGTTCAAAGAAAGAAACGCCAGCAGAAAACCAATCAGAACAGATGCGGCACTGCACCTGCGATGCCCAACCTTTCGCTGCAGGCCGCTAAGCCGAATACCCCGGTGTATATCTCCCGTCTACACTACACGACGACGGCAAAGAGCATCGTGGAGTACGTGCGCCAAAAGCTCAAATACACGCCGAGAGTGCAGCTGTTGGAGTCGCGCCGCAACGTTAACTTTTTATCGTTCGTGGTGCGAGTACCCAATTGTTACTTGGACCTCGTTATGAACGAGAACTTTTGGCCACAGGGGGTGGTGTTCCGTCGCTTCCGCGGACCAGTGCCACAGGAACGCACAAAGACTTAGTGTGTAGGAAGTGCTTACTAACATAGGTCGTTATTTACTAACAAGTTTTGTAATATATTTCTATGTATTCTTAGTTTTAAGGTATATATCTATGGGCCGTAGAATAAGTTTATAACAACTGTAACTTTTCTCATGTTGCCTGAAATAAATGATTATTATTATTATTATTATTATTATTAAAAGCTTTTGCTGTAATCACGTATATATTCTGTAAGATATATTCATACAAAAATATTATGAAAATGTAATATAGGTATAATGACTGGCAAACTTGTTGATAATGTACTTTGGATCCGCAGACAGCGTTTTATTACTTCGATCGTAGTGCGAGGTGTAGGTACCCATTAACTAATCATAGATTATATTAAATGTATCACGAATGCACAGACTTGGTTGATTATCCCTATCATTGGTTTTTGGTTGGTCCATTGTATAAGGGAAACATGCGCGAACTTTCTGATTCATGAAGTTTGCCTTACATGTAATGTGATTTCCATTGAGCCTCATAAAACTGTGGTCGTTTTGATATCTTACAAACACGTACAAAGAGTAAATAAATGTCATCACGTTTTCCTGTGAGATTGTTTAAGTCATGCTACAAAAATAACAAATAACAATAATTACATAAAGAATAATAAGTATGTGAAATACTTTAACAACAGACTATTCTGAGAGACTGCAAAATACTGTTTAGTATTACGCAATAGACGTGTCTGCTGTCTTTTTATACATTGTCATGCAATCAAATTCACAGAATAAGGATAGAGCACGAAGAAGAATAGTTCTTTCGGGCTGTTCCGCTCTCTTACAGTCTGTATATCTGTTCTTTGACACATTGCTAAGTACATAATCTGAGACAAAAACATGCAAATGATACCAAATCATTCAATATAATTTTCCGACACCAATGGTAATGAAAATATCTATGTTATCTCAAAATAGCAAAAAGTGACGTAAATGTTAGGTTTTGTTAAATTGTAGTTGAACATAATAATTATATAATTAATTTACCTAGTAACATTTATAAACTCGTTCAGTATTATTGTAACCCAATAAGGTTTACGCATAATATGCTTGAAATATATGGAATAATCGAATATTCAAAAGACTGTGCAATAAACATTGTTTGAATATAAATATATTTTTTAAGTTAGTCAGATTTGATACGATTAGATATTTTGAAATTTTTCAATAAGATATTTACTTCTCCTCTATTTATTATTCAATGCGGTTAACTTTTACATTCCTTTAAAGAATAATTTTGAGAGACAAAGTCACCCCAAAAATGAAACAATAGAGATTCAATATTTTTGTAGCCGATTAAGAAGCGGAGTTAGAAAGTAAGATTATAAAATATCAAAACATAAAAAACTTAATATATATCGTGCAAGCGTAAACAAACATATATCTTAGGCACACAATACACAGGCAGACAGTTAAGGGACCTTACACTCTTCTGTATCGCGCGAGCTAGCAACGTGGTGTAAGGGGGCAGGGGGGAGTTGTCGTCTAGCCACTGTTAGTGCCACCACCATACGAATCCAGCGATAAAAATATGCGTTAGTGTCACTGATAAATCAACAGATTCTTTCATACTGTAGGATATATGCATGTGATGAAGAAAAGTTAAAATAAATAATTTCATACAAAGCGTTTGATTCATTTCTACAACAAATTATTTCCTACAGTTTATTTTATAATAATTTGGTACTAATTTAGCCCAACTTCTATTATAAATGTGCTCATTGATATCATAATGTTGCTACAATTATATAGAAAGAATAACTCAATAGTTGATCAAGAAAATGATAAGTATGTAGTTGCCTTACTATTTTACTATTATTTCTTTTCTTTTAAAAGAAACTGGGAAATAATGAATGTCAAGTAAGGATATCAGCCATTCTATGGCAAATTGCAAAAGTGAGGTAACAACATTGAATGTTGTTACCTCACTTTAAAAGAAGTTATAAAACCTGCACTGAATATAATACCTATATAACATATCCTATCACAAATACAGATAGTCATGACATACATATAGCCTACAAAAATAAATTATATCACTTTAAATACAGTACTATTAGGACAGTGTTCAATATTAGATCAAAATATTTACAATAAAGGGTGCTGTTCTCACACGAGACTTGTTAAGGAAGCAAATTGTACATTTATATAGGGTACTTCAATGGACCAGAAATTTTAATTAATTTATATGAACCTTGGCAGTGGCATAAAAAAATTACAAAGGCCCATATTATTATTATTATCTGTAGTAGTAAAGGTTATAACAAAACACACAGCTAAAAATTAAAAAATCGTACCCCATCAAAAATGTCCATGACCTCGTCCCACCACTAGAAAAGAAAAAAAACTTGTTGCTCAATCGTGGAAAGTGACGTCAGGCGGTTAGTTGAAAATTGATTACAAATTAATAGGTCTTTACATTATGAAATTGCCGAAATTTCCTTACCGATTCATGAGTTCGTTATTCCTATAATATAATAGCTATTTCCATTGTTTATATTTTGTTTAAAAGTTATTTCAAGATTTTACAATTCTGTATTAAATTTAGTTTTCATTGACTACTTGATAAATTAAATTCGATCTTCAAAAACAGTACTTCCTAAATGCTATCCATTTTGATGATAAAATTGGGTTCTCTCCAATTTCTTCAAACAAAACGGCAATTTCATATGTAACGACCTAATATTGCTCAATGAGTACCTTAAATGGTAAAAAAAATCTAATGGAAACTACTTTACAGATGTCAAATTTAGATTTTGAATTTCGAGTGTAAATTGAGAAATATATAGTTAGATTAGATTTTTTTTAATTTTCTACCGTGAGGTAGTTTAATGAAATATGCATGTGTCCAAAATGTAATCCATAAGCTTTTTATATTGATGATAATGACTATGGAATGACATGAAATGAATATGATATGAAATGACGATGACTATGAATGACCCAATAATATAAAACCTGTGCTCAATTACAACCGAAAATGTAATATACCTGCTTAGATTCTTTGTCAATTACAGATGATTTGCCTGGCACATAATTTTCTATTCTTCCCGGTTGGTTCTTGTATACCTCTTGACTAGCTCGAGCTGATGCTAAGGTGCTGTATCTGTAAATAAAAACAATTAGTATCTTATTTTACTGTTTCAGCATAAGTGTAAATATAAATAAATATTCATTTTATAACATTACTTGGGTTATCAGGTTTAGCACTTTTAGTTCTGCACTTTTTGGGTGAATACAAATCAGGGAATAACGTCATCGTAGCCTAACGCTCACGTCAGAATGGACTGAGCCCAGACTTAGCCTATTTAGACGTTTCAATGATACATTTACATATTATATTGTATATCTATCCATCTATTTACTTACTTATTATTACTAGGCATATAAGGCGACGATGTTTCATTGTATCTCCTTTCTTCCTGTACGGAGGCTGTTCGTCTTCTTGGTCCGGTAGTGACGTCACTATCGTAGGCATCGCTCCATGTACTCGAACCCAGTCTACTGAGGCCCCCTTCGGGCTCACTCAGGTATCCAGATCGCGGGTCAAAGTATGCGTATTGGGATTTGTTACTTGATACTCGTTCTGGAGGTTGTCCTATAGAAATTCAAAAGTGTCATTTTATTGTTTTGAATGTAACTGACAAAGGTGAATTATTTGCACCTTGTTAAACAATACCACGGTTACGAGCGTCGTTACGTTTATTTATTTTATTTATTTAAACAATTTACACTTTGATATCTGCCCCCTTCCTTCCTCTTTCTTCTTCCACCTTTTGGATAGGTATATCTTTGCTTTTAGGGGACTAGCTACTGCCATTTGAATTCAACTCCGGGAGGAGAAGCTGTGCCATATCTTTATTCATCCATCTGCAGGTTTCCCTATATTGACTACCAGGTAAGCATGGCTCAAAAAACACCCATCTATTTTGTTGTTTTGCTTGATATTTTAATCAACTTGCACTCTTTTCAAAAATGAACTGTCATTGATACCAGTCTAATTGTTGGCACTTTTGAGTGTTTATTTTTTTTAAAATATATTATTATAATCAGTATATATTTTAAGATGGGGCAGTAAATGCACATACGTTAAGCATTATAGTTACAGCAAAACATTTCCCAAAGAAAATCCATAAGTCTTTACCATGTTCACAACTGAATTCACAAATTTTGGAAAAATCGTACAGTCAGCAAGACCCATTCCAAAATGCCATTTTTTCATGATTAATCGTTCCCATATGCATGAAATTCAAACGTACTCTATGCTCAATTAAAATCAAAATGTCAAAAAAACCAGTGCCAATGATAAGAAACTTCACCCCGATTACGATAAGATTTTGTCAAAAGTTGCCTGGTAATCTTTATACAGCAACGTGGCGTCGAGCAGCAGTGCCAATTAAAGCTAGGCGTTAATTCATTTCAAAGCTGTTAATTCTCTTGTTCTCTTATTGTACTATAATAATTAATTAGTGAATTAATGAAGCTCTAAAGCTGATGCTTTATATGGTTATGTTAAAAAATTGTTATTGTTCAATATGTAATTATATTCTTTGTACATATCTCTTTACGTTTTGCAATGAAACATGACGTTATTAGTCATGTGAAATCTGATTTTTATTCCGCTCAAACACTTTAACCACTGCTTATTACCAAAATAAAGTGAGAATTTCATAACCCTAGAACACAATACAATAATATACAATAGTTGCGGCAAACTATGAGGATAAATTCGTAATTTTTTTTGTTATACTTTAATTTTTTTTAATCTATAAAAGACTAGTTGGATATATTAATGTTTTGAGTGACTAATCGCGCTTATAGACACAATTAAAAGTGTGGTGCGCTTAGTATTGGACGACGAACTGTTAGACGAATAAGTATAGAAAAATATAGCGGAGAATATAAACTTTACACATGTAAATATTTTGGAATTAGAAGGCAAAATTTTGTAATAATTGTAACTCTAGAGATCCAACAAACATTGTGTTTAGATGTTGCCGCTGAACAACAAATGGTTTCGGTGGTTAAGGTGTTTAAGGTAAGTGTAAAGTAAGTGAAAATGGTCATATTTACAAAAGACGGACAGTAGATACAAAATGGAGTCAAGCGAATACAGTAACAAAATATGCGATGGTATTGCTCAGCCACCGATGCAAGAATTAATTTAGAAAACTCAAATAATCACCTCGTCGACTTTTGTATCGAATTGTCACATAATCGTCTGGAAAAGAAAATTTATAATTGGGGTAGTGTATAAACTAAAACATATCAATAATCTTTTACAAACTGGTTTCCCAATAAATTATTACTTATTTATTTATGTCTCACCGACATCAAAACTATAAACTTGTTTGCAGAACTTAGGGGATACATTATAAAGT
Source organism: Pelosia muscerda (assembly GCA_963691645.1). Taxonomy (NCBI): domain Eukaryota; kingdom Metazoa; phylum Arthropoda; class Insecta; order Lepidoptera; family Erebidae; genus Pelosia; species Pelosia muscerda. The sequence goes on from OY829105.1 coordinate 8,959,324, forward strand.
CTGGTTGTGGAACGTCAGTACTTGTTGTAGGTAACGAATTACCTGTCACTAGGATTCCAGTTTAACACAGTGACCATAACTATAGTACTCAAATAGCAATACAAGAGTTTAGGAAAATGCTCCCGAAAACAAAAACAGGCTATAATACTGACAATGAAAAATTACATAATTTTTTAACAATCGCAATACATTTTGGTCCATATAATTTTATATTATATTATATCTTAAATTTATAGATCTAGATTTCAAGAAAAAATTATTACGTGAAAAAAATTACGCTATGTTTTTCATTCGTCACCTCTTTATTTTTTGGAAGCATTTCCCTAACATCCTGTATAATAGTAATACTTCAGTGACTTACCGTCATATTTGTTTTTGTGGATGGTGTCGTACATCTTTTTGTACCACCTTGAGGGGTCTTTGACTTCCTGGAATGTAATAATAAAGGTGATGAATAAATTATTTAAATTTTATGATCAAATACACTTCACAAATTATAGTTTGTACTATCTTTTTCAGAAAATTCTTATTCAAATTTTTAAGGATACTTTTAATTCTTCTAAATCTAGACTTTGACGTAGGCTTTTTCTTGGAGTAAAGAAGTCAAATGAAAGTCGTTCTTATAAAAACCGTGAGGCCAAATCAAACGAATGAGAAGAAGTAATAGAACCTGGGTTCTTAGTTGAAAGCATGGGATGCAACCGGGAACATTGTTGAGACGATGAACATGACAATTTATTGACCGAGCGAGCGAGTCTCTGTTTCCACAAGGTGACCGATTTTGCTTTTGGCCATATCTTTGGGTTTGTCAGTTCCAGTCTAGAGGGCGCATTTCTTATTTTTTTTATGAAACTTAGCGCGTGCTAAGTTTTTTGCTTTAAAGCACAACTTTGGTGAGAGCTGTTTTGATGGGGAAGGGAGGGGTCATACCCTGAGGGTGTAGGTACTAAGTTTAGCAAAAATGCGACCTATACTTGGCACATAATACACTCAGAGAAAAGCAAAATTATCCATCCTTGTGACGTCACAGATACTCGTAATAAGAGATAAGACTAGTAATAATTTCAAATACGTACAGATCTCAGTGCGACAGGCATTCCGTCTTTGGTGATTGGTCCTATTCCTTCAACTTTTCTTGGGGTATCCGCCATCTTACGGATACCGCCGCGTTCGTAGTCACTTCGGTCGGCCTCACCTTCACTCGCGTACTCTTTTCTTAGGGCATGCACTGGAATTGAGAACATTCAAATTATTGATTCATCATTTTTATTGTCTTTTAAAATTATTCTACGCCATTGGCTCTTGTTCTTAACAAGCTTCATTGACGCGCCTTAGCCTTGAAAAATGAAGGTAATGTTCTGCAGTATAACATCTATAGTAAGTAATAAATTCTTCTTCCTTTTTATAATACTGTTATCAAATCGAAAATTGGAAGGGTTACGATTTATTACGATATATTTACGAGTAGAACTGCATTCATATAAATTATATGTCCTAGGCATAGGGTGCAAAGACCTGTGTGATTAGACATTTTATGATATTGAAAAGCCCCCCCGATCGAATAAATAACATTGTAGCTCTGTGGCAGTATCGCCATGTAGTGAAAACTGTCTGTATAAAAAGTTAAAAGTATTTACTCAACAAAAGTTAACAAGACTAAAACAAGTTTTCCTTCCAAAGAGATATGACATTTTTTTATTTGTCTAATACAATATCTAGTGACCATAAATAATTAAAAACTATATCTTTTTATAGTCGTATACCTGGGTCTCCTTTGGGTGGTGAAGGCCTATCACGTGGGAGACGCGCTGCGTCTCGCTCCTGTTGTATGTAATGAGCGCCTCGGGAAAGTTGCCCTTCTGGAAGCAAAAGGAAATAATTTTGACTAGATTTTCCCTGGCAGATAGCTGATGTTAAGCGTGTAACTTAGATTATTTTTAATTTAGAAAACTAATTAGTGTTCCGTGTAAACAATATATACGAATATCAAATTCAAGTGAACGATGTCATGAACTAAATAAAAACAGCCCATATTTAATTGTACTTATATCATAATTTTATTACCATCAAACAAAAATACCAAAACACAATTTTCCGTTTTTCGTTTATTACGTAAACAGTTACAATCTCAAGCGGTATACTGTCACCTCCACTTGTAGTAAAGTTTATGACTTGGCGTGACCCTCGTCACACATTGTTATGGATGACACATCTTTTTCACATTTATACCTATTCAATTGGAAAGGTGAAGCAGGTTGCGATTTCACTATAAGTCAGACACATCCGAAGTGTAATACTTTATTAGATAAATCTGAATGATAACAAAATCTGCAAAACACTCTCTTTTTTAATTTTAATGTTAATTAAGCTGAAAGTTTCATTTAAATTCAAGTAACAAAGAATAATCCTATATAGTGTATGCACTTAGAAATGTTGGGAGAAATAAAAATAATCTAAGAGAATATGTGCTTGCCAGCACTTTCCAGAGATATATCCTGTCCTCCATCACCCAGACCGAATCTATAAGGGTATCAAAATACGGCTAAACGCTTTCATTAAAGGTAAGTAGTGTCATGCGCTTCTGCTGTTCTTCTCTCTTCTTGGTGGATAGATCAGTCGAATTTTAGAATATATTATTTATAGTTATTTATATTGGCTGTGTTTATCTTTTAATCAGTATTACATGAGCTCATCCGTATGTGAGAAAATCGTCGTTCAAAATTCAAGATGGAAAATTGACTTTGAGTGAAACGACAACTAGATGTGTCTCCAGTTATTTCACAAAATTAGCATAGTTATGACCGCCAGCTACGAATGGTTAGTAAAATGTATATCTTCCGATATTATAGCGTCTTAATTAAATTTGTTGAGTTATTAAAACATCCAATCAGGGACCTATTGACATATTTTGTCCGAGGTCAAGACAAGGATGGCAATTATAGCTTTTTCAAATTTAAAATGAGGGGTTGCTGTGCGTAAGCCATTTAATGAAAGTTTGTCGGTAATTAGCCTCCATTTTCGTGCCATTTTCGCAGCGTTCTCGTGGAATAAATTATGGACTGTTTCGAACGTTGTGGCTCCCCTCAATCTGCGTATTATATTTGAAAGGTTTTCTGCAAATAACCTCAAAAATTGCAATATTTCTACATTATCTATTTATTAAGACATTTACGTATGCTTTGACTGTGGCAAGCAAATAATATAAGGATGTTTATATTTGCTACCGTCGCCGTCGCACGTAAATTTACGATATATTTTTCGCACATTTTATTAACATAACCTTACAAATGTATATTATAATACAGTTTTTCATTTATTAGATGGGAAAAGTTGAGTTTACTCGCTAAGAATTTTAATATAGTCTTAATATAATAAAATTTCTGACAAGAATAATCCAGGTACATGCACATCATATTACTTTTAGATTGTTCTTTTAGTTAGATTTTGTACTGTCTATTATAATGTAATAACAATCTTCTAGGTTCAAGGTCGATTTAGATTGACTATAAGTACAAAATAAGCCTAAGCTACTCTTATGAGTTTAAAATTTTGCTGGCAGGAGGTCAGTAGGTCATTTGGCAACTAATCTTCACTTGAACCATTTTCCTTAATACTTTGTAATATAATTTTGAGCTGCTTTGTGATCTGGCCGGTAAGTCTAATATTTCCCTAGGGTGATATGAAATGCAATCACCCTTTGTAAGATCCGTTGGCGAACGTTATGTATTTTTTATGTTACAAGACAGTGAAAACGTGTAATAACATTTAATTCGATTTCCCAATAATTAATTCTGTCAAGCTTACGAATAATAAATTTTAGTCACCATCTTACTCTATGTATTAATAGTAAATTTATTTAGTACTGTACTTGGATATATATGTAAAATAAGTCACAAAGCAAATGTGTGATAACAAAATATTTCTCAAGGTTGTTATAAAATGCTAATCATTAAAATAAACAGTATGATTCGTCAACAGTAAGATATAATGACGTCATACTTTGTTATGCTAATGATGAGAGAGACCAGACAAACTTATTGCAAAAATGTACAGAGATTTGTTATTATTTTATTCAAATTACCTATATTAGTTATTCATTCCCGATCAGTGTTCTGTTAAATGTAAAGCCTCTAATTATGCGTTTATTTGCGATGGCATCTCAATCAGTCGAACGAATTTCTATTACAGCAATCTATACTAATATTATAAAGCTGAAGAGTTTGTTTGTTTGTTTGTTTGAACGCGCTAATCTCAGGGACTACTAATTGGAATTGGAAAATTCTTTTAGTGTTGGATAGTCCATTTCTTGAGGAAGGCTATAGGCTATATAACATCACGCTACGACCAACAGGTGCTTAGCAGCGAGGGTGAAACCGCGGGGAACAGCTAGTGTTAAAATATTTACAATGTCAATCTCGATTATTTACATTCTTACGACGTTTAAACATTACCACACAACTTCATTTAATGACAATTCCTAAAAAGAAACTAGAATTTGATATCGAGATTAATGGTAGGGCTTTTGGCAATATGATAACATGGTTTATTATTATTATAATATAAATATTCCATTTAAATCTATTATAATTTAGTTTAGTCTATATTTAGGTTATTATGAGCGTGATTTCCAATGAGAACCAGTTATTTCCATACATTTTCTTTGATATTCACCTACAATCGGAATCTAATAAAAAATGTTCAATTCCAAGAAACTTCTCTGATCTATTTTTAGACCCACATCAATATTATACTTGTGACAAATATAATAAAATACAAAATTTGGTTCTTCGAAAAAAATATGGTACAACCGAGTACAAAAATAGGATTGCGTTTGTTACGTTTAATAATATAATATTATATAATAAACCTACCTCGTGCCTTCTGCAGCAGTGTGACAGTTGGGTTTTGTGCCTTAGGCAGACGGCTCGTGATGTTGGCGCCTCCGAGAGTGCTAAGGCCGGTCACGGGGGCGCTCTGAGACGTCCGTAAACGCCCCTCGCTCTCTGAACCACTTGTACAACCGTTTTGCTCTGAATTCTGTGAAAATGGAATTCCTTATGAAATGAGTGAATTTAGTGGCCAAAGAATATTATACTAATGTTTCGATAGAAAATCTGAGATCATTCTAAGATTGCAATAAATTTGTAGGTACTTTGTATATATTGTTTACAATTTGCTAAATTGACAAGTACCTACCTACACTAGATCGAAATAGGTATAGTACTAACTTAATTAAATTATGGAAACTAGGGTTAAATATAAGAAAAAATGGCGTTTTCCTCCTGGCCAAACTGATAATAAACGATTACTGAGAGATAAGGTTTCAGTACCGATAATTAATAGGCAGGCGCTCTGATATTTCTGGCAAGCAGAGACGATTATAGATGAAAGAATAAATATAATGTCTTTGAAGAGGAGGACGATTGCTATAGCTATGCTTTGAATTAAATAAACAAGCCCGACCAATCACTGAACTATTATTTGATGTTCCTTAACACAATATTTTTATATCCTACCCAATAGACACATTCAAATAGGAGTATCTGAAATATTGGCATAGGACGAGTCCAAGTGGCAGAATGATAAAATAGGTACTAAGTACACATATCTACACTACAATGTGATATTTTTCATCTTTAATAAAAAAAATTCAATATTGAATCTTGTTATGTATCTAATTCTCTTTCATAGAATTAAAATAAAGCAGAAGTTTTCTAATTGTAATATTCGCAGGCGATAATAATAAATATAAGTGTTGAATTTCTTTTTTTTTAAGAGGTACCACAAAAAACTTAGAATAAAAATGTTTCGCCTTTTTACTCTAATTAAATCATTCCAAACTTTCTGCTAACTGGTTAAACCCGGCTAAAGGAAAAAGTCTAAAGAAATTACAATTAGATTAGAGACCAAGTAGATTTCTAAATTGATGTGACAATTTGATTTAAAAATTTAATTAGTTTTATTGATTGATCGCGTTGAAAATATAATTCATCATCAGATAGTTTGTTCCGGTTATTGCATGTGTCTTTGAACCCGGGATTCCCTCCTACTTATTCATACTGCATATGGGAGCGACTAACGTCAGTTCAAACCCCGAAACGAAAGCCTGCAAGAGAGCCTTGATCATCAGCAGGTGTGCTGGCTTTCACGTCACCTTGCCTTACCATTGGCTACAGGCCTTTGTGGGCCTCATACACTCTCATTTTGGATTCGATTACTACATTTCTGAGAATATTGAGTAATCGAATCCAAAACTTTTTACTTTCAATATAATTCATACATTTGTGAATAACTGTATATACCTAAATCAACTATCATTCATTAGCCATTAGCTACATTTATCGAGTTTTCATAACATCCCTTTCAAAAAGCTCAAAGGAAAAGGTGTCGGGTTCAATTTCCGAGGATAAGTGTTTTTGTTATTGGTTGAATCCCGTAAAGGGTTTGTTTTTCATGAAACAATCTATCGATAAAGAGTGTTTTCAGTGAACCGTTCTATCGGAAAAAGGATTCTTTCGTGAAGCCAACTGTCGATGAATAGTTGTTTTGAGGAATATTTCTATTAGCGAAAAAAATTTACGTAGGGACGATCTTCCACAAAAGGTGCGTTATAAGAAATATTTCACAGTTGAACGATGTTACAGCATACCACTAAGTCGGTTGAATTGCAGATAAAATATACCTAGTTCTACTACAATATGCAGAAGTACTACGTACGTAAAATATGTATAATTCAATTTCACAACGCCTAGTTCAACGCCAAAACTTTTATCACCCCATTTATGTTATGAATCTCTACTCCCGGACTCCCGGCTAATTTAAGGGGGGCGTGAAAAAACGTCTGTTGAGGTCGTCAAAGTAGACACTGCCACGTGTAACATCGACCACTACTCTTTAGACTGCACCCTAGCTTACCATCAGGGAGATTGCAGTCAATACGACGACCTAAGTAAAAAAAAATACAGTATGAAGAAACATAATAAAGAAGACAGGATATCTTACTCCGAATTTACGGCGGGCCGGAGGAGTTTCCTCGAAGTTCACAGGTCGGAAAGTCTTTCGCGGCGTTAGGGGCGAAGCGCCCGCGCTGCCTGGCGACCACACCGGGGGTGGTGGCGGCGGGGGCGGTGCACCCGGGCTGCGCGCGCTGCCACACGATGGCGGCGGCGCGCCCGGCCTCCAAATCGCTGAAACATTCAAAATATGTTTTAAAACACATTCACATACTTTTACGAAGATAAACATGATGGAACTATCTACACTAATAGTTACTTATTTTGCGTACGCTGCCTAAACTATAAAAGATAGAACCATAAAATGTTCTAATTAATTGGAGATCTTATAAATATATACATAAAAGTCCGCGACACACTATACCTATCTATGACGAGTGAGGCACAACAACCATTTTTTTATTTAAAAATCTTAATTTTTTTTGGACTACATTTAAACGAATTTATTTTACTCATGCTATTAATCCTTATCAAAATAAATTATTTCATCACTAAGTACAGTTCATGTAGATAATATTTGGTATTTGAAAGATTAAAATTGGACGTTTGGTTTTGAAGTTATGGCGAAATTAAAATATTACTATTTCTGCGTTGCGAAGTGAGCGTCACCAAGGGGAGTGCGCGTGCGTGAGGGGAGTTTAGGTCTATGAGTAAGGTAATATTATAAAGAGGAAAGATTTGTACCTATTTTTGTATGTTTGTATGTTTGTAATGAATAGGCTCAAAAAGTACTGGGCCGATTTAAACAATTCTTTCACCTCTAAAAGGCTACAATACCTAGGAGTAACATAGGATATATATCATCACGCTACCATACAAGGGAGCGGAGTAATAATCATAAATCTCAATTGATCCGGTAAATTTCTATACATTGGCGCTAATATCGCTAACAATTTCCGTTGTCATGACAGCAAGGAAAAGTAGTATAGAGAGGCAAGTAGTGAATCGAGTAGAGTCGTACAACGCGATAATCGACATCCACGCGGGCGGAGCCGCGGGCAACAGCTAGTGTTATATAATCAGACTGATAGCTAGATGGCTACATTTTTAAGTTAATGTAAGGACCTACACAAGATTTGATAAAAACCACACTTGCAGCAGGACACAGCCCATATCAACTTATAGCCAAAGTACTGAGAACCCAATTGTCGAGTTAAATTAATGGTTCTCTGCAACAGTAGTGCTAGTACCTACATATCCCTCAATAAGACTAATAGAACTTAGTAGCCCAACTGGATAATTACATCCTCTCTGTAGTCTGTAGTAAAATTGGTGAAAATTACTAACGAGCATTTTTAGATGTTGTTCTATTTACAAATAATTGTATGATCTAGTGCTTAACAAAAATTCTGATAACAGTCTCCTTGCACTACTTTTAAAGAGATATTAGTCATAGTAAGACATCCTTCTATCTGTTATTATGTTCGACGTACCGATGCAATTTAGCTCAGGTGCAGTCATTCTTAATTTAGAAGTGAGCCAATTCGCGCCCAAGGATTATGAGTATAGAGTTTCAGAATGAGTAAAGGTCTTTAGATTTTATATGTGCTATGATGTTATGAAACTCATTTTAACGTAGATATCACATAGATTTCTTTGGTAATAAACATTCCCTTTCGTAGGAAGCTCCCATTGTAATTATCATACAATAACTGCAATGAACTAAAATGTTGCTTTTAATATGTATATAAAAAAAACCGGTCAAGTGCGAGTCAGACTCGAGAAACGAGGGTTCCGTACAAACTAGAAATAGTTATTTTAGCACTCCAAACTATACAGTTTAATTAAGCAATATCCTTAAAGGCTTAAAGTAAAGAACTACTGGATATCTACATACGGCATCTGTACTTGTTTGCCGAAAATAAAAAAAGTTACTTTTCATTTATTTTCAAATTTTTATGTATCGAATGCTCGAATGGCGTTTCTACGCGGCCATAAGAACACTGGAGTCAACTGTGACTCCATTTTTTAAATGAATGTCGTACGACTGGAGGAGACTTTCGTTGCGCACTATGTAGGTACTGCGGGCATAAGTCACCCATATCATGTTTTTACTTTAACGTTAATCTGCATTATGTACATTCTCTGAATTACAATTTGTACGGAAAGCGTTATTGGTTTAAGATCAACTTCGGATATAACTTTCATTGTCTACAAAGCCTAGGTACTTCTGAACTGGACTGAACGATCTAATAATATGAAAGTAAGAAACTTTCATGTTTATTACGGAGAGAAAACTCACTAATAACTAGAAGCAGTTTAGTTTATTCACTTGGAAATTGTTTAAAATAAAAGTTTAAAATAAATGTGATAAAACTGTACGTCTCATACGCGTAATCCGTATCCCTTATCTTATCCAAATCTACAAATGAAATTAGTGAAGTTAAAGTATGTTCAAACCTGTTGTAGATTAACAGTTTACGTCAGTCTTACTTACGCCAGTATTGTAAGTTTCAGTTACGTCAGTATTAATCAAATAAGTTGACACATGAGTAATTTGTATATTTTTACTTCCTATTTTAATATCAGGAAAGTGCCAATAACATAATTCATCACTCGCTACAGATATTAAATAATACTTCATGGCAATAATAAGTTAATGTTCATAAAAATATTATGGCCTATTTAGCCTCGCCTAATGTTGGCAACGTGACTATCTGAAGTCAGTTTAAAAGCTATACAGGAATAATAAAATGATGGAAGTATCTACTTTCGTATGTATGTTTGATGAGGTACCTTCTCTACCTACTCTGTTCAATTTGGACTTTTTCATACAAAAGAGCTGCATTTTACGATCTTGTAATAAATCTCGGTGGGGCGTAGAATCGACGTATGTTTACTCGGTCGTTTTGTGCAAATTGGGTTAGTGGCGGCGCGCCCTGCTGTCGACGTAATCGCTTAGCCTGTTAGGATTGTGATGTGATCACACCCCAATGTGAATCTTCACATATTTGCCTTTACTTACACACTGATGGATTTGTACACAGGTTCGTACGTTTACCTAATCAAAATTGAAATTGTCCCAGGCCAAAAGCGTGTCGTGTCGATATCAGTATTTCACTCGTACCGTACTTTGCTGTCACTTTAATATTTGAGGATTTTATTATTAAACAGTTCATGTCTAAAATACAGCTTTCAGTCCATAACTAACCCAGATTAAACTTCGCAATAATACGCCCTGAATTCTAAATCACATGCCACAGTCGCTAGTGGATTAAATCGTATCGAGATAATTGGTTATTTATCTAAAAGCCCTGGAAGCGCGTGTGCCGACATCAAAGTGGGTAAGAGAGAACGCAAATAAATTAAAAGTGAGCTAAAAGCAAATTCAATTAAGGCACGACTGAGAAATATCCACGTTTTTTTGCGCTTGTGAGAGTGTCGGGTCCTGTCTATTGTAACAGGTGACGTGAACCACTCACACAAGTTTAATGGCTACGTGTGTTGAATTTTCGCGCACGTGAGGACAACAAACAATTTTTGAGCACACAGAGATGTGTTACGGCGGGGAAAAGTGCACATTGTTCTGTGTGGCTCGTATTAATCTCGTAGTTCATTGGCGCACGGAAAATATACGTTCCATTTTATAATAGGTAACACACAATAGCCCTTATTTTGCTGTTGTATGCTCACATGAAGTTAGATAAGTGAGAATTTTACGTATAGGAATATTCCAATTTGTGTCATACGTGAATGTAATTGAATCAAAGGTGATTGACACTAATGATGTGTATATAAATTCATGTTGAGGGAATGGCCTGACAAACACATCACGAACGTTAAGACGTATTCCACGAAGTGGGTTTATTATCTGTGGCTTTTGCATTACTGATTCAAATCACAGCCGCAGCGTTAGCCCCCACATGCTGTTCACTAACTCATCCCTTAATTTAGTTTTAAACTTTTCTGTTTCGTCCAATTTTGTTTTACTTACTATTACGAGTATGTCGAGCGATTATAGTTCTTGTAGTGTTAGGTCTTTGGAATGTCGACGTGTAAGTAGTCGAAGATAGACTATTAAGTAAATTATCTTTGCGATGAAAAAGGTAACTTCCAAGAATATTAAATATATTGCCTGTTTTATCTACCGCCTTGTTAACCGTTTCTGGCGTTGCACTTTTGTACAAAAGTCATGTGAGACATTTTTGTCACGAATATGATTAGAAAATATTAACACTGTCAATTTTTGATTTCAATTTCAATTTTCACAAAATAATATAACATGAAATTAATAGCAAAAAGGTATTTACGTTGTTAACGGTCAACGTACGTGCAGCTTTTATTTAGTGCATGTTATGAGTTATTTTATTGCAAGTTATAGTTATAAAACGTGGAGCATAATAAGTTTGAGTAAATCGTTGTATCAAATCGCGTAAGTATTTCTATTTCGAGATTATATAATAGTTGGAAAGACTACAGGACCGATCAAACAGGAACCGTACCATTAGTACATCGGTGAAACGTTTAAAATTTCAAATACTTTTGTTCACGAAATTTCGTTCTTTACATAAATTGCGTAGTCCAAGAGAAGATTAATATAGGGTAAAACCGTTAGAGATGACCGTACGGGAGAGATGGCCAGTCGAAATATTTTCTAGTAATATTCGCTAGATGGTGTTGTTTTGCGGTCAGTTGACGGGGCGAATTGCTTGTGAGCAGTAGCTGATCGAAACTTCGCACAAAAAAATAACTCAAAGTAAGTAAAATTGGATTTAATATAAACAGTACTGCTAAAATTTTATATAAGGTTCATATTTTTACTTGAAATGGTATTTTTTCAATAAGTTACTTGTATTTTTATATGTTTTTTATAGTTTGCATGAACATGTGTTCGTTCTAACGTCAAAATGGCGGTCAACTAGTTTCTTGTTACTTTAATATTCGGTATGGCCATCTCTCCCATACAAAAAGGAGAGATGGAGATATGCACTTTGGCTTAGATGGCCATATTAGTTCGTGTTATTTTCTTTTATATTTAATTGTATTTTTTTGTTACAGATGCCAAATAAGTATCAAAGAAAAGATGTTGCCTCTCGTGGCAACTGGGGTGAACGTGGCACTCGAAGTTCAAGAAAATATTGAAAATGAACCTATACCGGGTACATCATCAATAACTGCGCGGCATGTGGCGAAAACGATTACAAAACACGTCTAATTGAAGATTGACTTCAATGTTTAATTTGTGAAATGTGGGTACACGAAAATTATACAGAATTTGATATAATATTAAAAAACATAAACTCACGCCTATATCCCCGAAGGGGTAGGCAGAGGTCTGGTGCTAGCATCCACGTTTCGCTAGTTTACGTTTAGGCCCTAATGTAATTGGGGGCGAGCCTTTTGCCATTAACCGGGCACTTATGAATCTGCGATAAATACACGCATAAGTTCGAAAAGTATCAAAAAGTCATTATTGTGTGCCATGGTAAAACGTGAAATCGAATCCGAGACTTCGTCTCAGCAGTTTATTACCCAATCCACTTTTGGTGAGACGATTTGTGTTCGGAATGTGGACAGAAGAAACAAACTGAAATTAAACAAGAAAGAATTAGTGGAAAAGGGACGGGAATAGAGAAATCTAGCAATGGCTGTCTATCCCGTACACCTAAGGCCAACTCCCCCTGATGTGCCGGGTGAGATGGCCAACTACGTTTTTTTTTTAAATATTTTTTATATGTAATTTTTACTCCAAAAACCTTTATGTCCTGTTGATTATTCAAAGACTGATTATTATTCATTATTTTAAAAAATAAAGATTGAGTATAACATAATTATTTTTCATTTTATGATGCTTCAAAAAAACTATGGCCATCTCTAACGAACTTACCCTACCTACTTGAATAGTGGCACAACTAATCTTCTTCTAACTTTTCTCGTTACGGACCAGTCTGTTTACCGGATCATTCGTGCTGGAAGCACAAGCTACCTACTTCCGTATTTACGAATAGAACTTTGTGAATGCATAAATTAATATCTGAATGCTATACAGTATAATTTATATAGTAATAATAACAATATCGCCCATTTGATTAAACCTGTTTTTAAAAAATATCTGGTGGTCATCCCTTTATTTCTTGCTTGTTCTTGTTGTTGCTCTCGGCTTACTGTATTGTACCTACAGAGATTATTAATTTAAAATTTCATAATAGGTGATATAGAACTAACATATAAATATATCTATGCGAATTTTTCAAAATACGGTAAAACGGGTCAAATAGAGATCGAAGGGTGAATAGAAATAAAATAGTCAGCTAGATTCTGAGCTATTTTCTTTTAAGCGAAAATTTGGACTAGTTCATTGTAAATAATAGAATCATGAAATATCTGGTATTGGACTTTGTTAAAGTTTTGTAAAAGACATTATTTAATATTTGTACTGACCGTATTTTTTTTTCTATCCGCCCCTGGGTTCCTATTCACGCCGTTTTACGTAGATAACGTAGTTATAACTTAATTATCTGCCAACTGTAGCTACCTGAGTAAACAGGATGTTGAAAATGGCAGCAATGCTTTTTCGTTAACTTACTTAATTAAATTTTTGAAAGGGAAGTTCAGAATACGTAATATTCAGAGCTGCTGTTACAAATGTCCCTGCCATATACCATAAAAAGCCTGAAATGGGGCTGAAAATGTACGCCGAGGTCTTATATCTAGTTTTTTACGCAAAACTTTAGTATTTGTTCCAACATAAAAATAGCCTGAGCTACAACGTTTAACATCTGCTATCTTTCAGTGAAATGATCCACCAAAAGCAGCCGAGCTATTTCAACGATTAGCATAGTCCGACGAACAGACAAAAAACTTTAAGTACTCTTTTCTGCCTAACTAGCTGCGCACACAATTTCATTCACCTTACAGGTGGGTTTTAATATTTTGCCCTAATCGATATTTCATGCAGTCATAGCCGTCGGCAACAGGTAGTGTAGATATTTATTTGACTAAGATCATTTTAATATTACCTCAAAGAAATGTAAGTATCTAAATAAAATATTATTGAACAAACACGAGTATAAAACGTGAATGGGGCTCTTTACAAAGGGCGTGATATTTCTCAAGCTAAATGTGAATGGCATTAAGAAGCAATATTTTACGTTCTCGTTAGTAGTGGTGACCATACGCCATCCGACTGTGCATATACACTAAACCAAGTAGGTAATATTCGTCCTATGATTTAAAGAGACACAAACTCGTGGCCATTTCATTATGATTTTATGGTTTTGTAGACGCTATTAGAACTTACTTGTTATAAAATGGTTTTAATACTGGAATTCTGACAATTTAAAAGCTAGTGCTGAAGCTCTTCGCAAGGTGTGGAGATTAAAGCGGTAAGAGAGATCGCTAAGAATCATGAAGAACTGGCAAGAGACACCTCACGAGGGCCTCTCGTAACGGCTGACGCAGGTGATTTCCGGGCACGGGTACTTTAGAGGTTGCCTGTGTCTGATTCGAAAGTTACCAACGCCCGAATGCCATCATTGTGATGTTGTACCGAGTGCCCGGAGTAAGATACACCGAAGCACATCCTCGTAGCGGCCTTAGGGGTGGGAGTTCCGGAGGAGACACCGGGCCCGCGCAATACACTGGCCAATACACAACCGACATGAACCCACTTGTTTTCTGAATATACACGGCAGTAGGTATAACTATCGGTAAGGATCTTAGGCCTCAGACGGATTGTATTGATATACTCGTGATCTCAGATTTGAACTCGTCCACAATTGTTGCACCCCTGATATCCTCAAAAGACAGCCGTGCGATGAACAGCGTGTATCTACTGCGCGTATAGAGCGAATTTTGAGCGTATTTTGGGTGCACTACTCGTGCTTATCACTTATAAATAATACAACATATACGTAATACAGATGTGTTGATAACATCATATTCTTGGCAGGTACGGCAGGTGAACAAGTCTAAACGATAACTAATATTAGGTGAATTGGCCACGTTTCAAACGACCCTGGCTGAAGTTTTAACTACCTCTATGAGCACCGAAGTAACTCGTAGATTCATTGCCGTGATCCGAACACGTTGGGTTATGTTACATGGTATTCATTAAAATTTGTGAATGTTACGGTTGGTGAATACAAACGAAATGATATATTATTCCAGTCTCGCTCGTGATATGTATTGTACCTGTAACTAACTATAGGTATAATATGTAGCAAAGTATAAAATGACATTAGTATGCAATCAACACGATTTAATCTGAATAGATTTGGAGGATTAAACAAAGTAGTTTTGCATTCACGTTTCAACAATCCTGATTTAACATTTCATATAGTGCATTATTAGATCAGCTAATTATCTGACGCAGTATATAATGAAACCCCAGTGGGAGTGGGTGGGATGAAAGGGCACCGGTATCCTGTTGTGTAAAAAAAGGTTTACGAGAATAGAACCTAAGTTTGATATAAAAATACACCTACACAGGTTTGTTACATAAGTATTATATAATATATTTCCAAAGAGACAAACTTACGAAAAGAGGAGCCTTTTTTTCTTAGGCAAGACTAAATATAACCTTACTATCTTCAATATTTTAGTTTGCCATGTTCCGAAGTATGAAAACACTGGATATAGTTTTCAAATCAAAAGCACTTTTATATGCTAGGTACTTATGAAAAGGTTATTGTTTGGCTGTTTGAACCTTTTTAGTGCTTTTAAAAGGTTAGAATTGTTTTAAAAATATACCCTACCTTTGCCATATCTGTTATGTATAATCACTTCTTATACAATGTGGAGGGAACTTGATGCAGTAAAATATGAAGCTGGCAGTCCATGAACCATGGACTAACGATTTATTGTACAATATCGCAATATCTAGATACAAGAATTAATTACTCTACGTGACTTGAACACTATAGCATAGCTCTGTGATAGCTATGCGTGTTCATTTTCACTAAAATATACTATAATACTACAGACACTTAATACCACTTAAATGGCAGACAAGCATACGGTTGGAAAATGATTACCGTGTCCTATGGATGTTTGCAACACCAACGGCACCACAATCGTGCTGCCAATCATGTTGAGGGGAGAGGGGAGGAGGGAGGTGTGAAAGTTAAGATTTTCTGTGTCCTGTTTTATTTTACAAAATAGCAAACTAAAACCGTTATGTGTGTGTTTGTCAGTCAAAAATCATTTCAAGGTCCATAAGTCAGACCGCTAAGCGAGCAAGTACACAAGCTGCCTTTCGACCTGCCCTCTTAGACACGGAATTTCATTGATCGTCGTTTTGTAAAATGGAATAGAATACTTTGATTAATGTATAGGATTGATATTCGTTCACGCCGTCATAAACATCAGAAATCTCAAGATACGTGTCAATCTTGTGGGATTGGCATGTATTTGATAATTGAAATAGAATAAACGTATTGACACAGTACAATAGGTGCTAGTGAGACATTCTCAACTTTCATTATCAAGTCGAATAGTATAAAAGTGTGGTTTCTATCGATTCGAATTGCGTCATCCTCGCCTCGGTAAGGTTCCATTCAAAAGAACATCCACATAATGTGATGAATATCATTTGTATGTCTATAAGTAGTTTACTTACCAATATTGCTACGTATTTATAGGAACTCAACCAAACATAATATTAAATCAGTAAAGGTCGGAAGCCAACATGTTTTTCACCGCCCAATATCGGGACCTCTCATTTCCAACGTACGGGTATTCATACGATAACAATCTAGTTATCGAACGGACTCTCCTCGATATTAAAATCCAATATTGAATATCACATACCTACACTGAAGTACATCATATTTTGGCATCATATAATGAAATTTTAACACCCTGTACCGGTCGTCATTAAGGCGATTTAATTATTTTAAACTTGATAATCAACTCCATACGAGTAGATTCAATTTCCTTTCGTGATATCTATAAAGATTCATTAATTGATCATTCAAAATAAAAATTGAGTCAGTGGTCACCTTTTACAGCATTCACTAAAAAGAGGTTTTCAAAATGATTCTTTTTGGTTTTTTTTCGCTGATCGTGGAGAAGCGTTGGGCGTAGTAGGTATAGTATAGTAGAAAAGGAGTAATAAATATTTAAGCCAAAAGGACCAAGGATACCTATCTATATCAGCGTTTCTTTTTATTTGTATTATTTCGTTTGCAAACTATTGTTGTTTTGCCGTTCACTTAATGGAAAATGATTGTAATCTAAGAGATACTAATTAGGTAATTACTTAAATGAAGGGTTCAAACCCTGGATATCCAAATAATTCATTATGCATCTAGCAATACGACACGCATGCTAAATGCGTATCGTATTGTTAGAAGCATAAAATACGCCACGCCCGCCTAAACTAACTTTGTACCCAAAGGTTGGGTACAAAGGGGCTCTAGCCAAAATGCATTCCTTCCGAATCTACATACGTTATCGCTCCGAAAATGTATGGGACTGACATTTGTTGTCGGAATCGGATCACATGATATTGTAGATTCGAATGACGAATGTAGATTCGGAACGAATGCATTTTGGCTAGAGCCCCAGGCCGCAGATTGTGAGGCTCTAGCCAAAATGCATTTATAGATTATAACATTAACACAACAGTTATTTGCATTAACACTTATTTGCATTAACACTTATTTGCAGAGCTTTATCTACAAAATGAAGTAAAAATCGACTAGTACATACGCAATGAAAGCTAGGATCAAGGTCGATTCGACTTAGCAGAGTGTAAAATTAAATATTTTATTATACTCGAAATATTTTTTGCCTCTATAACGTTGAGTGTCTTATATGCTAAGGTTTATGGTTATGTTAATGTAAATGTGTTAAATCCTTAAAAGGGTATTAAACTTTATTCCCTGACAACATTTACATATTATATATCTTCATTTAATATATTCACTTTCTCGCTATTCAAAGAGGGCCCAGTAAGTAGCCATTGGCTACGTAAAAGGTTGAGTCAATATTGACATTATAAAGAGTCAAAGCGGTTTTCTCTGTAATAATTTAAACAGTGAGATGATTCCCAGACAAACAGTTGCAATATCTTTAATTCAATGTTTATACAGTTAAAATATATATATACTTACATCTACACTAATATTATAACGAGGAAAGAATTGTATTTTTGTGTATAAACTCAAAACCTACTGAGCCGATTTCAAAAATTCTTTCTACATTGGAAAAACTACATTTAACCTGAGTAACAAAGGTACTGCGCGATAACCATCATCCACGCGGGCGGAGCCGCGGGCTACAGCTGGTTTTTCAAATTTATACGTTTTTCTTTTTAGTATACTTTTATTTGCATTGGATAGCGTAATTTCAGGGCTGGCTTTCTTATTCTACGTTATCCTTCACTAGGCCAAAAGATTATGCAATATTCGGAAATTGTTTACCAGCAGCTGAACTTGTAATATTTTACTACATGTGTTCTCGTAAAATCTATAACGTAAAGTATGTCAATACCATTGTACAGCCGTCGAACATCGGAGTATAAGATCACTATGCCACACTCAAAGACTGTTAGTTCCTTTTACTGACTACTTACGGTGCGGTCAGGTAATCAGTTTCATCTTTGTTATACTTAGCTTACTTCTGAGTCCATAAAACATTTTATGGAAAGATTTCGCGATGAACTTACCTGAAACAAAAAATAAATAAGAATAAATCAATGTGTCGTAGAGATACGTTCGTTTATTCTTGTGAACTTTATAATGGTTACTTAAATAATCGTGTTTCCTGTTTTCGCGGCAAACGTTGGTTATGCAACTTGTCACATTGCCAAGTGTTCAGGTGTTGTGACCTCTGGTGTGACGCTCATTTGTTGACACACCGACGTGACTCATGTACACGTAAACCTACGTGATGCCATCTCTTTGCTCGTCTGCTCTATTCCATTTGTGTCATGACGGGTACTAAGCTTTATTGTACCAGGCTTGGGAACATAGCAAACGTGGACTTTATCAGAAACGTGAGAAAACATTAAAATTTTTGTATTAATCAATAATTTGAAACATTGAGGTAATATTTATGTGATTTTCAATTTATTAAATACCAGCAATTGCCTGCGGCACCATCCGCGCGGATGTCTATTATCGCGTTGTAGGTACAAACTCTACTCATGTCATGACAAGGGAAATAGTTAGCGATATTAGTGTCAATGTATAGAAATTTACCGGATCGATTAAGAATTAGAATATTCTCCACTCCCTTGGATGGCAGCGTGATGATATATAGCCTATGTTACTCCTGGATATTGTAGCTTTTTATTGATGAAAAAATTATTTAAATCGATTCAGTAGTTTCGGAGCATATTCGTTACCAACAAAATTAACAAAAAACAAATCTTTCCTCTTCATAATATTAATGGTAGAAAATGAATAGAAGGGAGCAGAGTTAGAAACATTAAAATTATTATCTGGCAAGTGTGCATCAACTCCACATACATTTCTTAATTAATATTCTCATTCGGCGAATACTAAGTTCCCTGGACTAGAGGAAAGCAGAGACTTAGTATATAAAACTATTTAGTCAATATTAGAAGGTTAAAAGATGTAATATCCTTTTTAAGATAATTTATAATTTATCCGACGCTCGTAAACTTGATTCGTACAATTTGTGACAGAGGGTTAAATTTATAGATCACATTAAAAGAATCGTTAATGGAAAAATAATTGGTCAGATAATGTAGTGTAATAAAAAAGCAGACGCTCATTATTGGAGGGAATATTGAAGGTAGTAAGCGGCACAATGCAATGTGGTGTGCTTGTTCCGTTACACTAGTGTGTGTGTATGCAGTTGTCATCTATCGAATTGAATTGTCCATGTTTCTGGTCAACTAATTTGTTGCATTTAATAATTGATTGGCGTATTTACCCATGCGTGGTTTCAATTTCAACTGCAAAAAGTATCAATAACAGAACTGTGTTGATTTGTTATGAAGCTGGGAGATGAATACTTTGAATAATTAGGTATATTATACTCTGTATCTAGTAAATATTATGCAATGAAGATAGTGAGAAATACGTAGGTATATAATTACAATGAAATATTACTTTGGTTTGCCTTTATGCAAGTCCTTTTGATGTCGTGCAGAACTTCTAGAAGGTTTTCAACACAAACCTGTAATTGAAGAGGTACCTAATACTAATACGTATGTTGGGTTATAATTAAAAGTGAATCGCTATTATGGTTGTTAAGTACAAAACTTGAGAACGGATCGATGCATTTGGATATTTTTTGTTGTGTATGTATTTTCATAATTTGACAGGGAAAGGTTTAACCAATTACAGGTAAAGGAAATTTCGATAAAAGGACAAAACGAGGTCTCGAACAGCTAATTTAATGAAAATGATCAGTGTATTGGTAGTTAAGTGAACGTAATTGAATTTAATTACAATTACCAAGCCGTTAGCCAATCGTGACCTCGATAACCCTTTAAAAATTATTCATTCAATGAACAATAGATCAATTACTATTAATTTCATAAACACTTAATAAGTGACTATTAATTTGCTGCACTGAAAACAATGTTTTTTTACTTCATCATTGTCTTATTAATATAACCTACGAACCTCTACGGTAATCGTTACGGGTCGTTCAAGAGCTAAAACGTTCGTCTAGGCTAACTACAGAACTTCGATTTTGTCAAATCAAGGCAAGTGAGGTCAAGGTAACAGAAATTTCTAAGGTGATAGGTACACACCTCTACCCGGACCCGGACTAAATGGCTCACAAGTCCGGTGGAATTTCATCACCGAACTACTGAGACTAAAAGTTCAGTCATCTGATTTAATCACCGAACCAGTGAGACAGAGCCAAAATATCAAAGTACAGCCACATCTAGAGAACCGAACCCAACCGAGTTGGGGAAAGGCTCGGAGAATGATAAAAATATTGCCTAGGAATGTCGTAAAATAGATTGTAGGTACACAAAAACATCGAGCCCTTAATTTGTATAATGAATAATATAGACAGTTAAAATAACTTTGGTGTTGACACACATCTGTGACTCTCAAATAGAGACCGCTATTTCTGTCTGTCGGCTCTCATAATGACTCTCGACGATGTCTAGATATACATGTACAGTAATATACGATTTGTAATAATCTAATATTATAGTTCTATATTATTTATGTACTAAAAATGCTCTTCAGATATAATTTAATTAAATGTTTTCAAGTTTTGTGACATAGATATGGGACTTACAGGCTAATTTTTAGCCATTGGTTCTTTCTGATCAAAGATTGATCAGAATTTATCAGGACTTTTTATTTTTAAATGATTTTTTCAATAATATATGTGTATAATACATAGATACCAAGTCTATTCTATTTTAAACTGGCAGCTACCCGCAGCTCCGCCCATGTGAATGTGTCAATGTTTCATCCTCTATTTGAATACCTTTTTCACGCCTAAGCCTATGTCCTTCTCCATTCCCATATTTCATTTAGATCGATTCAGTTCATGGTTCACAGTAGATTGAAAAAGGGAACCAGTGTAGCACAAAGCAAGGTGTAATCATTAGTTTATAGAGAATCTTAACAGTGACACTTGCATAGCGCCATATAACGGTAACTCCTTCAACAAAGGCGCAATAAACAGCTGTGGCCGATGATATTTTTGCGGTTTAAACAATTGCTACAATTCTATTTATTTGCCTGGGTGTAATAAGCTTAGAAAATCCATCCACGATAATAATAATATCAAGTAATACGAAATACCTTCTAGTGACTTCTATAAATCACCGAAATTCAACTTCGTTTTTTTTTATACCATTTAGGTGGCAGACAATCACATGGACGTGGTTGCCGTGGCTATGGACGTTTGGAACACCAGTTGAATATTAAATCATTGTTCATATCTCCTCAAATGATTGCGATCAAACAAACGTAAGCTTTTAAGTTGGACAACATAAAAAATAAATAAAAAAAACGTCGCAGAAAAAGAAAAAATCAGCTATCAACCATAGTTTTGCATAACGCGAAAAATATTTTCACTCCTGTCATTTTTAAGAAACAAAGAATAACGTAAGTAGAACGACGATGTTTTATACGAAATGTCAGCGGTGCTACGATGACATTTAGTAAACCTGGTGCGGCTGATTACCGCTATTAAGTAAGTACCTACATGGAACGACTGCCGGCGTCTGACCTCTGCTATCCAAATATCGAAGATATCGGTACTTTGGCCTAAGACTAGTTAGAATCTTTAAAGTTTCTGACCGACCATGACTGTCGCTAGGTCGTGACAGCTGGGATCAATAACTTTGCAGATTTTGTCTAAACACAGTGTAACTTGTTCTTAACGCGGTCTAATCAAGTTTGCTTAGCTACGCTGTTTAGTTAAACTTTACAAGATGTTGTATATATTTGTAACTAAGTTTAAGTTTGATATTGTCACCCTTGTTTAATTATAGATTATACAAGATTAATTAGTTTTGCAGCTAATAGTCTTTTAATAGGTAGTTTATTAAGTCAATCTTTTAGATCTATTAAGATGGTAGACAATACACATCCATTATACACTCGAGGTGTTAACAACTTCACTCTCACCTTGAAGTGCTCTACGGAGTTCTGTAGAGAGAGAAGAACTTCTTTATTTAGGGGGCTATCAATGAACTCCACTAGTGACTATTACTAGAGACAAACAACTCGAAATAATACCATGTAGCAATCCGTCTGACCAGCGTGAAAACAGTAGACCAAAGCTTTCAAACGTTGGGAGAGGCTTATGTGTACCTAGCATAGCATTATGTATGTAAGTGTTGTCAGTGGGAAGACTGAGGGCTCAAGTTGTCGCCATTATGTGAGGGTATGAAACTCTGTGTTTCTTTATTTTATTTGTTTATTTATCTAAAAAAATTGCACATACTGAAAAACAATACTTAAATATTGAATGTTGACAAGTAGATACAATGGCACTGCTTATTTCTCCAAGAAATTTCTTCGGGTTATTCGTCAACTCCCTCGCAATAAACTCGCAAAATCGAGGAAGATGGCACAATATAATTTAATTTATTTTTCTATTCATCAACTCGCACGAGCAGACCGGCTAGAGGAGATCGTGAAAAACAAGAAAACTGGTTTAAGTGTGTGTATGGTATCTAAACTTCTTCTTGAAATTGAGATTGAGTCTCTAGTAAGAACGTATTTTTGCTGATGATGTGGACTTCAAAGTTCATTAGAAAGAGTATAGTAGTCGATGTAAAACCTTTTGCAACAGAAACGATAGGTAATAATAATGCTTTTGCATTGCAAACATTTGTCGGCTTGATAAATCGCTCACGATCAAGCAGACTACCAATAAACCTAAGGCAGATCATATTATGAGTGATTACGTTAAAAGTGGGTTGAACTTATTCGAAATCTATAAAAGTGTATAGTTAAATAGTTGAACTGATTGAACTGATTCAATCTTCGCTTATCTTAGTTGAATACCGAAGAAAATAACGCTGCATACATCTGTATAAAATAAAATAGGCTTTAATAATAGATAGAACTGCTGTCGCAATTTGAAATCGGTCGTGTCAGGTATCGAGATGGATAACTACGCGATAAGAGGATATCGATAGCCGACTCTCTTGGCAATAATTCTAACGCCTGAGACATCGTTTGCTTTTATGGCCAATATATAAAAGCAGTATATTCCAATGTCTTCGGCGTACATATATATATTTATTTATAAGTGGTGCAAAATATATATTTTTATGTTACTAATTACGGTTTACTAAAAATATTTTCAGGAAATTTACATAAAATAAGAGCAAAAATTGTTTTTACATCTTTTAACAAACATGGATTATATTTAAATGTCAGATTCGATCCATATTTCACTCAATTTATCTACCACACATGAACGGGCAAGTAAAGAAGAGTACCTACTTAGGAAAAAACAAAGGGAATCTATATAAAATACAAAATGTTTTCACAAAAGTATTGTAGAATCGTACTTGGCATATCCTATGAACTAATCCATTTAAAAACATTCCCTCTGTAGAAGAAATGGTGTATACCAGTTACAATTACAGTGGCATACCGCATAAATCATCGTTGTCATATTACGAAAGTAATATATAAATTTGTTTCTACATATCAAACCGGAATAGAAACTGATACACAAATTTTATAAATCAGTAAAACATAAAACATCCTATGTAGTAGTATAGTATAGTAAATTGAGCTTTATATTCCCTGCAGGAAATCTTATGATCGCGTGAAACGTTCTTTGGTGTAAACAGATCATCGTAGACTGGGATAAGATAGAAAAATGTGATGAATGAACGTATAAATAATCACGCCGTCGGCTGTGAACACTTTAATCATAGCTGTATTTTCTTTCAGGGCCTACATACATTTTCTTTGCTGTTTATGAAATGACAAATAAAATATATGTTAATTGTATGCGATACTAATATACTGCATGTAAAGATATTTTCGTATCTAAAATGAATCTTCCGAATGACTGAACGATATTTTATTGTCATCTGCATGAATAAAACCAAAATATTGCACGCGAATGAATGTCCATTCAATATTCCACGCTGATGAATAATTAACAAACCACCCAAATAGGGGCCAGCTCCATTTCTCATTCATAGATACCAGGACTATAGGTATTAAAAGCTCATTGATATTCAAAATTTTGAATCGGAATAGAAGAATGGTATTTCAAGTTTGTTTCTCTACGACTGAAATTGGTGGGTTGGAAAGCTCGTAGGTATCTACCTACTCATTTCAGTTTACAAATATTATCTACCTATAAATTAGTCTCATTTCCTCAAGTAACTAGAGTCAAATTAACGACAGCATTATAATATTGCTGATTCCCGAGATTCCACCAGTTTTCCAACAACTTTGGTTAACCGATAAGGTGTGCCTAGGTATATAGCTTCATGAGGAACATGCACTCTAATGTTTATTGTTTTCATAAGTAATGTCTTTATACCTCTCCACCTGCACTATTATTTATTCTATATTCCGGAAGCAGATTATTATAACCGAAGACGGGTTATGTAACGCTCGATCAATCACAACGTTTGACATTAGAGGTTTATAATTTCAAACCTCTGTCTACATTTCAAACAGTATTTGTGTATCGCAGCCGTTCGAGGTTATATCACGTCAGAATGAGACAATAGATACTTTGTATCGCAATAAATGTTAATGTAGTGTGAAAAATAGTGAAATGCTGCCAATATTTTATAGTGAGCGTCGTTCTGCATAAAATGTGTAGCGACATAAAACGGGCTGAACGTAAGGTCGCAGGGCAGGGCATCTGGCGGTGAACGCACATGTGTTCGCTATTTTTATCGCCACCATTCAGAGCACTGATATCGCGAACTAAATTGTGTACGCCTCCAAAACATAAAAGTAACACAGAAAACAATCATAAATGCCAACGGTATTGGTATTTATTTTGCCAATGAAGCTGATAAAATTTAATATAGGTAATTCCATTCAGATATGTTTCTACAGAATTATATTAAATAGTAATGACTGTTTAAAATATCAGGTGTGGGAATATGCTACCAGAAATGGTAACAATCGTAATTTTCCATATTAATATGTTATAATTTGACAATTAATATATTATCGATTGATACTTACATACTTACTTAGTAAAATTGTTGTAGCTACCTATATTTTTTTACTAACCTTAATGCTTATTGGAATTTCCAAATATGAAAAAAATGTTTAATAGGTACTCGCTGACCAACCTGACTTAATTTGTCTCGCAACCAATGTTTCACGTTTTTGCAAAGTTTTCATTCCTGCTGGTCGTGTTGGTACACCTACCTTGACAAATTTCGGCATCACCCTAAGGTTGCCTGGTAGAAAATGCCCATGGCATTAACTCCGCCTTTGTACAATTATTTTGTATTTGTGCATAAAGTTTAAATAAATACATAAATAAAATAAGAATCGCATCAAAATACTTTGCTTAGTTTTAAAGATTTAAAGATTCATATGTAGGGAAAACTGATAGACAGACGGACAGCGGGAAGTGACTTTGTTTTATACTATGTATATAAATACCCATTCAATTAATTTTGACCGAAAAAGTATAAAATTTTCCTATTTGTCCATAGAAATAACCAACGTCTTTTAGTTAATGTTTATGGCATATTATCAAACCACTAACAATAAAAACTGTCACTTACACTATCTGGCATTGTAAACCTGTGTCATTCGTCATTCGACGCAAGTGTAATACAATACAAAACAAGCAAGTCTGTCAAATGTATCCCATTTAAACTAGAATAATAGGTACATAATTATAGTGTAAAGTATTAAACTATATTTAATGACAGTTTTAACATTTTTTAAACAGTAGAAAAAAGGTTAAAGCAGCCGTCGATTACCACAGAGCTTTTAGTGAACTCGATGCAAACAATGATGGTAGTTACAATGGAGCTTTTACGGTAGACTGAAGCTTTTGTCTGCCTGTAGAGGTGGGACAGACTTATAAGTGCATTATCGACTACGCCTTTACGTTTGCATTTTATGAATTCTTATAGAAATGCACATACATATCAATAACTTCAATAACCGCACTCGCATTTTATTCAAGACGGAGTCCCTCATTAAGTACCTATCTAATATGGCCGCGTTTTCAGAACACGCTATATTGATTCGATTAAAAGGATAAACTTTAGAAAATTATATTCCGTATGATATATCTAAACCAAACGTATTTACGTTTTCATGAGGTGATTGAACTTTCAGAAGAACTTATAATTTGAGTCGTTTTCATTATATTTCGTGAGTTTTATTTCATTTTACTGAATCAATTCCTCGAATCGTATAACAAATATGATATTTTCAAAATTCCGTGAATTGTAGACATTGCAATTGAACAATTTTTCAGCGAATTCAGCGGGAGCACAAAAGGAAAGGATTCATTTGAATCGATCCAGGAGTTATTGTGTACTGCTCTACCAAAATGAATGAATAATAATTAAAAAGAAATATATTTAAAAGCCCATTTCTACCTAATCAACATAACAGCATAAATCAAAGTTAATAAGTGTCGCCTAATATTTTGCTGCGCCCATGACAGGTTAATTGGGTAAATTAGTTGTCATAATCATTCATCGTAATATTTTAGAATAATAAATCATTTAGAGATTATACCGGTATCTATTTAAAAAGATTTAACTGACCATAACAGTATCTATTAGAAGTAAGTACGAGTGATAAGTACTTTGCAAGGAAACATTTGGTTCAAATAGAGACCTGTGCAGAGTTGTTCCTACAAACTTCGTCGTCTTTTGTTAATAAAAATAATGTTCTATATATAAGTCGTAGACTACCCAAGGTCATAGTTAGGCCCTTCGTGTGAACACGAATAATTATCTGCAGTGGGCGAGTTTACCAGTCAGCCCCATTTCATTTGGGATAGGGCCAAGAGTGCCCAGACGGTAAAATAACAAAATGTACTATATGAACGCTAATATAAAACGATATTAAGAAAGTGTAAATGTAAGGTTCAACTTTTCCAATAATTTAAAACAAACATGTCAAAACAAACAATTCTTGAAAGTATTATATACTCTTATGACATTATGCGATGGGATATTGGACTTCTCCGGGTAATGTTTCAAGATTATAATTCCCAGTTTATATATCCGACGCCTTTAAAAAGCCTATTAACGTAGTTAGCTCAAGTTTAACTAGATACCCTCACATGAGCATGGCCGTCACTACGATAAAGCAGAACTACCAGAAATATCTACACTTACTTACTTTCTACTATCCTATCCCTTGTGATGATGTTTGGTTGTATGTTACTCAATCACGCGCACACGACTGATCGGTACTGATTTGGAGTAAATTCCCTAGAGTTAGCTCGTAATCCCCGAAGGGTTAGACAGGTGTATTAAACACCAACATTTCGTCAACTATGATTATCGGTCCCACTTCAAAGGGGGCGAGCCTATTGCCGCCAATCGGGCATTTTGTAACAAAATGTGTATGCCGAAAATAAATTTCTGACCGAAAATATAACAGCTAAATAAATTCTGAAAAAAAACAAGAAATACCTGATTCC
The DNA here is from genome assembly GCA_963691645.1 of Pelosia muscerda. Lineage (NCBI taxonomy): Eukaryota > Metazoa > Arthropoda > Insecta > Lepidoptera > Erebidae > Pelosia > Pelosia muscerda. Next base: position 8,987,358 of record OY829105.1, read on the forward strand.
TTGCTATGTTGTGTAAATCGCAAGGAAATTAAGTACTACCAATTAACGTCTAGATCAGATGGAACTAAATACACCAACTACTATCCATCAATATCGTTAGGCGTTACAATATAAATACATTCATACAGAAGGTATTTTTAAGTACAGGCAAACAAATTAGCAGTAAGTCGATTTGCATCCACGTTACACGACAAACTTTCATTGAGTTTCACTGAAGCGTCTTTCTTCGTCAAAGACATTTTTTTCCGGTGTAAATCTGAACAGCGTAATGGGAAAAGTTATAACAAGTATTCAGAACATATTACGTGCCATTAATATTCTGACGAGTTGGCGACGTCGGCAGCTCTATAAAAGTTCAATAAATGTACCAGAAGCCAGTGTGGGTGCCTATAATTTTAATATTTCCATATTATTATGGCCTCCCCAAACATAACTTTTATGTAGCTTCTGTTGAAGAGAAAATTCTTATAAAAGGAACATATTTTATTTTCTAATTGAATATCCGCCTTCATTCTATCGAACGGATTTACACATTATAAATAGGTATTGAGTAAACCCATAGAGCTTAATAATATTGGCGCAAATATGCTAAAATCCATACCGTACAAATTGTTTGTTTAAAAATCAATTACCTAAATCGCCTTTATGATCAAAATAGACAGTGACGCATTGTGTGTCAATTATGATCAATTTATCAGGTGTGTGATAAAATACCGCGTGTGCTTCGTTTTTTAATTGATAAATATTTATATTCCGTTTTACCATACGCACTTAAATACATATCTAAATTTATACCTCCTTATTTATGTTATACATAGATATACCCAAACAAATACAAACAGATATTCTGCAAGTAAGTAAATATTTGCTTTGAATAGGAATCGAACCCGTCAAACCAGTTATCTAACAAAAGAATTATTATAAATATTATCTCGTAGATTTGTCTTTGAACTGTGGCATAATCTTTGTGAATATAACCGCACAGACAGTGGATCTCAGCTGTATTTGAAAATAAGCGCTTCAATTTTTCACCTTTTGTGATGGCAAAATCTAAAAAAGGATTTCATACAAATGGAAACGTTTCCTTTTATAAAAGTCTATTGTTTGTACAGAGGGCGAGAAAATGTTTTTGGGTAGAGCAAAACCCCTTTTTTGTGTATTTAACACTTAGCAGTGAATAGGTTGGAATGGTTGAAATTTATGATATTCTTTGTTAAATGGTTCATCGTCATTTCAGCGTTAGTCCCGGTTGCATCCAAAACCTCTACTATAAATGTCGAAGTTCATTTATTCTAGTTGTCTAATGTAAGATCGGCCATAGTGTTTATGCCGCAATCACTACAGTCTACCTCCAAACTTCATGATAAAAGTATTGGCACGTTAGGACCAGCCGGGGCGTGAGATGCCAGAGGCTACCTCAACCTCGGCAAATGATGGTCCCAGACGGCCATGCGGTTTTGGTCGGTTCGAGTCCGACATCCCCCAGTCCCCATCCAACTACCCGCGCTGATTTCGACGAGATCGTATCCGTGGCGATTTTCGCACGGTAAAAGAAAAAAATAATGTATGCAAGAATTTCACTCATTAATAAGCAGCAGGTTGACTAGAGTCCATGGACCTTGCTGAGGCCCTATGCACCCAAGTTTAGTTAAATGGATTCATATTATTAGATAATAATAATCAATGTAACATCAAAGTGGAAAGGTGCTACTCAAGGTCACAGTGAGGCGTAATGATTGGATGACCCTGTTAGCTTAAGCTTATTAACAATCAGACCACACAATAAGTGATAAATAATTAATTATTATTCATCAATTTTGTATTACTTTTTGTCCGGTGTTATTATTAACATCATACTTTATTTATTGAAATTGTCATTCAATTACTCGCAATTGGGCTTTTTATTTATATATTGTCAAGGAAATACCTACTTATTCACTTACGTAGTATTGCGTCGGCAAGTTAGTGATTATGGAGTCGGCCTTACGATCGGGAGGTCTCTGGTTCGCATCTTGGCTATTATACTATCGACGTAAACCCACTCCTAACACAAGTCATTGACCTTAGCTAGAGTTTTAGAGAGTAAATTAATAATTTCGAGTGGTAATATTCTTTATTATAAAAAAGGAAATGTGAAATTGATCAAACGAACAAGGTGTCCACCAGTGTACGTTTGTCAGTGATTGTGACAGTTTCGTTATATATATATTTCTTAACCGATTTTCACCAAATTTGCCACACGTGTTCTTTGATTCAAAACACACCACCTTTTTTGATAGGGAGATAATTAGAGGGAAAAGGGGAGGTTTGTTACCACGGTATTTTTTTTTTCTTTTATTTTTTTTTTTATGAATGGTTCTTGGTGATTTTTGACTGAAACACCAAGAATTATTCCACACAGGTAACGAAAGAAAATAAAGATTATCGCGAGGTCCACTGTTTGCTGTAATGGTATATTATATACTTATTTCCTTGGCTCAGTGTACGTTACAATGTATAAGAAACTCATTGCTATAAAAGCTTCATTTAGGTATTTCATTATTTAGAAACTAGATAATACGATCATTAATCAGTACAATAATCGAATCATGCATGGTAACTATCAAACCTCCTACCGCTATACAGATTATCGTACATTCTTAGCATTTATTTCTGTCTATAAGCTGGGTATTAAAAAGACGTTGACCAAGATATAATGCATGGTTGCCTTGAGACGATACCGCATAACCCTGGTTCTTTTACGACTCGACATTCGGCGATGACGGACCAACAACAATATACATGAAGACATAAATATAATCTGACATTTGTATGCAATACTCAAGGTTAAACTTAGATGTTAGACGAGTTTGTATTAGGTTAACGTGATACCTGTGGTAATACGAACTGTCTTACTAACGTCTAAGTTAGTAGGTAGGTACGTTACTCATAGATTTGACTCTATCCACTTGGATCTCCTGGGGGATTTATTTGGCCTTTACTAGGATCACCAAATCAGCTGTGAATCCATTATAACTCTAGTCACTAATACTCTCAACTTTACGAATATTTTGGAGCCCAAGCTAACCCCACCCCCTTACCGGTAGGTCAGCTTATAAACCAATGAGGCTCTGGTGATTACAGAAATCGGCAAGTAACTTGGCTAGAACTGTCAGCGCATCTGAGACAATTTTTTGAGTCTCTTTTGCAGTAAAGCAAACATGATTCCAAATATATGATGGCATTCTGCATGGTAAATGAATATAATAATGCACTTTTTGTGAGTCTAAGTGTACAATGCGCGAACTTACCCCAACTACTACAAAACCTTGCCAAGTTAGATGCGGTGCACTGTACCAGGAGATGGAAATAAGGACAACCAACGCCCACCCACCTATAAGACATCGTAGACACAAGTAAAGCTAGTTCATATAAATATACAAATGGGTTGATGCTTATACAACTGCCTAATTAAAATGTAATGAGAGTACCTAGAAGATTTTATCCAGATTTAAACCACGCTTTGTATCATAATTTTCATGTGTTCTCTATATTGTAAGGGTTTAAGTGTACCTATACAAGAATGGGAACGCTCTCCGCCGACGTGAAATACTGATCATGTTTCTGCAACCTACAGGAATCTATTTTCGGCGTAAAAAGCCCAAAGAGTCTATTACAAAATAACTTATCTTTCAAATATTCAACCACATCCCAAACTTTCTATTTATTATATCAGTCAATCAATATATCACATCGATAATATCGTTTTAAATTTCTACATCAATGAGACATTTGGTATTTACACGGGTGAAACCATGTTACGACGTTAGTATTACGATTAATCAATTCATGTTGGTTTATTCGGTTCTAAACTGAGGAAAGGTTGACATCAAAATTGTTGATGATGTAAAACAATTTCGACAACCCATTTCAATGGAAAACGAATGAGAAACATCAAAGTATTTTGCTGTGTAACATAATCATACGTTACGAAATAGAAAATGTTGTAATTGAAAAATAAATAACGCGGATTTTGTGTAAGATTCAAATATATTTACCGTATAATATTGAAAAATGCTAAACTTCTGCATGGTTTTCTGAACGAGTAGATTAATTGAATATATATGCTACCGAACCGACTAAACTAATGACGTTTACAACCACTTACGAACTATACCAGCTTTTTTTATTTAGGGCACGTCAATTTGACTTCACCCCGTCTGATGGTAAGCTGAAGGCAAAGTCTCAGGCAAGAGATTCGCCAGATGCTTTTTCGCCCCGCTTTTTTGTTTGAATGCATGTTGAAAACTAGTATTTATAATTCTACTACTATAGTTACCATTCCTCGCCAAACAATTTAAGCTCCTTATTAAACTTACTTATCAGTAGTTTGTTAGTAGCTGTATATACATTTTAACAACAATGTGAAGGAAGTGCATGGTTTTTATCTTTATCATGTGACGTAATATTTACATGTTCAGCGTAACTGAGGCCACACACGGCGTGCTCGACGTAGATTACAGGCGTCTACACACTAATGTTGTATGTAAGAAATTTAATATTCATAGGAAGTGTTCCGACGATGTGAACATGACTATATACGTGACTTTCTGAAATATGCATGAAAATACTTCTTTTGCTAACTTCAACCGTAAACTTCCGTTATATTATGATAAACGGGGGTCGTAATTCATAATTTTAGTAGGACATAATTTAGCATAACGTCTCATCAAACTTCTAGTTTATTCGAAAATAATAACGTCTTTATTCATACTAGTGATGCTTGAAGTGGAGGTAATTCATACGCAAGTAATTATTTTTATGCATGTATATAGTAAAGATAATATTAATAAGCAAAGGTGTTAAACCTATTTGTATTTTTTATTTTAATTCTATGCATCACAATTGTGATTATTATACATATTATACATACATTTATACATACATTATACATATTATACATGTGAATATTAGGCATATCCGCACTATGCAGTGTGTGTGCACGCGCTTGTCTTATGGTAAGGCGTGTGTCAAACGCATGGTAGTGTTTGTAACGATTATTCTATTTCTTCTTCAAATTATATACTTTAACTGTGTCAAATTTTACGGTATATTCACGCAATTTTCTTAAAACGGTGTACAAAGTTTTCGCTTCACGCATTAATATGCCAAAGGCTGTGTCAATAAATATGATAGAAGTATAAAAAGCCTTATGACTTTAGTAATAAGAATGACAATGTTATGCAAATGTGTGGTCCGAATATAACATTTCTATTCGTGTGGCTAAAATTCCGCCGCGTCAGCAGCACCATGAAGAGCACTAATGCTCATTTTATGACTTTGCCCTTTTTTATGGATATTTCGGATATGATTGTCGACACTCGTAAAATAAGTTGTTATAATATACATAAACGTTTTCATATACCGCTGACGCTCTTGATTACTCAGAAAATACCTAAGGTTAAAACGTATTTCTGTAAGTGGCAAAATCTTAATAAAAACTACACTGACGGACTCATAAACTGCATCAAAGTAATAGACGACTTTGAAATAAATATTTTAACCAAGTATGCATACTTTCTATACAGATTTAAATTGAAACCTCTAGATTGGTTCGTGAACTTTAAAACAGCGTAGGGTCATATCTTTAAGTTTAAGTTTATGTACTGGAAAGGACCTTAAGACTTTTTTTGAAGAAAAAACAGAAATTTAAGAAAAATTGGTTTAATTAAAAAATTGGTTTTAACAATAGACACAAACTTTATGCAAGGGTTTATTTGTGTTTTAATAAGGTGTATTACCCCCACGTGCCCTTATTACGGATTCTAATCGGTTCCGCATAGATTTTATAAGGGTTTTTAAAAGATCTTGCGGAATATTGTCCCATTCTTCTGAAAGTGCTGTTCTTAGTGCTGCCACTGTCGTGGGCGAAGGGTTTCTCGCATATACAGCTCTTTTTAAATTGTCCCAAACATGCTCGATGGGATTAAGATCCGGGCTGCGTGCTGGCCAATTCATTGTACGTATCCCAACCTCTTCGCAATAATGTTGAACTTGTGCAGCTGCATGCGGCTGGGCATTATCCTGCATTAAAGTAAAATTTTCGCCTATGAATCCCATGTAAGGCACCACGTGATCTTCTAATATCTCTGTTATGTAGCGATGTGCTGTCAAACCCCCTCTATTACCGTTTTGACGGACCATGTCTATGAACACAAGTTCTGTTCGCCCGTTCATCGATATGCCACCCCAGACCATACATGAACCGCCTCCAAAAGGAACACGCTCCTCAATGCAACTTTGAGCATATCGCTCCCCACGTCGACGATAGACTCTTCTGCGACCATCTGCACCATATAAACATGTCCTACACTCGTCCGTGAACAATACAGAGGCCCACTGCTCTTCTGTCCAATTCAGGTGATGACGCGCAAATCTTAAGCGAGCTTGTCTGTGAGCTGTAGACAACTTTGGACCATTTGCTGGTCTAAAAGGGGTGATATCTGCTTCCTTTAACCTTCTTCTTATTGTTCGTGCACACACGTTTACTCCACGCACTTCATTAAGCTCGGTTTTGATGTTAACTGACGTGAGGAAACGATTTCGCAGGGAAGTTATAACAATAAATCGGTCATCACGACCTGTGGTTGCTCGAGTTCTGCCTGTACCACGTCTCCTCCTGTAAGAACCTGTCTCTACAAACCTTCTGTATATTCTAGAAACCGTAGACTGGTTTAAATTTAAATTTCTACCAATCGTTCGTTGATCCAAGCCCTCCCGCACCAATGCTACAATTTGTGCCGCTTGTTCGGACGAAGTATCCATATTATGGTTCAAAAACTCTCGATGTGTTAAAAAACTAACCCAACAATTATGCTGGTAACAATAATTCAATTGACAAAACAAAAAAAATCAAAGAGAATCAATTTAAAACTTTGCTATAAATAACACGCAAATCTGATACTACAAGTAAATTTTCTTTTCCCGGCTATATTCATTTGTTTTACTGCAGTTCTATTTTTAAATTTATTTTTTTTTTAAGATTAAGAGCCAGTCTTTCCATATTTATATAATTTAATCTAAAAAGTTTGCATACTTATTATAAAAAATCCTTTTAGAGTAAACCTGAACTTTGATGCAGTTTATGAGTCCGTCAGTGTATAAGTAGTAAAGAGTATTGTCTCTGAAAGCCTTTGCTAAAACACAATATACTATGTGAAATAATTTACAAGCAACCTCATCAATCTCGTATCGAAAAGGATGAGTCTGCATGTGTTAAAATATTTTCGATAAGCTTGTTATTGAAATTACTTTATGTACCTACGGTTTATTGTACACGTTGTCGTATGTCGTCTTCAACTTAGTCAATAGGGACAGGAAATCAATATTATTTTTGTATGAAGCTGCTCCAGATTACTTCTCTACTATTTACAATAGTTTCACTTATCTTGGGACTCGACGAGCTTCATGTTGTTGTATTCATGATGCTGATCACGATGTGGTAATATAAGTATGGATGGAAAGAGTCCCAAGTAAAAATATATTAATGTAATCTTAGATAAATTGAAATACACACAACGATGGTTAAGGTCAAACTAACACATGAAAACCAAATGTTACCGTAAAACAGGCAAAAGACATTCACAATACAATTAGTAAATATTAATTTGTATAGGTACAACCATGTAATGACACAACATACTCTACATTGTTAATGAAAGGTACTAAGTATGAAACTCAATAACTCCAGGTGTTTTCTAATGTCGTATGTTACGAACAGGTATTCCAAGGACATTTTTACATATCCAAACATTAATCGTTAACTTCTTTTATACATATTTCGATTCTCATAAGCGCGATTGGATTTCCTTTCATCTTGTATTCATATGCTTTTAGTTGTTTAAATATTTTGCAAATACGATTTCGTGCGGTTAGAGATTCAAATTCGAGCATTGTTTTATACAAATTTATTTTTGTAATATGTTTCAGCATGTCTAACGTAAAATTTGCTTATGTTTTTGCTCTATTCTTTTAATTTAGCAGACAACCGTTATTAATTCAGGAATATTTTAAAGAAAAACTTTCATAGCGAAATACAATTCGTATTTTTAACAATCCTTGTTTGGAACGGATTCTGATTGTGACAGAAACAAAAAAATTGCTGCATACATTTTGCACGAAGCCGGTGCGAGTGGTATCGATATTTTTGCAAAATAAATAGCATCAATTCGGAGTATGGCAATATTTGCAGGTATATTCGTTAAATAATAAATCGATATGGATACCCTTGGAAAGGTATTGCTAATTTAATTAATTCTCAATATTATTTAAGTTGCAATAGATAGAAAAGTTATATTTGTTGAACGCAGATTTTTAAAAATATAAACCATATATTTTATTGATGAAATTGTTAGCAAATTTTAGCTAGCTTTGTTTTCATGGTATACTGTTTTATTGTTAAACCCACGAAAGTTATTACATTCGGCTATTATCGTTTACGTTGCCGAGATTAATCATCAGTTTTTACACAATTATTGACGACATCAAAGCACACGAATGAATATGTATAATAAAAGTTTACGAGCAGGAGTTAGGTGACATCAGGGACAAATTGGTACCTGGGGAGGTCGAGCGCGCTTTGAACGTCGGTGCGATCATGACCGTCTCTGTAAATCAATCAAAACTATTCAATGAAATGAATTATTACATCGATCACTTAAGATTAAGAAGCAGTTGTCACACTAACATTTCTAGTAATTTGCATCTGTCGTAAATTCAAATTTAATTCAGATTTGAGGTGGACTTCTTCAGTCTAAAATTAATAGATAAAGTTAGTGTAGCAAGTGCTATAGATGTTCATCATCAGAAATAATATTTAAACGATTTTATAAATTACTTTTCGTTGGTAAACCAACCAAACATCCATACAAAATAAAAAAATACTAAACTAATGCTATCTCACCAACCAAACAACTAAAGCTACGGAAAAAAAACAAATGAAGTAAATGACGGGGGTTTAACGATTCATAAATCGAGCATAATGAAGAAAAATAAACATTTCAAATTCACATAAAAGTTTGTAAAGTACGAGTATAATAAAAAAGACAAGATACATTTCGGTTGTTGCCCAAATATTATTAGATATAACCTTAAGTACCTAAACGTAATCTACTTACAAGATACCTATCATGTTACCCTATATCAACACTAAATCTCACTATCAATCTCTTTATAATCAATCCCGCATTCATTTTATTTACACTTGAACTAACATTGACTTATGAAATTTATTTGACTTTACTAGACACAAATACGTCCCGAATATTAAAACCATAGATGCATAGTATATGTAAACATTCATTCAAGTGGAAAGAAAAATATGAAAGTAATAAAACAGCAAAAAAGTGTGCGCTACGAAAAGGAAATTCTTGTTACATTTTAATGTATATACGTATTTGTGTCTGCGAGATTACTAGGAGTGAGAGAAAAAGTGTTTATGTAAACTGCTACAGTAAGTACTGAGCTAAATTGTAATTATGTTTGTAGTATGTTATCGACTTTACGTCACTACGCGTATTGCTATCTACACACGCTGACTTTAAGTAAGGCCATTTGGATTTCATTGTTCGCGTTATCATATTCCTATAATTCAACAGTAAGGGTTTCGCCGAGCATAAAATACAATTGGAATATAAATAGTAAAAGCGATAAGGAGAGGCAATGGGGTGAAGGTGAAGGATGTGGGTCAACCGGAGTTATATGTCACCCGAGAACGATGCTAAACTAATATTGAATTAACGCGTTTGGAATAATTGTGGAGAAAGTTTAGTGTACCTACGTCCCCAGCCATTTATCAGATACCACGTTATTAGCAACTGTTAAAACTCAGTTCATTACCACCACTTTATGTATTTAGGGCTCGGTAGGTAAACTAAGTGGAACCTTCGTTTGGTCCACTCAACTATCTGTTTGCTTTTGTGCCCTCGTATTTATCATAACGGCGTGTTCCTGTTTCATCTACTCTGTTATTTTGGATTGAAAATACAGGTGAAATATCCAATGTTCATTCGTTGTTTTTTTTATTACATTTTGTTGTGTCTTGTATTGAGAATGAATGTATTGTGCAAAGAAATATATTTTCATTTGAATACACGCGTACGACTGTAAAGAAAAGTTCATGACTATACAGGGTGTAAGGGAAACATTCCCGAAACCGAAGGCCTTTTCGAAGGATTTTTTTTTTTGCATTATACACTCTTTATCGTATCAGTTAAGTTGAATAAAACGAAAATTTAAAAAAAACCGTTACTGCAAAAAAACAAGTGGCGCCATCTTGCGAGTACATGTTTTTCAGGATTTTTTTTGTTTCATTTAGTTTTACTATCACGATGGAGAGTGAATAACTATAGTTAAACAGTATTAAAAAAAAGTTGCGTTGCCGTCATTTTTTAATACCAATATGCTGTGTACCAAGGAGTACTACCTGGGGCCTTCGGCTTCGGGAGCCTTCCCCTTACACCCTGGATTATTAATGTGTCTGTATTGTATACAGAATATTCGGAAAACGGTCCCGAAGTTGAAAACGTATAGTAGTGCTGCGGGTACACCACATATTGGCATACAAAAAATATAATTTGGTAATTTTCTTATTTTTCCCCGTTCCAGAAGTTGTAAGCGAGTGTTTCGCTAAAACCTTGAATTGTAACTTTAAAATTGGTACATATTTTATGTCACTTGGTGTACATATGTCAGGAAGAGATGACTGCAGTCATGACAAGAACAATATTTTCATTTCATCTTGGAAAATTGTAGTTCAGACAAAATATATCAGTTCTGAACTATGCTTACCGATCTATCAGGGATATCAATGCGTTAAATTTGATAAGAATGGTAAATCAGTTCACCAGTGTTGCCATTGGCAGCGGTTGGTCCGTGAAATCGAATTGGCTCACAGTCAGAGCCGAAAATAAGTAGATATAACATAATATTCGTTGAAACGAGAACCCGATCCTCAGTTGCAGGTGTGACAGAATGAATCACATACAGTGTTAGCATAATTCGCCACAACAATGTTCCTAATTAAAATTTCAAAAAGAAATAACAAGCTGTGAACATAAATAAATATGTGTTGTGAATGAAATTATATTTTCTGTCGAAATTATAAAATATTGACTCAGTGTCGATTATTCACCGAAATCGGACATGAAAATCCTAACCACATTCAATAATTTGAGCAGATATATATCATCAATGATCATCACAATACCTACTTTAAACTTTATTTTAAGTCACGTATTACCTAAATACATAATAAACCATGATTGGAATTAACAAAATAGAACGACGACGTTGTAAAGTCTTAAGTAAAAGGCTTACTTCATGATTACAAATTCGAAGAGTCTTAGCAGGGCTTACAGATTTCAGCTTAAGACTTCATGAATCGAATTTTAAATCTAGTTAAAATTTGCTTCAGAAAGACATTGCGACGATTGCGATTGCGATTCTATTTTTCGTTTCTGAGTCTAGTTTGCTAATGATGACAATTCGAGGTTTATACAGTCCATTGAGAGAAAAACTTCCGCCGTATTTGTCACTATAATTCATTTGGTATAGGAATTATTTTTATGAATCAGGGCGCGTCACCACACATGAGTGAGCGCCGCAGACGCAGCAAATGGAGCCCAGATCCTGTGCAGTGTGTGAACGGGCCGCACCCGTCGTTACATACAATCAAACTATCTGCTTCATGGCAGCTTGTGTATACGACATGAATGACTATTAGTTGAGACTGTCACTACTGTATTGACCAAGTAGATTTTAGAACGTGTGAAATTGGAAGTCAAACATTTTTACGTATCTTCTCACGTACTAAAAATCGACGGGTGCAAAGTAAATAAAGTCAACTACAAATTCACGATTTTCTTTTTATTGCATTTTCGTACTAATCAAATAAGACTCCACAACCTGGCATATTTGGTTTTGGAAATTTCATTATATTTCAATGAATTTTTAAAAGTATAAAAAGCCATCTACACTCAATTTTGCAAATAGTACGAAGGTAATGCGACCAAGTAACGTTGGTCGTTTTTGCGCGGGGCGCGGCGGCGGACTCCGAGCGTACACAAAATGTCATCAGGCAGTTGACTTACTTGTCACCGGCGCGCATACGTTATAAGTTTTTAAAAGCTTTTATGTATATCGGCAACTATTTTAAGGTGTGCTTTTAATTTCTATTTGCATTACTCTTTAAACGCACATACGACGCATTAACGACCATCTGCCAGTTGACTCTTTCTACTTCGCGGTCAATTAAATTTACGTCGGTTAACTTTATACAAAGTATTTATCACGTAGTAGAATTTTCTGTTTAATAAACGACCTTATAAAAAAGAAACTGAAAGTATTGTTACTGCAATTATATTCGCATGATGATTTTGGGCCACTAAGCCAGTTTACAAAATGTTGTTATGAAAGTACTAAGCATAAAACGTTATCTGCAAAATTACTTTCTGCAGTGGATATTTTATAAATATATATTTATTTATAAGTGGTCTGAGAACAATTGAGATCAGTAAAAAAAAGAAAAAAACTATTTATACACGATATTAAAAGTCCCGAGCATATACGACCAGCTGGTAGTTGGCTCAGTTAGCGTTTTATAAAGTTCGTTGTAAAAACGGCTATCTACAAAATCTCCTAAATTATTAATAAATTAGCTTAATTAACTTAATATAAAAATAAATAAGAGTATAAATAAATTATGATAAAATTTTCAGAAATATTGGCCCTCATTAAGAAAATAATACACTTTTTCGTTCTTTTCGCTCTCCTGTAAAGTTGCTATTATGCAGATAGTTCTTTTTACTTTGCACCCGTCGAAATATTTCATTGAAAATATGTAATCTTTATTGAGGTGTAGTTAATTATTTTAAAAATTGAAAGTGAACCCTTACATTATTTTCTTTTGTTGTAATTTTATAGCACATGTATATACTCTGAAGCAACAGGACATCGGCTGCTTTTTTCCAGATTGGTGAAATATTATAGCATCACAGAGAGAAAAGTAGAAAGATTTGGGGTAATCCTTTGCCCCACAGCTTTGACTCTACTGGCTACTTTCTACGGTCTTCTGTCAAAAGGTTTTAGTTCACATAGTACGGTGGCCCTTAGGCCAGTAGGTATTTATAAAGAATTATTAGATAAGAAGGTTTCTAAATGCCTTGACCATTAAAGAAATGTGTAATTCTTTTCCAACATGCACTCAGACCTCGACGTCAGATATTGGTATGTGACCGGGGATCGAATTTGAATCGCGAGCGTGTTACGCCTATAGATAGACCACTCCTACGTCACTGCTTCCTTTTAGTGAACAAGAATTTATTGAAAGTCATGTGTGATATGTATTCATTGATAATGTCCTGCATAATCTTTATTATAATTATGAAGATTTTTGGCTGTTTTTAAATCTCGTTCAAACGACTGAACCAATAGTACAGGAATAAATTAAAGTCTGGACTAAAACATAGGCCATCCTTTCTTCCTGAAACAGTTGTGGACACAAGATATAATAACACACAGATAGAGCCAGAGGTAACAGCTAGTGTTATCCTTACTGTTGCTTGTGCTACCTAAGTGTGGATACTAAAAAGTGATGATGAAGAGAGTTTAGCACTTTTAATTTAAGACAATCCACCGTAACAGGTATTGTATGTATAAGAAAATGTTAAATGGTTTGAAAGTGGCACTAGTTAATGGAAAATTAAAAAGTGAACGTTTATCATCGTGTGGACATACCTACTATGAGAAGATATGATAGTAATATTTAAAAAAAATCCAAAGTATGAGTAGAGGCCTTAGGAGCTGAGGTCGGCTCAAAAAAGATGGATGGATTGTAAAAAGAAGATATGGCAAAGAAGGAACTGACTGAAGAAATGATATCTGATAGGAATGTATGAAGGAGAATGACATGTTGCGCCACCCCAAGTAATTGATACAAGGGCAGGGAGATGATGGAAACAGATATTAAATAAATTTTCTCATTAATCCAGTGTTAACTTACATTAACTTAGTTTCAAGTTATATTCAGCAAGTTTAAGGAAAAACATTTTAAACTCGGTGCGGAGACAGTCGTGCACGTATAAAGGTAACAAATCGCTGGCGGCAATTCAACGTAATCCATACAAGACAGCTAAATCGTATTTAAATCCTACGAAGATAGATTACCAATTTTATGTAATTTAGAGTGACGTTCGATCGATCGACCTATGACTTGGATGGTAATGAAAATAATGTTTTAATATCGCTTTAATGGCTTGTATTTAAGAGCGCGTTATATGCTTCGGTCCAGTTTCTATTGACTTTTTTTTTCTTATCTTTTGCGGGAGCGTTTGCCATCTGACCGTCTTCGGGAGGAAAGCCTACGTCAGTGCCCAGCTCGATAAGATTAACTTATGCCCCTAAGATTTTGTTGGGGTCCTGTTACACCGCAGAGTATGAAAAGATCGGTGTTTATGTCTTAGCGTTTATCGATTTAACCTTATCTTATCTCTATTCATGAAACTGAATCACTATAACACGTATATACAGATACGATGCGTATACCTAGCTTCTAAACGACTGAACCAATTTGGGCTAGGATTGTATAAAACAAAATAAACAGTATCTTTAAGGCGAAACTAGATTGTTCAGCTAATATTACAAATATATTCGTGCTGCAAAACGTATACTTGAAATTTACTTCGCAGTTGTTAATTTTCACCAGAAGCAATTCTTGAAAACAAATATTTTTGAAGAACTTCCTCTCACGTCATCTATATTAAGAAACCATCATCGGTTCGTTTGGTCTAAATTAACTCCTAGGTGCAAAATGTGTAAAAATAAAGGCATTACACATAACAGATGCCAGAGTCGGAATAGCCATGATGTAACATGCGATCTAATGAATGAACTGGCTCATTACAACAAGTGGGTTGAATTAAGGAAACAGTTATTTAACATCAGTGTGAGCGATCGAAAATTTTGTTTGTTATTATATTACCGAAATCATGACGCATTGTACAGTAGTACTATAAGCGATGGTTTTGGTAGGGTGGTATGTTTTATACTTGTAACAAACAACGGTAAAGGAAGAGTAGGGTTCGTGGCTTAGCTCGCCAGTGTTGGACGACCATGAACGAGGCACCCGAATCCAAATTTGAATTATTTTTGCTTTTGCCCAATCCTGTTTGGTATTGATCGACTGGGTTAGTTCTAGAATGAGTGCCTGTTGGAAGCATTACGAGGTTAAGCAATATTGGCTGGGTCAGTTTTATGATGGGTGATAATTTTGAAGGTTTAATAACCTCGATGAAGGATACCAAGGCTAGTTGTAAGAGATGAAAAGTATGAAAAAATATGCATTTTGTAAATGTTTACATTAATTGATAACTTACGTTTAATTGTACGTTTGTTTTTTATCCCTAAGGCACACAACTACTTTCATTTATAACTTGTTTCATAATAATACCTAACCCTGGAATTAATTCTTTTATACAGTACTAGCAGCAATAATATAATTTCCAGCGTGAAACGGTTTAAGCGATAACAATTGTGGTATCTGCCCTGTAATTAAGTTTTAATACCTTTGGGCGTAAGAAATACAGTAATAGCTTTATCTAATAGCCCGTACCTCCACATTGAGCCAGAATATTTATTAGGAGACTATGGTGTTTCCAACAAAGTTGTTTGCTTTACAGTTTCATACTTTCACGTTACTTTATTTTAAATGAGTCATATTACGTAACGACGTGAGACATTATCATCATCATTTAAACGTATTTTCCTGATTGCATCGAAGTCAAGGTGAATTTGGTCCTCAGTGTCCACCTTCCGAATTTTCCTCCACACGACTTGACGTCCATGATAGTAGTATTATTCGCACGTATATCACTCTAACGACGTTAAGCTAGGGATTTCCTGGGCCTAGTGACACCTTTGTTAGGGGCGTTTGGTATAGCCTTGCGGTTCGAGTATGAGAGTATTTTGAGGGAGAGTAAATTGATTAAATTTCCAAAATTAATTATATTGCGTTTTGAAAAATCAATGTCGAAAGAAACGTTTTACTCAGTGTCCTACAACTCTGCAGTCGTTATACAATACAACGAGTATAAAATGACTGTTTAGCTGCGGTTTAGGAATTTCTCCAATCGAATGGATCCAAATTCAAACGGGAATCCTTTTGTGTTCTTCTCTCTTTGTTCTGCCTTTGTTCGAATGAATGTGTCCGTACACCACCAACACCTAGTAATTTTTTTCTCAAAAATTCTGATTTTGAAATTTGTAAGTTAGTGGATTAATCGTGACTGTGATGTTACCTACATATTATATATAATAGAATAATACTTATGGATAAAGTTATTGAATGTCTTGACTCGTGAATGAAATGTGACTCATTCAATAGAGCAATGCATGAAACTGGACTCGGTTTTAGATTAAGAAAAAAAACCTAATCTATGTTTCCAAATATTTTGGTGAATTGTATTTCACATTATGGTATATTCAGTTAATTTTCTTGTTTGAGATTTCATTAACAGTTTTCGCATAAATATATCGAGAGTAAAAACTGTACATGAAAACAAAAAAGATCTTCAGGGTAGTCGATAATTGATGTATTTTAAAGAAATTTCCGACTTCATAAGTCACTGTGGTACCTACACATTTTAATAAAAATATATTAGTACTTATCTGAAATGACTAGTATTCCCCTTATGTCTAACCAAAATTGCTTCTTTTAGAATATGTTGACGTCTGTAGTTAATGAACAGGATTCGTACTAGAAGCTTTCGATCCTAAGATCAAGTCCTTGATAATTTGGTTACCGACTACTGAAGTGTTGAGCAGTATCGTTTTACTTAGACAGATTCATTAGTCATTTATATTTACTTAGTTATTGTTTGTTGCATTTATATTTCATTGAAAACCTTTCGAGGTAGAGTCGCACGGTGAAGCGATAATTGATTACTTGTTAATCCAAAGTATTCACGACATAAAGTTTTTAATTAATGAACGGTGGTTAGCTAAAATGAACTGATATAATCTTTAATTATTCATATATCTTTTTATTTAATAAAATGTCGTAATAATACTAATAAAACATGTCAAAATTAATACAAAATATATCCGTGAATATTTCGTAACCGCCCTGTATCATTTCCGGCGCAAAGGTGCCCATGATGGTGGCCGCGTTCCCTCCTTGAATCGCAGTGGTCATTCTTTGCCTCGAAACGAGCAGAAGCGGGAGTCACCGCCTTGGTTGTGGAAGCGGTCAATTTACGCGTTTCACCTCTTTGTCTTCAACCCTCAACTACCCATAGTTTCCACCGCAATGAGCATAAAATAAGTCCACAATTTTTTCTTTATTGACATTATTGCATACATAAATATATAAAACAGTTGCTTATTTGCCACCTTACTATAAAACATGTTAATGGGTACGCGAGCATAGATAGGTAGGTAATTATAAAATTGAATTATTTCGAATTGACTGACATTTTATCCAAGTTATTCTGACCGTGGTTACTGGTAGACTGCTATTCATATGTATTCACATCTTTATTATAAAAATGTACATTGACTGCTACGAATTAATCCCACCTCTCCTTTTCTACACAGCACGAAACGCGCAGGACTCAGATGATGACTTAATGGTGGGGCAGAGGCACCATTAAGTATTGGAATTCCTTGCCAGCGCACGTGTTTCCTTCTTCCTACAGTCCCGGGTCCTTTAAGCGGGGCGTGAAAAAGCATCTGATGTGGCCGTCAAGCTGAGCGCCACCATTGTAATACTGTACGTGTTTGTAATGGTGACCCCCTTTCCTGTGACTTTGCCTTCAGCTTATCATCAGGCGAAGTGAAGTCAAATTGAAGTGCCATAAAAAATAATACTTGCGACAATCGATAAAAGGACTTACTACCTGACCCTCACATTTACTACTAGGTACTCGTATTGTACAATATCATTATCTCCCTGGGTTGGGCTCAGGAAATGGAACAACAGACACTTCGAATGCTTAATATTCAGCCCGAACAAGTTAGACAAGAAGCCGACCCTGATTTTGACACATCTTTATAGGTTTGGTATTTTAATGTAAGCAAATGAGGCATAGAATAAACACTATTATTTTAAATAACTTATTAGAACATTGAAATACATGTTTTAAAATATAGATTACCTTTAATCTATTAACCTTAACGACCATGAAACCAGTAAAATAGGAAGCTTTAGTATTAAGAGATTTCTATTCAATAATCTGAGTATTGAGACAGTTTGGAAGGATTAAGTGGTAGTTGTTAAGTGTACTCTGGTGAACGATGGTATGAAAAAATCAATTGCTGTTCCTTTGTCCCGCTAAAACTCGAGAACGGCTGAGCCGATTTAATTTATTTTGGTTTTGCAGTGATTGTCGTACCTATTCCAAAGAAGTAAAAAAATATATATTTGTGAGGAAGAACGAGAACGAATTTGCATGCGGCGAAGTCGCGTGTATAATAAATTAAACAAATAGCCTAGTAAATAGGCACCCATTTTTGTATTGAATTTTAAAATTAGTTTGTATACCTAGTGTCTTAAAACCTTAATTAATGTTAATGATAGGAAAACGGAGCTCTCTAATGAAAACCTAAAATAGTATCCGTATTGACTTTCTTTATTAGCAAGACTTGTATTGAACAATGCGTAATCAATTAATACTAATGATTGGAAGTACATTATGTTTGCGTATAGTCATCATTCTCTGAACCTTTGCCCGACTCAGTTGGGGTCGGCTTTCCAGTCTAACTGTGATGCGGCTGAACTTCGATATTTTGCGTGAAGCGACTGCTATCTGACCTACACATCCAATGATCCAGTGATAAATGCGATATCGAAGTTCAAAGTTAGGCTGGTTGGACTTTTGAAGGCTTCAACTACCTGTAACGACTGCCATAGGTGTTCGTATGGTAACCGGGACCGACGGCTTAACGTGCTCGCCGAGGCACGACCTATGTTTGCGTATAGTGTTAGACAGAATTTGTTACTGTTACAATGTATTACAAAACAAAACTAGATGTTCTTATAAAAACATTATCAAAGCTTGAATTGAATGTGTTATCTGTGTACTACTCGTACCTTTATCTAATCTTCCTATAATCTCTAATAGAGCTAATTTATATTGGAATCCAATTGTAAAGGCCGGAAGGTATAATTATAGAAAACTGTGTGCAGAAGACGAAGGTAATAAATACATGCAAACAAATCTTTTTCATTGGTAATATTGCAGACGGATGAATATGGCGTTACTCAAATCTGTACGTATCTTATATTGACATGTCTTGCTAAATGCACCCATGTGGTATTAACGTAAATTATTTAAACAGTCTACATACATCATCCCCCAAATATCCCTCTGGCGTATATAGTATTATACATAATTTCTATAAATATCAGAACAGTTAGGTTCTAAATTATATTTTCAATACATTAAGTATATCAGTTAAAATAATAGTAATAAGTATTGAATCTGTCACCGGACCCATGACAAAATTGAGTGATCACCGTATTTGAGCAGTTAGATGTATGGGGGACACGACATCGTCACTCCACCCCTGGGGTATACGCATAGACAACATTACGGAGGAAACCTCACGCCGCACCGGCTTTGAAAACTTAGTACGTATTAACAAGTTGTTTGACCTCCATGTTGGTATTTCTATAGTATATCCATAATAATTATCTAGATTATTTCATCAACCAAAATTATATAATATATGTAAATCAATAAATATGTAAATGATTTGACCGTTTGATTTCTGTGTGATGTATAAATAAAATAGAATAAAAAAATACTTAATCTATTCCTTTATTCAATATAGAAATAGTTAAAGCTATTTATTTTACACGCTCTGCACCTAGAGGGTACCTAGGTAGGTATAGTAAAAAAGTGTGCTACAATAATCTGAAGATGTTCAGTATTATTTCGCACTACCATTGATGACTACACACACAGTTGTCACTATTTCTATGACACGAATAGTCATAATTTGTATAGGATGTAGCAAAGAGGGTTAAAACCCTATGAGGGTAACGATAAGGCCCTTGACTTTAGTGTATTCGGTAGGCTTGTACCAAAATGCATAGCATCTATTCAATGTTCTCCGATAGCACATATTTAGTGAACACAATTCAGGTATTAACGACATAAACGAAGCTTCAATGAAATGGTACTAGTGCAAATGGAACAGTTCTAGTGTGGTTAAGTATTACCGCATTTAGGTCAGCAGGGGAATGATCGATTATAATGTCACACACCTTTGTGTCCCGAAAGCAAGGTAAAACTTTTATGAGAAGTCAGTAGCCTCAATTAACAAGACAACTTTTCCGTAGGAGTGAGAAGGCCACTGTGAAAAGTATTACGTTCAAAGAATGGAGGCGAATGTTATATGAAAACAAGACTAGTAATGTATTACGCTCGATACTGGTTGATAATTACTAAACTTTTGAACAAACATCAACCACCTATACTTTGAATAGACTCTGTATAATGAATTTATTCATATAAAATATCGATCATATCAAATTCACTAAATTAGTTTGTCCAGGACTGCTAAGCTGTCGGGATCAGTTTATAGATGGATTCTGAATGCCAACATGCTGACTTGCGCTTAAAAAACTTGTAGCGAGTAACATTTTGAGCCCTATATTATCATGACTCTAATTTTTGATACCATTAAGTTCACGATATCCGAACAAATTCTATTTTTAAAAGTATTCTGTAGTTCAATACAGAGTTAAATTGCCTCGCATTTAGCTGATCGATCTTGAATACAAATATACGAATAGTGTGTTGCAGGCGAAAATACACACTCTCAGATGCTATAAGATTTGGTTGTAGCGCCAGCATAAAGTAGGTATCTAAAGAATCGGTAGCCTCATTTGGCTCCCCAACCGGATCTGGTGGAAGGTATCTGTGGGGACTTTTCGTACTTTACTTAAAAAAATGCTTCAGTTGACATTTTCGTCTTAAAACGCCGCTCTGATAGCGAAGAAAAAATACAAAGCGCCACGCAGGACTCGTACCAAGAAACTGGTATACCGTGTCCTCGCATCGTTGTCCTGCAGATTTCATTTTTTATATCACCCAGCTGATAATATACACTTAAGATGCATTCACATGCCTGACCATCTGTTACAAATACAAAAGTATAATATCGAAATGATTTTGATTGATTAATCTTCAAACGAAATACACAAATGCAAAGTACAAATACAAAATGATGCTAGTGAATGAATTTTCAGCCTTAAATATTTAAATAGCAGTCGCAACAGGATGTATTTTTGCAGTTGGTTTATGCAATCCGATTAAATTTCATCACTTGTGCCAACAAAAGGAAAATATAAAACTAACTACTCGTGCCAATATTGACCGCTGAATTCAATTTATTGTATCTATTGTCTTATTTTTCATCGGTTTTTCATTTTCATTGTTCCGTATGTCAAGTGTCACTATTTGGGCAGTGACAATTTCCGTTACTATCAAAAGTTTTTATTTTAGTTATTTAGATGTTTAAGTTCTCTGTTATTTCTCTTTAATATAATATTATATATAAGTATTTTAAAGAAATGAATAATTTTGAATGCATAGTGAACTATATTATAATTTGAATGCATAGTGATACTGGTAAAATGGTAACCTAGATAGATAATAGGTTCTTCCAACATCCAACATCATAATATGGGACAGACAGTGAATATCTTTGGCAAAATTTGGATATCAAATAGACCGCCTATTTTATGTATTTTTTATATTATGCTTAAGCCTAATAATATAAAATTACGCAGACCTAGGACACAAATAATGTGATATACACAATAATATATATATCATCAAACTATCAGGTAACAGCTGGAACGGAATCAGAAGTTCTGACAGAACAGCTAGCAAGAAATAAATAAATGTGAATAAAACTTGTTAGCCATATAAATTACAACATGTCGTAAAAAAAATTAAGAGTCGCACTATCCATATGTTATGTCACGCATCGTACCACTACCAGTCGGCAGCGTCACTATTAAACATAGATTAACAACCTTAAAAGGCTGATCAATGTGCCATATGTGGATTCACAATTACTGCCATAAACGACCATATAATTTGATTACGGCGGTACTATATATGATGTAAAAGTCATCGGGCAAAGGCGCTAGAGATTAAAATTGATTACCGTGAAAATCAGGGTTACGTTTAACACCTACACTTGAAGTGGTAACGAATAGACACCTACGCTTTGGAATTTGGATAGTGAGTATAAGAATCGTTCTTGAAAGAACAATTTGTGTAACATACCGGGTAGGCCAAGAGTTCGTTAACATTTAAATCTACCACCCTGCGCAAACAACAGTCGCTCGGGGCGCGGAAAGGGGTTTTTCAACCGGGTCGTCTCTTGGAATTTTTTCGTCATAAATCGTTTCACGGGGTCGTAATGCGGTTACTGTGTGAAGCAATTTTACTAGAGCAACAATTTGCTCATTACTGCGAGACACTTATTTCGCATTGAATACGATTTACACAACCTAAATCAGTGTCTGGGTGCTTCTTTAATGAAGAAATGGATGGACAACATACTAGAGACGGGATCTACGCCAAACCGGTGGCGGTGCCCCATGGACTTCTCAGAGAGAAAGAGAATGTGAAGCAATATGATATTTGGTCGGGCGATATTCTACGTCTACCCAAAAGTTCACATCTATCCTCAAAAGACTATTTTTATGGGGTTATTTAAAGAGCAAAGTCTACTTATACGTACGTACGTCGGACGTTTTATTTACTAATTAATTATACCGCATTAGCTTTCTTGAATAATTTTAAAAAATGTAGGTACCATTCGGTTTTTTGTACTATTTGTTCAAATGTTAACAAATCCATGGCCCTTCCAGTAAAATAGTATTTAAATGTCAATTTTGCATAATATTTTACTAAATATACCTACAGAAAATGATGTTCAGTAAATTGTTACGTTTTAGCAGAAGATTCAGTAAATCAATTACATCAATTAGTGAGAAAATATTATTTACTGTAGATGTCAAAACCGTTTAATTTCGCTTATAAAGGTAAACCAGGTTTGCGTTACATTGCCATACATTGGGAATTTCCTCAAAAAAGGGCTTATTGCACCAAAGTTAATTTTTCCATTAGTTTAAAATAGTAATGCCCTTAATGCCTGCACCTAAAATGGGAATGTAAGTCGGGCCAAAAACTCTAAGACATGGCTACTGTCCATGAAATAATTCGACGATAAACCCAAGTACAAATATTATAAATTTAACAATGAATAATGAAATTGTACAATCGCGGCAATAACCTCCGAAAAAAAAAACTAAGATACTAGTAGGTATATCTGAACAATCCATTTGATAGGCATAAGGCGTAACAAAATGTTATCCTTATAAAGATTATAGTCCGCCTAAAGTCAATAACAAAGTAGGATTATATTCGTTCTGGAATTAAATTAATCATCAGAACGTAGGTACCTATACATTAAGTTTGGATAGGGATTATCTGAGTGTGTGTATATAATGGCCGCGAGCATCCGCAGCGCTGGGCGTAGTCCACGTGCTGAGTCCCTGACCTAAATACTTGGATGATGGTCTTGTCTGCATACTGTGTTATTGTTTACATTATAAACTAATATAAAGACTGCTACCGGAAATCTGCCTAAAATATAGACTTATCTGTAGTTTGTCAAAATATTTTTTGGCTTTAATTTACAGTACCAACAGACCGTAATTTTAGTTTCATCTGTCTCGAAGCTTTATAAATTTGCAATATTAATAGATTTAAAACAAAATGTATAGACTTATCTACGACACTTGATTAGATTGCATTTAGTAAGATGAACATTTAAATAATTACGCTATACATGTACGTGAATTTGTAAAGCAATTATGTATAATTTACTTTTAGAAACAGCTAATAAGCTACAACTGAGATGTCCCTGTTACCGACTTAAGACCATTTAAAGCAACAATCGCTGCCAAAGACGATTATTTTGCTGGAGGTAAGGACTTAATTTAATAAGGTATTGAGAATTTGTACTTCTCTGTGAAATTGTATTTAATAGAAAGGAAATATCTTTGACACAAAAAACGATATTACGGAAAAAATTGCCCGTGATTGTCTGAATGTACCTACATTAATTTTTACACTTGTAACGGAAGCACGTAATATTTGGGATGGTAATGAACATTAATTTCCCAAATGAGAGTAATCATGAAACGAGAACAATCCGTTATCTGTTCGATTGTAGGAGTATACTAATTAGTTTGTATGTATTTGTAATTTCATAATTATATGTGTGGTTCTGATTTCACCATTCAACAGCGTTAATAGCTATTAAAACATCACAATATATTCAGTTTCATATCTATATATATATTGTTTATTTTGATTTAAAACTAAAAAAATAATTCGATTACTATTTACGTAACGGTGGTCTTCATTCTTTTTTTGAGAATTGCTTATATTCGTTGCTGGAGCATCTGCCTGTGCCAGAGTTTTGTACATTTGGAGTACGTTAGTATTTGTTCAGGAACCAGAAACTAACTAAGAACATATTACATACATACATACATATGCCCGTATTCCCCGCAGGACTAGGCTAGGTGTATTAAACACCCACATTTCGCCCACTATAATTTTCGGTCCCACGTACCTAATAGGGGGCGAGCCTATTGCCGCCAATCGGGCATTTTAAAAAAACAATGGGTATGCCAAAAATGAATTCCTAACCGAAAATGTTGCAGCTAAATAAGCTAAACAAATTTGGAAAAAACATTTTGAACCGATTTCTTGCTATGCTATGCGTGTAAATCGCAAGGAAATTAATTACGTGCTTAGCCGCTCAAGCACTGCCAATTACCGTCTTGGAGAGTATCAGACAGAAGACATTATAACTACTCTATAATATATAGTCCAATCGTGTAGTCTCAAAAGCAAGTATTACACATTGAAGTGGCAAACAAACACAATCAACAGTTGAATAAATTTTACAATCTGAATTAAATACGACCTCAAAAGCGAAAACCGCTGGATAAACTAGTATTTTACCATTAGAAACTCAATGATTCATACACATAATATGATTATATTTAGTGCGTAATTGTCAGGGATTTTCCTATAAACTATGCAGAAATACGTGAGTCAGGCTTTATAAAAACTAGCTATACATTACTTACATAATAAGTTCTTCATTAGTATTAAATAATTCTACTATATATATATAAGGCACGAGTTTATTCTTTAAGTCTGATATCTGACCCTTTTGTCGAGTCATCTATGGTATATGTGCGTACGTACATGGTTGTTTGCATTATAAACGGACTGTTAGTTTGATTTGGTTATTTAGGGCTGGGTCAATATATAAAAATAATGATCAAATAGATGATTTGTAAATTACTAACCTAACAACTAGTAAATATCTAACAACGAGTTTGTGTTGTCTTTAAAAACTCTCTCTATGGTATCCCGGATATCCCTGGTAGTGAGACCATTTGTATACATGTCACCCTCCATTATGCTAAGCGTCTTCTTGAGTCTACCGTTCCTACATACAGGGCCCCGCGAGGGCACTATTGTCAGATATTTATTATATGGTATATAAGTATTTATTATATGATATGGTAGATGGTAGATATTTATTATATGATAGCCTGGCAGTTTCTGGAAAACGTGAACGCCCCATTGGAGGCGACTCTTCCGTGTTTTATCTACAAAGTCATGGAAATAACGGCATTTTCATCTCCGTGATATTGTAGATAATATACAGAAGAGCGTATGTCGCTCCAGCAGCAGTTAGGCTTCTATCAGACAGGCTTAATGATGATTTTATATACCTGCCTTTTCAGCCAGGTTGGTATTTTGGGATCACATAATTACGATACCAGGCCATTTAACGCCTCCTTTTACCCGAAGGGGGGTCATCTCGAAAGAGAGGTCCCCGGGCCTGGCGGGGTGCGAGGGATATGTTCGCTATTATCTCACCTCCGGCTACTAAAGACCCAAAGACGGTGTGCGTTTAAGTCGGTTCGAGTCCGATATAACCTCTCTCATCGGCTCAGGTGGGGTTGGTATTCGTGGGGATATCGCGCATGAAAAAAAAGTCATTTCACGCCACTTAGCGCACGCAACGGCAATGCGTTATTTGTCGTCGTAGGTTTAAGATAATTTCACTATAGTCCGGCGATTTTAAAAGTAACGCACCAACCAAGTAAAATTTTACCCTAACTTCTGTTTTGGTGTAGGCTAAGAGGATCCTTTTAGAAATATTATGAAAGATGTTTTGTTACTAACATTAATTTATTTTGACTAAATTATTACATGAATTACCAGTTTGTATCTTACAAGTCTTTCAACACAAGTTTTAATAGAATTTATGAGGTATGGTGTCTTGTTTGTCGTTATGAAAATTGGCTAAGAACATTTTTGCTTTACATTGCTTGATAAAATTTATGGATGCTGTTAAAATTCCTATGAAATAGTAACATTTGTATAAAAATCTTTTAAATCTAACGTTATTAGTAACTGGTAACTGTTAAATGGACTACCCATGGAGAAAGGAGTTACCAGACTTCTCAAAACTTTTCTAGGACACCATGCACGCAGGATTCTTGCGTATTATGTACCTAAAATACCTTATCAACATCTTTCTTTCCCATTACAACAAGTTAAATACAAGCGCGTAACCGGAATTTAATCCTAAGGCATTACAAGTAAATCCTTATTAAAAAACCACTAATAAACATCCAAGCCATAAAATATCAAACAACAACACAAACAAGTAAATATTTATTCATCAAACACCAAATAGATCAATATAAACTTTACCGAATCTTGAAGGTTGAATGTTTTCATTACCGACACCACTTAGCTTATCAGCTTTACTCAATTAATTCAACACATTTTATGGTATTAAGCTGAACTCCATTATACCACCATTCAATTTGGTAGCTTCAAGGGCGGAACAAGCCCTCAATTTGAGCAAGAGAATATACAGATACAGCCACGCCTCTTTCTCGATAGGATAAGTAGACACTACATATTTCATCTTCGGAAGATCTTGACATACACCATTCACTTTTTCCATTTCTGTAATAGTTTTCATACATGTTCGCTGTTTTTTTGAAGATGACTTTTCTTTTAAATGTCTTTATCAAGTTTAAAAGGTATGTATACGAGTCTTAAAAGATGTTGTGTGTATGTCTGTAGGTACTTAGTAAATGTTTAGTCAACAATATTTGACGCTGTTAAATGTTCTGTTAATATTCTGTTTGTTAAATTAGTTGTGATCTTGCGATGTGTTTGCGAAAGAGGTGGAGGATGGGAACGGGAAGTGGCCTGTAATCTCCCTCCCGCAGCAGACGCTTCGGGCGCAAGAGAATACAAAACAAACAGGTAGACCAAACCAATGCCTTAAAAGGAAGATTTCGGACACATTACACGATTTTCACACCTAACCTTTTTTTTGAGATAATTTATAAGCCTGAAAATTTCTATTTAGTGAATGTACTTCCCTGGTCAAATATATCTAAAGATGAACGAGAAATTCTATTATTTTTTAGCCTCTCATCTAAAAAATTCAATGTTAAATTTAAACCAATCACAGTTTAGGTATGCGATTCCGTCACAAGAATAAAACCAGGTGGGTATAACTAGATCTTAGTTTACTTGATTAAAATGATAAGAACGTATGCTCTTGAGCATTTCGACCTTGACCTGATAGTTGTCATCGTTCTAATGATCATCGCCCACATCTTAACAACTGAAACCCAGCCCATATTTTCCATTTAAAACTAATAATATGCATAATTAAGTAATCGGAATGTTAACGTCATTTCTTTGAATATTACATTCCATTTATGATAAATAATGGCTTAGAATGGTTGCGTAACTAATGTCAATGTGTAGTACCTTTGATGTATATTTATACAGATGAATTTTGCACCTTGACGAGCAATATGGTGTTAAACGTTGTTATGTAGGTTAATGTCAATGCAGATTATACTGATTTCAATTCATATTAACGATTAGATATTCTTAGTAGACTGTGAATGAATAAGATTACACTACGATTGCAATAATTATATCAATGAATGGTTATTTTTTATTTCGATAACTATTTTATATCTCGAGGTTTCGTTACGTTTTATATTATTTTATATGTATTTCAAATAACATGTGCGCTATTATTGAGAGAATATTAAGATCACGATTTTGAAATAATAAGTATTGCAATTTACAACCAACAACAAACTGTTATAAACTTTTAACAATACCTATCAGCCTTAGGGAGAGTTCATAAACAATACCTATCAGAATTTTGAAATTCAGTTATATTATAACCATTCTATGGCGGTCTAGTATCTTATTAGTTACCTAAAATTGAAGTATATACGAAAGCTATTACAATACTAGAAAAATCGTACAGCGTAGAGCTACCACGGTCGTAGCAGCTACAATAATTTTGACTCTACCTACTCTTCTATTTGATAGAGACTGAAATGTTTTATCGACTTTCTTTAATTTCTGTATTCAAAATAGTATTATTTAGATTATTCAAAATGTTCTAATGAAAGTTTTATCTGATTTTCTTCTCCTAAATTTTTCTCACCTAAGACTATGTACCGTTGAAAATCCATATTAAAAACGCCAACGTATATATTCTCTCTTTTACTTGAAAGGTTTCATATTATTAAACGAAACGAGCGACTAGTAGAAATAAACGTACGTAAATGTATCATCATATCACTAGCATACGTTCAAATTTACAAGGGTGACACTTAACAGGCATTTATTATGAATATATATCGCTGATATATGATCACACAAGTATACAATGAACCAAATATGCATACGCATGATGGGTATAGGGGGAGTCTGAAAGGGAGTTGGGGTGGCCAACGTGTCGGCAGGATAAAATATAAAAATACGGTATGACTTTTTTTTCGTAATGTTCGAGTATCTATGGAAATGAATAGGAAACCGCACAAATTGTGAACACATTATAAAAAAAAGGTATGATAAAAAACTATAGATAGCGTCAACTATAACATGACGATACGAGATAAACAATCAAATCTGCGCTATCTCCGTCATCGCGTACTCTTTACAACTAATACTCTCATACAATTGTGATGTAATTCATTAACAAATCCCTAAACGTATCACCTACTTACGCTGTTAAAAACAATATTATCCCTCGATTCAGTAATCCGATCACGTGCAACACACGGGCCTGCCGACACATTAACTTATCATTAACTCGATTAACTTATCCGTAGAAATAAACACACTGTTGTTTATACACACCGTTAATTCGATATCAGGATGACATGTCCCAATGCGACGCGAAACGGCGTTGGGAGCAAACTCGGTAGGTACGCGCGGACGGCCGCGGGAATCTAGGGAAACGAAACGTGGAAATGGCGACAGAGAGCGCGAACGTGCGTCGAGTCAGACGGCCGCCGTTGTACTGAACCAACCACTGATAACGCTCACGATACGAAACGATGGAAAATGGAAAACAATGGAAACGCAACTTGCTATGGTTATTTCACCTTGATAACGGTAACGAGATTATACGTGATTTGATTCAGTTTAATTATACGAATAAAATTTTTAATAAAAATTCCCTTTTGCTGCTCCACTTTTCATTGATGAGGTTAAAGGGTTCGAAGGTACTTGAAAAACATGTAATGAAGTGGATGTTCATTATGTTCTGGCAAACACTTCACTCGGTGGTAAAGTGCGGAGTGTTTGATATTCAATTCACCTCAATAGCGAATATAACGTACATAATACATAAAGGTGTTTACTTAGTTCTATAGTTATAATGACACTATTTTATTATTCTATTGTGATGGAAAATTATGTAAATATCGCGGTATCGTCATAGTCATTAATCTTTTATGGCATATAGCATAATAGGTACATTGTTGCTATAGAGTTTGAAGGAAAATGTGTTATGAAAGAAACATAGGTGCACAATCCGCGAAGGGTTAAAGAAAATACTAGTAAATAAGATAAACGTTTAGAAAGTGACGGGGAATCGTATGAAAGTGAATTATAAGTTTAGTGTATTTTGAACTAGTTTGGAGTCGCCCTTAAATTCGCACGTCGTTCGTCGAGACAGGAAGGGCCGAAAATAAACTGGAACAAAATATCTGTAAATAAACTCGAACCGATTCCTCTACGAGTGGCTTTGGACAGCTGGGCAAACTTATTATTATGAAAACTTCATCTCAAATAAATATAAATAAATTATTTTATCATTATTTAAATGAAATGCTTCTATATTGTCGAAATTATGTAATAAATGTGTTGCTTTTTATTTTCTTCACCTAAGTAAAAACCAAAAAGGGTTCTTCCAAGCAAGACCTTAGAAGTTTTAAATGCTATAGTAGTAATAATTCCTAAGTAAGTTATTTATTTATATACACGAAGGTAAGAATGCTCTTGTTCTGATCATGCTTACAACATTGTCGGTAAAAGAAGCTTTATATCCAATACCAATGATATGAAAAATTCTAAGTAGCATTGCAGAACGTTCTATCTCCAAATGAGCTGCATTATTCATTGGGTAGTTACGATTCATTTGCTCTCAAAATGTATTGCATCAATTTAAAGCGAACATCAGTAATCTAGTAAATGAAATGTGCTCTACCACCGACACTACCGCTGAGAATTGATATGAGGACCTCTTTAGAGTTACGGCGGCACTATATTTGGTCATCACAACCTAGATATATCTAGACACTCTACTAATATTATTGTAGTGAAAGCTTGTGAAGATTTTTGGACGTGTTTTACTTATAATCATGCTCAACAGATCTCAGTCAAATTTACGGATCTATCTAAAATTTGGTATAGGGTTAGGTTATATTCTGAAATTACATAAAAACAGTTAAAAAAAAATAATATTATACATATACAGATGCATAAGAACAAAATGAATTTTCATTTCATAAAAAGTATTATTTATGTATTATACCTATATAGAGAATATATACATAAATGATGATCGGGTTAGAATTAATTCAAGTAGTGCTTTGCCCTAATGTACCAGATTTATAAAAAACTGTACATATTCTCAATATTTAAAAAGTCACTCATTAGTGAGATATTTCATATTAGCGTCAAATATTTAAAAATAGTTAAATATTTCATTTTTTACACAAATGTAAGTTTCTTTTAAAAAGTCCTGAACATACACCAGTAGGTAGTTACACTAAATAGGAGCGGCTCGTGCTATAAGAGAACCGCAACGGATTTGTTCAATTGGTTTAAGTGGAAGCTCAAGTTTTTAAGTAATTGTGTTAATCAGATTACAAGGTACTGGTAGCTTAACTATAACACTAGTAACGCTAACATGAGTTGTATATATAACT
The DNA here is from genome assembly GCA_963691645.1 of Pelosia muscerda. Classification (NCBI taxonomy): domain Eukaryota; kingdom Metazoa; phylum Arthropoda; class Insecta; order Lepidoptera; family Erebidae; genus Pelosia; species Pelosia muscerda. The sequence continues at coordinate 9,018,790 of OY829105.1, forward strand.
TGTACCGGAATAAATGGAAGACATTTAGTTCATTAAAATCTTATTTTTTTGGGCTTAGAATTTGGGTTTTCTTTTTTAGATAATAAAGGTAAGACATCAAAGTCAGTTTAAGTTGAGTCCAAATTTGTAGAGTTGCAATCCGTAGCCCATGGCTGCCATCTCGTAAAAATATGGTTTCACAAAATTAGGGTTCCAAAAATATTTTGGTAACAGTTTTTGTTGCAAATGAGATACAACTTTATTCACAAAACCTCAGTGCATTTATATAAGTTACAACCATATTTTTTTTTTATTTACCATGTTTATTAGAGATGATGCCATAAAAATATAGGACCTTATTTTACCGTTTTTAGTCGGTTCGAAAATCTGTGAACACAGTTTTATTTCTGGAAAAAAATAAGGGAATATTTCCTTTGAATGAAATTTGCTATCTGTAGTATTTGGAATAAATACTTGTGCTCCTGGTACTGGTACTTCCACCCTACTACTAAGAGTAATTTGACAAAAGTTGAAGATAATTTGATTTGCAACTAAACCTGTTAACAACTTTTGGTGAGACCGATAGACTATAAAAACCATTTCAACCCTTTTTATAAATGACAGCCTTAAGGGAATGTGAACCCTATAAACTGGTGTTTAAATTGAAATGCCCCTACCCCTGTTGTCCAAAAAAAGTATAAGAAAATTGTATCCTCTGACAAATGCAACCCCAAATATAATTTTTATATTATGACCTAATCGAGAAATTTACTTGACAGTGCATCACACCAAAAACTTAAGATAGTAAAAATTTTGATCAGTTTCTACATTTGTATCGGTATCGATATCATATGATATCACGATTCAATTCTGATAAAACTCACACCTTCAAAGCATTTTTAATATAATATAAATAAATTATAATATTTAAATGCATTAATAACTTTCGTATATGCCTCTACAAAAACCATTGATGAACTGCAGTTTTCGCATCTCAACAACCAATCAGCAACTCTCAAAAAGCATCGGCAAGATGGTGAATTCCTCGGGATTGATGGAATTGGAGATAACGTGAAATGACAGTTTTTATTTAGTTACCTAATATCATAAGATCAAGGCCTCTATATAAGCAGCGTGTTTAAAAAATCTACGCGAATTTAAATTCACTTTGTATAGTTATTTATTAACTAATGTCAATTCCTATGACCTTGGGTCATTGCCATCTGCCGGTATGAACTCATTCATAATACGTGAATGTTATAATGTAATTTGCATCCTAATGCGCTTACCGTAGTGTATGAGGTCACTGTGATTCTATTCTACAATCATTACTTTTCATTTAACTGTAGCTAATACAAATCAAAGAAAACGATTGGTCTTGTTATTTAATATCGAAACGAAAAGTCCTTCACGGTGTTTGGCTGGTATTTATTTACGCGTTCCAACAATATAAAAAAAGTATCGGCTGATCACAAAATAAACGAGAGAGAAAATTCCGTAGGGCAACAATACAATATAATATAATGTTAGTTGTAGCATTGCGACGTAATTACACATCAAATTGTAAGACTTCCACTGTAACTATATTATTTGTAAGAGCTTCCAGTCCCCATGGTCCAATTAGAGTGTTTCACTAGAGTACTTTATCATTGAAGAGGTCAACCAAATTATTATTGAATTTTTGAAATAATATTTAACTGATATTTCGTAAATGTTATCGAATTAAAGTACATTATTATGAAATGGTTTCCTTCTGCTACGTTACTATTTGAACGAACGAATTGAGGCATGAAGAAGATGCAAGAAAGGTGTAAAGTATAATCGATTTAATTTATGATCGCGATCGCGTCAATTCATACGATTTTGCATTGACTACATTAAAATTTAATTAGATTATACCTTATACCTCTCTGTAGCTAACCAAATTTTTCCCTCAAAACTTTACTAATAGTTTATGACTCATAAAACAAACATAGACGAGAATTAAGATTAAGCTATAATTAAATAAGGGATGGTTTAATAGTAAAAGCACTTTCATAGACGATAATACAATTTGATTATCCATTGTTTTGGGTTAAATCTGAAGGCGCCGGACGTTGAGGGTGCGTGCTCGGCATGTTATTAATTTAACCGCAACTCTAATTAATCTTGTCCGCTGTGGATTCTCCCACGGCCGAACTACGATTCCGATGTAGAGGCATTTGAGCTGAATTCCGCCTGACATGACTTATATTGCATGAAGCTGTGGTTCCGACAACCGAAATTAAATGTATTCTATGAAATGTCATATTGTTCGCAGATTATAATATGATTAGGCAATATTAAATCTTGTTATCGCGATGTAGGTTCTCGCGTCTCGTATTATGAATTTGATTTATTCTGAGTATTAATTTATTTATATAGAATTTATATAAAATACATTTCTTATTCGATGATTAAATACCTACTGTACAAATATATATATAACGGTCTGATACTCTCCAAGACTTTCATTGGTAGTGCTTGTGCGGCTAAACATGTAATTAATTTCCTTGCAATTTACATCGCATAGCAAGGAATCGAGTCACATTTATTTAACTGATACATTTTCGGTTACGCATTTATTTTCGGAATACACATTTCTTACAAAGTGCCCGATTGGCGGCAATAGGCTTTCCTCTAATTACGTGAGACTGAAAATCATAGTTGGTGCAATTTGGGTATTTAATACACTTCTGCCTATCCCTTCGGCGATTACGGAATATGCATTTAAATCGTAAAGTATTAATACAAAACACTGAAGTAAACCTGAGATACTTTAAGACAGATAGTTAACTCTTTATTTTACACCAAAAATACAGCAACAATAATAACAGTAGGTACAATGTGCGGCCATATTGCTGACGGCGATTTCTTTCAAGCAATCTTACTCATTTCAACATCATCATTCAGTACAGGTTTTCGTCACGGGTTTAGCAGATCAGATAGCAAGCAGACAAACAAATCCTATAAGCCATGACATAAGAAGATCAGGTAATAAATGCATCAGAATTCACGATATTTCAGTTGCATAATCTTTAACCAATTAAATTGATTTTAGAAGGTACTCTTGTAACTTCAACGTAATATTTACGTTTACGTATTTTTTTATTCAAAATTACTAATTCTATCATACGATTCTTACACAAACAATATTTTATTTACCACCTGAACTCATCTACCTTGGCTTAGGGAGATGTTATATGGCATGTACAGTCGCAATAACTTACCAAGACCTACTAACGGTGATTTACACAGTTCTCGCAGAACGTGACAATAATTACAGTGCTGTGTTGTTCTTGATTACGCTGGCAACATTAACATTTCTCAGAAATACTGAGCTATAACTCCCGTAATGTAGGCAAACCAGCGTATTATCCGAAAGTAGAATTGTAATATACTGTTTATTATTGTAGTTTACCTACTTCACATAGTAAATAGCGGCTTATTTATCAAAGTAAAGGTCAGCGGATTACCTTACTAAAGCTCAGTTGTAACTGCCCCCCTCGTCGTACACGCGCCGCACGTGTCCGAGGAGTATAGAATAATCAATATATGGGATGGTTAGTAGAATAGCATAATCAATATATGGGATTGACACGTGTTTTGACGATTATGACAGTCGTAAACATTATATACCTGCCTACTATTCAAATGAATGCTTGAACACTTATCGTAGCATAATTTATAAAATACCTATTGGTAGAGGAATAATTTAGTACGGATAGTTAATGATGACGGTGATGAAACTGTCTGTGAATAAGTGTCTAAGCATCCCAAATGGTGATGTATCTGATTATAGTTAATTTTGGGCAAGGCTCTATCAACACCATTGACGCAAAGTCAACTCAGACAGACAGGTGAGGACAGACAGGAAGATATGACCTGCCAAGTGTATTAATCAAAATCAATAAATATAAGTTGGGGTCCACTGTACAATTTGGGGTATACACTTTGGACGGTGATGATAGAAATTAGAGCTTCTTTGCCACCAGCGAACGAGAATAATTTGTCTTTCCACTAACAGCACAAACCTCTCCAATGAGTTCTTGGTAACCTAATCACTGTCGGCAAATTATACAAGGTTAATAAACATCCATCATCACAAACTAGTGTATAACGTTTCCTCAAGCAACAAATGTAGTTTCCTACGTCTTAAAGCCATATACTGAAATAACAAGTGGGGTTCAGAGTTCGCAATAAAGTAATAAGGACAGGTTGCAGCTTTATTGCTTACTAGAACTACCAATTTCCTGCAATGTACTATTATGAGCAATTTGCAGATAAGTGCACCACTACTGGACTTTGAACGTTTGTAATAATCCTACTACAAATTATATGAGTACAAAGTACATACTCGCACATATACTCGCTCATTCCCTCAAGGGTATGGAGAGATGAGAGCTGGTTTATCATTCTAGTTTTTATCCGCGGCTCCGCCCGAATGGATTTCTGATCCCGTTCCGGCTACACCTTCTGAAGCGGTCGGGGTGCCCCTCGCACCCCGACTGTCTCACATCTCTGGCAACCGAAGACCTGAAGACAGCGTGCGCTTTAGTCGGTTCGAGTCCGACATAACGTCTCTCACCGATGAAATTGGTGTCCGTGGGGACTTTGCGTAAGCGATAAAGATAGAAAGTGACGGAAGAGAGAATGCGTCTATGGTTCATTGTCATCTCCTTGCCCTTGTCTTTATTTAATTAATAATTAATTGGGGTAGGCGCAACATGTCATTCTCTTCCACACATTCCTATTCTTCCATACTTCCTTCTTTACTATATCTTCTTTCACACAATCCATCCATCTTTTTTTGGGTCGACCTCTGCTCCTAAAGCCCTCTACATACGTCTAGTATGACTATGTACCTGTTTTACAATATTACTATCATCTCTTCTCATAGTATGCCCATACCATGACAGACGTTCACTTCTCAATTTATCACTTACTAGTGTCATATTCAAACTTTCTCTAATTTACTCATTTCCATCTATCCATTCTCGTCACACCACACATCCATCTTACACTTAAATAAAGGTTATTACATTTTTTTAAATTGTCTATTGCAAACTACCTATTTTATGTTAAGCATGTATATGTTATTTTTACGCAAACGATTGCATCAACTCTACCAGTTTATACATTATATTGATTGATGATTAATTTATTTATTAATAACTCGAAAACAGCATCAATTATCGGGCCTAGATTTAGTGTATTTTGGCACGCATCCAACATAGCTCATGCAATGGAACAATGATGTAATTTGTAAGTTTTATTACTAAAGTAGCAGACAAGTACGCTGTCCACCCGATGAAGAGTGGTTACCTAGTATACGTATCGGCACATATCTTAGACGTAAGTACCGAGAGAAACCAGAATGAACTTTGATATAACTAGACTAGAAGAGAAATTAGGAGAGCGGATCCTGGAATACACAGTGCAAAATTTGAGGCTACCGAGATTGGCACCCAAAAAACAACCAAAAAGAACAGATAATCTTGTTGCGGTTTTTAAACAAACCACAGTATTGTGTTATCTCTTACGAGTTACTATGAAGTGAGTGAAATTAAACTACTGTCTTCAAACACAAAGGATTTTCCTAACTAACCTTAATTCCACTTTACTATTCAGAGTAACAATTATTATAAATCATCGTAATGATAATAGATGTTTAGTCATGGTACTAGAAACCTACTACGTGATTGTTAAACGTGGAAAGTGATAAATCTGGTAAACGGCAATTTGGTATGAAGTCAGCTTTCTAATATCTTACACATTTATAAGAAAGTAACTAAATATTACTGACTATTATAGTGATATATAAATAAATAATAAATAATAATAACTCTGTCTTCAGAAAATCAAATTTACAGCGATCTCTTTATGATTCTTCCCCAAATGTCCAAGAAGAACAAAAGAATTTATCAAGTAGACACTTGAGACTGTTTTGTATAAATATGTCTATTTAATCCGTTATCTCAACGATTATATGTAGCGTATCGATATATAATCGCAAATACTATATGAAGCGAGTACATTACAAAAAAATGATGATTTATTTGAATAACTAAATATGTATTCGTTTTTATACTGCTAATAACAAGCATGCTGTAAACCATAAAAATACGCATATTAAGTAACAATTAAACGTTAGATCAAATTGGTTTAATCGTACAACGGCGAATTCGGAGAGCATGGGCATGGAGTAGGTAATCCATATTTAAAATGATTTACCTTTTTTGCCAACAAATTAACCATCGGCCAATAAAATATCATTCTTCTTCATGCATCCCAATGACTTATACCATTACACTTTTACAGAAAAATAAATGAAGTAAAGTTTTTACATTGTCATAGAAGCTTTGACGCTGACGAGACGACTGATTAAGCTTCCCCTTAAATAATTGAGTTCATTTTCACATCTGTAATTTAATCCACAAGGATCAGTATAAATCCGCTGAGATTTATATCTTCAAAAGTTAAAACTTTTCAATTAAGTAAAGTTATTGCAATATTTATGGACTCGACCCTACAAATCATTATTAGATAAATTAGGAATTCTACTATAAGTGAAATAAAACCGCGGTTTAGCCCCCTAATGGACCGTGTTGAACTGAATTTTAAATAGATTTTATTGCGATTTACTTTATAATCATTATTAGTATCTATTTACATATTTTCAATTTATCACACAATCACCGTATGAATTGCTGATGCGAGGCGTACCACCACTTCTTGTATTTTATATCAGGATAACTTAAATGTGACTGAAATGTTTCATATATTATATAGAAGTTTGAAAAAAGTTCTACTCGAAATTTTCAACATAAATGAGAAAAGTTTAATTTAGTTTTGACACACCTTTTCATATAAGAGTCGGTTTACTGGTAAGGAGAGCAGAATGTTAACATTTTCGGTGGATTTTATAAGAAATCTTACATATCCTACTATCCTACTAAGGATATAAATGTATTTAGACGTTCGTTATTGAATTAAGTATGTTTCCGTGGCTGAACGATAATGTAATAGCTTATTGTATGGAATAACATAGACGCATAACATATGATAGCGATTATAGATTTCCAATGGTTGCAGCATCCCAGTGTTAACGATATCTCTGGAGAGTACAAATATTAAATGAGTTAATGTTAAGATCGTTTGCGTTTAGCATCTCTTGTTGCTAAGATAAATGAGACTGCTACTTCCACAAATATAGTGGAAGGAAATTGAAACTAGGAAAGCTAGTAATTATGGATGCGAGATATGAATAATATATAAACTTTTGTTTACATATACGAGTAGACGCCTCATTATACTGACGCCAAGTTGCTACTGAATAACATACGAGTCGCATCGAAAGCTCCATTATGCCTGAGCTCAAACTACGAATGTTATTCAATCATACTAATATTCCAATTCAAGAAATTATGTTTTATCTTCAACTCACGATCTGTTCAACTAAGCCTGTTTTGGACAGAATAAATCTTATATCCGTGCTCTTGAAAAGTTAATAACTAGATAATGTATCTATAAAATACATATTTTTTGGAATTTGAGTTCGTATTGATCTGATGGCATCCAAGTCCGTAATTACACTGTTATAGTGTTTAATAGTAATTAATACAAAAACTCCATGATTAATTTTCCAAAGAAAGACTACAATGGAATTAATTTCGCCTTCCCAAGAAGCCAACAAATATTCCAAAGCCAGTCGATTTTAACAATAATTTAGGTCACTGGCTACATAAATCGACAGTCATAGTTGTAATATACGTGACGAAGTGGGTTCTACAGCTTTACGTTTCCCTGGAGTACAGATGGATAAAACTTTTCGAGTCGATCTGTAATTGCGGCAAGGTTCTACTGCATCTAAGTACTGCAAATACGAGCACGAGTGTACCACGACCTTAAAAAGTCAATATCCTGCCAACCATAAGTCGAAAGTTCTTATGATTTTTTTTCTATAATCCTCTTACATCGTTAGCTTTCTTAATTTCTTTGTTATCTCCAATAATACCTTTTCGGATTATTTTAAACTCAGACGTTAAGTAGTAGGTGTACAACTTAGCGCCAACTTTCGAGGGCTTCTATAAGCGGCGACATGGTAGTCCAACTTTTAGTTTCGACAAACAACCCAACTTTATCATTAATATTATTGTAATCCCCGATTACATTTTACTTTACACTGTACCTATGCCCTTTGATTTGATTTAGTCATAACGTTTTAAATTAGGACGCCTTCTGTCTGCATATATTATGTCTAGAAACGCTTAGAAAGAGAAGAATCATTTTTGCTATATAATGTTCTCTGTTCTTCTGTTTGTTTATACTACTAATCTATGGCTGGACCGATTATGATGGAGGTATTTACCAGATTGGGAGAAAAATAGGATGCTGTGCAATACCCACATCTAAATTCACACTAACAAATTCATGGACACAGCTGTTAAATTGCAGTAGGTATCTATGTATTATTTTATTATTATACATCTATTACACACATTTTATTATATGCCAAAATGGCTCTGTCCCGGAAAAACATTAATATCATTAATGTCTGTAACCTGGAAGCAGTAGTAATAAAAATAAATCATTCGCAGAATATCAGGAGAGGCACTTAGGGACCTCTGGTAGAAACATTAATTAATGGTCTCAAAATGGTGTCTTTGATTTGTTCAATCCTGTACCGATTCTTAGAAAATATACTCGAGAATATGTTTCCACTCTCGATTACCAATATAAGTTTATTAGATATATAACCACCAAATTACTTCAAATCACAGAAACGAAAACATGACCGAATTTCATTATAGCGCCTCACCGGCAAGAAAGTCTTGCTAATAATAACGGTAGAATGTATAGACATCTTGTAGAGATTTATGGAACTTATGACAATAATTCCAGGTTGAAAGTGTAGATGGCGCTACACAAAAAAAAATTCTGTGCAGACAGAAACTTCCGTCGACGTGATGTGGAAAACTAATTATGTAAAACGCAAAGAAAATATTGTTATAAAACCTAAATCTCGGACAACTAGGTTATGCATTATCTAGTCTAATATTATTCACTGTGTTAACACTGTTCATTCTACTGACCAAAACGTGACTAACATTTTGACCTATGTTTATTTATAAAATATAGTATTGGCGTATAGATAGTAGGTACTTGAAATCACTGACGAAGTAACAATTTCATTGGCTTTTAATAACATATGGTACATTGTCGATAAATTCATCTCAATACGATGACAGATTAGTGTTTGTAGGTTGGTGCATAAGAATCGGTCAGTAACAAAAAGTTCAAGTGAATTAATATTTGATCTTATTAACTATATAGGTTTATAATGAGATATATACGATTCTACCAAAATAGCAAGTAAACATGCAGACGGCACGGCAAATGATTGATTTATTTTAGTGGTCATAAACCACCAGTAAAACGTAAAACTAAATAAGTACTATCAAACAGGATTATTGAGTAGGTATGTGTATCCAGAAATCCTGAAAAACATTCAGTTTCTTCTTAATCGATGTTCTTGATATAAAATTGACTTGAAGTAGATTGCTGTTCTCATATGGTTTTGAAATTTTCTGTCCTTTGCTCTTTTCCTTCTCGTTTTAGTCTACAAATAGTAACCTTGAATTTGTCAGTTATATATAAGTATTAATACTTACTATTTCATAACCCAAGATAACCATTATCTGTGGGCCATGTGCTTAGTAAAAAATACCTAGTTTTATTTATTTTAGAGTTCCAAAGTTTACCTAATCAGGTGGTCCCCTATTCATAAAAATATCTGTCGATATTTGGAACTGCTAATTCCTTCCGAAATTAAAACGAGGATACAGATGAAAGAGTCGTTCGTAATTAAATCTAGCACAAGGTTATTTCCAATGGACATTTTACAAGGTTAGCAGATTAGCTTGACGTACTTTCGTATGATTCAGAGACTGGCCTGACGCCTGTAATATTCGGAGTGAAAGTTTATGATCAAACCAATAACAATTTCAGAGCGATCATTGTCTTCAATACTTCATCAGAAAAGAAAACCAAAGGGGAAAAGATTGAAAAGCTTTATTTGGAAAAGATCACAGAAACGGTGGAAGATGAAATGTAGCTGCTATTTCTAAGTGAGTAGTTTCTTTTTCCTAATAAAAAAATACCGATCGAATTGAAAACCTCCTCCTTTTTGGAAGTCGGCAAAATAGTTAAAAATTCGACTGAATGATGAAGGCCGATGAACCTTCAATAATGTCAAATCGTGCTAAATTATCTTTGATGTGGATATATTTGACAATAACATTTGTGGTTCCAATTTTATTTCTTGTAAGTTGGTTTTACTTTATATCACGTTTACGCTGAATTGAATCCAAATGCAAACTAACAGAAATGAAAAGTCAATGTCAATGTGACACACAAAACGCGTTATAATATAAAGTATTTGAATGAGTGTACGAGCCGCGACCCCCCAGTGACATCACATCCGCAGTCAAATCGCTTCCGGTAAGCCTGCGGGCTCTTTGACATTCTCTCTTTGTTGGAACCCTGATGCGTCAAATTATCTCCTGGATGACTCGTTTGATTAGCCACGTGGAAAGTGTATTGAGGGTACAGTACATGTTCGTGAACGGATAAGTTCTATATCCTGGTCCAAGTTTAAATACGGCTGTAAGTACGACGCGTCTGTTAAATGGTCATCTTAACTACGACGGTCACTGTATTGAACGCTGTTCTGTCTAGCCGCATAAATAATATACCGAATAAAATACAGAATAACAATTCACAAATAACAATTCACTCTGGAGGTTGATAGATTGGTGATGAACATATTGAGCCTACAATATAGCTGACAGACATAGACAGTCACTGTGGCGCGGTGGTAGTAAACGTGACTCCTACGCAGAGGACGCGGGTTCTATCCCGCTTAGTCTTACTTTCTACTTTTGTTCCAGTCTACTGGATTAATATTAAGTATACCGCGGTAGCCTAGTGGTATGGGTAATGGACTGCTGCACACACCAATGACTTTTGATGCCATTCGAATTTATGTGCGTATTTATCGCAGGCTTATAAGTACCCGGTTAATGGCAATAGGCTCGTCACCTGTTACATTGGAACCTAAACATAAACAAGCGAAAAGTTTGGATGGATGGATGTTAGCACGTGAAAACAATTCGAAGTAATTTAGCACAGCGATAGATTTTATTATACTCGTAGCCTGAACTGTGAGAGCCGAGAGTGGACCACTATTACTACATACCTAACATGCCTACCAATATTTATATTACATTTTCAATCGATTTTATTTATCTTTGTAGCTAAAAGTTTAGCCACCATAAACATATGTTATTATAGACTATTCTTTTCTCACCAATATTCACATACACATAGCTGCCTACGAAGCTAGCAGAATATGTAATTTCCTGATCAGAAAGTATTTTTCTTCGCTAAAATAAAATTGTTTTTGTTGGATGCATAGGACGTTCTCTGTTACCTAATAGTTTTTAGTGATTACGTACGGAGTTGTTACTACTGTAGCTTACATCATTGACACTAAAATTAAAATGCTGAGAGTTTATCTGTCTATTTGTCACACTAGGTATATTTATATAGAGAGCCGTTCACCAGTATTAGAAGCTAACTTTAGTAGTTTTTGTCATTACGTTAAACCTAAAGTAAAGCACTAAAAAAGGTTCTCCATAATTATCTTTGGTAGGTACTAATTTGAACGTCACGTTTCAGTTTTCGGTAATTCGACTCAAACAAATGTGTAACTGTAAAGCATTGTATCTATAACTTGTGTTCACACCAATGCAAAAGAAACAAGCGGCATTCTCATTGCTATAGTATTGTACAAGCTAACCCGAGCAACTTTGTCTAAGTACATCACAAAATATGTCTCCCATTCTTGCATATACATTATAGCATTATGTTGTATATATGAAATCTTCCTCTTGAATCACTCTACTCTATCTTTTTTTTAATACACGTTATGTGGCCGACAAAGCCGACATTAGATGATCCGATTTCGATGAACTCCGGTTTTGTGTTGTGAGGTCTGGCTACCCTACTAACCGCCGGTGACATAATACATGGGTTTATTAGCCGCGGCATTCTGTAGGGCGAAGGTACTTCCCCAGTCGGACTCCGAAATTGGGACTGTAAATACCATCATGTTCTACCTACATCGAGCTTCTTCGAGATACCTCTATCTATGAAAAAAATTGAGTTTGTTTTATACTATGCAGTGATGCCTAGTAATAATGTATTACTTGTATGAACTTAGGTCTGGCAAACGCTAGTTACTTCACTTCACTCGTCATAGCGTTAACACTACCTATGTAGAGTGATGTAACACGTCAGCACTAAATACCTAACATAAAAACATGAGCTGTTATATAGTCGGCGGCCTATTTTCACTGACTGACATAATACACACCATTAGGTATTACATGAACAAAAATTATGTTTACAGATCAATTTTAACGTCACATAAAAAATTTTGCATATGTATCGTATGTATTTAATACCTAAAGATCATTATCAGGTAAAATTGTAAGTAAACAAATACAGTTTTTGATCCGAATGATGAAGTAAAGCGCATTTTAAAAGTTCTGTAGGTATTTAATATCAATCATTAGAATTTGTTATTATTAACATCTGTTTTATTCCGAAAATATGAAATTTGACCCGGAATGTCGCCAAATACGACATTATGATCATCTTTGACGTAAACGGATGCAGTATAATGTGCGATTCGTTCTGAGGCAGAAATTTGTACTGTTTCTCTGCAACAACGAAAAACATTGTCAAGTACACGTATTTGCAATATATTTTCTGAAGTATCGTGTCGAATTCTCAGCGGGTGTAGTTTTATCTCGCTAGCAAATGTGAAACAATATACGACCGTAACTGTATACTACAAAGGATTATTTTAGCTTTGTCAGTAAGCATTTTACCAAGTTTTAGGAAAGTACAAACAGTATAATATCGCAACTCATAATATTTTGAACCGATCCCATTAATTATTTATTCGAAAGCATTATATAGTCTTTGATGTTAATTGAAATGCCGTCGTTACTGGCCCCCATCACCGCCGCACTCGGGATTGGACAATTTAATAAACGGTGATTGATAATTTAGATATAGCCGACCCTTTAGTGACATCGATGGGTTGTTATTTACGTATAGCAGATGTTGATTATGAATTTTAAGAATGGATCTATTTTAGGAATTATAAAAATGAAGAGCAGAGTATTTTAACGTTTAAAAATGCGATACAAATGTTTTTATAGGAAATAATATTTTTTATTCAATGAATTTTGCATTTTATAGAACACATGTGTCTAAAGATTGTCAATAGAGATTTGTTACCTATGCCAAATATATTATGTAGGTAAGTAATCAACTAGTCATAATTTTATCGCAAAAATTATGCAAACTCATGTTTTAACTGCTAAAATATATTATGAGCGGACTCGTAACAAAGTTTAATTTGAATTATGTTTCTTGTTTACGTATTTTCGCTTGGAAAGTTTTTGTAGACTATCCTATGTTTATATTTAAAGACACGTAGTTAACGATATAATAAGGTATGCGTTTGCGACTTTGAGTCACCAAATCTCATTTAGCACAGATTTAGACGATCCAAATATTTTCACGGACGACGCTCTTGCCTCGGCAAGCACTTTATTCCTGTGCAATATTGGAACTTATTTATTCAGGACACACATGATCCGTCCATTCAATTTAGACGATTTAGGTACGTTCATTTTAATTTCATTAATATTCACTTATTTTAACCTCAACAGATGAAGGATATTTTACATCTAATGTTATAGCTTGACTAAGTTATTATATATTATCATCATCATCTTTGCGGTAATCCTGGTCGTATTCGATTCTGTCACCACAGCTGTCAGTCCAGCTTCGGCTTTTCCAGTCGCGGCTGAACTTTAAAATTTTCCTCCAGAAAATATGGCCTCCACAACCTATACAAGATATCGAAATGTTGCAGGTAGACCAGTTGTTGGACTCCTCAAGGCTCTAACTACCCGTAACGACTATAGATGACAGCATGAGAATCGAGACCGACTGCGGAACGTGCTTCCTGAGGTACGACTAGGCAAGTATAAATAGCCATATGCATGCATTCGTACACTAACACCCCGTGGTTTTTACATCGAGGGTTCAATATTTGCAGTGAACAGCGTCAAACTCTACCGCCTCGACGCGAAGGTCAGTTAATTGTTGTGTGTTTCTTGGCGGAGTCTTCTAAGGTCGGGGCCGCGTTTCGAACCGGCGGCGGTTGGCGGTGGTCCATTTACTCACTGATCTATAAAATATTGTTAATATTGACGTTTTTTAAGTGCCGTTTACTGGTCTATACAGAATAAATGATTTTTGATGTGATTTGAATTGATTAAAACATTTTTATTTTATATATAATCAAAAATAATACGTATCTACTCAACATAAAAGTGAATATTTTTATAAGCTTCTAAATATAGATGTCATAGATAATAAAATGTTGATATAATATTCAGTCTTGATCTATTTACGTATTCCGTTTGTGATTGTGTATATTGGTCGCGATAACACAATTATCTGGAAACCACAGAGATACAAACAGCTGTCTATTACCTGCTCCGGCACTTGTTATCGAAATGTGAAATGAAACGCTCTGCGATTGCAATACTATTGTTATATTAATGACACCAATGTCATTATTATACATTTTATTTAAAAAATATGTATCTACGGCAATAATCAGTACTTACCTATATTTATGTTTGAATTGCTACTAAAAGGTGAAATAAATATCAATAGAGCATTATAATCATAAAACGAAAATAGTGGTACAATTTGAAACAGATCCAGCATGAAATTCATTCATAAATAATATTTCAATTTGTTTCAATAACGATAATAGTTGATATATGGGCCGTCAAGAGGTAAATTTACTTCTCTTGTTAACATAATGACAAAATAGTGTATGTGGTAGTTGTATGTTGTGATTTTTACATTTATAATAAACGGTAAAATACTCCATACGATTTTTCGTTTCAATATAGGTACCAACAAAAGTAAAGTGAACATGTGACGCGTTTCAAACATATTAACCTTTTCACAAATGGGAATTAACTATGAGTAAGTATATTATATAAACCTGTGAATAAAAATACTGTAGACATTTTAAATACAAAAAAAATATATTAACTCACCTGAATAGAATAGACAGGAAGTCAAGATATTTCTGGTCTTGTATGCCTAGGATCGATAATGAGATAAACAAATAGTTAAAATATTTCCACTATATTTTCATGCAATGCTACACAGAACTACGTCTACAAACACTACACACTAAAGCATTCAAATTAATCCGAGCACCAATAAAAAAGTACATAATATGCAATCATGTTAGTTTTCAATTATAACGCAACAATCGCAACAAATATTTGCCAGCTGCTATCACAATAATGATCACTGCACACAGAATAACAAGATGCGGAGTAGCTGGTCCAGCTTTGGACTCACCAGAGCTGCCCGCGCATTGTTCCTTATCTTTTGCTGTAAACTGAACAAACTCTTGCAGGTGATTTGGTAATTTTTTAACGTCCTTTTCTTTGCCGCCTTCAATCACTTTTATTTTATGTTCAATCACTTTGGGTTCATTATAAACGTCCTGAGTATATTCCCGTTCATCTTCAGTTTCTGGATCTTTTATACCTAATTTATCCCACCTTTCCCTAGCCCTTGACATAAACTCTTTTTCGATACGATTGTTGACTCTTGAATCAAATGCGTTAAGTGCAGACATACTTTTGGATATTTTACTATTCACTACTACATTGGGTGAAGTGGTTATTTTGATAACTTTGTGCTGTTTTCTCTCTTCACGTTCCGCCATTTGGGTCACATATTCAGAATACATTTTTTCACGTAATAATTCTTCTTGGCTACTACTGAACAACGAAGACATTTTGCTTTTTTTAGTGTCATAACTTTGTGAATTCAGCCTAAAATCTGTTTTTTGCGAGGTTATATAATTATGATCATCCTTTATATTTTCACTGGTTATCTCTTTATCTGAAAACACAGGTGCTCTTGGTCCTTTTCTTAGCACAGGCGATACTGTATTTTTTAAAGCTTCTAGACGTTGAAGTTCTGCTTCTACTTCTTTTTCTTTTTTACGGATATATTCCATTTGTTGCTCACACAAATCCTTCGGTAATGATGGGCGTCTGGGGCTGTTTTTGTGGTTATGTAGCTCGTTTTTAGTATCTATTAAATAGCGATGCATATTTTGAATTGACGAAACGTCATCTTCTATTTCTTTATTTAGATTTCCCGTGGAATAATGGAAATGTTTCCTCTCACTCTTAATTGATCTCATAGTATTATCTGTTAAATCTGAATATTCATCACTTTCATAAAATGATGCTGAATATTTTTTAGGCCGTGGAGGGGGAATAGGCTTAAAGGAAAGATTTTGAGTAAAATTCAATTTATCGTCGTTTTTATTTGTGAGGGCTTTACGCTTTATTTGTAACTCGTCCAGACTGCTATTTAAACGATCGTTTAAAGAATTGATGTTACGTGTTAGGGATGGATCTCGAATCAGCGCAAGCAAACGACTTCCAGTTTGGGATTTAAAAGGTACTATGGGAGCATTGTAAAATTCATTTTCTTCTCGTTCCTTATCAGTTTTATAATCCTCATAATATCCTCTTCTGTCAACAAATTTACTGTGCATATCGACAAGATGACTGGCGTCTTCTTTTGTGATTACAGTATTTGTTTTGTCCATTAACATTTTTTGAGAAGGTGATAAACACACGTATACTGGCTCAGATGTTGTTGGTATACCAGTCCACTGCTCATCATTATTTGATTTTTTCAAAGAAGAATGTCGTGGTTTTATTGGTGGTGGTGTAGGGTCTTTTACTTTAGTTGGTAAAGATATACTTTCTATAGTGGAAACATCAGGTAAACGATAACGAGGCATACTATTTAACAGATCTTGATTTTTAATAGATGTTTGAATAGGTTTTTCTTCAGTGGTAAAATTTTGAAGGCGTTTCGACACAGATGCTAATTCTTCCAATATTTTATCACCATATGGTAATGATGCTATATTTCTCACACATAAGTCTTTCAGTCTTAAGGGCTGTTCTCTATGGCCAGTATAGAGTTTGTCTTTACTTTGAGTAGTAGTTCCTGTAACACATTCAAACACATCTTTAACGTGACTTGTAGCTGATGAAGTGTGTTCTGCTTTAATTTTGTTACTCATTTCATCATGCAGAATATTAGATATGTCATTTAAAGATTCATAATTAGGGTTATATTTAGCGGTGCATTGTGAAGAATCTACACTACTAGAAGAATCTTGTCGTGTGAATATATCTTTCGGATTTTCATCAACGCCTTCTGAATCAGATGTTACCTCTTTTATCAAGTTATTTATTGCATCATTGAATTCACATTTTATTATTTTTGCTTCTATATCATATTCATTGTGTTTTATTTGATTTTTCGCTAGTTGATGTTCATCCTTGTCATCTTCAAGTTCTAGAGTGTTTTGTTGAATGCATTTTGTCTCTTCGATATCTCTGACATATAAATTTGTTTTGATGTTATCGGTAGATAAAACCACTATTTCATGAGAATTTTGGACACAATTACTTTCTACATCTTTTTTCATTTCTGTTGGATCTTTTTCAATTTCAACATTTATTATTTTTTCAGCATATTCTTTTGCGCTGGTGAGTTGATTTTTGTCTACTGAATTATCTTCAGCTTTACATTCACTGTTGGCTATTTCAGTGGTTCCAAATAGTTCGGATGGTTTGGGATCGACTTTATTATTTATTTCAAGTTCAACGTTATTTTCATTCAATTTTAGTTTTCTTTCTTCATCTGTTTTATAATCCGTATTAATTGGCGAACTTTCAACAGATATTTTTTCTTTATCATCTTGAGAAACAGAAATAAATGTACTTTTTAAGAAGTTCTCTGTATCCGTTACCTCTATAGTTGGTGTCATCATTCGTATTGATACATCAGTATCCACACCCTCATCATCATCTCCAATTTCATGTAGAGAACTACTACTGCTTGACGTATCTGTTAAGTATACTACTTCAGCACCAGTCATTTTTTCTACAGTCTTCATTGTCCATTCTCCCCTAGCTTCAGTAATTTCTGGTTCCTTAATTTTAGCACCTACAAGAACACATTCTTGAGGTACTAAATGTCCAGTATTTGTTTTATGGCTAGAAGTACTATAAGCCACTGATTTACGTTTAATTATTTTGCATTTATTATCCTCAAATACATCATCTTCCAAGTCCTCTGTATCACTTTTTTTATCACTAAGGTATGATTGACGTCGTGATGTAATAGATGATTCACTACTACCTTCCTCATCAATAACGTCTAATATTCTTGAAGGGCCTAGACGGTGTAGACAGAAATCATCAGTTAAACCTTTTTTACGTAATCTTTGTTTGATTTCTTGGTTTATGATTTGCTCTATTTCAGTTTTAATTTCTAAAGTATTGATGTTTTCTGGCTGCGTTACTAAGTTTAGAGTTTTTAAATAACTTCTTAGTGATTTTTCCTCTTCAGGAGTCAATGACTTGTTCTGATCACATTGAGCTACAGCAAGGGGTAACGTGGTGACCGATAATGTACCTGTTGCTACCTTTTCTGATTGTGATTCATTATTGTCAATTAACTCATACGTTTTCTCCCATTCGACATCAGCTTCCACTTGAGATATTATTATGTTTTCAGTATTTATTAGTTCCAAAGCGTTAGTACCATCATTTAGAATAGCGTCATCTGTTATTTCTTCTATGTTTGTGGTATCCTCATTATCAAGACTTTTGCTTTTCACACTTTTTAATTTCATTTTCGTTTTATTAAGAGACTGATCAGGAGATTCAACGATATACGAAACTGAATCACTAACGTCCACATTTTCAACATTTTTTGAGACCGCTTCGTTAATTAGACTATTACTATTATTATTCATATCTTCAATCGAACAATCTGAACGATTAGGAGTATTATCGACTTTTTCAATATGTGCAGACGTTCTTGTGACCTGATCTTGACTTATTATTGTATTTTCTAAAGCTATATTTGATACTTCAGGATTTAACAACTTTTCTTCATTATTGTCGTTACATATCTCACCTTCATTCAAATTCACATTATTTACATCACTATTGTTTTTGTTAGCATCCGGTCTAACTTGTTTATTTTTACGTTTGTTTTTATTGTTTTTACGGCGCTTAGGGCGTTCCGGCATGTTTGAAAATCTTTACACTGTTATCACTGACACTACGCAATCAAATCACACAACACACACTATTCATTCACAGACAAATTCACGCGTCTCACGACACCGGTAATACGTAGGAGTGACGGTTTTGACAAAGTTCAGCCGTGACGTATTTAGGGATTTCGTTAGTCGTTCGTGTCTAAATCGAATAAAGGTCCGGTGAACGGATGGAGCGTAGTTTAACTTCGAGATTAGCGAGTATAATTTTCTTTTAGGCGAGCGGTCGCCGGCCGCGGCAGTCATGCACTCGCGCGGCGATTTACTGATAATTATAAATGGGTTGAAGTGCGCGAGCGCGAGCTGTGGACTTTATTTTTACGCGGAGACGTGTACGCGAGTGGTGCGCGCGCGATGCCGACAGTAGCCTACAAGAGCCCGCACGCCGCCGCCAGCTATGCTATCCGACTGTATTATCACGAATCGTTTAAATCATATATTGCTAATTAATATTTCACACACTCCCTGTCTCCATTTGAAGGAGG
The DNA here is from genome assembly GCA_963691645.1 of Pelosia muscerda. NCBI lineage: Eukaryota > Metazoa > Arthropoda > Insecta > Lepidoptera > Erebidae > Pelosia > Pelosia muscerda. Next base: position 9,038,623 of record OY829105.1, read on the forward strand.
AATAACGGGCAGGAACCTAAAAACACAATGGGCTTTGCTTATTAGGGATTGGATAGGACGCAAACAAAATATGTTAGTTCAGGTTTATTCACAACAATAAGACGTGTAAGTTTATATGTGTAGATATTTGTTGTATAATGCTTAAAGCAACCTTGAAATGGTTTTATTTTTATGCACATATGCACATTGTAATTATATTAATAAAGGTAAATTTATAAGTACAACTATACTGGTTTTATTCAATAGTGATAAACGAATGTAGTAATAAATTATCATAATTTTATTTATGGCTGGATTTCACCAGCGACAATCACTTTAATTGAACTGAGTTTTCACATTTTACACAATGAAATTAATTGAGCAAATTGTGCTAAATTGGTATGAATTGAAAAAATCAGCCCACACTACATATAATTAGGTAATGTTTAGGGCACATACCTATATGTATTTTAAAATGCTATGCGTCGCTAAGTCGATAATGTCAACGTTATCGTTTCAATTACTTATGATAGCAAATAAAATGTTATATAATGAAAATAAATCTAATATCTATGCGTCACTAAATTCATAAGATCTAATCTAGTTCACATGACATTTGTAAGCAATATTGTGTAACATACGTAAGAACACTGGAAAAACATAGTTGTAATATTTGACCTCGTCTCCGTACAAAAATAGTATTTATTCTCAAAATGTGATGTTAATTTAATTCTCAATAACAATGAGCACATATTCTGATAATTTCGGAACCCAAAGAAATCTCCCCGGGTACCTACAGTTGGTAGGTACACACCTGCCAATCAATAGACGAAGGTGGTGAGGTACATGGCACGTACTTCCGTAATAGAGTACCTAATAGCCAAATAAAAATAGGTGGAAAAAATAATAAGATGAGGATTAACCAATTAGTGAACAAATAATATTGAAAGTAAAACATGTACTGTCGAAACTGTTGAAAATTTTTATGTACCTAAAGCTGTGGCTGTGACCAATAGCAAGAAAATAACTGTTTCGAATTAGTTAAATAGTGAGTATATTTTGTTTATCAGCCTCAATAAATTAAACTAATTCATTTCATTGTCTCATGACGGCATTGACCAAAATCAATTAGTTGCGACGACCTTACGAATCGATGCATCAATTGCAGACACTGATTGAGAAATGAGATTTAGATGAATGAATTAGTTTCAATACAGAGGCAGAAAATAAAATCTATCTATAATTAATTTGATACTCGATACATGAAGTTCACACCGGTTTAATATATGGAGGAGTCAATTCGTTTTGATTGATATTTAGCTTCTTGGCGCTATGATGTGATCGCACATTGAATGAAACTCCAGTTCAGATGATACCTATAAGTTAAATATTAATAATGAAAGACATATTCAGATTTGATTTGTTACTTCATTCAGATTAGAACAGTATATTACTACGTACTTATTTTTATGTGATCTAAACGCAATGCATATTATTATTCAATATTGATCACTACAAAGGTGATTCCTAAACTGAATTTACCTTATCTTTCAATTAAAGAACTTGGTAATATGAGTCCAAGTGAATATACCTAAATAGAAATGAATAGATAGATTGTAGGTAGTTAATCAAATCAATTGCAGCGTAAACAAACATCTGTGCAAAATGTTTACAAATAACATACGTTCCAATCTTCCCGTGCAATCTACATTATTTATTTACTTATTGCCTATGACTAATATTACTATTCATGTCATAGAACTAACTTTTTATTACATTATTGTAAATATCTTGGACTTTCAAGCATTCCTCACTCAATCATGATAATAAAGTGATTACTCTTTCATTTGGTCCAACTTCTCTTTAGTGATTGTTGTAGTAGTGGGACCTTCCTTCACTGCTGCTATTTTAAGCGTATGTATGTTTACAGTTTGCCTATCGATATTTATAAAAACTCTAATGCTGATATATTAAAACACCTTTGGTAGGAAGACCAATTTGTAAACATTATGATCATTATCTCCCAAAATGTAGACAAAATTTTTATACCACTTAGCTGGCAGACAAGCACATGGCATTCGATGAAAAGGAATCACCGTGGCTTATGGACGTTTTCTACACCAAGGGCACTACACTCGTATCCTGTAGAAACCTTCTAATGCCCTTCTTAAAGAACCCTTTATTGTAGTCGTTGGAAAAAACACAGTTCATTCGTTCCTTTCATATCATAAGGATATTATAGATACATTGTACTTCAAAATGCAAGTTTTAGATGCAACTGGTGATGCTCGGATAGTGAAGAAAAGATAAAATGGAATTATTTCTTTCGCAGTTTCAGTATAAAACCTGATCGGCATAAATGTCTACCTGAAACATTTTTGTATTTATCATGTATGGTAAGCTGATCACCTATAAAAGTGTACGCGCAAGTGACAATCCAAATCAGGATATTGCGTTTGATAACACGGTAGGTGGACTAAAAGTGGATTATAACTAGCCCCAGCGCAGTATCTAGACTTGCAGGTCATGTAGTCTGATTGACCACTTCCACTGTCGCAACGTACTTATATTCAATCAGTATATCGTTATAAATGCCTGTTGTTCGGAGCTTCTAGACACATATGTACAGGTATTTTGATATTACGAAATGACACTTCCAACATTAGATAGATGACCACAGGACTAATAAAAAGTTCTTATTATTGTAGTGCGAGAAGACACACAATTCCAGGATGTGGTATTTTTTGTGTATGTTCTTTTGAAATGTAATACGTCAACCCAACTTACGTACTTCACTTTTTATTTATTACTTTACTACAATATGGGTAAAACCTACTAACAAATATTTATACCATACACGTGTACTGGTTACGGAAATAATGGAATGCACTAACATTAATTTGTCTACACTATATTATATACATTATCATCGATCAAAATGGTTGATTACGACAATAACTTCAAAAATATTAGTCATAATTAATAATAGGATTCATCTTGTACCTAGTACTTATTAAAATAAAGAAATATCACGTGCGTCATGGACACGTAAGTGTGTGCAATAAAATCGTAATGAGGCTTTTTAAAATAACAGCATGACGTTATACTCGTACTATGGGCGGTAACGTCAAATGTTTTAATTAACATATACCATTTAAATAAATTCTCCATTTAAAATAACCGTGAAACCATTAAGAATAAGTTCCAAAGAACTTATATACTTACTACTCTACGGGTAAACTGTTTCCTATGCCACTAATTTTCTTTAAGGTGAATAAACTCAATGTACTGTATCAATGGAACGCACTATATCCAAAAAAAAATCTACGTCCTATTGCTCATGGTAGAACAGCCATAAACTTGTAAGAGATGCCTTGTGTTCATTTCGGAGCCAGGGATTTAAAAACTCCTTCTCTTTTATAAAATTGGAAAACCTGTGTCACTCTCATCTGTCTATCAATAGATGCACTAGCTTGCAATGGAGCTTTACTTCGAGGGTCTTGATGATTCTTATGCACCAGCTGAATGCTCTTAAAAATTTGAAAGTATAGGTATCCTAACAAAATTTATAGGTCGCAGCAATTAAATGAGGTAGGTTGTTGACCATTGACTCATGTTAATTTGCCTTATGACTTACAAAGTGGGTGAACCAGGTTTCTAATTAATTAAGTCGTTATTTCTTAAACAATATTCGTAATTAGAGAAAGTGTTCACACTTCGTTATCTTTTTAAAGGCTTTCTCGATTCCAGTTCTGTGCAATGCTGAGCCATGGCTACAGCGTTGCCCTTCACAGATCTTCAGTGGGACTGTTGAAGGGGTACTGGGTAAACATGCGACATGGACTAGGATAAGGCTTCGTATTCGCAAAGCACTGATTAACATATTGGTCACTAGAGGAGGTATCCAGGCGACTGGTTTTCTATACGTCTAATGACTGAATTGCCTTTGTTCTCTTACCTGTCGTTAGGGCTGATTGATTCATTTCTTTTAGTTTTTTATTAAATTAATAATTATTCATCTAAGCGTTGTTCCCGGTTGCGCCCGACACACTCACCTCAGAGCTCAGGGACCGTTTACTCTTAGACCTCTTGGTGCATACATTAAAAGATGTTCTACTCATTAAAGCTCTGGACGTAGTAAGGATCTATATTATGTACCATAAACCCATTCAAAAGAACATATCCCAACGCATTTTCTACTCACACAATGTACAAAGTGAAAAACAACCTTCTTCCACCGGCTCATTGTATAAATTTAAATAAAAATAAACCAAAGTAATTTGCCCAAAATAGCGTCAAAGTGTGCCAATGAAGCGTATCTTTCGCTGTTTGATCGTGTAGCACTCGAGGTGAGGTAATACACTTTAACAGTTCTTAATGATACCCTAGTCATCCCATGTTTATGTTTAACATTTGGTAAATTACTGCATAGTATAAAATTTAACTGATACCAATAAAATGAAATCAGAAAAAAAATTGTAATAAACGCAGTGTTTTTTATGACTAAAATCATCAGAAAATATTGCAAAACAATGGCACAAGTTATATAAACAATTGTTTATTTTCTCGCCTTCAAATCGTAAGTCTGTCAGCACAGTCACTTTCAACCTTCCCGAACTTAGATTTATGAACGAAAAATAGCATAGCATAACAGTAATGGTAACCCTCGTTTCATAGACTTTGCCTTTAGCTTATCATCAGACGAGGTGAAGTAACATTTATGTAACTATTACATAAAAGAACACGTGAATAATTTAATGTGCTAACAGCCAAATAATTTTGAACGCTATCTTGCTAGTTTCCTTTTACAGACTTATTGTTATTTTAAAATAATAATTTATAGTTTGTTTACGTCCGCTTTTTTTAAATATTCGCATTTTATCACTAGTATTTAATTTTGCAGTAGCTTGACGAGGAAGTCAAGCAAGGTTTTTAAAGCAGTCAGTTTGAATTACAAAATAATATTGTATCTATTGTAAAATATAATGTACAGCAGAACACTGTAATAGGTTAATCTGCATTTAAAATATTATATTATCTGGATAACAATGAATAAAAAGTAAGTAAAGTCCCAACAGTAAGTAATTTTCCACTGAAATGAAATCCGTAGACGACCTATATAATTGTATTTTAATATAATATTCTAGATGATTCGTTGTACAAAATAAAACTCATCTTATATAGGTCAAGACATTCACGCTTGTTCTGATACGTATTCAATGCGTTACTCTAGTATGAATAATGTATTGCTTTTAAATCAAGTCTTACATTGCATTATTATTAAATGGTCGTGAAATTACATTCTAGTACACCTAACCAATATACGAACCAACACTCATTGTGTATTAACAACCAAATAAACGATATGCATGCTCGACCTTCTAGAAATATCCCAGATGCGCATTGCGCACCCCACGCCCGTGCGTTCACTTTCTTCCTTCCAATAAAACTCGATTTTGATATTTGTTTGTGGTGGCTACAAAATAACAAACGGACGTTTAGAATCACGATGCATGACATAATCGCCACATAGATTCGGGCCAGTGTGCCAAAACGACGCCGGGCGCTAACTCCGGCGCTGTTTTTTTGGCACACTGTCAAAGGGTTATAAGGTGAATGTGTGGACTGAACGCGTTAACAGTTCGATTACGTTTTTTTATTGTTCGAAAATACATTAACCATTGTAGGACAAAGTGAAGCTTTTTATAGAAATGGTGCGAACAGTTTATATATTTAGATACAATTGCAAGTAACTCGTCAGTTGAAGTACCTATGCTGTTGTTGTGAGTCTAAACTCTTATTGTGAATTTAAAATGTACAATTCACAATAACAATCCAATAATGTATATATATAATAGATGTCTGCGTGATATTAATGCACTATAATTACCCTACCTATTGTTCAAATAAGTATTATAATTATTTATACATACATACATATGCTCACTCCCGTAATCCCCGAAGAGGTAGGTAAAGGTGTATTAAACACCCACATTTCACTAACTATGATCCCACGTAATACGGGGCGAGCCTATAGTCCCCAATCGGGCACTTACTAAAAAAATGGGTATGCCGAAAATAAATTCCTATCCTAAAATGTTGCAGCTACATAAATTTGTAGAAAAAAAATTGACCCGATAACTTGCTATGCCGCCGTGTAAATCACAAGCACTACCAATTAATGTTTTGGAGAGTATCAGACAAATAATAATAATAATAATCTGTAGAATTTCTTTAGAAAATATATTAGTAAGTAGTTAGTAGATTAAATGTAACATTCCGAATAGAGTCGGTGGCAGGTAAACAGTCTCCGTTTGCATGCATCCCTCTATTCGAAACGATATCATAACATTATATTGGATACACGGCCGCAAACTACGTAAGCAAGTTGGGTCACCGCGTCACAATCGGACAATTTTACTTGCTAATATGGAGTGACCAACGGCATAATGTATCCAGTTATCTTGTTTATCGCATCGTGTTCTGCTTTTTATGTATTCTATGTAAACCTAATCAAAATTTAAATAATAGTGCCTACTATGTACATAGTTACTACCATAATTCATAAAGAATCAGCAATTTTCTAGTGATATAATTATGATTTTAGACTGACATGGTAATAAACTTTATACTTATATTTATTTGAAATTGAACACTTTAAATATGGTAAATAATAATCGGGATTTGAGGACAAAATAGTAAATTCGAACAGTATTTATTTAATTATGAGTCTATGATGATGAGTAAATCTTTAAAAATATATGATGTAGGTACATCGCCATGCAAACTTCCACAGAAAATTCATGTGAACGAGGTCTACTAACTAATTAGTGTTTTTATACGTCATAAATCGCAATTTCACCTTTCATTCAATTAACTCGAAAATTATAATTAAAAAATTTAAAATTATATATTAGTTACTTGCTGCTACGGAGCTCTTCTTGGGCGAGTCCGAGTCGCACTTGGCCGGTTTTTTAATTGACTACGACATTATTGTAAATGAGGTTTGGTATTAAATACCTCCTTTAAATTTTTTTATATCAAAATCATTACAATAGCATTACTTAGATTTGTTTCCATAGTAAAATATGTGTCTCAATCTAATTCTAGAAATAAGTATTATGCTATGTATTTAAAATAACCAAAAAAATATAGTCAAAGTAGAATTTCAAACAAATGAATATTTAGGTTAGGTTTCTGTGTTGATCCAGTGTTTGAAGTTATACACAAACAATGAGGTTTTTATGAAATAAAACCAAGAGGCTATTAAAAAAGTAGGTACGTAATACTCACGTTTCGGTGTAGGGCTGTGAATTGGCGCCGTAGTAGGCGTTCCAGGAGAAATCAATGGCGGTTTCGAGACCACTTCGTTCGCTTGCGCCTCTGCTGCAGCAAACAAAAGATAGCATTTTAATAAATAAAACTAAAATCAGGTGATTAGAGCTGCAGAAATGAACTTTAATCCCAGTGCTAAGCACCAACTTCAACAGTATAAAGCTAAAATTAGATCCAATAACAGAAAAAACCTTAAAAGGAGTTTACTTGTCCGTGTTTTAGTTAAACCGAGAAGGGATTAGTGAGTAATGTTGGTAGAAATACACAAAATGTTTTAAGTACGTAAATGGTGACTTCTCACAAAGAAGTCAGCTCACAATAATAAAACGGCGACGAAGAAAAAAATAAAAACATAATATGAGAACGCGTCTTTACAAACAACGAATTATTTGAACGCAAAAGGCTGTTCAAGTCACAATATATTTATATTTACTTGACATTCCCAACCGGACGAAGTGTCTGGATATTAACGCAGACTATTTGTAGGTACCAGAGAGAAATGGTTGCTTATACTATGAAAACAAACCAGTAAAATAAGTATGTACCTAAAGGGATTTATCCATATATAGCTCACGTGCTCTGTTGCCGAAAGGGCTAAACTTCTTTACCAATATAATATAAGTTACAATAGATTATTATAAAAGTTTAAGTAATATCCAACCAGAGGACTTAATCCTCTAATCCTCGGTACAAATGTAAATGTTTGTGTAACTATACATACGTGTTTGTTATATGTCGATGAACCGGTATGATTTATAAGATAAAGCTAGCTTATACGCTAAACTAATAGATGTATACAAGAAAAAAATCTTCAAGTAATACCGCAGGGTACGACTGACTTAATTTTATAAAACAAAACTTGAAGTACTTGAATATGTGTTAAGAAAGCAAATATAAATTCCGCAAATATACGTCATCGAACGACAATAAATTGTACAGCTGAATCCACTAACGTAAATAGCCACCCACGTGCTTCAACGAACTGAAGCTCACTTACCGTAACATCGAATAAAGTAAAACGATACGATTAGGAAATGTCATTCGAGCGATTGAATTGAGATATTAGCTAAGAGTTCTTGAAATGCAGTCGATGTCGATGAAGGCACAGCTGTGGACTAATTTACAACAACAGTAACGATTCCGATGAATCTAAAATTAACCACTGAACACGATTATTTATAAGGGGTTGTTGTTGTAATGAAACACACAGCACTTCCCGGCAGTGAGGCTGGCCACTAACGACAGAGTTGAAACTAAATGCGATCTGCATCGCTTCTGTTTAGAATCTGGTACCAGGAAGTACACGCACGCGATTGCCCTATCATTTGGCACTTTAAATAAAATGTCTTCCGAATGCATTGTGCTAGTAACCTATTAAAAGCTCAAGTTTCTGATTGAATCACTAAATATATCTCAAACATCGAGAGGCGAAAAAAGTTGTCTATTATATAAAAGTGCCAAGTGCTACTAAATGTAAATTTGAGTAAATATTTTAATTAGATGTATTACATCTGTACCTCTTGTATCAAAGTGCCCAATAAAGTATTAAGTATTCCTTCAATGAACATTGTCACGTGCGATTGATGTTTCACTCTACTTTGACACTTATTATTATAATGCCATTTCTACAAAGTACTCATAATATGAAGAGTTTTTAAATTACTAAATATCCGTAATGTAATTAAAAACGGTGACGGAGAAAGAATATTATCACCCAATCGTCCCCATCTTGTTGTGTCAATCAAGTAAAACTCGTAATAAAACCCTTTCAACATTAGTACAGGCATTTCTCCACGAGCGAGTTGACTGTGAAAGATGAATTGATTGATAGACACAGTACATTATACTTCTATACCTACTGTGACATTATGGCCTCTAGAACCACAAGCTTCTTAAACTATGCTTACGTTGGGTCCAGATAGCGCTGTAAGAATGTCCTACAATATTTATTTAACTATTCCATTGTCGCGACACTTTATGAGATTGTGACGAGCTTAACACTGCATTAAAAACACCACACTTTATTCCTTGATGTTTATTCAAACGAGTCTCAATAAGCATTTATAAGAATTTTTAATACTATTCTATAATTTGATGAGACGCGGATGGTCCTCGACAAGACGTTGAGTTATTTTTCAAGTACCACTACGAATATCAGAGCGGAGACCGGCTGTAGAGCGGAAAGTCGCTTCGTTTAGAGTAAATGATGAAGATATAAGATTTCGCTGTTTATAGCAAGTATATTTACAAATAATACCCTTAAGGGTGGGCGGTAACACTTTGTCTCAATAAACAGATCATCTGGACGATGCTTCCATCCGTAATCTCGTTTGGGAAATGTCTGTATTGTGGAAATTACTGTTCAGTGAGGTGAAAACAAAGGTACTCGATATATTCTTGTCATCCCTAGAGACAGGAAATGTTCGGTGATTTTTAAACATAATATACAATAAAGTTACGATATACTTTTGTTTAGGGTCCTTCAGTTTTCAACCGGGGATTTTTCCACCTGTACCTACCTGTAATATTTTTCCGCTATAAACGCTCTATTCAGGTTTAACTTTTGACTGGGAGTACATTTAATTTAATTTACTGAATATGGTACAGGTAAAATTATGAAATTAATTACCAGTAAGCGAAGATCTGACACTAAATTAAATAGTTTAACAGTCCAAATTACTTTACAATAAACATCTATTTTTTCACTAACTTATCACTGAAAGTCAAGTCATTTGATTGGAACACACTAACACAAAGTTCGGTTTAATCAAAAAGTAGCTGCGGTCTAGTAGACCAAAGCGCGGACCAGAGGTCGGAGGGCAACTGTGACAGGGCGCGCACCTACAATGGACACTTTCTGTATGTAAATCACAATAAAATACCCGCTTTGTACTGTGATTGCGACACGCTAAACTAAACACCGAACGCGTCATCTATGGTACTGGGATTTTTTTATAAGCGAATACTGACTCTGTTCCGAGCAGGCTGGGGATAACATAACATTACAGTTGATGTCTTTATTGCTACATGCTGTATAGTAGTAACTTTATTTTATACAACCTTTCTGGTAGATAATTAATATCAGAAAAATAAAATAAAAATTAAAAGAAGTGCCGACTGTTAGCGGTTTCTATGATGATGAAAATCATCGAAATTAAATTCGATATTATGATTTTCCTTTTCGAAAAAAGTGCGCGCGTTTAAGAACTAAAATTTCATATTAGCTTCTAAATTCTTAAAAACTCCAGGTCTAATTGACGATCACAAGGGCGTCTGGTTCTGTCCAATATGTAGTAGGTACTTAATAGATTTTGCTAAAAAAATATGAATTGCGAAATAAACTCAGTCAGTCAGTTCTTTTTTCAATTTTACATTGAATTATTTTTCTCACCTGAATCTAGATTGGCATTTCAGAACTTTATATTTATTTTATATTTATTTATAAAAGCCTTTAATCCAGAAATGTTGACATTTGACCTGGTTACATCTATAAATATGTTTTTTCTAGAGTTACAGTTTTAACTGTACACATCTGTGTACCTATTGGCAAAGGCCTCCTCCAACGCTTTCCTCCCCTCTCTGTCTCTTGCCAGCCAGGTCCAAGTGTGGCCCGCCGTACCCTTCACCTCATCCTCCCACCTCTTGAACTTGAGGCCTCCGTTTCTTTTTCTATCGCTTGGGTACCAGTACATAATCTCATTTCAGAACTTTACATAAATCTTAAATGATCTCACCCATAAAACCTACAAATATAAACAAAAAACCGCGGTAGCCTAGTGGTATGGGTAATGGTCTGCTGAGACGAGGTCTCGGGTTCGATCCCGAGTTGCACACACCAATGGCTTTTCGATGATTTTTGAAGTTATGTGTGTATTCATCGCAGGTTTATAAGTGCCCGGTTAATGGCAATAGGCTCGCCACCTATTTCATTGGGACCTAAACATAAACTGGCGAAATGTGGTTGCTAGCACCTCTGCTTACCCTTTCGGGGATATGCGTGAGTTTATGTTATGTTATAAACAAAACAACACGATTACAATCTCCAATAGTTCTCCTGCCAACTACCGCCTCACTGAAGTACGATAATGCACAATCCCGTTGCGTGTTCGCAGTGATTGACATACAATATATTGTCCAACGGCAAGGTGTGGTGTTGGATTGTCAGCTTAATTGTGCGAGACCAAATAAGTTGAGTTTGAACCATCCATCACTGTATACATGTCACTAAGGCCGTCTATTCACCATCGTTCGTTCTATTAACCGTTCAAAAGTAGGACACTGAATCGCGAAATAATATATCATGGTAAACTAGTTCATTAATTGTTAGTCTTAGAAATAAAAATATTATGATGTCAGTTTGTACATGCTTATTATGTTTTTATTGTCTCAGTACATGCACTCACTACATACACCGAATAATTACCTAATTATTTAATCAAGTTCAACAATATGGAAATTGCAATAATGGAAATGTTGAATGGTATTTACGAGTACAAACATACACTGTATCTATAGAGAATTACAGCTTATCTTCACATGCTTGCCATAGATACTCCCAACACTATAGTTCGATCACTAAACTCACCAGCGATTATGGCAAGCTCCACTCAGGACAATGTAAAGGACCGCCGCGTCTCGTGCGTCGTAGGGATTAAGGTCATGCTGCATGCAGTATTGTGTTCGTTAGGTACTTTCGGTAGCTAGGCACCCTAGCCAGTATCGAGAAATCATACTGACAAAAGATCGTCTGCAATTTGGTGTCAGCATGGCTACAGATATAAATCTTTTCTTGTGGTCTATGTTTATATGTGGTGGTGTATGTTTTGTTACTTTTTGAAGAGGCATTTTCATTAAGCACGTTGCGTATTTTTTTCGGTTGAGGAAAAAATTTGCTAAATTTGAACACATTCTATATGGCCAGTCAGTGTATTTGAAAAATAAAACTGTCGATATTCACATGTGACAGCTCTTTGAATTAAAAACTTTTTAAAACGCGTTGTGAATTAAATACTTTTTCTGCAGACTGGTCACTTCGGTCGATATTGCTGAATGGCACAATTTTTTTTAAGTCTAATCATCGTGTTTCCGTGACCATAGCTGCTGAACAGCTGCTGCGGATCAGTGTAAATAATAAAATAACACTTAATATTTATGACAGTATCCGTTAAACACAGTTTTAATTCACTACATTTATACATAAAAGAAACAATGATCTTATAGTAAAAGAAAGTCTGTCTGACTGTCTGTGAATCAGTAACTATCAGTATTTACATATAGAACATTGTGTTTATAGTCCGGTCATTTTAGACATAAAAATAATGATCAAATAAAGAAAATTCCGACAGAGCCAAATTTTCGTAGAGACCTTAGGTTTACCACAAGGAATAAAGTGTCAAAAGTCCCCATCAATCCCATGTGAGCTTAGAGACTTATTCGGGGCCCAAGGTCAAAATTTTGGGTCTTTTGGAGTTTTCTCGAAAACGGTAAGTTTTATCGAAAAAGTACCTTCGAGAAAGTTGTAGATCTTAAAATTCTCTATAAAAATGGTCCCTTTGATTTTTCTCTAAGACCCACTATTTCCCAGATATTGCGCTTGTAAGAATCACGTTCTACATAATATGCACACATTTCCACACCACCTGTGAGGTAGTGTACTCGGTGCGTTTATTTTAACGTGGTATCCCTGGTAGGCCTATTCCACGAACCTTTATGACGTTATTTTCAGGAACAATAATTATTTAATAGTATGAAGATTATTGATATGGGTTACTGAGTTTAACTGTCGTTCTAACTTTTTTTCATTACTTTAATCTGACTCATACTCTTCATATTCAACTTCAACAATCATGTTTTCTTCGATTTCTTCTTGTTATTCTTCTTCTCCTTCCTGTTGATAAACGGTTAGAAATTGTTGAAATAAAAATGAATCAGTTGTCTCTTCATCAAAATCACACAAATCTTCCTCTCTTGTATTTAATTGAACATTTTAGCAAGAAACACCTTGGCAATTGGTTCACGCTGGAGAACACTGCAACCCTACTTTTTTACAGCCACATTTGGCACTACAACCTTTCTTGCAATTGCAAATAATAGTGTTAAGAAGTTTTTCTGGAGCAGGGGGCAGTAAAGTTCGAATCAGTTCCAAAGTATTATTTATCAATTTCCAACCCCAGTCTTCAGGGTTCAGTTCATTGCCTTGCCATGTCTGAACTTGATAGAATACTCGAAACAAATGTTGAGTAGCAGATGCCGATGTTGGAGGAAGACATAGCTGTAATTGCTTTTTGTTTCGTGTATTTTTTACTAATGTTAAATATCTGTACGTATCAATGCAATCAATTTTTTTTTTATTGACTGCGCAAAAATATTTACAGAAATTAATTCTTCACGTCAAATACTAATTACTAAAGGAATTCGGTTTCTTCTTGTGGTTTATGGAGCTTCAAAAAAAATTGATTGCATAGATGCGTACAGATATTTAACATTAGTAAAAAATACACGAAACAAAAAGCAAGTACAGCTATCTTGTCTTCCTCCAACATCGGCATCTGCTACTCAACATTTGTTTCGAGTATTCTATCAAGTTCAGACATGGCAAGGCAATGAACTGAACCCTGAAGACTGGGGTTGGAAATTGATAAATAATACTTTGGAACCGATTCGAACTTTACTGCCCCCTGCTCCAGAAAAACTTCTTAACACTATTTTTTGCAATTGCAAGAAAGGTTGTAGTGCCAAATGTGGCTGTAAATAGTAGAGTTGCAGTGTTCTCCAGCGTGTACCAATTGCCAAGGTGTCTCTTGCTAAAATGTTCAATTAAATACAAAAGAGGAAGATTTATGTGATTTTGATGAAGAGACAACTGATTCATCTTTATTTCAACAATTTCTAACCGTTTATCAACAGGAAGGAGAAGAAGAATAACAAGAAGAAATCGAAGAAAACATGATTGTTGAAGTTGAATATGAAGAGTATGAGTCAGATTAAAGTAATGAAAAAAAGTTAGAACGACAGTTAAACTCAGTAACCCATATCAATAATCTTCATACTATTAAATAATTATTGTTCCTGAAAATAACGTCATAAAGGTTCGTGGAATAGGCCTACCAGGGATACCACGTTAAAATAAACGCACCGAGTACACTACCTCACAGGTGGTGTGGAAATGTGTGCATATTATGTAGAACGTGATTCTTACATGCGCAATATCTGGGAAATAGTGGGTCTTAGAGAAAAATCAAAGGGACCATTTTTATAGAGAATTTTAAGATCTACAACTTTCTCGAAGGTACTTTTTCGATAAAACTTACCGTTTTCGAGAAAACTCCAAAAGACCCAAAATTTTGACCTTGGGCCCCGAATAAGTCTCTAAGCTCACATGGGATTGATGGGGACTTTTGACACTTTATTCCTTGTGGTAAACCTAAGGTCTCTACGAAAATTTGGCTCTGTCGGAATTTTCTTTATTTCAATTGTCTAAAATGACCGGACTATTAATATTAAACAAATTATTTAAAATAGACGTATGTTTTTTATAAGCCGGGTATAGTATTTAAGTACAAATTTCATTTGCTTTATACTACATTCTAGTTCAAATTACATCACATCAATTCATACTGCGTGGGAAGGCGCGTCGGCATCGTCCTTTCGATAACTTTCATCCAGTTTAATACACCAGTACAAAAGGAACCACATAAGAGAACAAACCATAAAGTTTGATTAGTGTCGCAAAGGTCTAAATAAATTGGACAGTATTATTTGCGCGGGAAAAATCTTCAATAGCGTAGTTATGCAAGACCGTAATTGTACACACATGTTCGTTTTCATTGGAGCGAATCGATGGGTCAGTTAATCAAAAGGACGGAACTGTGCCTATCAGAGTAACGCAATGCGTAGGCGCACCCTTACTTTGTGGATATACGAAAAACAGGCATTGTACTGCATCCGGTTACATAGTTTGCTATGGGTATTATGTTTTCGAACTAATAAAGTTGTAAATGCAATGATGCAAATGTATTGTTGTAACTGTTTGTATGGAAAGTACCAGAAAAATTACACTGCGTGGAAAACATACAAATAGAACATCACATTTTGTTTACTTGTTTCATCTTTGCATTAATTAATTATGTTC
Source organism: Pelosia muscerda (assembly GCA_963691645.1). Classification (NCBI taxonomy): domain Eukaryota; kingdom Metazoa; phylum Arthropoda; class Insecta; order Lepidoptera; family Erebidae; genus Pelosia; species Pelosia muscerda. The sequence continues at coordinate 9,054,068 of OY829105.1, forward strand.
TAATAGATATTAGAAATGGAACTTTTTTACATTTTTACAATGACAACTGTAGTTGCATAGTGCAATACCAATTTTTTAAAGTATTCGTTACAGAACTGACGCGGGAGTTTTGACATTGATAATGTTATGACTGTAAAACTGCATGAATTCTTGAAGTCTCGCCAACCCTTTTATTTATGCAATACATGAAAATAAACAAAGTACCATACCTAACTAAATACGGGTTTACTCTGTAAACTGGATTGCAGATCACACTGCACTGCAAACTTCATTATTTTTAAGGTTTCCGCAACTCAAGAGGAGAAAACGGAACCCTAATAGGATCACTATATTGTTCGTCTGTCTGTCATTCGTTTTTCAGCCATCATTTACAAATCTGTATAAAAAAATAATATTTAATTAATAAACTTTGGTTCCCCTTTTTATACTGGGTGGCGCAAAAGTAAAGACCCTATTTGGTTCGGCTATAACATTTTTTCTAAATTAGAAAACTAGATTTAGGTTTTTTTAAATGTATGTTTGTACCATTAAATTTCGTACCATTAGGATTTAAAGATGATGTCTTTTAAATGGTGACCTCCAGAGTTGATACACATTTGAGCCCTATTTATGACATTTTGCATAACTTGCCGTAACACTTCCTGCGATATGTTCGTTATTTCTTGACGAATGTTTTCTTTTAGAGCTGCGAGAGTCTGTGGCTTGTTCACATACACCCGAGATTTCAAAAAACCCCAAAGAAAGAAGTCTGGACTGGTCAGATCGGGTGATCTTGCAGGCCAAGGCAAATCGCCAAAACGAGAGATAACTCGGCCTGGAAAAGCGTCCCTCACTAAGTCCATAGTGTCGCGCGCTGTGTGTGCCGTAGCGCCGTCTTGTTGAAACCAGATGTGCTCCAGCCCCAATTCGTCCAAACTGGGTATCAAAAACTCACGTAACATGGTTCTGTAGCGTTCTCCAGTGACAGTTATCGCATTGCCTCCAGCGTCTTCGCAAAAAATAGGGTCCGATCACTCTGTCAACACAGATGCCACACCATACAGTAACTTTTAGTGGGTGTAGAGGTGTTTCTTGAATAATGCGCGGATTATCAGTGCCCCAGAACCGAGTATTCTGCTTATTGACATGCCCTGAGAGATGGAAATGCGCTTCGTCACTCATAACCAATTTTGAAGGAAAATCATCCTCTTCAAGGTTGAGGTTTATGACGCGCTGGCAGTAATCTAGACGAGCTCGGTGGTCAGCAGGCAGCAGCTGATGAGTCATTTGAGTTTTATACGGGAACATCTTTAAGTCTTTCACCAAAATACGCTGCAGGGTCCGTCTGGAAATGCCCAATTGCGTGGCACGTCGCCTCGTTGATGTTTCTGGACACTCTTCCACATCTTCGCGCACAGCATCGATATTTTCAGCTGAACGGCCTGTTCTTGGTCTCCCAGACTTAGGTCTATCCAATGTTGAGCCAGTTGCTTCAAGGCGTGTGGCAAAGCGTCGAATTGTGCGACCAATCGGTGCCGGACGGTGGGGAAATCGTCGACGAAATTCACGTTGTGTTCTTATCACTGATGAATTATTCCGTAAGAACATTGACACAATTATTCCACGTTCTTGGGGAGTAAAACGGTCCATGTTTATTTTCAGTGTATTTTACATTTGTTCACTACACAATTTTCAACAACAGAATGACAGAAAATGTCATATAAAAAAAATAAAGGTATTTTCGGATTAGTCGCTGTATATCATATTCTCAAAATACCACATTCGTAAAACATCACATTCGCAAAATACGATATTCGCAAAATATGATATTCTCATAATACCATATTCTCAAAACATCATACTAGCAAAATATGATATTCGTGAAACATGATAAACGCAAAAGACACTATTCTGAGTACAGTCAGGTAAACATTATGGTACGACATATTACCACACCACAGTTCTGTTGTTTTTGAGAAATTAAACATTTTTTATTGTGGAACAGAATATTTATTCTTATTATAAATAAACAAATTACTTATATAAAATCATCTAATATTCAATAAACAGACAAACTAAATTAAATCATCATTAAATCATCGCAAGAACACATTACAAAAAAAACAAAAACCCGCGATCTTTCCTTCCAGGGAGAATGTCCTAGTAGCTCAGTCATATTAGATAAAAACAGTTTTTCCCATCTTGGAATGAAAGATAAGATGTACAGGTACACTGAATAGAACACTCTTCGCATTGGTGAGGGTCAGAATGGGTGGACCAAGGAAGCTTTCGGAAGTTTGGACAATACCAATATTTAGTACCTATCCTTTGTGGCCCGTGGCCCGAGCTGACATAAAATATTTTGGTACCTCGCTAAAGAGGGAAACCTATCAAAAGGAAAGTGGTCAGCCATCCTGACGTCAGAATGGCTGGACCAAACCGGTTTCACCTAGTTGTAGGCATTATAATTAGTTTATCTCTTCATTGAAATTTAGTACCTTTAGTACCACGTATGTTTTTCTTAGATTTTTTCGAGAAGCCAAAAAATGTTACACCTTAAAGAAATTTTGCCTAGTTGTAGGCGTTATAATTAGTTGTTTTATTTGTATACAGGGTTACAGGAAAAGTCGTGCTAGATCCGTTAAGGGTGGGGAGTACCCATCATTTCTGACTTTTTCCACTATGAAACACCCCACCCTAAACTTAGCCCTTTTCGAGATTTTCGACTTTTAATTATTTTATTGAAAATTGAGGATTTATAGGCTATTACATTTTATTTTGTTTATTTTGTGTGTCTTATTATTGCATTTTTACATGTGTAATAAGATGCTTTAAGGCGTCAATCATTAAAATAGTGCACAAGTTAATTGAATAGGTCATTTGACATTTTTTTTTAATTTTAAATTTCTTCCCTGACGTTACTTTTAGATTAAAAATGTGGTAATTTGAGAATATGATATTATAGCGAATATGATTTCTTGCGAATATCATATTTTGCTAGTATGATGTTTTGGGAATATGGTATTATGAGAATATCATATTTTGCGAAAATCGTATTTTGCGAATGTGATATTTTACGAATGTGGTATTTTGAGAATATGATATACAGCGACTACCACTACTTTTGCGCCACCCAGTATGAACCGCTAATGGTAATCGTACTTTTAGAGGAATAATTTTGAGGAACCCTACAATGTGCTAAAATAACACATACACATACTCAAACCTTTAACACTTTGGCAGAGGCCTCAACCTGAATCATCTATCTGCATCCAATCGTCCTTTACTTTAACAATTTCATGATATTATTGTAATTATCGGCATAGTTTGGAGTGCTAAAAGCAATAATTTTAAGTTTGTACGGAACCTTCGATACCCGAGATGTATGGAAATTTAAGTAAAGAAACGACCTGGCGCACGTGAACTGAATTGCTATAAACTGTGATTGGTAGATCTGAGCTCGTCTACCGCCATACGATAGCACAGGAGGCACGCGTACTGAGCTTATAGAATACATTTTGAACACATTATAGATCCAAAATATATGCCCATGTAAAGTTCAGTGCGAGGTATCGCACTAAACTGTACTGCACAATAACAGATAGGCAGGCACCCTTTGCTACCGGCATAGGAGACCGCATGTTGCTAACCCGATATTAGCGTACAAACATAATAGATAGATGGATGGATTGTACGAGAAATTGCTGGTTGTGAGCTTTGGACACCGGATACAGCATTGCCGGTTGGTTGTTTATTCTGATAATAATTTCAATAAACCTATTGTTGAAATAGTCAATTTTAGAGAAGCTTCTTGCTAAGTGGTAAAAGATAAAACAAGTACTTATAGCAAGATTAACTAATACTACCCAGATCAGTCATAGAATCATGTGAACATTATTAGATGTGTATCGAAACAATAAGTGCCTCGAAGACCACGTTAAACCCTGAGCGTTGTTCCACTTACTATAAGAACATCTGTGGTAGTCCTTGCGGGTAGTTCAATCTTTTTTGTTTGGATTAACTACAGAACCTCAATATCGTCAGCGAGTTATGGATAGAGGTCAGATGTCAGTCACTTCACGGAAAATATCGAATTTTCGTTGTAATACTAAAGGTCGACTGAGTAAGGTTCGAAGGATGGAGGATAAAAACCGCGCGTCATATCTTTCATTTGAAATTATTCTTTTGTGACTTAACCTGTGTAATAATAATAAAACTTGATATCCGGATGGTTGATACATTAGTGTGCCATGGTTAAGAAGATGATATTGTAGGAATAATTAAACTGCTTTATAAAATTTTGAAGCAATATGTATGCTATTTTCAAATCGATCTAGATTGGAAGGAACTGTTCCACTTTTGGTTACAAACGGCTAGAACAGACTGATAGTCTAGAGAGCAGATTGAAATGAGTTTCATTTGCAACACCGTTTCCCTTTTCCTACCATCTAAAGTTCTTTATGCGGAGCGTGAAAACACATCTGTCAAGTTTGTCAAGGTAAGAACCACCATTTTGCTGATTTTTTATTGATGATTTTTGATGCTTTCAATATCTAGAATAATGATCCCTATCTTCTGAATTTCACCCTAGCCTTGCACCATACAGTGGGACTATCAGTCAATCAACCACTGCTTATTACTTTATAAGCTTTTTTTTATCGTGCGCAAAATCCCCACGGATACCACCTCGTGATTATGTCGGACTCGAACCGACCAAAACACACGCCGTACTACTGTTTATACTAATATCCTAGTGTGGGTCTGAATATTTTATACGTCAGAGTATAACTACCAAACGAAACGATGATATAAAAGTAAACGTTACCTAGAAACCAAATAAGTAAAACCCTTTTTTTCCTTACGAGAACTTTATAACGTGAAACATGAAGTAGTAGAGGAGGAAAAGTCTAAAGGTGGACCCTGGGCTAAGAGACTTTGGATGCTATCGTAAAATATATCTTTATGATAGAGGTAAGTTTACCATTGTAGTAATATAACATGCATTACAACATAACAAAACTAACACAGTTAACATAACTACAGTGTAACCGATACACGTTATAAACATTTGTTTTCAATTTAACGGTGCAGTGAAACGAACTTCCCGCTTAACATTAGGAGCGATGAAAACATAATAATCTTCTATGAAATACCTATTTTATATGAACACGAAGTCGTCGAGTATTTTAAGCATATGGTATTCGTGCAACAATCACATATAGCAACCGCAACAGCTCAAATGAACCAAGTATGAAGTGTAGTCCTCGTGTACTTTAGTGCAACATAGTGTTGAGAGCGTTGACCCTACACAAATAAATACATGCCCATAATATACCAATGCGTGTTTCCGATCATTCACGGAAACATTACATTGTATATCTTTGCCTACAATAAAGTATATTGCTAAATCTACATGCAAAATATGTGATGGAATTTTGTCAAATATAATATGTATGGGTCCACATCGACCGATCATTCGAATAAATTATTTGTGCAAATCTCTACTATATTCAGGCTCAGAATACAGAGTAAAATAAAGTTCTTCTGTATTCTGAGTATATAGAACAGCAATTTGAAGTTTGTCTCATACAAAACTTTCTGTATCTCTTTTCTTTTCTCCCTCAGATATGGGTTCTTTACAATGAATGTTGAAAGTATAATGCTATACTATGAATATCTAAGCGCACAAGTTGAGAATGGTTTGATAATCGGCAAAATTAATTTTAGTTCCACAGAAGGTTTAACTTGATCTTGAATTCCCACACAAACGAAGCCGCGGGCATCAGTTAGTCAGCAACAAAATTTCGTGGCAAAATGGCATATTGTTCATGTGACTGGATACGAATCTTGGAAACAGTGTTGTAAACTTGTACAGAATCATTGACAGTTTTGATAGTTTAACTTTAAAACTTATTCTAAGACCTCATCGGCTATGTGATGATATTCAAAATCTACAATTTTTGTTAAATTTATTCTTTAGTAAAAAACTTAAAAAAAACCAATATATTCATCAGTTACTTTGGCAATAAGATATATTAATTTTGAAGCCTAAACCTGTCAAAGCAGTACATATCTGTTTGTTTGTTTAAGCATAACACAAAAATTGTGGAATTGTGGTCATTCCTATTCGATAAAATTAAATTTAAATTAAAACAGCATCAATTTCGAAATAGCTTTATATGTGTATAAAAGTTACATTATTTAATTACTCCGTATCCTTTAAAAACCAATATCTTTTTGTACTTATGTAACCCAAATATTTGGAATATCCTGAATAGCCGTGTATTACGCGCCCTTTCGAAGCTATCCTTGATCCCCACAAGATTTATAATAAAAAGCCTTGCCAATCTGTTTGAGATATTACAATAGTATTGTTGACGAAGGTATATACCTATTTGTTTACGTGCATTACACTTTCTTTTTTTTTTTTTTTTATCGTGCGAAATATCCCCACGGATACCCCCCCACCGGAGCCGGTTGGGAAGGTTATGTCGGACTCGAACCGACTAAAACGCACGCCGTCTTTGGATCTTCATTTGCCGGAGGTAAGGTTGTAGCCAACATATCCCTCGCACTCCGGCAGACCCGGGGCCATCTCTTCGAGATGACCCCCGTCGGGTGTAGGGACCACGGTGTCCCCAACTAGCCCCCGGGTATGGGGAGGCGCATTTTGCGCCGCCGCCGCGGCCTGCTTCTGCTAGAGTGACAGGCGGCTCCACCCGTCACCCCCAGGCCCGCGCTCATGGAGGACGGAGGTCATTCTGCGACCTCCGACGTCCGAGTCGCCTCCGCTCGTCGCGGGCTGTGCGGGTCCGGAGTCTTCTCCGAACTCGTTCCGCCGTCTCCTTCTCGAGCATTACTTGCTCACAGAAGGAGGCGCCGGCAGCCCAAGCGTTCGCGCACCGTACCATCGCCGTGAGCAATGCGGCGAGCGAGAGAACTCGCACTCCTAGGGCCGCCACTAGGACCCGCCTTGGCGTCTCCCACGCCGGGCACCCGGTCAGCGTGTGCAGCCCCGAGTCCTCGCTCGCATCACAGTGATGGCACTCGGACGTTGGCTCCTTCCGGATCCGATGCAGGTAATCCCCAAAGCATCCATGCCCGGTGATCACCTGCGTCAGCCGGTACGAGAGGCTACCGTGTGGCCTCTCTAGCCAGTCCCCCATGATGGGTCTTACCGCCGTTACTACGGCGTGCCCTACGTGCATTACACTGGAAGTCTAATACAGTATTGTGTCTTTAACGTTATAAGAAAATGAATGTTCTTCAAATGTCTCGTTAAAAATTCACTAACGAAATCGTGTGAATGTAAACTTCTAAAGTTCTAACCAATAGTATAAATACAAATTGTTTTATCTAAGTAAAAATAAATAAAGCAACTGGAATGTGAGAAATAATATTCTAACTCTGGACCCAATGTAAGTATAGTTTAAGTATACCTTGTGTTTTAGGAGCTGAGTGGTATAGGTACGTGGAAGTTTTTTTATAATACACTCTGACCAATGCAAATATTCATATCCGAGTGGAAATCGAAACTGCGACCTCTGACTTCGCAGTCGAACGCTCTTCCGAAACAGCACAGAAGTCGTCATGTCATACCTAAATATCAAAGCTAAAACTTGTTTTGAAATAATAAATCCCAGGTCAGACCTGTGATTAATTAATAGCCACAAAACGTTAGGTATATAGGTTTTGTGCAAACAAATCTAACCACTGCACTTGGAATAGAAAACTTTACCAATAAAGTTACTTATAACCATTTATAAAACAGTGCAATTGAATACTCTGTAAAATCCCGCAAATACTTATAGGGAGCCCATAGGGCTTCGAATAGTCAGTCCCGCAGACACCGGGTGACTGAAATTATATATCACGTTATTGCATTCCTTAGTGGCAGTATAGGTACGGAACAAGAAAAACGTTTACTCTCATTTGATATTTTATTACATAACAGCGTCACACCGAACTATAAATCCTACTGTGATAGTATTATTTATTCTGTGTCACAGTGCATTTTAAGTATTTAGGTGTACCTACCATAGTGTATTTAGGTAATTTTCGTAGTTGAATACACCATCGAATAAAAATTATTTGAATGTTAGAGCCTCATTCAAATCATTTTTTTTTTATTTATTGCTGCTAAGTTGCTAATGAAAGTTGTCCCATTCAGTTGTTCTAGAGTTATACCACTATTCACTTCGATGAAGAATCAAGCGTGAGCTGGTAATGTGATCGCGCAAGTAACTGCATTCCTGAATATTCCCAATCCTGCAAATTCCATACTGGGATTTTTAAATTTACTAGTAAGAATGATCCCGTATAGTACAAGCAAAATTATCATATCCTGATATTGTGTTCCTTATTCGTCATAATTCACAATATTATATTAAGGATAATTAAATTACATTCGTAATACTTGCGTATATAGATTCTATTTACAATATTTTACAAAACTGAATAATAAATAATAAACTTACATAGTTAGAGTTTTAACAAAACTATTTATAATCTAGTTACAATATGTAGTTGTATCATAACGAATTTCTTGTTATGTATGTTTTGATCGGTTTCTCTATGTTAATATTTTTGTTTTGTCGTATATAGTTAATATAATTATAATAATAGTAATCTGGTATTTATGCGTCGTACGAAACATGATATTTGATAGTGAGTCGATCAAGGATATGGGTTATGGGTGGAAACTTGGTGGTAGTACGAGAACGGAGCCCTATTTTTGTACTAATTGTGCAGAGAAAGCCTGCTCAGTAAGAAATTCTTTAAAAATATTATATCTATACAAGTATTATACATTATATTACTATATACCTACGCGCTAAAAGTAATACATGTATATATCGGCATTCCCCAGTCCATAATTTTAAGTCTTAGGCGCGGTGATAATTTTAATTCTAGGTTCTATGAAACAAAGTGTTTTTTTTTTAATATAAAACTATTTCACTTAATTTTACTTTACAGCAATGAAAATGTGCAATAATCACTACTCATTATACAGAGTTATATAACTGCATACCCTTCACCTGCATCCCTCACATTTACCTGGTATAAACTCGATTGTTTGGAAACAAACTCACGTATTGCAGCTATTTTATGTTTATTGCAATGACACTTTATTCGATTGTACATTCGAATATAGCGTCCTTGCATTATAGAAATGGCTAATATTTTGTGTAGCACAATCAAGATAACATGTTAAAATAATGCAATCGGCCAAAAATCTAAATGCTAATTGGTCCTCATTTGTATAAAAGGACATAAGCAGCGGTTTGGAATACTGATTTCGGTCGGACGATTTTAAAATATTCATACTATTAGCCTATAGCAGTCCGCTGCCGGACACAGACCTCTTCAAATGTTGGGAGACTTTGGCTAACTATTTCCACGTTGGCTAGTTAGGTGGTACAGGGTTTTATTTAGAGTTTTGATCGACCTCCACAAACAAAATGGCGATATCGAGGTTCTGCAGTGGCACTCGCTACACGGACAATATTGAAGTTCAATCGCATCTTAGTGTTAGACTAGAAAGCCAACTCCACCTGAGTTAGGAATTGGCCATAAATCTAATAGGTATAGGTAAGTTATATCACTTCTGGTTGTACCTAGTGGTTTATATTGACTTTTATCGAAGCTATTGTCGCTTGATTCCCCAACCTCAAGTGACAAACCGGCGTCCTAGTCTAGCCTGTCAATCAGAAGAATTAAGATCTTAGTGGGTCCCCTTCCCACCGGGATATGTACTGTAGGTACCATTACTAATAAATTTCAGATGAGCCTGCCTTTTTTCCTTTAAATTAATTACCCACAGTTCATTTCAATGAATGACTTTTAATTGGATTTGTAACAGACGAAGGAAAGTGAGCACGAAATAGTGTAACTGCTATTGTTATTATTCATTTGCACGCACATATAACAAGCGATAACTATGCTTACGACTTTTATTTTATGTGCGTAGATTCTGTAGGTACATATTTTTTGTAATGTATGGAATTAAATCATAAGTATGTTCCTGTGTGTAATATTGGTTATAGTTAGAATCAAATATATTATGATCTTTTTTACTGAAATTATTTACAAATAGTTTTGGTCATAATGGAAACGAAATTTGTACATGATTACGGAGTTGCAAGACACGAAAAACATCGAGATTTAAACTGTAATCACCGGGACCTGCCTCCGACTTGCTAACGTGCCGTAGTTTCCAATACCTTAGCCATATCTATTTAATTAAGTACTATTTTGATCGATAAATAATAAAATGAAAATTATAAAATTCCAAGTTAGAAGCTTACAATTTTCTGATTTTCATTTAATTTAAGTATCTGCATACCATTAGTTTATTCTCTCAATAAATTTATTTGAGCAACGTTTAAAATTCTTTAAGTAGTCGCACCAAGCATGCATTTAAGAATGACAGCAGTCTTCCTTGGCCCTTGTGGTGTAATCAAGACAATTGCTTAGACACGCGACGTGCCCTTATTATAAATAAAATTCAATCACTCCAATTACGACCGCTGTTCGAACACGTAATCAATGATTTAATCAAATATTCATCAAAGAAGAACTATATAGTAACTATATAGTTGGCACGACCTTGCTTATGTTACTACCAAACTCGATACGAAATTCGAAACGGTTTCCCTTTTCAAAAAAGATCATTACAGTTGCACTAGGTTGTACTTTCATGTGTATCTCAATGTATGTACAGTTGGCTCCAAAACTTCCTTGACAACTAAAGATCTATAATCTTTGAACAGCCTAAATCTAATTTAACCATAAGTAACATAGATAGTGTTAATAAAATGAACCAGATCGATGTCTTTTTTCTTTATAGAAAAGTAAGTTAACACGTGCAAATAGAGTCCTAATTTTAAAATTACACTTATAAGTAGATTTATTATCCAGTAGCATCTAAGACTAGTGGATAATTTATGTGTGTGTTATGTAGTGGCATTACCTATTTCATGTAATTTTAATTTCAAATAGTCCAGGAACCTTTGGAGCCCACTGTACGTTATAAAAACACTTTTGAGCAAGATTATTGAACAATGGACTTTGGAGCAGTAGCGTATTAATAGTAATTAATGAAACTTTAAATATTACAATAAGAAATAGGTCTAGTACCTATTAAATAGTACCTATAAATATAAAATGTTAAATAGGTATAAATAGGAAATATCGTGCAAATCAATAAAATTACTGACCTTTTGTAGCTGATGCGAATTTCTTAGTCTTTTTATTAATCTTCAAATTACACGTTAACTTTTCAATAGCTTTAAGTATTTTTTTGCTGACTTTGTTAATCGTTCTAAGTTTCGGATCGGCATATTTTTTCGTTTGAGAACCATCGCCAACAATTTTCTCACGTCCTGAATCCGCACTATTGTCTGATTCCGTGGCTGACGTATCCGATACGGGATGAAATATATACGGACTCCCCGTAAAACAAGGAGAGTTCATTATGGAAACCCTATTTCACTTTTCTAAAGGCACAGAACGAGCATTTTGTATATTTTAAAAAGAAACTTAAAGACCGACTATTCACAGTGAAGTCAAGAAGAATGTTAGACAAAGTCAGCGATGGAACTAGACAAGAATCGGGATGTTCTATCGATGTGAGCAGTAGACCGTGTCACCGCTCCTAAGACAAGCCTAGAACCTTGGCCTAATATCTATAAATAATAATTAATCCGAATTAGGTTGCGAATGACGGTTCAATGACAAAATTGTTCTTAGTTACGTCTTATTTGGTATAACTGCGACAGAATGGATCGATTGTGCTTAGGTACATACCTTCTTAGGATCGATTGTCTATCGATATTAGCACTGTGATTGTTAGCATCAATGTGTTAATCAATTTCGTGCTAATTTCACAATCGCCTAAATTTTACAAGCTAAGATAAATTAAATTAAATTATTATACCTATATTTTATTAAGTATTAGGTACATACGTGAAAATACCTATAAATAAAATATCTAATGCCGACTGAACTGAAGTTGAGAGTTTGCGCAAACACAATCTTTCTTAATCGTTACCTCAGTTTAACTAGCTTGAAAATATTCTATTATAAACGGATAGCGTTAATAAGCTAGGTATTAAATGTATCAAAACAATACAAAGAAAAAAGAAAAATATTTTATTCGTAATCTTCCTATAAATAAAAATAAAATATTTCTCGTTTTTCTTTCTTTCTAATTTTAATTATGAAATGTTTATAGTTTTACAATACAACAAGTTATTAAATATAAACACCATAATGGGATTCAACAAAACGCCTTACAAAATAGTGTGAGCAATAATTAGCAAGCACTTGGATTGCAACGTGTTGAACTAGCGGCACTTTTGTTTGAAAAGTTAAAGGAATTATATATAATATCCTATAGAAAAAATAGTGCTCAAATATAAAATAGGCAAAACGCTCAAAAAAGTAGTAGGTCACCATGGGGACGAAGGGGACCTGAGTGCGGTACGTACTTAGCTTTCCCTTGCATAAATTCATCTACGGATACCGGTGATTCGGCATTCAAACTTTATGAAACACAAAAATAAAAATGTTATGAAACTTCAGGACCTCCGTTATTATTTTATTACTGTATTCGTAAATTTTCGTATTCTTTATTACATCAGCATAATGTTCGTTTAGAGCCTAAACGTCCTTATATTACCCTGTATAATAAACAATGTCATGTGATAATGTTATTTTAGCAACAAAAAATTTGCCTAGAGATAAGGCTTCCTTCTAGAAAAAGCTCCTAAAACTTTATTATTTTCTCGTTTATGTACGGTCTCTAAGCCGAGATACGTTTTCTATTGCAAATTAAGTCATAAGTAGGTAATATATACATGAATACTTTTCCTAAATGTGTTGAAGTTATGAAGTTCGCCAACTACACAAGGATAACTGCGAAATCATGTTGTTATCGCGTAGATTATTACGAACCTTTTAGAGTGTAAAAACTTGAGATGACTGTAGGTACTTAAGTAGAAGATGGGAGCAAAATTTGATATTTGTACCTAATGATTTACGGTGCTGAAACTTCAGAAAGTAATGTAGAAATTCATTCTGGTCTGAACTAAACATATCAGTTAATTAATTGCAGGTGAGCTTTAACCTTTATGTCTCATTTTTAAATTCTTTAAAGACCAATACGCAGCCTCTATCGAATGGGGTTAGTGTACATGATTGGTACACAGGAGGCACGTGTTCGATATGGTTATTGTACTGGTCCAGTCGTGCCTTGGAGTGCTAGTTAAGCCGTCGGTTCTGGATGTCGTACGACCATCTATATGAGTCGTTACGGATAGTTGCTCGCAGAAGAAGGCGCCAGCAGCCCAAGCGTTCGCGCATCGTACCATCGCCATGAGCAAAGCGGCGAACGAGAACCCGCACTCCTAGGGCCACCACTAGGAATCGCCTCGGCGTCTCCCACGCCGGGCACTCGGTCAGCGTGTGCAGCCTCGAGTCTTCACTCGCTTCACAGTGATGGCATTTGGACTTTGACTCCTTCTGGATCTGATGCAGGTAATCCCCAAAGCACACGTGCCGAGTGATTATCTGCGTCAGCCGGTATGAGAGGCTACTATGTGATCTTTCTAGTCAGTCCCCCATGTCTTATCCCCGGTACTACGGCGTGACAGGTAGTTGGAGCCCAAAAAGTTCAAGCACTGGTCTAGCTGTAGTATCGATATCACCTATACCTACTGGTTGTCAGTCGCTGCACGGAAAATGTCGAAGTTCAACCGCAGCGCAGTTAGACTGGAAAAAATCGGAACCCGGACTCTGAGGTGACAGTTTTGGATGCAACCGGGAATCACACAAGGATGATGATGATGAGAACTTATCCTAATACATATATCCGTATCTCTTTGTAGGCGAAAGTAAAGCAAGGAAAATGATAATCCATAATAATATGGGTTACGGATATTTGTAATACTCCCGCGCTTAAATAATAATTGCACACATTGCCTTGTGTCATTGAAATATTTTAATAAACAGTCCATAAAAACATTGGGCAATAATTTACTAGTAGGCGGATGAATTGGCTTTTTAATATAATGCATCATGTAACGCGTAAAACAAATTAAAGTTTACACATGGGAACGTGCTGAAGAAACTCATCGGCGTAAATTCGTGCCGTATCGAAACTAAGCTCCTTTAACGATCCACCCCTTTCCGTGTTTATGTACGTATGATGTCTCCAAAGAGAATTTAATGTGCTCAGTAGCTACATCATTAAACATTTCAATGTATCCAAGTATTATTGTCAATAAAGGTGGTACCATATTAGAGGTACCTATCTATTATCATTCTGTTTTATTGCATTAGTTTGGGCGTATAAGCAATAAAGCAAGATAAATCTATATACGCCTACGACAACGATTCAGTAGTATGGATATTATAATGTGAAACTTCATCATAACTCACTTAGTAGCTAGATTCAAGCAAATATTTTATCTTATTATAAATAAAAATGATAACATTTTAGTGTGTTACTAAATACTGCCTACACATCATGTTTTCTTATAGCACGTAGAAGGCAGACAAACACACGGTCTACCTGATGGAGAGCTCACCGTGGCTTATAGACATTTGCAACACCAGAGGCGTCAACCTAGTCCTGCCGATGCTGTGTCATGTCTTCGAAAATTTCAAGAAAGTTTCCTTATTGTAGAAATAACACTTTATATTTTTACTCCTATTGTGCATTTGTCTCCATACGAGTAATAATGAAAATAAGATACTATCGTCAGCACCATAAGCTATGTTTGCATGTAGGAAGATATATCTCATTATTCTCTACTCAGTTCTATTTCGTATATTTAAGTAGGTACTTACCTGATCGATTTCCTTTGTATGTTGACTCGTATATTCTAGTAGAGTTGCAGTCCCTAGTATCCTGATTGGATGTATTCGAATATTCATTATGGTCGCGAATGGGAGTCGATAGCACACGTTCACATCTTGATGATTGATGAGACAATGAATTATTACTACTCGGGAATGGTTGACTATCAGATATTTTCACCTTTTCGCTTGCTGACAATGGCTCAAATTTCATCCTGTTTTCATTCTGACCACTGCTTTTGTCATCGCATCCATTGAGCATTATTTTCTTAATAGTCTTTACCTCTTCGACTTCGCTTATCTTGTGCTCAGTAAATGTGGAGCGTTTTGTAATTTTCTCATTTGATCGGAAATTGCTATCACTGATAGAGTTAGACATAGTTTTATTTTCATGATCAGATTTCCCATTTATGTTGTTGCCAGGGCGTAAATATTTTTCAAACGGATCACTGTTTCTTTTTGTTTCAAATGGATTATTTTTACCATTTTGTTCCGCTTTTGGAATATTTTGGTTTTGGAATTGATCTAAAGGTCTGCTATATGTATATTGATCAGTTTTTTCTTTAGCAGTTGATGATGGAGAGTAAGAATTATACCCATTGATATTTTGTGTGTCGTTGTGATAAGAGTAAGGAAGACTGCAAGGGCCAGAATCAGATGTTTTGCAAAAAAGAGTTGGAGACTTTAAATCTGAACTATAGTCAATATATGACGAACTATTATTGATTTTATTCCTATCTAAGCTGGAGAGAAATGTTCTACCGTTAGGTACAGGTAGTTTTGAAGCATTCGAATAGCTTGAAGGTAAAGTAGTAAAAAACGGATTTGTTGGATGGAATCGAAGGGGCTCATCATTCTGCACAACTGACTTAACAAGGGGCGTAGAGTTGAGTGCTCCGGGTAAAGAGTTTAGTGAAGCTCGCGTAGGTGAAGCTGATGTTTTATTTAGAGGTGACTGAGACTGACGAATTGTTGCGTAAACAGGAGCTTGAGGTATTCCTCTATCTCCTTGCACTTCAGCAATCAGCTGCGAAGGTCCTGAAAAAATCATAAATTGGATCACATAAACTTCATAAAGTAAATAAAGCATTTGAGTAAAGTACATCCATACACTCCAGTTACCGATAGTTTTCAGTTACCTCATGATGTATTGAACTTTAGTATCATGGATACAAAGGTGACAGTATACAGGGATAGTTTCATTCTCACATTTCCAAGCAAACAAGGAAAAGCAATAGAGTCGTCGCCCGTTTTGCTATGGGTCTGTATTGCAAACGTGCGATAAGTAATACATGTCGCAACTATACAAAAGGAAATATATCAGACAACGAGAAGTAAGTATAATGCCTTCCCTGATTTATGCTCGAGGTCATATTTTGTCTCTTTATCAAAGTTGTCTTGTGGAATTCATTCTGTTTTGTAGAAAGTTGGTTTACTCTTTATATTATTAGGACAAGGCACTTCTTAGGCACAATAGTACCTATTGATGATAATCTTCAGTAAATGAAATAATAATTAAGGCGGTCGTCGATTTCAAAATTTAGTACACGAATATTCAAAGTTAGTTCTACAGTTACTTTCTTAGTTTGCTTTTAGAATATACTCTAAAAATTGGAATACCGTACCGTTAACCACAGTAAATATTTATGCAGAACACATTTTCCCGTAAATTCCATTCAAACTACTGTTATTTGAAATAATACCAATTTAAATACAAAACGTTAATGTTGAACAATAAAAATGGTTATATCGCTAGCTAAGCCTGTCTGCGTTCCTGGCTTGGATACACCACTTAGTTTGGTACACCAGTTGATAATTTTAAACATTCAGCGACAATAACTTCGTAACATGCCTTCACAAAATGAAATTATAAATAAATATAAGCATTTACAGTACAATAACACACACGATTCTAAAATTTCTAGTCTATAATGGGATTTGGACGCCTAATCTGTAATCGGAGCACTGAAGAAATAACTACAAGGTAACACTTTCTTAACTTCCCAATCGAGCAGTCCGACTGGGGAAGTACCTCCGCCCTACAGAATATCACCGTTTAATAGCCTTGTGTTGTGTTTTCAGTGGTGAGTAGGGTAGCCAGAGCTCACTAGAGAGGTTTTGTGTGGTCAGTGGGAAAACCAAAGGCTTATCCTACATCTTTTGCGCTGACGACACAGCATGTCTCTGTTCTTACACAGGCTGCGGCACGAGTGTTGTTCCTCTGGTGTCACACTCGCCCATAGGCCACGGTACCCACTTACCATCAGGTGGGCCGCGTGCTCGTCTGCGACCTAAGTTGTATAAAAAAAATGTGGAGAATTGATCAGGATACATATAACCCGTGCCTATAGGTACCATACCATGCAAGTATATACTTACACAGTATAATATTTTTGAGTAACATATTTAATACGTAGTAAGTAAGCAAGTTATATGCCTATTTAAAACTTACTTTTTAACTCGCTGCCTTTGCCAATTGATCTTCTTCGCGGTGACATCTCTCTATCTCTGGTGACAAGGAAACTTAGATTAAAACTTGAAAATAAGATGTGATAAACAGTATAAATCACTATAGATATTATAAGGATTTGTTTGACTGTCAGTTGGCACAGAACTAATTGACAGAGCGAGCAAAGCAAACGAGAATCCGTTTCGACAATGTGGTTAACTTTGCTTTAGGGTCCATAATTTATGTCAAACAGTGTATCAGTTCCGGTCTAGACGGTGTATTTCTTAACCAAACTTTTCCTAACCCAGATCTTTCCTTAAATTTGGGACACGTATTTTTTTATTTTAAATACAATTAAAATAGATAGGTGGGAATTTTAGTTTTTCATTTATTTATTTTCCACTTACATCTAACTTTACAGGTTAACCCCAACGCGATAGTGTGGTGGTACCTCATATGTATGGTACCTCATAAGAGCTCTTTCACACCTGGTGGAAGCTCTCTCTCTTACTTACTATTTCCATATTGATTATAATTTAACTAGCTGACCCGCGCGACTTCGTCTGCGTCACCCCGTTTCTGCAACATTTCATTCATGCTCCGCACCTGTTAGTCGTAGCATGATGTTATGTACATATAAACCTTCCACTTTAACCATTCTATATATTGAAACAAACCGCATCAAAATCCGTTGCGTAGTTCTAAAGATTTAAGCATACAAAGGGACAAGAAAAATAGGGACAGAAAACGCGACTTTATTTTATACTATGTAGTGATAGTGATACTACAATATTCAACTCAGTTATTCCGTCTAACTGCAAAACCATTTTGCTAGTCACACGGAGACGTAAGTGCTCCAATTTATGTCATGACTAATCTACACGAGGCCCAATGTTCGATTCTCGTGTGAAACGTTGAAGAGTGATCGGATTACTGGCGTACTGGACATTGTTCAGTGCATTTCGAAGATCGGTTAAATACTAGTTGATATGCAGCTCAGAGGCATGAATGTAACATTTGTTTCAGCGTATTACTTACATCCTTTTACAAACTACCTAAAGGGATAGTGACACTTATTCTGTTATTCTGACTATTCTTAGAAAAAGGTACTGATGCAGTAGACCTGTTTATTTATATATATTTGAGTGCGGTGTTTTTTTTCTATCTAAAAACTTATGAAAACTTGTGCCGTCGTTTGAAGATTGTACTTGACGAAGGGTTCTTGCCTTACTGCCTTCATAGGTTTAAGTGATTTTAAACTTTATGATGATTAGTTAGAAATTATGATGACACGGTGACCTGACATAGCAACCTGATAGTTACATAAGTTACCTGCACGGTATTCAACTTTTCATCAATTTACAGCAGATACCTATAGTCTGTTCTGTCTCTGTCTGTAAGTAGTAAGTTGCATATAGAAAAAAGCATGAATAAAAATCAAATATAATATTGCTTGGTATGGTGACAAATTATCATTTGTTTTAAATTTTAATTGTGGAAAGATCAATAAACATAAATCTTACTCGTTCAAGCCAAGCTTTAACATCGGACCGGCTGATCGCAGCATCGCATGAGCATCTGAGTTGTTCATTCCTTTGGTTGGTCGGCCATTGATTGATGATATGACGTCACCTTCACGGATACCACCCAGCGATGCCTTGCGTCCTGGATTCACCTATTGAGAGAACAGATATGTGAGGAATGACCATGGGAATGACAAACAGTTGAACATGATATCATGATTTTAATAACAGTCTGGTTTAAAGCGAATCAGAAGATATACCTAAATTGTAGGTAAGGTATTTATTTTTAAATACATTTTTAGGTCAGGAGCATAATAAATTTATAGGTATAGACCCCAATACCGGGCTAACAGCTCTCTAGAGAAATAAATATAAAATAAAGTTAAATGAAAATTATTCCAAAAACTCTAGTTATAAAATCTAGGATTATTTAGACGATACAAAAACTTGGAAATGAGCTGTTCACTTCACACATAAACTGCTACTCAAGTAAATGATTGTACCAATCTAGATTTAGTAAATGTTTGTACCAAAAAAAAAAGAAAAGTCCGCTAAGTTTTTTGCCTTGGAGTCTCTCAGGCCTCGGCCATTTGCTAAAGTAACCTGTAAGATATTTTTTGATAATTGTAAGTTAAACTTTAAAAGATAATGGTCATTACAGAAAAAACGATTTAGGAATTTTGAATAAAAAGAAATGGACCAAAAACAGTAGACAGTACCTACCTAATTATGAGTGGGTTGTAAATAAATGTAATTGAGTTTACAGAGTTCGCATGGCAAGACCGTTAGATATCTCAATATACCCTTCGAGCACGTAGGGATCCTTATGTGTAAACTGCGGTTCCCCACAATTTATCTAAAGGTCACGTAAGTTCCGCCGTTAAGTAAGATGGATAGATGTTTGCAGTAAACATTTATTTATAAAACAATTAGGTAGGGTAAGGTTGCGATCATTGGACCAGCGCTTTGTTTGGACCACTGCAATATTTCGCGATCGATTCATGTTTGAACCCGATCGATGGGTCGAAACGCTAGCTTTACAATCCCCCGCATCGCCCTCCAACCACCAGTGTCGCCGCAGGCAGCGTATGGGACGAACTTACGTCGTTGTGTTTCTCGGACCTCGAATATAATTTTTACGCGGCAAATAATATCATGTAAGTACTGTTCCTTTAAATATTTTAATGTGATTTTTTTTAATAGCATTGCGCAATTTACTTAGGATACTTACTATCGTATTTTTTGTTCAGTAACGGGCTACGTTATTTTAAAATAAACATTTTATTGGATGTTAGTGAGTTTCTATCAATGGACCGGCACGAGGCTCTTTCATTGAACCGGTCCAATCATAGCAACTTCTATGATGTGTGTTTTTTTATATTTAATTTTTTTTCTATTTGTTTCAGCATAGCAAAAAGAGGGCAATATTATGCTTGGAACGAGGCGAGTATGAAATTAGCTCTACAAGCATTAGCAAAAAAAGATGTACCTATGTTTACTGTTAACTAAGATATTTTTGCAATATTTCATTGATTTCATAAAGATTTTAAATGCCATATAATGGTAGTGTTAGGTGCATGTTAGGTATTTTTATATATTGATTTTCATTCCTAGGCCACCTAGGTGTTTATTAGGCTTTTTATATAAGAATTTGTGAAGAGATTTTTTGCGTTTAACTTTTAGTTTTACGTACCTGAAAGTTTTTTGTGACTTTGCATGCCAAATAAAGAGATATAATTAGAGTCGACTGATTAATGTAACTAACTCTCTATTTCTTAAAATAAAGGTAATTTTATAAAATTATTGTTTTATTTAATTCATTTTTTCACATGCTCCTTGAATGGACCAGCCAGCCATAATGCCCTAAGTCCAATCATAGCAACTAAGTGGTCCGATGAAAGAGACGGTGGTTCAAACAAGGAAACCATCATAAAGTTTTATTTTCTTCTTTTGTGCCTATATATATAATACAATTAACTTTATATGTTAATTACCAATAATTGAATATACGGACTACTCGTTCACTCAATTTTTGTTTTATTTCATGCACTATTTTGGATACCAGGTCTGTTTAAAATTAAGTGGTCCAATCATCGCAACCTTACCCTACTTTATTACAGTGTATGGAGCCTCTGTGGCGTGGTGATAGTGAATGCGTCTGCTACATAGGAGGAACGGGTTTGATTCCCGCTCAGTGCAAATATTTGTATGCATGAATATGGCTATTCGCGCTGGTCCGGTCGTGCCTCGAAGAGCACGTTATGCCGTCGTCACTTTCCGGTTGCCTTACAAACATCTATGGCAGTCGTTACGGGTAGATGGGAGTCCTCAAAAGTCCGACTAACCTAACTACAGGTCACGATATCGCCAATTTGGTTGTAGAGGTCTAATGGTCGCTTCACTGAAAATATCGAAGTTCAGTCGCATCTTAGTTAGACTAGAAAGCCGACCCCAACTAACTTGGGAATAGGTTCAGAGAATGATGATTACACAGTGTATGGAACTCGCAGTGAGAATGTTTATTATAGACTAGCTGTTACATACACTTAGTAGTGAAATTTAAAAGCAGGCACACGTATTCGATTATTTCCAAAAAGGCGTAAGTAAAATATTGTGTTTTAAGCATTGCAAACAAAAGCAGATTACCCATACAATTTCAATGACTTTTGTGTGTAAAAACTTTGGGCAGTTTGTGGTGTAGGTACCTACATTACTTAAATGACGCAACCGGCAATAACTTTATGAAAATATTATAACCAAATGGGTAATTAAGTATGCCTTCAACATTCAACATGGAAGGAGCAGAAAGAAGAGAAATAACACCATTTTCTTTTAAGTTTTGTATTAAAATCAACTTTACACGTACGGAATGCTGTTTATATTATAATTTATAGTTAAGACTTCAAGTACTTTTAATCGAAACGCGACATTGTAGATTCTATGTATATGATACGTACCTACCTGACTATATCACATTATACCACTTCAGCGTCTAAGGTAAGGTACGTTGTAGACTAGCAGCACACCTACTTTTACTGTCAAACGCACGCCACCTAGCTATTAGGTACAGTTCATCGACATCATTTTAACATATACCTCCTAAACGAATCCTTAGTCAACAAAAGAGGTAACATTTTAGTTTATTTAAAATTACCTATTTATTTTACATATTTGTGTAGCTCTGTCTTTGTGAAATACTGAATCAATCGCAGTACCTGCAAAAGCCTATTTCCGAGACATAAAGTACCTATAGCCTTATACCATTCCAGACTACAATCTTTCTCGGGGCTGAATTCAACAAAATCCATTCAAACGTATTCAACAAACTTCCATCCACAGATCATGCATCCTTTCAAACATTTGCGTTTATAATATTAGTAGTAAAACACACCGCGTTCGGTTCCCGGCGTCTTGCCGCCGGCGAACAAAACTTCAACATCTCCGGAAATCTCGGGTTCCCCTTCCTATACACACACCGGATCACACACACTTATACATAATAAGTAACTATACCACTCACTAACGCACACTACACTATATTGGGAAAGGTCAATGTCAATCTACGGATACACATTTAAATCACAAGTAATCACCGTAATACACGAACAAAAATACTTTTTAAATTGCTTGATTCTTAACAATAAAAAAACTTAATAGCCCAGTGAGTGAGCCACACAAATTACTACGCCGAATGATATAATTACAGTATACTTTGGGCGGGCGCTTTACATTTGGAGAGCCGTGATAGTCGCTAGCCCCAAGAAAGTCGTGAACGATACTAAAGCACAGAAGGTAGGCACGCGATCTAACAGCCAATTTCATCGAAACATTATATGGGCATTATTCGAAAATGCATGCGCCGTGAGGGACACACACGTCTATTGTTATGTTGGGGACCATCACTCGCTACGAATATTAATCTTGTTGAAGGCAAGTCGAAGCTCCACTTCGAGTTTGCTGTGCGATTGTGCATTATAGAACTTCGATGTTCCTAATAGGCCAATGAACTGACATTACGTGTATTTTGAATGAAATCAAAATACAATTATTTACTTTTATGATGCGAATATTATGAGTAGCGGTGATTTTATTTTGCCCATGTGCGTATTGTAATCAAATTTAGCTGAGCTTCCTTGGCAAATTACATAATATTTCCGTTTGTGCAGAAATTGCATGGATGTTGAAGGAGGTGCGATACTGGTCACGTTCCATCACAGATCATCTCCAAGATTCAACGCATGAATTATCTGAATCACGAATCTTAGTTCACGGCACCTACAACGCAAAGCGCTCTACAGAACAAAATAACGATAGCGAAGTAAAGAATTGAAGAATAAAGTAAACGATAAGAAAAGTACTAGTTTAGCGATGAATATGGAAAAGAAAAGAGCACCGTTCGTGTGCGGAAATTCAAATTGTAAGTGCAAGCCCGTTGTTTCAAGCCCATGAAAGTCGAGGAACAAAGAGCTTAAACGTGTAGGAAACGTTCGAGCTTAGTGACAGATTAATGGCAGTTCTTCGGATGCCAAACGAGTACAAGTTACCCTATACCTTTGTATATTGAAAGATGTGGTAAACGTAGAAGTATACCTACCTATATTGTTTATTTTGAATGATCTGATGCCTCTGAATGTCATATTACCATATACTTATAGCTTATTTATCAAAACTGGTGTAGTGTGGTGAACATGTCACATTAAGAAATAGTAGTGTTTCGTCTTTTCAAGTGTTATAATTGAATGCAGAAGTTGGGAGCGCTGTCTTGTTAGTGCAATTAAATCAAGAGTGAAGCCGCACCCGGCTCCAACTCCATTCATTTAAAACTTTATTCGTTTCAATATTTGAATATGTGAGATTTAGTTTAAGAATACTGGTGTGATACCGGTGAAATTTAAACTAAGTTTCAATGATGAGGGTTACGCTCGGTTAGATGTCAAAATTATGGACTAAATACTGGCGATTGCAATTTAAAATTGTTACAATATCAATTAGTTCTCAAAAGTACATTTATTTGTAATTAAATGCATTATATTAAACAGATATAATTGGTTATCGCCGGATAACTAGTAGATAGGTAAAATTCACGTAGGTAGGTACCATTTATAAAAGTTTGACAAATCACATTTGTCTTTGTCTTGTGTATATCATTATTACTATCATCATTCTTATAGGTATAGGCACGAGTTGTTGACATAAAATGTGCTCAAAAAAGGCTTGGACTGTCTTTTCAGGATAGCACGGGGTCATAAGGTGGTGGCCGAGCTTAAGTCTAACAATCTTAACAATCAACAATAAAACATAATACACACAATACATAAAACAAATAATATCAAAACAATCCGCGTCCGCAAGCACCTAGATTCTCTCCCGACTTAGGGGTAGGTATACAGATACTTTGTTCCAGAAAGAAAATATACAATATCTACGCTAACTTTAATAATACCACCATTACTTAAATATATAAGCTTACATTTAATAAGACACAAAATTTTATAAAACGGCTTTCACTAAACCTATTTCTAGAAATGTTCACGGAATAGATAAATAGTACTAATGTAATATGAGCTATTGTCCTTTGGATATTCTTTTAAACTGGTCTCATAGCACTGTATTAACATAATATAGTTATAGTATCAGCTAAATTAGAAATTACAATACACGTTACAAAGAAATTCTTCACAGAATATGCCTCTTGGCTTAGAGTAATGGGATGCTTTGTTAAGGTACCACTACAAATGGAGCCCTATCTTCTCACATGTGTCATGGTAATAAGTAGAAAGATTGGGTGTCGTGAAACTATCGAGGGTCTGCGCTTATTGGGCAGTTACTTAACTCGGTAATGTTGACATGCGGACCACGTAAGCTGCGTGACTCCTAGGCGAACGTGCACGGCTTGCAAGATCACACTCCATATCTACTTGAATCCTAAGCCCAATTTATCCTACTTATTTCTGTATATTCTCAGTACTTTTACCATTCTATACCTTTGTATTCAGAGTAGACCGATATAAACCTTACCAACTAATGGATTCTGGGAACTCGAAACGCTAGTAGATTTGAAAGAAAATTATTTAGAAAATTTTTCTTCGAATTCTGATCTTGTTAATGTTAGATATACGTTTGTATTTACACAAATAATACCCACAAAGTTATATTGTTAGAACGTAACGTAAAATAACTTATTTTGTAAATTATCTTTAAAAAGTTGAGTCGCGAAGTGCGTTTACGGGTTACGCGAGGTGTAGACGTTAAAGTTACACGACGATTTTCTAAATGAGCACGTGTAATTGTCGAACGTAGGGCATAATTTACGCGCGAGCAAACGACAAAGAGTCGTCAACCCTTACAATCTCTGCGTAATGGCGCTAGTGCACCCTGACGTCAACATCACTTCGTGGTCTGGAATTAACCCAGGCTTTGATCAACGGTATTGTCTGCCTCATAGGGATTAAGCGAAATTCCTGTCCATTTTATTTGTGTTCATCCTGATATTCATTCGTAATGGAAATATTATTGCTTCACTACGATGTTTGTTGTACACAATATTGGATTGTAAACAATTGCACATTCCGCGATACTTGATGCGATGCCTTCCAATGAGATATTTGTTGTAAATAAAGTAAACAGTCCTATGAAATAAAAATATTATTGACTTACTGTTGTGAGCTTAGTTAGCTAGTAGTTTTATCTTAAATTTTCAGAAGAACGATATGACAAGAATTATTATTTATAACAAAAAAATAATAATTCAAGTCTGTTCGTATCCAGAACGATATAAAGAGTACATATTTATGACATAAGTAATACTCTTTTTGACTCTATGAAATACACGCTCATGTAAGGGGCTGTATTTGTACTTATAAATCAGTTCTGTGAATGATATCTATCAATTATAATATAAGTACACATTTAAAAAGCGGCGGTAGCTTAGTGGTCAAGGAGTCGGCCTTACGATCGAGAGGTCCCGGGTTCGAATCCTGGTCATTACACTACCGACGTGAACCCACTCCTAACACAAGTATTTGAGCTTAGCTGGAGGGGTTAAAAGGGAATATTAGTAACTTCGGTTGCTAATATTCTTTTAAAAAAAAACATATTAGTTGCAAAGAGTGGTATTTACATTTTACATTATAATGAAATCAAAACAAACCATCAAACGCACTGATGATCCATTTGCATAGTTTGACCATCATCTGTCACAGGTCAGTTTTCTTAAAAAGAAATACATAAATAAAAAGTAGGTACAAACGCGTTTTCTGTGTATAAAGGCTTCCGAATTCTCTCAAAATTTTGCCTGTATATTCTCTGGCATATCATAAAAGGCCCAAGTTAATCCTGAAGTATCGATCCGATAAGTCTTTTACAAAGAAACAAGTTTAACAAGCAAAAGTATCATTTTTTGAATTATTTATTGCGGAAACGGATTTTTGTTTCAATATTTGGTTTAGCAAGAAACCTTATAAAGATTTTTTTGTACATTACGGCAGTATTTATCTAACTGCCAGAGCTCTATATCGAAATTATAAAATAATATTAGTTTTCAACCATAACCTTTCTGTATAATAGGTATGTCAAGCTAATCTATTTCCCGAAAACAAAGAGAAAACATTTCCTTCCCCTAGTTGACTTTTCGTTTCTATTAATTTTAATACAACAACCGTTCACAAAAGTTTAGAGCTTTGAAGTACCAAATTATTCAGAGCCATTTCTGCCCTCTTAAATTTAGTCGACCCAACCTACATTCATGTTTCGTTTCGTAATAGCCACTCATGGAGAAAGGAAAGTGATTAAAAAATTAGGAAATCTGATGAGGTAAAAATGTCGTGAACGATTCAAAGTTCAAACAATTAACAGCTAAATAGGCAATTTAAACAAGGTTCAGTAAGTTTACGAAAATTCGTTACCCGACTGAGGCAAAGCAAAAAACGTACGGTTATGTATTTCAAAATTTCAATAAATTGAATGGTTATAAATTTACCTGGATTACGTAAAAGTCACCTTGTATGTTAAAAAAATAAAAATAGCCGATTTTTCTATTGATCTTAAGTATAATGTTTAGATTCATAAAGCAGGAGGCACAAAACTTAAATCAGACAGGTTAAAAATATCTCACAGATTGCATATCGGCCGCCCTTATTCATATAAGTAATGAAGTTAAATATTAAAATGTGCTTTAAATATACTTTTTACATTCATATTTAGAAATCGATTTATAATTTAGTATCTTTATAGGTACTCATCGAGGCATCAAACAATAATCTTGCACTGCAAAGGATCACGGTTTTTGTTACATTAATCAGAGGGATTTGATATCAGCTCAAGTAGGTACTAACTTACAAAGGGAATTATGCGTCAAAAAGTGTTCCTTTTTAGTATAAAAAAATAAAATTGCTATATTATATTATTGTATAGATTATCTAAAGGGTTCTGTGTACTACATTATACAACGTAGTGTCATGAATTTATTGTTATACGATATTCACAGAAAACCAATGGAGAAAATTTGTTAACATAGGTATATGTCGAAAACTTAAAGGTTGTATAGGTACCTGAATGACCAGTCGCGTTCAGGTACGCGTTTTCATTTTTTCAGGAATTATAGATAGGTAGGTATAGAAATCAAAACTAGACGCAGAAATCAAATTTTCATCTGATTCTTTAGAGCTGTTTGCGACATAAGTACAACATTAAAAACATCTTTCTTAGGACAGCAGCAACAATTTTATTAATGTTAGATGTAATTGTAAGAAAAAGTTAAATGTATGTTTAAAAGCTAACAACTTTGTTTATATAGACAACATAATAAATATAGGTACTTAAACAAGCAACTTGTAAGACAGTATTATATAAATAGTGAAAATAAACAAGACAAGTTAGACATATTGATACAACCGTTGTTAGGTATATTAACAAACAAAAGAAAAATATATTTTTATTAAGGAAGATATTATCGGAAATGATTGATTATTGTTTAGTGAACAAACACAATTTGGCACAATCTTACTTACATCAAGGTTGCGCTCGAAAGTATCGCTGTAGCGCTGGAAAAACAGTATGAAATTGTAATTAAAAATTTTATTCGATAAGTTTTTTGTGAGGTAAAACATAATCACAAAAGATAAAATGTTTTTGAAAAGTATTATGTGAACTAGTGTTGTTATCTAAGATGTCTCTGTCACATTCAATTCTGATTTCCATATCGAGTTTAAAAAAATAAGTCAATGATATCTTTGGTCTTATGATGAAGGAACTTTTGAAATAAAGCTGTTGACTAGATAACTCTTTAATGTTTTTTCACAAAATACCTGACATCTTGGCAACTTCGACTGCGTCACCCCGTTTTTGCAACATTTTTCACTTCTGCTCCGCACGAATGATACATACATATTATAAGCCTTACTCTTTAATCACTTTATCTATTAAAAAAACGCATCAAAATCCATTGCGTAGTTTTAAAGATTTATGCATACAAGGGGACATAAGGACATAGGGATATAGGAACAGAGAACGCGACTTTGTTTTATACTATGTAGTGATTCTCTTAACGAGATCCGACAGACATTTACCGTGAGGCGACTACCATGTGACCGTCACAACTTATTGCCGAAATCGAAGTATTGCAGTTAGACCAGTTGCCGAACTTTTTAGGCCTCCAACTTCTTGTAACTACCATACATTCTTGTAACTGCCAAAGATGTTAATATGGCAACCGGGTCCGACGGCTTAACGTGCTCTCGAAGGCTCGTCCAGACCAATGCTGATAGCCATATTATTTATGCCTACAAATATTTGCGCTGAGCGGGAAATCAAACCGCGCCTCGTGCGTAGTGGTCGCATTCGCGCAGCTGTCATTTTTAAGCTTCAGTGCGTTTACACAATAATATCAGGCATGATGAATTTTTAAAAATGAATTTAAATTTGGAAAATATCGCGATAAAAAGCTCGAATAGTCCAAAAGCCCATAACATATTTTTACTTCGATGGCAAAAGTATGAGTAGATGAAATAAGTTTTACGAAAGGAAAGGTTGCAGCAGCTAGTTGTTCCTCTCACTGCATTGCACCGCAATACAATTCTCTTGACAAATAGCAGTGAGTTTCTCACAAACAAAGTGCTCTCAACGCGAACGAGCTATGTTTCACAGTTTACAGCGAACTTTAATTGCATAATCTGATACAAATAGCTGTGAGGCAGTTTTTAAAAAGAGACTTAACTTACTTTTATGAATCAGAGACCTTATTGCAGTTGGCCGTTATTTAAAGAGATGTTGACGAAGTTGGAGTTAATGAGATAACTCATTTGAATTTGAATCCTAAACAAATTAGTCCACGTTTATCTGAATTTTTTAATGTTAGATGAGGCAATCTAATTTATAGTCAAAGGGTTCCGGTCCCGGATGCTGTAAAAACTACATGAAACAGTTCGCGCCATATTTAGATTTCTATGAAACTGGGACTTACAAGATCCAGAAACATTGCAATGTGTATATTTGGGACGTCTCAGAAAGTTCTAAAAAGATAAATATAAGAATAATCAACATGTTCTATATAAATTTAGATACTACTAGACCAGTACCAAACAAAATTAGGGAATCGCGAAAGATTATCTTCAGAACATCAAACACGTGTAATGTCTTACAGATTAAAATCAAAGTCAGTGCACAAAACACACTTCTTTTTCTGTCAAGTCGACGGTATTTCCACTCTTTTCAGCCACAAGACGTCCACTGCTGAACATAGGCCTGCCCCATCGACCACCAATCCGACCGGTTGGATACCCGTGACTTTGACTATGTCGTCCGTCCATCTCGCAGGAGGCCGTCCCACGCTTCGTCTACCGGTACGCGGACTCCATTCTATCAGAGTGGCAGAATTGGTTTTGTGTTGCCATCGTGTTGCAGCTATTTGTTTCACGGCAGCGCCGCTACCTACTGATGGAGAGGGCCCGAGCATAGGCATCGCTCTTCTCGCTACTAATGTATGTATATTCTACGTCCTTTCCATGGATAGGGGGGTGGTATACAATTAGTCCTATAGTAATATTTATTCTGTACATACCCTTGAAATTCGAAGTGGTTGATTGTGATCGGCGCCGCCGTGCATGCGGAAGCCCCACGGCGCGCCGCCTGTCAATTCCACCTCCTTGGCAGTCATCGTTTTCACACCATTGTTTTTACATTCACAATGCACGATTTCACTTCCAAAATAAACCGTCAATGGTTTTGCAACTTTTATCCATGTCGCAGAAAATATTAAAGCGTAAACTGGAAGCCCCTAGTCATTTTATATCACAATTTCGTTATATTCAGTCAATTTTGTGCTGGAAGCTTGAGCGGTGGGATTTTAGCCTGCAACAAATATTAATAAATGTAACATCATTTTGTTGGCAGGGTTAAAGTGTAACTTGTAATAAAGCTGATGTAGGACGGTTCATTTTGAGCACAGTACAAATATGTATGTGATATTTTATCTTGGCATTGTTTTAGATAAACACTTATGGCTGTTTGATACGAAAAAACACACTCTTAAAAAATTCACTGAACCGATCAAATGTTGAATTATTTTTATGCGATATTTCATTCATGCGTTAGTTTATCTACGAGTATTTTCTATTGCCAATCAATAAACTTTTTGACCGGTATTTGGCAAAATCAATTAGTGAAATTGCGTTTCACTATGGTGATAATCGCGTTTGCACGTTAATATTGTGTCAATATTAGCAAAACAGTGTGAAAACGCCACGAGTCTGATGGGCACTTTTCGCCGCCGGTAGCGATCAGAGGCTGGTAATTTGAATTATTTAATTGAAATTCAAAATTCAAATTTATTTATTTCTTGAAGCATAGGTTACGCAAAAGACGTTATAGTAATAATAGAGCAAGCTATGTTACGTAAAAGGCATACGAAATATTGAAGTTAAATCATAATTCATACAAAAGTAGATAAAAATGAACCTACTTAAATCTAAATACATAAGCTAATTAGGTTAGAACGTAACGTAATAATAATTATTGTCTAATCAAATCCCATGAAAATATGAAAAAAAATTATGAATCCAATATACATACCTATATACCTATCCTTTGTCTTTCCATATGAAGATAATCGCTATCGCGGTAACTTCACCAGGTACCTATTCATCATAATTGTGCAACTAATAACTGAATTTCCATGTCGAATAGGTTCACACGTGTAAGGTAACAACTGCTTAATCTTTTTTCTTTTCATTAAGTACCTACGTAACCTATTCTTTCAGTAGGTAATTATAATAATAGAGTTCTATAATAAATAAAACCGAAGATAGCAACACAAATCAAAATGTCATTGTGACAGTTATCAACTCATTTGAAACGCATAGTAAAGTAAGTACTTAATGTGCTGAACGTTGATTGACATTAGTAATTACTGGCCTGTAAATTAGAAGGTTAGCGAGTAATATGTTAATCGAATCGAAGAGCCGCTGACGTGATTTTCCAATATGGTACCGCAATTTTACGGTTGCATTACTCGATCACTAAACGTGATTAGTTTTATTTTACTTGAAACAGGGCGGATAGTATTTTGGTTTTATGAACCATCTTCGAGAACGCTTAAATACATCGTAAAGAAGTTCATAAAATAAGCTGCTGGCAACAGATGTTTCAAAAGGAATTCGAAAATTCATAAATATTTGAAGATCAGAATGGTTTTTCATTTATTTTAACTCTGAATAGTGGCATTAGTTATTCTGTGGTGTATAATAGTAAGTAGTTACATGAAAATTTTTTGCGAATTATATCTACTTACAGTAGCGCACAGTGACGTGCATAGACTTTTTAAATAGGAAATTATATGTACTACATGTAGCATGTATATAGTAAAGGCCCTGGTACCCATAATACAAGTTAAATGTTACCTTGAGTACCAGTTGAACTACCGTTTGTGTCTGAAATGCGTATGTTATTACCTTAATTAGGTTCATAACGCTGAAAGCAAACTAATTACTATGATAGGTGTACCATATTATATTATATACGCTACCTTTTATCGCGAAAAAGACTTGAAGGCATTCAAATAGGGAATGTATGATGTATTTGAATGAGATCGTAATTTAAGAAGGTTACCTACTACTTAGATGAAATGTAATATATAGATAGACAAATGCTTTGGGCACGATAACCAACATGGACGTGAGCAAAGCCGAGGTGATCATCAAGTATTAAGCAAATAAGTAGCACAGGTAAGTATGGACACAGTTGTCGGAGGTCGCAGAATGACCTCAGCCCCCCATGAGCGCAGGCGGCCCCCCGTCACCTTCACAGGAGCAGGTCGCGGCGGAAGCATGATGCGCACTCTTCCCTATCCGAGGAATGATGGTGGCCAATAGTGACCCTGAGT
The DNA here is from genome assembly GCA_963691645.1 of Pelosia muscerda. NCBI lineage: Eukaryota > Metazoa > Arthropoda > Insecta > Lepidoptera > Erebidae > Pelosia > Pelosia muscerda. The sequence continues at coordinate 9,086,256 of OY829105.1, forward strand.
CTACCGAGACATGAAGAATATGCCAGAAGCTACTTTACCCTAGGTAACTGATGGCCCAAGACGGGCGTGCGGTTTTGGTTGGTTCGAGTCCGACATAACCACCTTAGCTGACTTCATCGAGGGGTATCCGTGGGGATTTACGTACGGGCAAAAAAGGGAAATATGGACAACATCTATAACTAGACGAACGTTTGATTGTTTATACATTGGTCTTTGGGATCACATAAAACGTAACTACTAACTACAGTAACTGGGTAAAGAGCAGTGTCATAAATTGAATGTAATTTTATTTTTAGCGAGGTCAGTGTGTTAATACTGAATTATTTTCAGACTATGATGCAGACTACACAGAGGCCGAAGGTCGAAACGCACGTACAATGTGAATCATTTTTCAATTTACGCTACGAATTTCGTTACTATCGAAAAATTTAAATAGTTGCGAATGAAAATATATAGTGGTGCAAGAATCTTCTTCGACCACTATGTATTTTTCTATGGACTAACTAGTCCAATGAAGGTTTTAGGATTTTACTGAGCCATTTTTTATATTTATATGTATTTCTGTAATGTATAAAAAAGCCGCCGAGGCCTAGTGGTATGGGTAATGGACTGCTGAGACGAGGTCTTGGGTTCGATCCCAGTTTTTACCATGCCACACACTAATGACTTTTCGATTCTTTTCGAAGTCATGTGTGTATTTGGAATCGAAGATTAATGGCAATAGGCTTGCCACCTATTACATTGGGACCTAAACATAAACTAGCGAAATGTGGATGCTAACACATCTGCCTAGGTACCCCTTCTGGGATATAGGCGTGAGTTAATGTTATGTTATGTTATGTATTTCAAAATCAAAGTTGTAAATGAAATCTACAGAATTAAAGTCTCCATTAAAGATACTAGCATCACTACATATTCTGCATATTTGAGGTAGGTACACATTTAACCAGTGAATTAATAAATCAATTAGCTATAGTCTCCACAGCTGGACTGTCGCTTCACGGAAAATATCGAAGTTTAGTCTCATGCAGTTTGACTAGAAAAAAGCGGACCTAGAAAAGTTTCAGCTTCTGTTTAACGCAATGATGATGTTGATTCTTGCTAAATTACAGTGTGTATTGTACTTTATATTCAACACTACGCTGTTTATCTACCATCAGAGAGTACCTTCATGTTTAAAATCAATTATCTAAACCATTGCACAACACTATATAACAGCTAAAACGCAGATAACCGCAAATGTCTGTGTGACTGTGTTAGACCTGTTGTATCAAGTTGGAATTTAACTGAAATACTGTGGTTATTTCTCGCTTGTGAGCGCACAGCATGCAGCCACATTTGTCAAATGTGTGCACGTGTTTCAACTACCCTATCATAGCGACACTGATAACATAACAGCCGTTCGGAAATATCAAAATAGTATTATGTAAGTAGGTACTTACTCTTTGATCACAATGCATTTGCCTAAGTAGCGATTGCTTAAGTGGCAGTGTAGAAATAAGTACCTAAATGAAAATATCTATGACGATTTTTGAAGCCTACAAACATAAAATTAAGTATTTAGGTTGTGGGTAGGTAATACTTACCCACAGCCTATATTCTGCATTTTATGTAGCCCTAATGGACTAAAGTACGTTTTATTCACTTCAAAATATTGTTACTTTTCCTATAAACAAAGTACTTTTTGTATTACTTCTCGAAAGAAAAAGGCGAAGTCAAAAACGAAGACATACCTACAACATTCTTTAGACTTTTCATGTTAAAAAAATGAGTTCAAATAACCCTTAATTGTCTGGCAACTTTGGATCTTACATTATCAGGTTGTAGATAGTGGCAATATTCCACTGACTCGAATTTCAGCTAATTGGTTTTCTGACGAAAACCTTACATTAAAAAAAGAAAAGCTTTGTATCATACTTATAATTGTACTTAGCACCAGATTACGACGCTTGCCCATTGAGTCAGTAACAATCAAATGGAGCAACGCAACAGGGACATCAGTCCGAAACAAAAGTTTTCTAATTATAGTAATGAACACTGGTCCAATTGTAAGTTGTTAACAATGTTGTCTCCCATGCTGGACTAGACTATAGATCTCAATGAATGACAACTCATTCAAATTAAAAAAAATATCATATTGTGATGCATGTGTCTTCATATTCGAAGGCATTTATAGCTCTTTGCGTAACTTTGCGTATTGATGGGTACGGTATCGGTTGAGACTTGAAGTTTCTAGATTAAGTAGGAATAACAACAACGTAGATTGAATGTAATATTGGAAAAACTATTATGTAATCTGTGAATGTGTTGAATGTGTGTGTTGAATTGATTCACTTTTAAAAGTTTAATAGTGGTATAGTAGCGGAATCATAGTAGGAAAAATTATGAAGAAAATCAGATAGCAGATACTTACCTAATTGCCTCCTCATATGTAAAGAAGTGTCCGTATAATTTAAAATAGAAATCATATTTACTTTTTTCACCCATAGGTACCTATATTAATCTCTGTTGTTTCCGAACCAATGAGTTTTAATTACGTCTAAATTAAAAACACATGTGCAATAGAATTAATCAATTGTCATCGTATGACAACCAGTGTTTTCTTTACTAAATACACATGGGAAGCCGGAGAAGCAGTAATTTATTTCTTTCGTTCTAAACAAAAGCTCCCTCACTACATACCTATTTATACAATACGAATTTAAATTACGGATAAATTATTGAAATGTGGTTATACCTTGGCTAGGTTTAATTAGTTGTTGGTACAGGTTTTCAAGACAGTTTTTATTTCAGAGTGTATAACACCCGCACCCTTTACTCGTTATTTTGTGAATCCGTTTATCGTTGCGCATCAAAGTTGACATTCAACTTGCTGTAACTCTTACTTTTATTCTTGTTATCTTTTTTTTATATACTACGTAGGTGGCAGACAAGCACACGGCCCACCTGATGGAAAGCGGCCACCGTGGCCTATGAACGTGTGCAACACTAAGGGTGTCACACACGCGCTGTCCACCCTGAAGGGAAAGGGGGGGAGCTGGGAAGGGGTGGGGAGTGGAAGGAGGGGTATAGTGAGCTCTGGCTACCCTACTTACCGGCGGGAACACGACACGATGTCTATCTACCTAAATACCTACATATGAAAATGCAAAGTTGGTTTCTGTATTCATCAAAAACTCAATAATATCTGCATCGATTATGCAGAAATTTTGACATTTGCTGATAACAACAAACAAACACATCTTTTAGACTCATACCGAACCAATCTACTTTATATTATAGGTAAACTCATACACATTATGTAAAGAACAATTCATTTCATATCACGCTAAAGGGCTTCCAGCATAGGGGCCTGAATATTGCGGAAATGTGCGCTTGACAGGTGACAAGCAACCTCTACGCGAACGTCACAACCAGTAACTTTGCTAAATGAACATCGAAAACATACAAATAACGGAAACAAATGTCATTATTGTCAATATTCATTTGAATTACGAATTAATTGTGAACCTGACAGCTTTGAATCGAGTTTAATTATTATTATATTTAGGTTAAACTAAACTGATATCTACTAAAAGAAACGGGGCTAGCCTGGCAAAGTCCTCAGGTTGCAAGATTCGGCAGTATACTGAAAAAAAATGTCTTTTCTTTCGTTTTTGTCTTAACCCTCTACTTCATATGAGCCCATATATGGTATGGCGATTTTATTGTTGTTTTATTTCCAAACGAATACTAATTAAGTCATTCTACATTGTTAAATCCATGTAATGGTTAAGTAGCAATAACAAAAAGCACTAAGCTGGTCTATGGTTTGATGACATTTCGAAAAAACGTTACTTTTGCGCGGGTAGTCAGTGAAACAAAAGACGACTGTCTGAGGGACATTTTTGAGTATCAAAAACAAAATCGAAACATAAGTATTTATAAAACGTATAATTATATTTATAAAGTCAATACTTCCTTCTTCAACTATAAACAATTATTTTCTCACTTTTTACGTATTTACTATGGTTTTCATCCACTTTTATGTCAATACCATATATGGGCTCATATGCAGTACGACGAAAATACGTTTGGACATATATGGTATCGTATGCAGTCAAACAAAAAATTTCAAAGTAGAAAAGGAACATTTCATGCTCGTAATATCTAATATAAACAGGAGTAATGTAATATTTTTTATTATTAGTCGTGGAATGTAACGAGACAGTTTCTTTTATCATTGTAGCATAGAAAAACTTTGCATTTTGAACATTTAGTGTATGTCTTCATAGAACATACGCGTTTTTTCTACCACATAGGCCAATGTCCAATATTGTCTGAAATGTCGCATGAGAGCGCTCCTGAAGATGCCTCGTGTAGAGGCGAAACACGTAGTGTCGAGGTTTCTCCTTCGCACTTGCGGAATATTGCACAATAAATTACAACATCTCTACTCTGGTAAGAAGTCTTTTACCTGCTTTGAAGAGGGCGGTTTGATATTCCAATTTATATTGTTATTGTTGGAGTGTTGAACCGTGGGTGAGTGGTGGGCCCCCCTCCCTCCCCCAATATATATATTTAAAAAAAATATTATATTACTCCTGTTTGTCTGAGATATTACGAGTATGTAATGTTCCTTTTCTACTTTGTTATTTTTTTGGTTGACTGCATACGATACCATATATGACCGAGAGAGATTTTGTCTAAGTGCATACGAGCCCATATATGGTATCGTAGTTTTTTTTGGACATTAAACTACTTATTTATTTCTTTTCGATTTATTTGTCTTAATATTGCTTAAATAAAGCAATATCCACGAAGAAAAAATTTTTTTTACATCTCCTTAATAATTCATGCAGTAGAGGGTTAAGTCAATCCTTATAACGTTTTTTTCCGTTCATCAAACAAACATTAAAATATGAAGCTACATAGTACAGTAAAAACATTTCAAATTCAAAGAAATAATTAATGGTCACACTTTTCAATTCCGAAATTAGCTACTCTTCACGATACATCAGCGCAGACTAATCTGCAAATTATGTTTAAATCTTATATTTTATCGCTGCTGTCGTTTTCAAGTTACATAGAGCTTATATACAAATTAAGAGAACAAGTAGACAAGCTTTATTAGGTATGTCAGATACGAAACTCTCTAGGGCGCTATTCTATTAAGTAGATGACTTAGTAGTGCATTAAAGCCCGTATAAAATGAGTTTCGAGTGTTTCGACTACAATCATGTACCACATTGAGCAGTCCGGCTGGGGAAGTACCTCCACCCTACAGAAAACCGCGGCTAATAATAACCTTGTGTTGTGTTTCTGGCGGTGAGTAGGGTAGCCAGAGCTCACTGGGGAGGTTTTGTGTTGTCAGCGGGAACACCAAAGGCTTCAATCAACACTGCTGACTTGTGCGGGCGTGAAATGTTGGCGTGGCGGTCAGGGAGACCCGGTGAAACGGCTGACCGCTGGCCGCCCGCAGGCTGTACGGTTCCCGAACCTGGGGATTACTTAATCTCCGCCCCAGGAGGCTGAACCAGCAGCCTGTGTAAAGTTCCCGGTGCTGTAGTCGTGCCGGAGAAGGAGACCGGAGTGGACCCGGCTGCAGTACCCGGGAGGGGACCGGGGGCCCTTCCGCCCGCCACGCCAGCCAGCCACATAACCCTAACATGTCGGCGGTGGCGCGAAGCCTTGCCTCTGTCTCCTGCGCTGTCAGCACAGAAGCTCTCCTAACCTTCACCCCCCCCCCCCCCCCACCCCTTCACAATAATGGTCAAGATATTAAAGAATAACGTTCCTCCAGCGGCTAACTCCACTATGCAAGTGGACTTTTGCAACATCAGGGGCCTACACTGTAACCTACACGAGGTTCCACCACCACCTAGAAGCCGCGAAACCGACGTTGCTCTTTCTGACGGAAACTCAAATATCATGCCCTGCCGATACGGGATATCTAATGTACCCTGGCTACAAACTCGAGCACAATTTCTTGAGTAAAGCCGGGGTCTGCCTGTACGTCCGGGATGATATTTGTTGCCGCCGTCTCATTGGCCTTGAAGACAGGGACCTGTCCGGGTGGACCTCCGGGTGGATCTATACGCACCCATAGGGTTATGGGTGCGTATAGATCACGGTGGCCACACCCGTATCTATGCGTGCCTCTACAGGTCTCATAGCGGTGACTTGGGCACGACTCGACTGTTTGAGCACCTGCAACGGTCTGCGGACCGAGTAATTGAGCAGTATCCTACCGCGGACTTGGCATTCTTAGGGGACTTCAACGCCCACCATGTGGAATGGTTGGGGTCCCCGAGGACTGACTTTGCGGGGAAGGCTGCTCACGAATTTGCTCTGACCTATGGGCTCTCGCAACTGGTGCATTCTATCACCAGAACACCAGAAATCGAGACCCATAGAAGCTCTATACTGGACCTTCTGCTGACTATGCGTCCGGATGAATACTCCGTAATTGTGGAAGCACCTCTCGGTACTTCGGACCACAGCCTCGTCCGGGCGCAAGTGTCACTCGCACGGCCAGAACCACCGAGGCCACCTCAGTGGCGGCATGTCTGGCACTACAAGTCGGCAGACTGGGATGGATTACGAGAATTCTTCGCATCGTACCCGTGGAGGCGGCTCTGCTTCACCTCAGATGATCCAAGCTCTTGTGCATCAGCAATCGCTGAGGCGATTCTAGCTGGTATGGAATGCTACATTCCCAACCGCTGGATCGCAACAGGAGCAAGTAAGCGTCCGTGGTTTAACCGGCCTTGCAGAGATGCTAGACGTATCAAGCAATCTGCCTACAAGGCTTGGACCACGGCGCTTGCTAAGAAGGATCCGAACATCACTGAGGTGAAGCGGAAACTAAGTGCCGCCTCGAGGTCCAGTAAAAAAGCTATTGTTAGGGCTAAATTTGATTTCGTCGGCAGAATTGGTGAGCGGCTTGCGCGCTACCCATCCGGCAGTCGTGCATTCTGGTCGATTGCCAAAGCTGCCGAAGGAAATTTCTGCCGGTCCAGTCTGCCACCGTTGCAAAAACCCGACGGTAATCTAGCCCATGACGCTAAGGAGAAAGCCGATCTCTTAGGCCAACTCTTTGCGTCAAACTCGACCATGAATGAGGGGAGTGCCGAACCACCTGTTATCCCCTGGTGTGGTATAACCATGCCAGATATTAAATTCACACAACGGGTGGTTCGGCGGGAACTACAGTCCCTAGACATTTGGAAGTCGAGTGGGCCGGATGGTATACCGGCAATTGTGCTCAAGCAGTGCGCTCCTGAGTTGTGCCCAGTACTTACACGACTTTTTGCGCTTTCTTACTCCAAGAGACGAGTCCCGGCTTCGTGGAAGACAGCATTCGTGCACCCTGTCCCTAAAAAAGGTGACAGAACAGATCCGTCCCATTACAGGCCTATCGCTATAACCTCCCTCCTCTCGAAGGTAATGGAGCGTGTTATAAACACACAGCTCCTGAGATACCTTGAAGGTAACGATTTATTGAGCGACCGTCAGTACGGCTTCCGTCATAGTCGCTCAACCGGTGACCTTCTTGTGTATCTCACAAACCGCTGGGCGCAAGCCATCGAGAGTCAGGGTGAGGCACTGGCTGTCAGCCTTGACATAGCGAAGGCCTTCGATCGGGTCTGGCACAGAGGTCTCCTAGCGAAGCTGCCATCGTATGGACTCCCAGAGGGATTATGCGAATGGATTGCCAGCTTTTTGTCCAACAGAAGCATCCAAGCCGTCGTCGATGGCAGTTGCTCGGACCGCATGGACATAAACGCTGGTGTCCCACAAGGCTCCGTCCTGTCCCCGACCCTGTTTCTGCTGCATATCAATGATATGCTGTCTGATGACGCCATTCATTGCTATGCGGACGACAGTACCGGGGACGCATATTACACGGGCCGTGCAAACATCCCTCGCTCTAAGGTGGAGGAAAGTCGCGAACAACTTGTGTCTGAAATCGAGACTACTCTCACCAGAGCATCCGATTGGGGACGACTAAACCTGGTCCAATTCAACCCCACCAAGACACAAGTATGTGCATTCACCGCTAAGAAAACCCCATTTATTGTGGCGCCCCAATTCCTGAACACACCGCTCACCATCTCCTCGAGTATCGGGATCCTTGGTGTCGATATCTCCAGCGATGTCCAGTTCCGCAGTCACTTGGAGGAAAGGGTTAGGCTGGCATCAAAGAAACTAGGAGTGCTCAACAGGGCGAAGCAGTACTTCACTGCGGAGCAAAGACTCCTTCTTTATAAGGCACAAATTCGGCCCCACATGGAGTACTGCTGTCACCTCTTTGCCGGGGCGCCTGCATGCCAGCTTGACCCCTTTGACTCGGTACAACGGCGGGCGCTGAGGATCGTCGACAATCCCATACTCTCAGGCGGTGTGGAACCGCTGAACATCAGGAGGGACTTCGCCTCACTGTGTGTGTTCTACCGCCTGTATAATGGCCTGTGTTCAGAGGAATTGTTTGACATGATGCCCACATCTACTTTCTATCATCGCACCGCTCGCCATAGGGAGGGAGTTCATCCTCACACACTACGACCGGAATCGGTGCGCACTGTGCGGTATGAAAGGAGTTTCATCCCGCGCACGCTCAAGCTGTGGAATGAGCTCCCTGCCGTGGTAGGCAGCGCGTGTGTGACGCCTCTGGTGTTGCAAACGTCCATAGGCCACGGTGACCGCTTTCCATCAGGTGGGCCGTGTGCTTGTCTGCCACCTAAGTGGTATAAAAAAAAAAAAAAAAAAAAAAACAAAGCGTTTTAATATTTGGACTATATATATTCAAAATCGAAATCATCATTATGATTAATTTCGGGCATGCTAAAGAAAGTAGGTAGTAGGTAATAAAATAGTAAAAAAGTATCAAATAGAAGTGATGTAGCCGTAATAGATGATTTTGTATACTACACAATGTTCGCAAGACAAAATATTAAATTCAAGAGTAATATAAAATTAAATAAAAGGATAAAATGTATCTGTTTTTCTTGCTAATATCTTCTCTTAAATAATTTTCAAATAGTTAATTCACTTTATTCTAATATTCCTTTATGTATAAATTTCTAAATTAAATAAAAGATATTGAATAAAGAGATCAAATATCAAGAACAATCAATGAATAGGATTCGATTTGACGTAAATAGATTAACGTCAAGCCAAGTGTCAGTCAAAGACGTTGTAGCTTTTAATAGATTGATCCGAGTGTGACTCATGCTGCATTTGGCTAATCGAAGTTTAAATATAACGGTAACACTACACAATGTTTATAATGGACTTTGGTAGATGCAAGTTAACCTCATTTTATTAGTATAGATAAATCTTCTAAAACTATTGACGTTTACTTTTCTGCAGTAATTTCTAGCAAATTACTGCATTTTCTCGGGATTACTTCAGTTAAAAACCATTCTGTAATAATTACGTCAGTAAATAGAAACATAATTCAAATTATATTGTGCATACAGTGCACCAAACATATTTTCGAATAGATTCTCATTCATAGATCTTTACAATTATCAGTATGACTGCAGTCAAAGTTCAAGCTAACTCAATACAGCGGCAAATGGTTATTGAATCAATTACTGCAGTGTGTCAAATTCGTGGCTTCAAGTTCAGTCATACAGTAATGGTTCATTATTATTACTATAAGACTAGCTAGCCGTTACGTACGGTTAGGCCAGCGTGAAATACAGACATTTACATGGTAAAAAATGTCATAGGTTTAAGAGCGATCATTCAAATATAATTACTATAAGACTAGCTAGCCGTTACGTACGGTTAGGCCAGCGTGAAATACAGACATTTACATGGTAAAAAATGTCATAGGTTTAAGAGCGATCATTCAAATATAATTAGTATCTATCTAAATGGAAATCGTCTCTGCCAACCAGCTAGGTCCAATCCAACGTTCTACGCGGAGCAGTCCTAAAACTGACCCCTGTGACATGATATGAGCCTGCATAAAATCCCCTCTGTGGATCCAACTCAAGTCTATTATACTAATCCCGACTGTATCCTAAAGCCATTGCTGCTTTAATGAAAAATAATAACAATAAATAGAATCGTAGAAAGTATAATACAATCACGTAACAAAGGTTTAATAAGGGGCATGTCACGGTTCTCTGTAATTAATGAAATTAACCCTTACCCGTGGACCACAGAAAATACCAGAATAAACCCCTGTTCAATCCAATTTAAACCCAAAATCTGGGGAATAATATTTATTTTAGATTTTCTGTTGTGAAAGTTTCACCAGTAGAAGTGTCCAAAAATTTTGTATTTTATTAGTTCTAATGGCTCAACTAGTGATTTCCTAAGAGACCTTCCATTAACGAAGTGGGTTGATCCCTTCGGCCGCTGTTAGTACCAAAATATATTTAGAGTTATTAATAAAATATTCTGAATGTTAATTCCCCCTTCAAAAGATCTAGACCTTTCAAAGGATGGTATTTAATAATATTGAAAAGATCGTTGCTTAGAATATGATTTTGGTTAGGTAGGTACTTCTAAGTTATTACTAAGTTTATTACTTTTTATATAAGTTTGGGTATTAAGCTAGTTACATTATTATCATATTTTCATGAAATACATTCTACATTCTAGGCATAGTACACCCCAAATGATGACGTTATATAAATTCTTCTCATCAGCACAATACATGTTTGGAAGTCGGAGTCGGGATCCCAGAATAGGTACTCTATCAACTAATGGATTGCACCCTTCTACCAGTTGTGATTTACAAACCAATGTATAAATATAAATATAAGTAAGTATACAGTATATAAATAGGTATAGTATGTAAATATAAGTTCATAAATATAAGTATAAATATATATATAAAAGGTAGGTATGTTGAATGATTTTTAATGTTAATTAGATTACATAAATACGTTTCGGATCTAATCTGTCATATTCCATAATTCCTCTACAAACAATTTTATACCAACGCGTGTTCGTCATCATTTGCTCTTTCTCTTGCTAATGGGTCCTAACACAAATATATTCATCTGCTAAACCGTCCATAACATTTATTTTCGATTGAAATGTTATTACAGATGTTTCTGAACTTTCCATAAGTGAATGTTTAATATAAATAATATAGAAAACTACACCATGTGTCTGCACTATAATATCGGATCAAATAATTTAGGTCAATGTGATTGCATGAGCAAACCAGCGTAGGTACGTAAATATCCATCGAAAGCGATCGTTTGTAACCCATTTTTCTGGTACCAACGGACAAGTAATAACTTCATCGAATTTTAAATCAATTATGTATGAGTTAGGTTTTTGTTGCTTTTCACTTTTCATTTGAATAGGTATTCATATTGATGTTACGTTCTAATCAATGTTTAAAATTAAAAGTTGATAAAGTTATGTAGGTGTGTGGGAAAAAGAATGTTATCGAGCATAATACGTACTTCTTACTATTATTTTATTCTGTGATTCTTTCCTTCATGTATGTACCTACGTAACTGAACTTAATACTGGTATATTCTATTCTAAATATTCAAGTGTTGGCTCTTAGTAATTATGAAGCAGTTTTTATTTGCAATATTGGCCAGTTTTCAACATGAGAACAAAATAGATATCGTGATTATTTGTAGATGAACTGAGTCACTCGTCAGATTCAGTAATTTGGAGACGCAATGTCGAGTTGATGTGTAGAAGTGGGTAATAATGATGCTAATCATCATTATAGCAATTAGGTAGTTATATCAATAGAACTTGTCATTATGAGAATCCCGACTCTTGTCTCAGAATGAGGCAATGAGTAGGTTGTAAGTATTCTAACTGTCATTAAATACAATGTTTTCGAGAGAAAAGTGGATTGAAGAAAAATCCGTAAAGCGTAGGCTTTATGATCCGACAATAATTATAGATATTTATTCTCTGAGCTTTACTTACATAATAATTTATTAATTATTAAGAGAAACAAGATTTTATTTGTAACATAAACGGTTTTATGAGAGAAAACAAATTAATACCTCTTTAGCGTAAGCTATTTTAAATTAAAATACGGTATTAAAACGTCCTTCCATCAATATAATAAATAATCCTGAAAGTTTCAATAACTAAGTCCCGGTTGTTTGAGGAAAATACATTTTGATTTATTACGAAGTTCTTTGTTGTGAAGGTAAGGTAACGTTAAATCGCATTAGGAAACAAATAAATAATACAAAGTACGTAACTTTACGATTCAAAATTAAATCACTCAACCGTTTGATGTGATTTAATTTAAAGAAAAATATTAAAAAAATCTGTAAATTTAACCCGTATAGATAAAGAGGTTCTCGAATGGAGACCGGGTACTAGTAAACGAAGCATGGGACAGCCTACTGCGAGGTGGACGGACGACATAGTCAAAGTCGCGGGTACGCATTGGATGCAGACCGCCTCTAACCGGTCGGATTGGAGGTCGATGGGGGAGGCCTATGCTCAGCAGTGGACGTCCTGTGGCTGAAATGATGAGATGAAAGAGGAGTGTTAGGGACTCTTCAGTAGCTCTTCACTATCTATCTATCATTTATCGATGTAAACGAACGTCGGGCCACTAAATGCAAACTTCGAATGCAGCTGGAAAATCACTATGAGGACAATAATGAGATGATACAGTTGTAATACACTTCTTCTTCTTCTTTTGTCGATGGCATTATCAGTGGCAGAATTGATTATGAGATGCTATCGTAGTGTAATAATTAGCTTCACGGCAGCGCCCCTACTTAAGGAGAGGACCCGAGCATAGGATTCGCTCTTCAGGAAAGCTACATCCCTCCAAGTAATAGATACACTTTCAATGTTAAATCTATCGGATTATTGACCATGTTTGTTGATTTCATATTTCATGATCCGATATTCCGTGATCATGGTGCTTGCAATAGCATCAAAATATCGGTTACGCAATGAAATCAACAAACATGGTAAATATCCCGATAGATTTAACAGTGAATATGTAAATGACCATGTCATTCTAAAATCTTACAATACATACACCGATGACACAAAGTTCTAATTAACACATTCAAGTATTATTTTAGTCTTTGCATCAAGTCAGTACAAGCTACCACAGCACGTATCGCTAGAACTAATTTTCACAGCTTGTCAGTGCACAAAATTCAACTTGCAAATTACAGTGACTAACTTTGCCAACACTGTACTTTTTCTAAGGATTTCGTTTCATGTTTCAAGTCCATATCTCGTGAGCCAGCTACAAAAGCCCACAAAATGTTTCGCCAACGGATGCTCGTTCATTTGCTGCTCCTGAATTTATAGCTGTCGTGCCACTAAATGCATATTCTACTCAAATCCCTAACATACTTTATTGCACGGCTTTCCGCTGAAAATATTAAACGAGACACATTTCATTTGTCGGGATTTAGGTACTAGGAGGAAAACTTATTCGTATATACGTACATAAACATATACCTATTACCTAAATTGACTATATTATCTATTTGACGACCTCCGTGGCGTGGTGATAGTGAACGTGACTGCTACGTAGGTGTCGTGGGTTCGATTCCCGCTCAGTGCAAATATTTGTGTGTATGAATATGATTGTCTGCATGGATCTGGGTGTTTTTATGTATATTTAACATGTATGTATTTACAAAAAAATGTATCCAAGTATGTTTGTCCGCTTTCTGGAACCCATAACACAAGCTACGCTTATCATGGGTCTAGGAGGCATTGTGTCCATTGTAGTGTGAAAATATACGAATACGTCAGCATTTTTATATCTTTCAACATGTTCAAACACTTTTATTCAAGTATTGCCCAATACAAAAACACTATGGTTTTGTGGAGGAACGGGGTAAGTGAGATGTTATTTCTACACAAAAGAAGGTGATCATGCCTAACGGGCCAGCATTCAACAGTTGTAGTCAATTTAACTTTCGCCATGCAGAATCAGTAGTTGGTAATTTGCTAGTATCGATAGATTTGTTTTGCAGATTACGTGCATTACGATATTCAGATTATGCCGAATTCGACCGCTTTGAAATAACTTTTATGTATTGAATGATTGCTCCTAGTCGCGGTGGAGAAGAATAAGTGTACCTATAAGTAATGCCTATCTATATGCTATCGAAGTTATGGAGTATATGGAGTACCTTACTCCGTACGCTACGACTTGTAATCATGATGACATGTTATTAGCTCATCTATGATCCATCTACGCTACTGACGCCAATCTACTTCTAGCGCAATTCCAATGGTTAACACCTCGGATTATCACGGATATCAGAAACCTTGAAAAAGTTTTTTTTAATAGCAGTGTTTTCTTAATTTTTTCCCCAATCGACTATAATATGGGGTTCTTCAAGAAGGGAAGACGATTATTACTGGGTCTGTGGCACAAGTGTCCCTGATGTTGCGCACACGTCCATACATCCATATCCATCTTGCCTATGGACTCCATACGCCACGGTAACCACTTCCCATCAAGTGGATCATGTGTCTGTCTGCCACCTAGGTGACAAAATTCTTCGTATATTGGTAGAAGCTGTAATATAACTTTGAGTAACAGTAAAATTACAAACAAATGCTACAAACACAAAGCATAATATTTCAAGCAATACCTAATAAGCAACAGACGGTCACTATGCGCTTTTGTGGTATTAACGAAGCTCTCAGTACACTCGCTCAAAGACTACTTTGTTGATACCACAGAGTATAAGGTACCACCAAGATAATATTAGTCAATGGCTCTCAGTAGAGAACGTATGTATTTTGAGTACTTAACAATGCATTTGTTGTACTAACGTAAAACTGTTATGGAGGATGACCTATTTTTAGGTGAAGTGTGAAATTGTACAAGTGAATGCGTTCGTTTGAACGTTGCGTTTGATTTTAATGAAGTTTTGAAGCATTTAGTAAGTAGTTCGAAAATGTGTTTTAATAGGTGTTTTTGTGATAGGATCCAAAGTTCAAACTAAGAGGACATACGGGTACGTACGTAGCCATTCGTATATGACAGGGTCAAAGTCCAAACTAAGAGGTCATACGGGTACATACGTAGCCATTCATATACGATAGAAGAAGGATTCCGACGTGTTGTATTGTACGCACACATATATGCCACTTGTACCACGCAATACATCAGTCCAACTATTTTCCAGGATATTGGTAACAAAATGGCTGCATATTTTAAGCCCGGTATTTTATTTCCGTTGGAGTTTTGCCAACTCCTCTCTACTAAACTAACAGATATCCTTTTTAAAATATATGTGTAGTTTTTATCACTATACCTAGTTGAAATTACTGAACTAACTAAATACCGAAATACTTGTGAATACATTGACAGGTTGGTTGAAGGAGAGACAATCATCATCTGAGCTTATTCTAAACAGAGTTGGGGTCAGCTTTCTAGTCTAAGATTCGGCTGAACTTCAATATTTTCCGTGAAGCGACTGCTATCGGAACTCCACAACCTGTAACCTGGGAAACTCCCCAGCTACTCCACCGGCTAACCCAGGCAAGAGCTTTCGAAAGAGACTCTTGGGCGCCTTTTATCTCAGAGTGGAGATAGTGGGTGCGTGCTGCAGATACCCTTAATGAAACAACACTAAGATTTTATACATGCATATATTCAATAGGGTACACAGTTGTACATACAGTAGAATTATCACAGGCACAGAGATATAGAAATGTAAATACAATATAAGATGCTTATGCGCCTCCCTCGTAGCACACAGCTGATCTCGTAATTACAACTCAAGGTAGCGGGTATATGAAGTTACAGTTATTGTACAAGTTAAGATTACGTGACCTTTTGGCACTCCTCTTCGGATGGTTCCCCTGGCGTCGGTTGTCGGCTTGCGTAGGCAGGTCTGCTGCTAGCCACCGCCCGCACTGCCGCGAGCCAAACGAAGGGACAGCTGTTCCGAACAGGGACTCCAACAACGGAATCACAACAATGTAGATAGGTCACTAATATTGTCCGCTAAACCTTGGGACCCTGCATCAAGAATACAAAAAGCCTAGGTATATCACTGACGCAAACGAACGACACAGATATAAAGAAATCACTACTAGAGAAAGACAAATCAGCATATCTTACCAGAGAAGTCCGGGAAAGATGCACAGAATCTAAGATACTTAATTTATATGTAGGTAGGTACATATAATTCAGAGTTCCAACTTATCAGAAAAATCAATGAAATACGAACAGAGTTTCGTGCTTAATCTTCAGAGTAATTATCAGAGGTGTTCGCATCCACCGGGAGGGGTGTATTTATATCCTTTTTCATGGAATATTCTAGTAAATTAATCTGATATCACGAATTATTCGTTCTTCTGATCGAATCGCGAACAATAAAACATACCACAGATTATACAGAACTACAAGCATAAACTATCGACATTCTTGCCGTGATTAATTAATTTGGGCAACTAGGAATTTAGATTATGACAATTTGAAATTAAATACATTAAGCTATATGATTGAATAAAATATCACAAACAATTTAACCTATCACGATATTATAATTCTATTTGAAATAGGTAAACATACTAGCGACATCTGTTGTCAGATTGGGAAACCATTCATCAATACCGAATTGGTGATCGATGAAAAGTTCCCCCCAAACCCTACAGATGTCGTCATAGGTACAACGTATTGTTTACCGAAATCAAATTTTAACGCCACTAACAATTTTGCGTTACACAATCCCCCCCCTTGAAAGTATTACTTGTGTGGACAGACAAGTAACGCAAGGAATACACAACAGAATAAAACAAGTCAAAAGTCTAACAAGTTAAAAATAGAACAAAAAAAAAACAGATCAAAGTACAAAACAGAACTACTAAGAACTAACCAGAGGCAAATATTGACACAGACTCTTTTACTTTAAGTCTAATTGCCCTAAACCACTAGAAAGAAAACTCTCCTTAACTGCTATAGTCAGATGGTCGCATATGCAACACAACTACAGAGAAGAGGAGGATGAGAAACGAAAACTCGATGAGGTGTACCTAACAAATAATATGTCCCATACGAGGACACCCAAGCTACAGCAACAAGGTCATACTTCATCGAGTCGCGGTAAAGTAAGTATAAATCGACAGTGCTACGGAAATGAAATAGCGCTGACGCTAGGCAGAGAAGGTACCGCAGATTGATTCTCATCAGTGTATTTTAAAATGTCCTTGATGTGATACTCGCCTAAGTCCTTACCATCCAAATCTGCTAACCTATACACTAAAGAGGAACGTTTAGCAGACACTACACACTTAGTAAACTTAGGAGCGAGTTTAGAGGTAAAATGTTTAGCTTTATTAGATAAATAATGAGTCCGTTTGTAAACAATTTGACCAACTTTCAGCTCGACATGCCTTTTCCTGAAATTATAATACTTCTCATTACGCTGGTGAGCCGAAATCAAATGTTTCCTCACCTGATCGTAAATGTGTTGCATTTCTTTCAGTTTGGCACCGAAGGCTGAGGGCTCATCAATGGAGACTAAGTCCGGATGACAGGTTATGTCGGACTGTCTATATAGAACTCCATCACCTATAAATTCCCTACCGTGTACCAAGAAATAGGGAGAGAATCGAGTGGCCTCGTTTACTGCAGTGTTTAGAGCGCACTGCAGCTCAACAAGATGTTCATCCCACTTTTTGTGCTGAGTCTTCACATAACATGAGATGGCTTGAACAACATTTCGAATCGCTCGTTCAGCTTGATTAGTTTGAGCGTGGTAACGCGGGCTATAGTATACGTTTGGAACATTATATTTAGCTAACATATCCTTAAATTGCTTGCTCACATACTGAGGACCGTTATCAATATAGATAGTCTTGCAAACTCCATGAACTAGAAACACTTTCTTCTCGATGAATCTCGCTACTGCAGCGCCTGTTGCAATCCTTATAGGACACAGCATGACATACTTGCTAAAGTAGTCCGAAACAACGATCAGATGAATATTTCTGTTGCTTGACACTGGAAAAGGTCCAAGTAAATCACACGAAATAGCTTCAAAAGGTTTAGATACACGCTTCGCACTTCCCATTAGACCAGGACGCGAAGTGTTTACGGGTTTATACATCTTACAAACCTCACAATTTCCCACGTAGTCTTTGACACTATTGTACATCTTTGGCCAGTAGTAATTCAAAGACAACCTCTTATGTGTTTTCCAAACACCACCATGGGCACTAAGCGTGTCATCGTGGTATTTGGTGAGGAGTGCTAGCCTGTCCTCTTGAGGTACCACTAACTTCCAATCAAAATCTGAAGTCAAAGAATATTTATTTTTAGAAAATCGATATAACAAATTTTCACGAATATTAAAGTTAGGGTAATGCCTTGGGTTCCTACGCACGCACTCCATGGTGTGAAGATACCACGGGTCATTGGTGGAGCTCGCATCGATGGAGTCAATCTTTATGCGAGATAGAGCGTCAGGTACTACATGATCTTTTCCCTTACGGTGCTCTATGTCGAAGTCAAACTGACTGAGTCGCATACTCCAACGTGCTAAACGACCTGTAGGATTTTTGAGCTTGTGAAACCACAGTAGTGAGGCATGATCAGTGACAACAGTGCACTTCTGTCCCTCCACATACTGTCTGAACTGTTCCAGCGCAAAAATCACGGCCAGAAGCTCTCGCTCGGTTGTGCTGTAGTTCACCTCGTTCTTATTAAGAGAACGACTGCAATAGGCGATGGGGTGTTCCACACCATCGTGTGTTTGGGTCAGAACAGCAGCAACTGAGTAAGCTGACGCGTCACTTAGTATACGGAACGGTAAAGAGTAGTTAGGCATTTTCAATATAGGAGCAGAGACCAAAGCTGACTTGAGAAGGTTAAAAGCCTCCTCAGCTTCAGATGTCCAAATAAAATTTACATTTTTAGAGGTGAGTTTACAAAGAGGTTTACTAATTTTAGAAAAGTTATTAATGAAACGACGATACCAGCCGGCCATACCTAGGAAACGTTTGACATCCTTCGAGTTAGAAGGTGTGGGATAGTTGAGGATGACCTCGACTTTACCGGGGTCAGTACGTAGTCCATGCCTATCCACATAGTAACCAAGGTACTTTAATTCACTTCGACAAAAGTGTGATTTCTTCATATTAATCGTTAGGCCCGCATCCTTGAGTCGCTGATAGATTCTATTTAAGAGATCCACATGCTCCTCGAAGGTGTTGGCCACACAGATTATGTCGTCTTGGAAGCAAAACACTCTGTTGTCGAATTCCGGGCCGAATAAGCGGTCAATCAGTCGTTGCATCGTACTTGAAGCTCCGACAAGACCAAAACACATTACATTATACTGGAACAAACCCCGCCTCGGCACCGTGAACGCAGTCTTCTCAGCAGACTGGGCAGAGTCGAACGGGATTTGCCAATACGCTGCACTTAAATCAATAGAGGACAAATATTTAGCATTATTAAGATGGTCTAAAATTTGATTGATGTACGGTAAGGGATAAGCATCACTTTTGGAAACAGCATTAAGCTTACGTGAATCCAAGCACAGCCTTAGATCACCGTTCGCCTTTTCCACCATAACCACGGGTGAGTTCCACGCGGATTGTGATGGTGACACCACTCCCATCTCCAACATCCGGTCCAACTCCGTCTCCAGAGCCTTCTGTTTGAGAGGTGAGAGAGGGTAATACCGCTGCTTGATCGGCTTGCTGTCACCCGTGTCTATGACATGATGCACAAGCGTAGTTCGACCTAAGCCCACCTTATCCGTATTAATTGACTCAAATTTTTCAATGATCCCGTTCATTACACACCGCTGATCCTCGGTCAGGTTGTTGTAATCCTCGAGACCACTGTGAAGAGACAAAGATTCAATAGGACAGCTATCACTAAAATTATTCATATTAATTTTTTGAGAAATTAATCTATCACCTAATTGAAATTGTTGCCAGAAGTCTACTCCAAATATCATTGAGGTAGTTATTTCTGGTACAACATAAAACTTAAGTACCCTGATAACAGAGTTGTATTCTAAGGGTAAGGACATAGAACCCAGACATTTCAAATGTGAACTGTCTGCAGTTGTAATTTTAAAATTTGGGTTGACACTTTCTAGTTCAAACCCTAAATCTAAGAAGCTACGGTGCGCACCTTTTCCTAGCACGGAGCAGGAGGCACCGGAATCAAGAAGACCAAGAACATTTAAATTTAAAACCCTAACAACTAAGTACGGTCTAACATCGTTATCCCGTTTAGTAAACAGGACCTTATCAGAAGAAGACTCAGACACAGAGCTTGAGAATGTCTTAATAAGGCCCTGGCCTACGCGTTTTTTGACTTCGACGTACATTTGGGGCAGTCGGGTGACTTGACTCCTTTGAGACCACATCGGAAACACACCAACTCCCTTGATTGTGAGCAGTTATACGCAGTGTGATCGCTGCCGCCGCAACGAAAGCATTTGCGTTCGTGCGAGGCTGCCGAGCTGTCCACCGCAGAGACCTGCTTGGTAGCTTTTGGTGTGCCCTTTGCTTTCTGAGAATGTAAGTCAGAGGAGATCTCAAATTTGTCCAAGACTGGCTCGTGGAACGCCTCAGCCCTAGCACGCGCAAGTTCCAAACGCTTTCCTAACCTTCTTAGATCATCAATAGTGTTGACTTCATGAAGGGCTAGTTCCTTCATGTAGTCAGGTCTAATGTTATGCATAAGAATGTCCAGTTGTTCTTCACTGGGCATTTTACAAGTTAGTCTAGAGAACATGGCCTGCATTGTGGAGATGTAGTTCACCAAGGACTCGGTACGGGCTTGGGTACGTTGCCTAATCTCATTCCGTAAACGATAATCGTAATCGGGAATATCAAAGGTGTCTCTTAATTCGATTAGTAAGTCTTCATAAGACATAAAGTTAGCTTTATTGGTGCGGAACCAAGACAAAGCTGGTCCGTCCAATAGGTCAGAGAAAGCCATGAGAACCTTTGATTTGGAGACTTCCCTAGCACACCGGAGTTCTTCCAGTCTCTCAATGAAAACACGTACACAAGTAGATCCATCATATTTTAAATTAAAACTATTCAAATTAATAGGGCGTTCCCTATAAATAAAATTATCATTATTTAAGTTAATGTTTTGCGAGCTACCCCGCATCGAGCGTTCATTTCTCATCGCAGGTGAAGTATATTCAACTCGGTCACGAGAAGCGCGATCATCATTATCTGACACCTCAGATTCTGAGTCACTATTCGATTCAGCTACTGACACAATCTTAACTAATCTGTTGCGAATACTAACAAGTTCAGAACAATCTAACCCACAACGAGCTAGCCTAGTCAAAAGATAATTAGCCCTAACAGCAGCCCTAGTGCGACTATTTTTATCGGCATCAAAGTCACCTGACGATAGCAAATCCTCGAGTTCCTTCACTTTTGGCTCGCAGACAGTGCGTTCAGTTGCAGCATCAGTGGACTTCGTGGTGTTAGGCTTCAGACTTCCACGGCGAACTAGCCGATATGCCGTCCTCAATTCGTTACGCAAGCTGACAACCGTAGCCTCAGGATCCGCTGAAATGCCCATGTAAGACAACTCATTAGACAGCTCATCTTTTCTTAAATAGTTTACATACTGGTGCATTTTTGCCATCTTATAAGAAATGAACTTTAAGTGAATAGAATATAAAATAAAATTTAACTAACAATTCCGTTATTTAACGAAAGTTTAAATGGATATAAGTCCAAGAGGGTATTCAATTGAACGGACAGTATGTAAATGTACCCTTCTATGTTAATAATATAGGTATAAAAAAATTCAGCATAAAACAATTTTCATTAGCGGGTAGGTAACTAAAATGTACCGCCCTGCAGACAATTCCTAATAATATAATTATTTAAAAATTTCCAATTGAGAATAATTCTCCAATAGCGGGTAGGTACCCGAGATGTACCGCCCTGCAGACAATTACTAAAATATTGAAAAAATATACACAAAAAAAATTGTACCGTACGTATAGGTACAAATGAAATTACAAAAAATTAAAAAACAGTTAAAAGGCTAAGAGCAAAATGTACGGTAGCAAGTATAAGTACCGGCTACTATACTGATCCAAGGTTAAAAAGAAAAAAAAATGGTAATTCCGAATGGAAACCACCTTACACAGAGTTACATATATCGGCACTTATAGAAAATGTCGATAACAATTAAAAGTTAAATTCAGAAAAAACACAAAGTTGAACATATGCATGTATATTAATTTTATTTAAAATTCGGGACAAACTGAGATGATATATCCAACCCAACCAGCAACCAGTAAAAAAAAGAAAAAAGAAAAAAAAAGAAAAAGTACGAAGGTATGCCGAAATATGAATTTTACCGAAAATGTAGCAGCTATTTATAATTTAGAAAAAAAATTTTGACCCGTTTCCTTGCTATTCGGTGTAAATTGCAAGGAAATTAATTACGTGCTTAGCCGCACAAGCACAACCAATTAACGTCTTGGAGAGTATCAGACGGATAGTAGGTTTGAATTCATTAAAGGCGTCTTTCACACACACACACAGAACCAAGAGAAATCCAGTGGGTACTGGAATTCTTGAACTGCCCGTACGTTGGCCGCGCCACTGTGTAACCTGGGAAACTCCCCAGCTACTCCACCGGCTAACCCAGGCAAGAGCTTTCGAAAGAGACTCTTGGGCGCCTTTTATCTCAGAGTGGAGATAGTGGGTGCGTGCTGCAGATACCCTTAATGAAACAACACTAAGATTTTATACATGCATATATTCAATAGGGTACACAGTTGTACATACAGTAGAATTATCACAGGCACAGAGATATAGAAATGTAAATACAATATAAGATGCTTATGCGCCTCCCTCGTAGCACACAGCTGATCTCGTAATTACAACTCAAGGTAGCGGGTATATGAAGTTACAGTTATTGTACAAGTTAAGATTACGTGACCTTTTGGCACTCCTCTTCGGATGGTTCCCCTGGCGTCGGTTGTCGGCTTGCGTAGGCAGGTCTGCTGCTAGCCACCGCCCGCACTGCCGCGAGCCAAACGAAGGGACAGCTGTTCCGAACAGGGACTCCAACAACGGAATCACAACAATGTAGATAGGTCACTAATATTGTCCGCTAAACCTTGGGACCCTGCATCAAGAATACAAAAAGCCTAGGTATATCACTGACGCAAACGAACGACACAGATATAAAGAAATCACTACTAGAGAAAGACAAATCAGCATATCTTACCAGAGAAGTCCGGGAAAGATGCACAGAATCTAAGATACTTAATTTATATGTAGGTAGGTACATATAATTCAGAGTTCCAACTTATCAGAAAAATCAATGAAATACGAACAGAGTTTCGTGCTTAATCTTCAGAGTAATTATCAGAGGTGTTCGCATCCACCGGGAGGGGTGTATTTATATCCTTTTTCATGGAATATTCTAGTAAATTAATCTGATATCACGAATTATTCGTTCTTCTGATCGAATCGCGAACAATAAAACATACCACAGATTATACAGAACTACAAGCATAAACTATCGACATTCTTGCCGTGATTAATTAATTTGGGCAACTAGGAATTTAGATTATGACAATTTGAAATTAAATACATTAAGCTATATGATTGAATAAAATATCACAAACAATTTAACCTATCACGATATTATAATTCTATTTGAAATAGGTAAACATACTAGCGACATCTGTTGTCAGATTGGGAAACCATTCATCAATACCGAATTGGTGATCGATGAAAAGTTCCCCCCAAACCCTACAGATGTCGTCATAGGTACAACGTATTGTTTACCGAAATCAAATTTTAACGCCACTAACAATTTTGCGTTACAAACCAAATTGGCGATATCAAAGTTCTGTAGTTAGATTAGTCGGACTTTTGAGGACTCCAACTACCCGTAACGACTGCCTTAAATGTTCGTATAGCAACCGGGACCGTCAGCTTAACGGCTCAGAGGCGCGATCAGACTAGTGCAATTAGTCATATTCATGCTTACAAATACTGGCACTGAACGTGGAAGGAACCCACGCCTCCTGCGTCTCATTCTCCGGTTGCGTTCACATACTACATATAGATACCTATTGGATTAAAAAAAAATACGTCTTTATTACGCAGACTACACGTCTCACAATAAAAAAAAATCGTAAGAAAATTAATCTTATGGAAAGTCAATGATAACAGCGAATGAAATGATAACAGTTAGACACAAACATTGTTACGACAGTCAAGGAAATTATCAACTCAGTCGTGAAAACGTGAGTACTTGACAACAAAGAAATCATCACCATATTTCAAGTCAACTTAAATGAACGTAATTCTATTTAAATTTAATGCAAATGTTACGTAGCAAATTTTATGTAACTCTAACAAATAAAGAAAAGGTCACCTTCGTAAAAAAGGCAATGGAATCGTAAGAAGAAATGGCAATCAGTAGAAATCACGCTATCAGCCGGCTAGATCCTCGTGAATCCACCGCCCGAGATAGTGAAGCAATAAACTACACCCCACAGCCACCCCGCTCACTACAAAACCCCCTCGTTTTCGTCTACTCCCACCTGTTCTGTTGAGTAGTTCTGTTGGCAGAACTACTGGTAATTTTTTTCCCATTAGTTCTGTCCACAGAACAAATGGGAAAGCAATTCCCACCTGTTCTGTTGAGTAGTTCTGTTGGCAGAACTACTGGTAATTTTTTTCCCATTAGTTCTGTCCAGAAAACTGTTCTATTTTAAATCATTTTAATAACCTAATTCTCATTTTTTATTCCTTCAGTATATTATCTTTGTCAAATGAGAACTTGCGTTATTCATATTAAAAAATGATCATAAGTACATAATAAAAAAAGAAAAGAAAAATAAAAGAAAATTAAATTAAAAATTTAAAACCCTCCGACACAAAAATACCTCCAAAAAGTAAAAAATGATTAAAACATGCGTTGTCGTGTTGGGGGACCTCTAACTAGTGAAACACTCCCACATGTTTTTGAATCGATTCAAGGTCCTAGGACTCGACAACGCATGTATTATTTATTTTAACTTTTTGGCGGTATTTTTTGTGTGGACACACGCCTCCACACAAAAAATAATTTTAAATTTTATTTTATACTTTTTAAATTGATCTCCTTGTCAACACACACACACACATACACACACACACACACACACACACACACACTCACACACACACACACTCACGCGCACTCGCACAGAACTAGTGGGAAAAGTTAGACAAATCCGGTATAAAACATAGTCTTATAAGTCACAGAACTAATGGGAAAAAAATTACCAGTAGTTCTGCCAACAGAACTACTCAACAGAACAGGTGGGAGTAGACGCTCGTTTTTATCCACGCCAACACCCTAGAATTAACTATTTTTAGTGGAACAATGCAAGTGCACTATGTCCAGCCTATTATAAGGCGCTTTTTATTAAAAAGACTGATGGCACGGAGATACATGCCAATGATATTGATATAATAATTATTAATTTTAGGATTATAAAAGTCCACGAGATATTTACTGACCATGTTTATAATTATTTATTTAAATGTCTATGTCAATTTAAAATCTAATAAAAATGTCGTATCATTAATGATCCCCCGAAACGGTTCGATTGATTTAAATATCTTTCTTCTATTATAGCGAGTTTTCAATGACTTTTTACATCATTTATTCAATAAAAACTTAACAATAATGTTTGATGCCATGGCAATAAATATGTAGACAAACTTTTATGCATATCTACACTCGTAAGTGATATAGTTATTCCAATTTGCGTACCATTTTTTTAATTTCTAGATTGAATCGCACCAGGCTATTAAGTAGGTAACTTTAAGTTTTAAGAGCGTAGGATTTAGTTTATATAGTCAATAAGGCAAGGAAACTATGTCTATTATAATTCACGGAGTTTTCATTCAGAATTTTCGAAAACTATCTTGAGCTCTCCACTACAAAGTAATAGTTAAACTTAGCGAATAATTTGCAAAAGCGCATTAGGAAAATAATTGAGTCTGATTTTAAAATGGATTCCGAAGTCTCCGAGTGCAGCCGAAGTTGGGGACGGTTTTTAACAAAGTATGCGTAGGTTTCATTATTTTCTGTAGTTTTCAAAAAAAAACTCCATCACCAGTCGTTAAAAGAATTGAGAAAATTGTGTTCTCATTACAAACGCCACGAATATATCCAAATCGGATGCACAGTTCCTAAGTTTTGTGCTTAACATGTTTTATTAAGTCAAATCAAATCAAGAGCAAGCCATTTCCAAGCGATGATGAATCATAATAATGATGCATATTCTAAGCAACAAGTAACATTCAAACCAAGCCAGCAATAAAACCAAGTAGTTACCCTAATATTATTACTCGCCTACGTAAAATTTTATAGTTAAGTCACATTATACAAATTGATCTACAGCCATCAAAATAGTAATAGTTCCTTTAATTTATTCGTAATAGCATGCATGCGTCTATGATGTAATAAATTCGTGGATAAGTCGTGAAAGGCAGGCTAAAGGACGATAGTATAAAACTAATCCGTCGATAACAAATGCGGGCCGCGCCGGAGGGCGAGGGTCGACCCTTGAACGGGCAGACGATAACTGAGCCATGTGTCAACGAATATACGGTGAAACAAATCTAAAACCTACTTTCGAAATATACAAGAGAAAAGAAAATAGGTTTCTTCATACAAATATTGTATATCGGGGAAGCTGCGTGCATAGGGCTTTTAGGCAAGGTAGATAGGAATAGGTGACAAAGTACTTATCTAAGCTATAATTTATCTGATTTTGCAAGGTAGTGTCTATTTGTCTCTATGGAATGTATGCCATTAGTATATTGGTAATTTCTGATGTAGATATAAGAAAGACGCTACTAGAAAAATCTGATAAATAGAAAACTTTAGCTGTCAGGAAATGTAATATAGGTACCATTAAATACTAGAATTTCAGCGATTACTTGTACTTGTTGTTGTGTAAGGTTTATGTTTTTTTTAAGGTTTTGTTTAGGTTAATTTTATTACGGGGAAAATCATAGGCATCAAATTGTCAGCAGTGTGATGAGTAAGAATTTCTTTCAGGCGGACGAGAAACACTTATTCAATGTCATTACGACATGAAAAGCAATAAAACTTCAGTTCATGAAATTTCGAATGTTATCTCCTGAACTGCCTTAGAATACGCCATATCGTACGTAATTGAGAGTCGTAAAATGATTATAACCTATTACATTATCTAGAATTCAATGTTACATATATCTCTATGACTCAAAATTAATTGTATCTTTCATTAAGCATTAAGTGGATGTAACAACGAATATTCTGACAAGGACATTTCTTGTCTCGATAATTGCCAATGAATAGCTGCTGATGGTTAAGTACGGACTTGCATTTCGATTTTATGAGGGTATAATCGTAAGGATATGTAGGTACTTATTTGGCACGGACCGGGTGGCAGTGAAAAGGGTTGGGTCAACGATAGATAAGGCCAGTTGCTAGTGTCATTGTCAGGTCGTAAAGCTATCGCAAAAGATCCGCTTTATCAAGGTCTTTTACAGATTTTTTCTTCAATTTCATGTCATAATTTTTTGAGCATTGCTACTTGCCCATCATCTCTTAGGATATTGGATCTATCTGTAATACTAAAAAAAGATTATAGGTACATTGTCTGTATCTAATAAAGGTTTCAAAATTTAAAGATGTTCTATACTTTACAGAAATTGGATTGGAATTTGGACTAACCACGTTAAGACCTATGCGGTAGTGTAATCTATTTTTTTGTACACGTACTAAAAGAATCAACTACAGGTGACTTGATAAATAAGTAGGTAGGTACCTAAGCAGGTATCCGAAATGGCAATCAAACACTTCACCCATTTTCAGTCACGTTCATTGCGCAACACTATAAGATCAACAAAGCACAGTTATGCATGTTTCCCTTTGCATTACGCTGTCATAAGTTTACAAGGGCGATATAACATATTAAAATAGTAATTAGTGAGAGTAACCGATCGTACAGATAGCAATTCCCCTTGTCCGTAGTTGCATTCAAATTAACGAATTAACATCTGTTCACTATCACATTCCATGAATCTTTCAGGGCTGAGTAGAATGATAATACCAAGCTAAATCTATTTATCAGATATGGTGATTCGCTGCATTACCTAAGTGGAATGTCTATCCGCGTGTTAATTTGTGCGTTAATCAGATACTGGTAGGAGATATCTTGCGCATCGTTGTGTAACACTGTAAATAATTAACCATGGTCTGAATTTTCGAATAGTCAATTTATTGTGTTGACTTGAATTCTGTATTCAACAATTTAGTGCAGAATGATCAAACTATGTCAACTGTATTCTTCCTCGTTCCCTTCGTTCAGAGAAGTTCTGATTTAACATAATATCTACATCTGCAAGCAATTTTAGCTTTAGTGCTTGTATTATTATATTACAGTTCTGTTAACTTAAGAAACGAACACATTTATGAGAACGCGAGTGTGAATGATGTGCTAATTTCGGTTAAATAAACTCCGACTAAAGGTGCAACCATATTAGCCATAGTGTTGAATATAAAACGATCAATGACTAAAACATGAGAAAATAAGTAGGGTCGAGAAAACATTGACGCGCGGAAATAAAATGTAAATTATTATTAGTCCTTTCGATATTACTTTACACATTACGAGCTAACCCGACAAACGCTGTTTTATCGCTATTCAATAATGTGTAGAAGGATACAAAATTAGGGGTAATATTTGAAATTATATAATTTTTATTTATTCTTCGTTTATTTTCTGTTTCCCTAAAGAGATAAATGAATATATCATAATATATATACATAATATATATATAATAATATATATCTACAATTTAGTTCCATTTGAGTTCATGTGGGTTTATAAGGCCATTTATATTCCCTGACCCTCGCTGAGTGTTGTGGACTGTATTTTTTGTATGTCACGTTTTGTTGATACCTAGTCGCATACAAATATTACTGTAACGGGAATTGAAGGATCTTGTCGCAGTTTATCGTATAACGTATCGTGTAGGGCATTGTAACACTTTTCAATACTTATTTCTGATAGCAATGCATCACTACGATGGTACACACTAAAATTGCCGTACAACACAGTGCAATTAGGGTAGGACGACGACGGGGAAAACTAAATATCCCTATAAACCTACCAGAGGATCGTAGCGATGGGACCACGGGTAGGTAAACACCTGGCTAGTTGGTATAGGGTAAAAGCCGGATAGTTGCGCCACTTTTCAACAAAGCTATATAATTAAGAAATATGTGCTTAATAAGAATATTGCAAGGTGTATATCAAATTATAGGTCTTTTAGCTACTATAGAAGCCTATTGTTAAGAACATAATTATTGTAGGTTTTGAGTAAAACCTGTTTTATTTGACCTCTCAAAGAGAGGATAGTTGCCCACTCTAGCGGATAGTTGCCTAACGTAAATAATACTTGAGAGGATACTTGCCTCATGCGGGGATAGACGCGTCACAATGACTTTTGATGAAAAACAAATTAATATCGATTTACTCAACCAGTCTTTATTATTTATTGCAATCTTTTATTAAGTTATAATCAACGTTATACAAAATATAACAAAAATAGCCAAAAATTATACCCCGTATCCCGTGGTATCCCGTACATTCGCTATATTTAGTTGATTCCTTTTTTTCATCCAACTCTTGGAATGCAAGACCTAAACTTTCCTCTGTCCAGCTTAGTGACGCGGCACCACGCCAGCTTTACGCTGATACTTAAGAGGCATTTTGCTCACCTAAAAATTTAATTAATTATTAATTTTATTTTATTAACGGGTAGAATGAACTCTGGGGTTACGTACGTCCATAGGCCACGGCAACCTCTTTCCATTAGGTGCATATCTGCCACTTAAGTGGTAATAAAAAAAAATTATAAATAATCTGAAAAAAGTACTGACACGGGTGGGCCTAGAACACACGACCTAAATACTTATTGTATTCCAGCTAAGTTGCAGCCACAATGAATAAAAAAACACAAATAGAAAATATTTGCTCGTTCTCTCTTGTTCGTGAAAGAATTTATAGTTGCGAATAGTTGCCCCCAGAGCAACTATCCGCACAAGTTTCTAGGGCAACTATCCTTTTTGATACGGATACTTGCCCTTTTCATTTGCGAAATAAATAATAATTATGTTACAAAAATATGTAATAAACTTTGCAATGTAAAGCCTAATGCACGCAAAGAAATAAAAGGTGGATTGAAACCACAATTAGTAATAAAAATATTCAACAGAAATAACTTACCAATATAAGTTCAACACCTGTCGAAGATTCACCGTGGAAGATTTTCGCTTGTACGAGTGAAACGCTCGCGTCTATGGTGACGGTTAATGTGGCCCTGAGGTCTATGGGAGGTGTACTTACAACTATAGTAAAACGCTAATGCCACTTACATCCGTAACATAGTGTATCCGAAACCGTGGCAAGTATCCCACTGGCGCAACTATCCGGCTTTTACCCTAATTATTTCTGTAAAATATTAAGTTTCCAATGCGTTACCAAATTTGTGTTAGTTGGCAGCGTTTTCTATGTTTTACAAAATATTAATTACCTTCAGTATGTTATCCAAGGAACAAAGTTACGCTACACCTACGTAGATAATTTCCGACGGTCATATTTATCTACAGAAATAACTATGACATTTGTATGGAAACACGTTGGTTTATACTATGTTATCTTAGGCTCTATTAAATGGAGAACAGTCGGTATTGTTGCCAAATAGTTTGAAGATTCCAACGTAGGTAAGCTATGATCGATATTGTTTCTTGTCATCTTGTTCAGTCACAGTTCGCCATGGTACAGTAAGGTATGCAACCAACATCTCCGTTGAGCTAGTTACCTATAAGTATACCCATATTACCCATAACTTCATACTTACATAAGAAGAAGATAATAGATACAGATGTGTAAGTTTTTTTATACCACTTTGGTGGCGATTAAGCACAACTGATGGAAAATGGTCACCGTGGCATATGGACGTTTGCAACACCAGAGGCATCACACTCGCGCTGCCGATTCTGTAGTAACTTTCTAATACCCTTTTTAAAGAACCCCATATTGTATGTAGTCGCTTGGAAAAACAACAGCAGAGAGTTCATCCCATAGCTTGAGCGCGTGTGTACTGTACGAAAGTGCTGTATACGACTTTTCTTAGATATTTGGGCCCAAACAAACCTCACTAACTAATTTATGAACAAGGCCCTGGTATCAAGGTTGAGAGGTCAGACAACAGTCGCTGCAACTAAAAGGATTATAAGCCAAATCAATGGAAGAAAAAGTAAGTGAACTCCGGGCTTCGAAGTATAGATACAACTAGGATAAGTATTTTCATTTCACTTATTTAGGAAACAGGTTTGCTAGCGAGACATGTAGCTTTGTTTTAACCACAGCAAAGTGTAGAAATTAACAAGTTATTAAGACTAATTGAAATACATTGCCTGGAATATAACACGAGTACGAATGTATGTACAGTTCCCGGCTTTTATTTGACACGGGGAAGAAGAATGAGAGTCCGGCTAAAGTCGGTTTGCTACGGTTTTAACGGATTTCTAAAAAGGAGGAGGTTTTCAATTCGACTGTTTTATTGTTTTATGTTTTTACGCGCCTGGCTTCGTCACTTGTGAACGGATTTTTTTTTATAGAACGCTCTCT
Organism: Pelosia muscerda; assembly: GCA_963691645.1. Lineage (NCBI taxonomy): Eukaryota > Metazoa > Arthropoda > Insecta > Lepidoptera > Erebidae > Pelosia > Pelosia muscerda. The sequence continues at coordinate 9,117,905 of OY829105.1, forward strand.
ATACCTACCTAAGCTATTGTAAGGCGCAACGACCATGGTCGATGATACGGCGCGTTAACGCGTGTTGGGTCTCTAGACTCTACAACTTTATATTATATTTTTGAATATAGAGTATTAATTCAATATTTGAGATATAAACTGTTACTACTACCAACTCTATACAAAAAGTATTACACATATACTATCAGTAGATATTATATACTTGAGGACGCCCGGCTCTACAAAACCGTAGCAAGCCGATCTTACCCAAATTAATTCTTACTCTTTTTCAGCCAGTGTTCTTTTTTTCTATCTATGAGTCGACTTTTTAAAATGTAACTCAAGATGTTAAAAATATGTTCTACTCACGTAATATTATTATTAATAATCAGGTATTTCATATTGATCATAAAAACATCTAACTATTTGATAAATCAACTACGGTTTATGAAGAAGAAATTGTCAACAAATCTAATTTAGAAACGCAAGAGTCAAATTTATTTTTCTTATTGGACTCTAGTAAGATGCAATAGGCGCATCTTTAATAGGTAGATTTCCCTACTACTTCATCTATTTAGCTACGAACTACCTAGGTACCTATAATTTCGTAAATTATAGGCAGTTAAACATACCTATAGGTATATGGTAAACATTATAATATACCTACCTATAGACATATTACCTACCTACTTACTTATAATTCGCACCTCACTGTACCTACGTCTCGAACCTAATTGATAATAATAGTAAATAGTACGAGTACATAAAACATATAAGTAAGTAGGTAGGTACCTATTTACTTAATCTGTAACTTAAATCTTACCTTGAATTCCTGAAAATAAGTTGTTAATTTACCCGATTAAAATGTTTTAATTAGAATATCGTTACAGTTCATCGTTTTACTATTCGTTTGTAGATACAATAAATGTCAACACTTCACTTTTGATCCTACGAATAATTCACTGTTTGTAGGAACTTACTACATCCGCACGTAACTCCGTCTTCTACACACTTTTCATTATTCGATCTCGGAAATGTCAATTCAAACAGTTTCATTCATAATTCGCGTCTTACTGAAAACACGCCATGCTTCGAATTACGGAGCTCTCAGAAGCCGGCTGCACCAATCTGTTGTCTTTCAATACATAAACAAGCTGGCAAACGGGATGAAGCTAGCCACGAACCATAGCTACTATTACAGTTTTGTTCCATACGTCTGTACGGAACAGCCGTGCCTAGTAATTTGTAATAGCCACATATTTACACACTGAGATTTAAAAAAATATACCCAAAATAAATACTACAAATGTTTTAAATTAACCAAAACAGAAAGATCACATCACGGAATAATATAGAGACGAAGCGATACGAAAACAACCTTTTGTAAGAGCAAGATTAGCGCTAGTGTGACGTAGCACATAAGCTTCCGCGTCTGCGTGATGGGGTCGATGCGTCCTTCAGAGAGGGGCTAATTTGGACACTGTGTCCTTACAACAAAGTCCATACAGCCCCTCTTTATGGACTTTGACAGTGTGAATTGCAGCTTAGTACACAGACCATTATATTTTAGTTCCTAATACCTTCGGCGTGAAGTATAATTTAGGTTGCAGGCAATTAAATACTGCAAGCGTACGTATCACGTGCGTGCAAGGGGCCAGATGATTGCAGTTTGGTGAACTCACCCACGACCCCTCAGTGTAGAGTTTCAAGCCAAATACGGTATCGAATTTTATTGAAATGGAGTCTTTGAAATACGAAACATTGTAGGTGCCTAGTATTAAAAATAAGTTAAGATGATAGAGCAATAATCTAAATTTAACAGATATGTTTAAACACTTGTTTAACATTCGTGTGATGGTGGAGAAAGAATATCACCATCTCTATTTAATCCGAAGGGTGGTGTAAGAGCCGACCAATTCAAAAATAAGTACGCAGATGATCACTGCAAGAGAAGGAAAACTCGAAATAAAATCCTGTTCCAATCCTCCCCGCGTGGAAAGACCTATATCAAAGCCTCCCAATACTGGGGGAGGCCAGTGTGAATATAAATTACGGACAATAGGTAGGCATTAAGGGACATCTTTAGTGTGACGGTAGGTATATTCATGTACCTATCTATACAAATATTTGCACTTGGCTTATTTGCTTTGACCTAGTGTTTCTGTGTACCTCGGAGAGCATGTTACATCGTCGGTCCCAGTTGCGGTACGAACACCTACGGCAGTCTTCACAAAATACAGCGGAAATGAAACTCGTTGTATGCCACTGGACTAGATCTGCCATTGATGTGTCACCTGGTATGGAAATGGCATAAAAAGGAATTATTTTCCATTTTGTGCCAATAATGGCACAAACCAAATTAGGTACTTTGTCATTACTGATACTTGGACCCCAAAAGTTTACGAAATCTTTAAAACTTCAAAATCGCCAATTCCAATTATCTAGTACGTACCTATTTCCTCAAAATGTTTACACAAAAATGGCCAACTCTAGGTACCTAAGTATTTCATATTATTATAATGTCATCTCATGAATTTTTAAGTAACTACCTACCTATTTTCATATCTGGTACCTATTGATGTTAATAAACTATCTCGTAACTATGAGATAGCATTAAAAACAAAAAACAAGTAGGTAGTCGCAAAGCGTTCTGATTTAAGATTGTATCAAAAAGTGACGTAGCACCCATCGCCATGCATCCAAATGTTGTCACACTAAAGAATAAAAATGTAAATTATACACAATTCAAATTCAATTTATTTAATTACACAGAAAACACCATCAGACAATAATTGTTAACAAATTGACACACTTTACACTTATTATGTATATTACAATTACATCGCAATTTGGTCAAGAATAAAATTTTTATATATTTTAACGTATTAATTTTATAAAAATTAAGCCAAACGATCACAATAATTTCAAAATATTTATTTTCAATCTCAGCGTATTAACGATTTAATATAAAATATGACTAGAAATTAGACTAGAATACCTAATTACAACATATAGTGGGTATATTATGGTACAGTCGCCATCGGTTTTAGCTAAACACATTCCATCATAACGATCACCTTAGCTCTAAATCCTTATATAGGTGGGTAAGTCAATAAATAAAAAAATAAAATTATATTTGTCCTATGAAGATTACAAAAAAGCATGCTTCAACTTGTGAGGGTGACTGTACTTAGTTATAATAAGTATTTTAAGAATATATTACAGGCGGCTTTTAGGTGATTAGTATATAAAACAACGTCTTGCATCGCTCAATAGTTGACACGTCCACGTAAATTTATTCGAGGTCAAATATAGGCAAATTTTATGTTACTAGCTATTATCCGCGGCTCCGTTCGCGTGGAGTACTGAACCTGTGATGATTATAGCCTATGTCACTCATAAATAATATTGAAAAATAAATTATTTTACCAATAGCAAAAGCCACAGCTTTCTATTGATAAAATAAATTTTAATATCTGTTCAGTAGATTCAAGTTCAACTCGACAACAACACCACAAACTTACAAACTTTACATATTTATATTAATATACTCGTAGTATAGATAAATGTTCAATTACCTCTCCAAAATTTAATACTAATAAACATTTTTAGCACTTCATTTCATGTAAGTAGTCAAAAATTGGGGTACGTCCACTTTGGAAACTGATTTTTGATAACCAGCTACGAAAAAGAAATTAAAATGTCGTTGTCATGACCAAGTGTCATAGGCAGTTACGAAATACTTTTTGCTACCCTTACAGTAACTGGTTATTAGATTAAGAAAATATTGTCCTTTTTCTTTCTTTGTTATATGTTACAAAAAGGGAGGAAAATAAATAACGTCTAGTAGGCCACGGTAACCACTTCAAATCAGATGGGCCGTGTACTACAGGGCCGTGTAAATACAGTTACCAAAATGGATAGCTGTAGCTCTTTATAACACCTGGTTATGAAAACGACATTTTATAACCTTTTCGTGGCGGTTTATCAACAATCAGTTACGAAGGTGTTCGTCCACTTTCGTAATTGACTTTTAATAAACAGATGATATGATATGATAAAAATTGGTGTATGAGTTATTTAAACCTCGCCACATACCCTAAATAAAGGTAGTGACCACACTTTTCCCCTTTTCTCGACAACGGACTGAAGTGAAAGCTCATCAGGACAACGAAGTAAGTAGAAAATTTTATTTATATCACTCTGAAATGGATCATAAAAAACAGTACTTAATTATTCTTACCCGCGTATACTTCAATAGCCTAAGATTATCTCTTTGAATATTAAATATCATAAGAATTGTCAAAAATCGTAGGTTCAATAGATATTATATTATATAGAATTGAAACTCAATTAATGACATTTTTGTGCTTCGTAAAAGTCATCTCAGTCATTAGACGGATACTGTTGAACGTATTTTTGTGCTTTGCATTTAATAAAATGCGATATGTACCTACAGGGTTACAAAGAAATCTGTTAAATAGCATGCGCTCACTACTTTGAATATGTTTGTTGTAGGAGTCAAGTGCAATTTGACAGTTTCTGATATTTCTTGTATTATTGTAAGGTTACGTTAGGTTAGATCCTCTATATAAATCCTCTATTGCGGCCGTTAGCATCTGAGTCATCCGGCAATAAACAATACAACACAACACACAATTATTATGGCGTTCCCAAGGACAAATAGGGCATGCGAGACAGACCGTAAAAAGAGTTAATAGCAGACAACTTAGATGACAACGGCAGTATTAAACCGTGCTCCGAGATATTGAAAACATTGTCTATTAAGTTGAATGTGAGTTTAAGCAAAATAAAATAATATTTAAACACCATCAACTAGGATCGTGTACCCTGCACTTTTTTAAGAAACAAGGCTATCCTAACATTATCGTACAATGTCGTCCAGACATATTAAAGCTTTCCGAACATATCTTTTACTCACATAACACATAATAAAGGTATAGGTACAAGAAAACAATATGGCAATACATATTAATAGGTACAATTGACCACTATTCAATGTACGATGACCGGCCGGGGCGCGGAGGCCGAGGCGCGTCAATTGATCAATCACAGATTATGTATATTAAATTAAACGAATCAAGGGCTCAAAGGGCTCGTCGTCATTGGTTTTTGCCGACCCTTGTACAAGGCGATTGCCGGCACTTACAAAATGGAATGTTGAATTACATCTAGTTCCACGAACTAAAAAAAATCAGTCTCATTACAAACAGACACTTTTGGGAGTTAAATAATGTTGATTTCAAATATTTTAGAGGGATATTTACAAAATATTTATAAATTGTATATAGCAAATACCTTCGGTTTTAGATATTAACAAGATAGTAGAGTGTATAATTATAAAATCACAGATTAATTATATTAGCATGAACAAAACTTCTTGTCTTGTTTGGCTTGTAATCTCTGAAGGGATTGTCGACGTCTGCCAGAAGCACACAGCATCGCGTATTCCACTGAAGTTTCCATTCTGTAAACAAATACATACATACCTGTAACTATGTGAATAATATGAAACAATGAAGTGACTTAATATACTTTTACTTATGCTAGCAATCCTTCCCAACAGTGCACGGGTGCTTTATGTTTTTCAGGCTGCTTGCATAAAATCAATTTCCACTAACATTTGTAACCACATCAAAACATTCTTCATGAATCTATTAGTCTATGGATTGGTAAAAATAAAATCAGCCATTCTCTGAATCTTTTCCCAACTCAGTTGGGGTCGGCTTTCCAGTCTAACTGTGATGCGGCTGAACTTCGATATTTTCCGTGAACCCACATTTCGCCAGTTTATGTTTAGGTCCCAATGTAGGTGGCGAGCCTATTGCCATTAACCGGGCACTTACGAACCTGCGATAAATACACACATAACCTCGAAAAGTATCGAAAAGTCATTGGTGTGTGCAATGGTAAACCTGGGATCGAACTCGAGACCTCGTCTCAGCAGTCCATTACCCAAAACACTAGGCTACCGCGGTTTTTTTTTCGTCGTCAGTTGTCATTTCATTCGGAGTTGTGCGATATAAATTTTTTCCATGATAATGACTGCTGATATCTGTTTTAATTGGAATATATTAAAAAGTTAAGGCAATATGCCCTCGGGCTTAATGAAGAGATAAGGACTGACCATATCTTTATTTGTTATTAATTTATTGTGAACTAATTTCACCCAGCGACTTCGTCCGCGTAATATTTGTACTTATTTGTTATAAAGTCCTTTCTATTAGTTTATTAGAACTGTGTCTCTCTTAAACCATTTCTATTTCTATTTGTCTTCGACGCCTTTTGCATAGATGAAGATTGTTTGATAATGTTTCTGTGAGCCTGGTACTTATGTATTTAGGCGGGGTACTCAGGCTCACAGAAATACTTATTCCATTATATTCCGCAATCACATCCCTTAGGAACTTATTTCCGGGATAAAAAGTAGCCATGTTCTACCAAACTATAATCTATATCTATGCCAAAGACCTTCAAAGGACAGCTCGAAAATCGCGTACCGCGTGTATAGAGCTTATTTTAAGCACATTTTGGGTCTACAACTCGTGCCTATACCTATAGCAAGTAATGTTCGAGAAGGATACTTTGAGATGCAGGTCTGTCACCAAGCAGGCCGGGGTTCGTCACGCGTTGCGCGCTTCGCTTCTCTCCGGTGGGCAAGATAGAGACTCTAATGGATAGATGGTCCTGGTCCATCTTGATGTTTTATCATGAAATACATTTGGTGGGATAACAATGTACAGAAGTTATTTTTGCTGAAAAGAATTATAGAAAAATGAGGTTACCTGTGCATAATTCTGTCCAGTAGAATCTCAATGGCACGGTCAATATTCTGTCCTGATTTGGCACTTGTCTCTAAGTATTGAAGGTTATAGTTCTTTGCAAATTCTCTGGCTCTATTCTGGTTGACCAACCTCTTCTCCTGTAAGTCACATTTGTGGCCACATAAGACTATGTCTGGATCATCACTTAAACTGTGAGTCTGAAATCATGAAAGTGATCAACATTGAAAGAATTGCAGAGGCACTAGTGCTAAAAACAGTCACTCACAACACAATAGGCTAACTAGCCTATCTTAATGCAAGGTCTAGTGGTACAGGACCTGCAATAATCAGTAAGTATGGGCAAGATTAAAGTATGAGTACTGTAGTACAAACCAGTACAGTTTTGATGTTGTCATAGTGTACAGATAACATATTATGTACTTCTATCTAAATTCCAGCCAGCACACAGGTCTTACACTATTAATTAAATGAGTTCACACTTCACAGAATATGAATAAATTCCAACTGCCAAAGAATATGAATTACCAATTCTGATAGGAGCTAATGGCTGCCTGGCTGATAGGAGATGGATAAATACAAAAAGAACTTCAATGTGTGACCATTGGAGATCAGTATTTAAAATTCTATTTTCAAATTGAACATTTCATCATATCTCCTTTGTGATATTAAGCACAGAGAGAGAAAAGTTGTGTATAAAACAGCAACAAGGGATATAAGTAACAGGTGTGTGGCTGAGAGGCAACTGCTAAGCCAATAGAGCAGGTTCGATTCCTGCTCAGTGCAAATATTTGTTTGACTAGACCATACAAAAGGGCTGGTCACCAGCCCTGTCAATGGCATCTTCACTGGAAGTAATAGTAGCAGGTAAAGTGCTAACAATATAATATGAAATAATATTTACCTTTAGCTGTTCAATCCAATTCCTGACCTCAAGGAAAGATGCTTCATTTGTTAAATCAAATAGTAAAAGAAAGCCCATTGCATCTCGGTAGAAAGCTGTGGTCAGGCTCCGGAATCTAGGCCAGTAAAAGGAGAAACAGTACAGCAAAAGTAATGTAACAGATATGGGGTAAAACTGAGTCTGAGTATTATAACTATTTTATTTATTGTCATAGAATATTTTTCATACATTATTTAAACACTACTGACCTTTCTTGACCAGCTGTATCCCATAATTGTAAGTGTATGCGATGCTGGCGCTCATTCTGTTGGTATATCTAAACAACAAAACCAAAAATAACTTTTAACGAAAAAATATTTATAATATTTAACCACACAAAGAACTATCTAGTCTGTTTCCACAGTGACAAACACTATGTCTTGACAGGAAAAGAATATCACTACCCCTTCTCATCAGAAGGGTATTATAAGAGGCAACTAATGGAAAAATATGCAGATGCACTGCTATTGAAGAAAAACTCGATATAAAGCTCTGTATTGTATTTATATTTTTTTTGTATATATATATTTATATTGTATATATATATTTGTCCAGTATTGTACTGTGACAGGCTAATGAGCTCATAGAAACACCTATAAAGTTTTTGTGGTTGAAGCCGACCTACTCAAGGCTTCCTTGCAAGAGCAGAAAGGTAAACCAGTATCTAATTATTCATTTTTGAATATCTAATTAAAATTATGCCAAACTTACCACACTTTTTTCCCTGAAGTCAATACCCACAGTAGAGATAAACTGAGTATGAAAAACTCCATCAGTATATTTGTATAAGAAACTGGTTTTGCCTACTCCAGAATCCCCAACACAGAGGAGTTTTATCAGGTAATCGTAGTCCATTTTACAGGAATTAATTTTATGGATATTAACATATAAAATGCGTTAGTGAGTGGTTTACCACATGTGACTGCTTCTGAACGTAATATTTATTGTTTTCAAATCATTGTTTTTGTTTATTTAGTTACTTGCTTATCAGATAACGATATCAAAATTAAAAAAATTAATGACAACAATCGAATCGATCGTTTGTACATCACAAACGTCACGTTGTTAATCAGTTATTATCATTGATGTATAAGGGAGGGGATCGGGCCTACCTACAAAACGCAGTGTCTTTACCTACGTTCCATTTTTATGAATGGACGTTTTACTATGTTAGTGCTGTGCCTTCTACTGTCGTAGAAGTTGTCGATTTACGTATACTAATACGATTGGGTTTACTTATCTTTTTACGTGTTTTAACCTGAAAAGAACGATAACATGCTACACTCATGAGATAATAATGAATAATAATATGAGGTCCAATAATAAATTCAAACAAGTAGATATTTTAATATATATTACAAATTATATCTTTATATAAATAATGAGAGTTTTTTTTTCTCTCTGCGAACTCTCGTGCCGGCTATGAGCCGGCACGTTATTTAGTTTACAAAACTTTGTTGGCATTTGATATTTTGATTTATTTTGACATTATGAAACTTTTGAGAGTAATACATTAATTTATAATATATTTTATACTAATAATAAATTTTATATTAATAATAAATTTTATAATAATAATGCCGCGGTAGCCTAGTGGTATGCTTAATGGGCTGCCGAGACGAGGTCTCGGGTTCGATTTCAGGCTTTTACCATGGCGCAAGCACACACCAATGACTTTTCAATAGTTTTCGAAGTTATGTGCGTATTTATCGCAGGTTTGTAAGGGTCCGGAGAATGGCAATAGGCTTGCCACCTATTACATTGGAACCAAAACACAAATGGCAAATGTCGGTGCTAGCACCTCTGCCTACCCATTCAGGGATATAGGCGTGAGTTTATGTTATGTTATGTTAAAATTTATATTGGTTTTACATTACACACTAATTAAATAAAGTGGAATGTTGATTTCGCAATCATTGTCCCGATAGTCATATCAGCTTATGGACTGTTTGCTAAGAGCCTCAACCAACACCTTAAGAGGCTCTCATTAGACATCTGGGTCAAGGGCCTGATACAGAAGGCGGTACTCCTCGACACTGCACGCATTGTGAGGAGGTTTCTCTATCTGGAACCCTAACCACCTGTAGCTTGGTCTCCATCACCTCTAATGCTTGCCTTTCTTGCCTGAGACGGTCAATGAAGTCGTAAGAACGGAACTGAACTGTAACTATGACTTTCATGGCTTCTTAGTAAGTAGGTACTGCAAATACATACTAGAGTGCAAGAGAATATTGCATTTATGTCGGTTCCGGTTTGTGTTTTATTACGTTTACGTGTATGATATATAAAAAAATAAGAGTCATTTGTTTTAGTAAGGAATCTAAAAATTCAAGGACTATTTTTGATTGTTTATATTTTGAGCTATCTACTCTGGGAGTTGAAAATAAATATGTAAATCGAAAACTTCTACGACAATAGAAGGCACAGCACTAACGTAATAAAAGGTCCATTTATAAAATTGGAACGTAGTAGACACAGCATTTTGTATGTAAGCCCGATCCCCTCTCTTGTACATCAATGGTTAGATCAATGTATTATTGTTCGTTTTGTAATGTCAATGTCAAATTTGGCAACTAAACTAACCTAATATGCTATAATAAGCATTTAAGTAATTAAAATTAATATAATATACAATAAAATAGATGTACTTAAGGGATGCAATATTTTTACACGATTATTTTTTAACACTATAAAATCTTCTCAGAACAAGTTGTCATTTAACACTTACCTGCACTAATGTACACACACACTTATTGGCAGTATTGGCACCTGCATTGTGTACCTGAGGCTAAAATTTAATCGTAGTGTTTCCATTTCTGTATCAATCGTCATGTCTGCTACTGAAGCTCCATCACAACAACACAATAATCCAAAAGTGAACGTTGAATACTGGTATGATTCAAAGTAGTTCTGTATATATATCTAGTAAGTGCCTTACTAACTCGAGATATTCTTTAATACATACGTACTCTTGACTATGACTGGATCTAGGCGTTAAGAAGGTCGCCCTCATAATATAATATACCGGTCAATATTTATAAATTACTAGCTGATACCTGTGACTACGCCAGCATTGAATTTTGAACTTATTCCTGAAATCCACTATTTCAGGCTCAAAACTATTTCTGTACCATTAGAGCGCTATTGAGTAACAAACATCCAAACATCTTCACAAACACACTATTAGGTAGGTATACCTAATATTAGTAGGATAGAATATGGATAAACCCTGTAGGTACATTATCTCGCCTGTACGACATATAGCCATTATTAAAAAAAGTTAACGTATTGTGCAGTGCTAACTTTGAAATATATATTTTACACATTTTATGCTCACGGCTACAAAGTTCTATCATTTAATGTGATCAACCTACTACAACACACAACTAATGTAATCTATATTTCAGATCATTATTGTGCAAAATTGTTTAAATATAACTACTATTAGCAGAATAGTTCCCTCCTCCCCACTTTTCTACCCACTAACTTTAATCTTAGAAAGAGTGTTCACTTTAAGTTTAGCCACTACTAGTAGACCAACGAGAATTCAAACTACTAGAATTGGCCCTATATCATAGTGTATTTATATTTATTTCCAGTGGTGCTTGCGACTATAGTGGTTATTGCTTAGCGCTTGGGCAAACCATTAGAAAAACTACTCCTAATGCATTGATATTTTGTGAACGAGGGAGACAAGGTATTGTATTATAAGTATTACAATTTATTTCGTTTGCAGTTGCCTAAACAGGCAGCACATTACAAGACAGGCTAGTATTTTTCTCCTGTAGAAAGCACATTACACAATGAAAGTCTTACGGCCCCTGGGTGTAATACCTGTGCTTTTTGTTCAGCATAGGTATCTTGAGGATCACCATAATTATGTTGAATTGTAATAAATACCTATGAAACATATAGACATAAATCAGATACTATATTATCTGGCAAAAAACGTGGCTTGTATTACAAACAAATCTATAATTATCCACCACAGAAGCTAGTCTAATTGATTGATGAAACTTATAGTTATACATTATTATTGATAACACACTTGTACTTCTTCACTGTATTTATTATTGTACCTAACCAGTTTCGCCTTGCGGCATTCTCAGAGGTTTACACAGCTATAGGCACTATAATAAAATACTAAATACAGTAGAGAAGTAAAAGTGTGTTATCAATAATGTACAACTAAATAATGGTTTAAGTTTAGTATTACTAACAGTTTTGTACTAATAACTGTTACTTTTACAGGTTCCTTTGAAGTTGCAGTAAATGATAAATTAATTTATTCAAAACTGCAGACTATGGCCCTTCCAGATTTTAATGAAGTAGCGCAGGTAGTGAACAATGTATCTCAAGGCGAGGAGCCCATTCTAATAAAAGGACAACAACCAATTAATTGTGCTATATCATAATTTATTACACATCTCTAGCATAAAGTTGTAGCGCTTACTAGTCATAAAATATTATATTAAAAATAAATCTGAATAAACACTGTATATAATGTAAAATATATTCTTTAATTTTTTTGACATCACATTTTTTTTTGTTAATTGTATAATAAAGACTATAATAAAAATATATAACGTTTTATATGTAACTAATTATGATCAACTGTGTAATCAATATGAAAGTGAACGCAGACTTGGGACACCGCACGCACCGCAGCACCCGCATTCCAAGTTGGAAGATGAAGTAAGAACAAGCCGAATTGCCCAAGCCGCAGCTGATGACGTCACCAACGTCGTCGGTCTGCGTCCATCGAACTTCGATCGGGCGGTTATGCGTAGAACTTCATATAAAAATTGAGAGGGTTGCGTGCGGCGACGGGAACGACTGCGGTGACTGCGACACGGACACGTGTCCGTGTCCGCGATAATGTGCGGGGCCATTAACAAAAGCGATAACTGCGACGATTGCGGTGCGTGCGTTGCAGCTAAGTCTGCGTTCACCTTAATTTAGAGCTTTTTGTAACTACATATTAAATTATTTTGGAATGTTGAATTGCCAAATTTGGAATGATCGCGAAGAGCTTACTAAATAACTTCTACCTAAATAAAAATTTTATTAACATATCATACCTGTTATCACAAATCTTATAAAAATACCAAGATTAAAAGCCAAATACAGTTGAGATGTTGTCAATTTAAGAATTGCTATAGGAACTATTTATCAGAATTAGCATCCTCTTGCTTTGAGATTCTCTGATATCAAAAACATATAAGTTGAGGAACACAACCCTTTGCATAGAATACAAAAATTAAACCAATTTTTCATAGCAGAATAAGTATAAACATCATATGGCAGAAAATCTTGGTAAAATAATAACTCTATCTCTGGTGCAGTGACCGGCAAGACATCATGACCATAGCAATCAATCAATTACATACCTAGTTAAATATACACTTCTTTCGACAATAATTTCAATACAGTTATAGCAGCAAGCGAAATATACCTTCCGCCCGCGGTCTCCGAGAGTTTAGAACTGCGTGACGAGATAGGACATTCAGGACCTTATTTAACTGTGGAATAAGCACCAATACACAGAACTGTTTCATATGGCAACACAATCTTGTTAAAGCTCTTTTAACATATACTAACCAAAGCCCCGGCATGCTTAGCCTTGCCACTTTTTTATTTATTTCTTTATTTAGGAACATTTAGGTATAAGGTATACCTAATATACCTATGCACAATAACTATATATTATAGAACTATAATTTGGTAAAAAGGTATAGAAAACAACATATATTTTTATATAATTTAGTAAATAGCGTGATGTAAATAGCCTAATGTTGTAAAACATTATATATAAATATATAATTATAAATAGTAACTCTTATATGACAGCTGCAAACATTAACTACTTTAATTTTCACTAATCACGTCCTTCCTCACAGCCATTATTCTATTATGTTAATATTAATATAAAAATAAATTCAACTAATACATCTTAACTATGTATAAAACCACATCTCATCAAGATGACATTATATTTGAAGTGTTTAGTAGATCTATCTGTATTTACATATAAACGTTTTAATAATGGTGTCATAGTTACCATTATTTGCATTGTTTGCATCAAAGAATTAACGAACAGAATATTCTTAGTAAAGTTTTTAATCATTTTTATTAGTATGTGCACGAAAAATGATTACATTTGGGAGCATTATGTGAGTGATTTAAAACTATAGGAAGTCACCTTGATGAAATGTGGAGAAGAGATTAAATTCGTAATTATTAAACCCGGTATTGTGTTAAGGCCGTCCGTCCATGCACGCAAGCAAACGCCCATTCGTTCAAACAATATGGTGCAAATTTCGTGCAAAAAATACATTGAATTTACACGAAACATTGCGGGCAACAGCAAGCGTGCAAACGCATAAATCAATGGACGCTTTAAAAAAATATTTACGTTTTATAGTGGAAGTATCCCATTTAAGTTAACTACCATCACCTGTTTTGAAGAATCTAAAGTTTATATATCTTAAAATTAATAATAATAGTTTCTGTGACATGTCATTTGACAATGTAAGGGCTGAAGCACACAGCAGAAAATATATCCGTCAATATGAGGCTGTAAAGATTTTTTATTTATTCATTAATACAGATCTATTTGACAGTTAAAAACCAAATAAAATTGTCGACTTCATATTACTTACTACTATACATATATAATGATAACTTTAACTACAGCAGATTGTGCGGCTGAATGTGCGTCTACCCTCATCTAAATGTTTCACCTACTTATATCATCATCCTGTATGAAAGGTTTCACGGGTGAATCTATTCTTAGTGAAAGATCTGTATGACCATTTACTGGGCCTAAGTAACTTAAGTAAATACCAAAACGCATTTTGCCTCCAAGCTGCTCTGATATTGTCCTCAAAGGTTCAACTGTTTTCTCACCAGTTTGTTGATCAATGCATATCATCTGACATCTGGTACATTGTCCTTCAACCTGGAGTAAATTGTTATTATTAAAACACGTCAAAAGCAGTCGAAAATAGTAGTCTGCATAAAAGGTTTAAAGATAGTAGAGGAAGCTAGTGGAGTATGTTAAAAAGGAATAGAAGCAGATGGCAGATTGTTGTCCTGTACCTACCATGGAGGGAAATAGTCCATCACATCATCATCATTATCACCATCATAATCATCATCATCATCATTATCTATCATCATCACTATCATCACCATGGAAACGTATTTTTCTGATCGCAATTGAGGCGCAACGTTACACAGTCTTGGGCGTCCATGGTGGTGAGACCCTTCTCTGCACGAGGTCAAATCAAGACTTCTAGAGCCTACAAGAAAATAAACGTGATCGACTACTTCACTATTACTTACCCTAAACTCATGATTTCCAATAATCAATCTATGCCAATCTCTTTCGGCGAATTCGCAATCCATATCGATTATAATATTGGCTCTAAAACGGTCGGTTAGCTGTTCTATATCATCAATAAATAAGGGGTCGTGAATTTTATCACGTAGCCATCGCACTGTAGCCTTATTTACTAGTAGAAATTGTGCTTGGTTGCTTAAAGAAAGCAGTGTTTCTTCACCAAGTTTTTTTTTCTTCTGAATACGATGATCATCAGTAGATTGTCTCACCAGTCGGAGATAAGATACTTCTAAAGCTTCTGATATCCAGTTTGCAACTTCATCGCCGAGGTCGTAACCTTGTACAGTGTCAGTGCACACTTTACTGTTGCAAAATGATGTCTGTTTGAGTTTGCCTTGCGATATGTGATCGAGAGGTACCGTTATTGGAGTTCTGCCTGAAATATTACAATAGTTATTACCATTACCTAGTCTCTTCTTTAGCGTACAGCCGTTATAATTTTTCTGACATAAAAGTATCCAAGTTACGTTGAACGGAATAAAGTTTTTTATTTATTTGTGTAGATAGACATAGCTAATACACAGCATGTATTGCAATGCCTTTTTTACTGGTGACCTAGGAACCTATCTGTTGTTTAGGATATCAATATTCAATATACAGGGTGTTAGGGAAACGCTCCCGACGCCTAAGACACATGGTAGTACTCCGGGTACACTAATTGGCATACAAAATTTGTGATTCTGCATTTTTGTTAAATGTACCGTTTAATTAGCATTATTCACTGTCCGTCAAATTGTTGTTTTATATGAATCTATAATTTCATAAAAGCATCACTACAGAAGAACTAAGTTTTGTTTCCAGTGATTTGGTGAAATACCGATTTATCCACCAGTGCGTGCAGTTAGGAATTCCACTTTTCACGCACGTACACTCAACTATCAACTTGTTCGGGTACACATATACTAATTGACAATATATAAAGATGGAAAATAAATATTAGTGATATTATTTATTTACCTTTAAAATGTAATGTCATTGTCCTTTGTTTTAGGTCTATTTTTGGACGTATCATACACATTCTCGTATTATGTTTCTGTGTTAAGCACACACCAGTGTCTTTGATGATCATCCACTCCCTGTCATACTCAAACCCTTTTGGTCCGATTTTCCATGCAGATCGAATTTTAAATGCACCACATGATTTAATAGGAAATATTGCTGCTTCCTTTACAACAATCTTTGAATCCAATTGAGCATACTCCTGGTCTTCATTTAAATTATTAATCAGCTCATCGCCATTGCTTAAAATTTTGTGCAAACTCGTAAGGCTATCAATAAGCTTATGGGATTTTATCGAATCTAACAAAGCAAAGGCCCTGTTTTTCACTTGTTTTGTCCTCATATTGCCTTTAACAAAACATCGGCATATCATATTTATTAGCTTGTCAACATCATGAAATGTGTTGAAATAGCCAAATGAAACTCTTATAGCTCCAGTTGGTCTTCCATCAACTAGATCAAGTTCATCACCACATACATGTCCCGCTTTGTACATTTCTTTCATTTCCTTGTTTGTAGATATGAGATGACGTTGGCAGGACCCAGAGTTACAGAAGCATCCGGTGCGTACACTAATGTTAAATAGATCTGCCATATGTTGAAACTGGAAAACACAAATAAATCAACTTATTATTATTTCTAAGAGGGAATACCAGAGACCAGACGGATGATCCATCTGCGACACAAACAAGCCACTTCATTCATTTCCCCATATAATAATTAATCAATTAATCAACTTACTGATATTATAAATGTGAAAGATTGTGAACCGTTTGGTTAATTTTGGGTGTTTGTATATTCATTCATACTTTTATTTCAAAGCATGAAAAATTTCTCATTTTTAGTAGGTAGATGAAAAATTCATTTACATAGCATTCTGAATCGAATGCTACCTCGTAAATATTTTTGAACAGCTTGACCAAAAAAAAACAAAGCAGTGCTGCATATGAACTGCTAATAAACTCTGAACTATACTCCTCCGATGCAAGAAGCAATTTTAATTACTTCAACACTATGAAGATACCAGAATTTTGCTGGTGGCCCATAGTCTAAATAATCAATTTATAAATTATATATTTTTGAAACAGATCTTACCTCTGCATATCCAATGTAAGATTCATCTTCTCTGAGAAGGTTGAAGGTAACTATCCCACCCTGTTTCTTTATATCAGTAAAATCCGAATCCATGTACAGAACTGCAGCCCTATTGCCATTACTATGGTGTAACTCTTGAAGCTTATAATACAAATCTTTGGCAAGATAAAAAGTGTGATAAGATATAGTGTCCATCATATTGGAATGCCTCGTTCTAGGTATTAATTTTTGCAAAGTGTCAAAACAATGCTTCAAAGCAATTATTGATAAAAATGATACAGTGCCATCTTCAAAACTGAAAATGAAAAATTTTAACAATTTAGGCAGACAATATTTTAAATCTCTAGCAATGTTATAATATTTCAAGGTTTTTCATAGTTAACATTCAAAAGAAATGAAAGAATATAAATATCTTGCTTGCTACACAAGCTGCAGCAACTTTATGATACATTTAAGCATATACATGATAGATTGTGTTGTTTCCGGCCAGAGCTCACTGGAGAGATTTTGTGTTGTCAGTAGGCTGACCAAGAAACCCTTTGACTTCTGCACCGACAGCACAGAGACTCTTTTATCTTCCTCCCCTCCCCCCTTCCCCTCTTCTCTATATGGTTGGTAGCATGAATGTGACGCTCCTGGTGTTACAAATGTCCATAGGTCATGGTAACCATTTTCCATCGGGTGAGCCACTTGCTTGTCTGCCATCTTAGTGGTATAAAAAAAAGTTACAAGTAGTTACAACGTAACTTTATATGTTTTTATTAAAAATACACTTACCGTTCACAAAGGTTTGCCCTTTTCACGTGATAATCTTCAGTGCTCAAAACAATATCCACAGTTCCACCTCCAAAATGTTTCTTTTCTGTTAAAACATCTTGACTACTATTTTTCACTAAAAGCGCACCCAGTCCTGTAGGGTAGCCAAATATTTTGTAAAATGATAAACAGACGAAATCTGGTTGAGTTTTAGTTAAATCCAGTCTACTGGTTGACACAAAAGAAGCTGCATCTAATAAAATATACCAGTTGTTATTAATTTTGCACAAGTTTTTCTTGAGAGTATTTATCAGGCACCCATTCTTTATGTTCTCTATAGTATCTATGGGATACTTAAATCCATTAAAATTGCTTTGTGCTGGGTACACAAACAATGTATTGGCTTCATCACTGCTTTTAATTTTGTCTTTCCATGATGTTTTATTCTGATAGGTATTCATAGCTGTTAAAAATTCATCATGGCTTAAATGTATTACATCAGCATTCTTATCTGAGGCTAGTTCCCTTAGTCCAAGTACTGATGTATGATTGTCCCTTAAATACACAAATGAGCCATTGTTTGATTTTTCATGTGTGCTTATGTTGGATGAAAATTTGAAAGCCTCTACAATGAGCTTCAAAGAATGAGTCGTTCCTGAAGTAAATATGACAGTGTAGTTTGCTGGATCCGTGTTAAAATGCCTTAAAATCGTACACCTTATTTGTTCTATGCAGTCTTTGGTATATTTATCAGAGTGTGGATTCATGTAGACATTGCTCATAAGATCTTCATTGACACTAACAAGTAAGTTTTGCGGATATAGTGTAGTCCCCGCATTTTCTAAGTAACATCTATCTGAAATAAAAAAACTCAATGACTTATTCAGAAAAAAACTTCAATGCCAACTAACTAAACTGGTTACACTTCCTTTTTTGTGTGATTATTGTACACTATTGAGAATTAAGTAGGTAGATAATTGATTTATAAATTACATATGAAGGGCAGTGAAACTTGGCACAAATTGTGAGCATTGTTTGAAGAGGATTATAAAATAGTAGCAATGAAAAGCGAGTACCTACAGGTAAAGCACCTTTACATAACATGAAAGTAAACATTGATAATAATTCCACTTATTGAAAGATATGAGTATATTACCTCCCAATCTTTTGAAATTCGATGTTATTTTAAGCATATGTTCATCATTAATTACTTGACTCAAGGCACTCATCTCGATGGGTTCTTCATAAGTACCTGGCACATAAAGTAAAGTTGGAGTACATAATATATGTACGAGTAAAAATAACTGAAGTTAAAACTTTAATAATGATACTTAATTGAATGAATGTATTAGTTTAAGATGATGAAACTCAATATATCATTTGCGTATAACCTTGTAAGTACGTAACAACAAAAGTGATCCTTAATAATACACTATTATCTTATGAAAAACACAGCACAGCACACTCGTAAATAACAATATAATTAAATTTTTGACATTTCGTTTGGATATTTGACATAAGAGTTTGACGTTTATATTATTGATGTTGCTAGAACAAAATTTTTAAAAATCCGCTCATAATATTGCTTTATAAGGTTGAATTAAGTACAATGACATAATAGGTAATAATAGTTTTATTATGTAAAAAATATGCTTTTTTATAATTATCTCATACGTAATAAATAAATACTACTAATTATGAAGCTCGGGCCTCATGCCAGCGACATATATAAACCATTTAATGTCGCAAATTTTCAGGAGATGGCGTTATCAGTATGAAGTGGGATATCTACGGAGAAGCCGCGGTAGTAGTATCATTCGGACGTTAGTTTCCTGTCTAAAAGATGCAGGATCATATCTGTAGAGCATATTCAGTGTCAGCTGTTGTAGAGGCTACCGTGATGGCTCCCTACAAAAAGACTAGATCTTTGGGTGATGCCAACTATTGGATTCATTGAGGGCCACCTCAAGATTCGTCTATCCAATCCAATCGAAATCAGCGTAGATATGCGAAAACATCTTTGGGCATCACAATACATCTTAATCGAAACTACGTACTCCCTCGCCCAAACTGCAAATTGTATTTCGTCACATCTACCTAACTGTGTGGCTGGTGAAGATACCAGTGCCCATAGCACGAAAATCTATCGAAATTGTATTGGAAACTTATTGAGAGAGCGTAGCATTACGAATGACGGGTTTCACGCACACAGAGATACACAGTAGGCAGGCTGCCTATCGTAATGTTCACCTCTCGCTCTCAAGATACCTTTAAATTACAAATTCTACAGTAGATGTGGACCCAGTCACCACGTCCGTGCTACGTCGTAATCATTTTGTGGCCTACAAGGTTACCAAGGCACCAAGGGCTTCGTGCCATTTCGAGGGTATCATCGGTGACATAAGCAACACCTCCCAAAAGAGCAACGTAAAGCATCTAACCGAAGCTGATGGTCCACAGACGCAGTTCTAGAGCTGCAACCTACAGACGGTCACGTTCCCGTGCGGTGTTTTAGATGATTTAGGTAGGAATGATGTAGGTAGGCCTTAAATGCGGACAACTGCTCCGATAAGATCTTCCTAACCCTAGAATTTTGCCCCCCTATACTCCTGGATAGTATAAGTACTTATAACTAATTGGATCAAAATACGTAGATATATAATAACGTACCTACGTACCTAGGTACTTACCTATTGCAAGGAACGCTATACTATATACCTACGTACTTACTTGCCTACATAACTACGTTAGTGGGTATCTAGGTAGCTTCACCTTCGACAGCTTCGCCTTACTAAATTGCGTCACACCAATTTAATTATTGCTTTTATGGAGGGCTTTTAGTAGCTTTTAGTAGCAAGCGACGTCATGATCGACTTCTCCTAAGTGAATTGACGTCCACGACTGAGGACATTCGCTTTACTGCTTTGTAGAATTTTGTCTTGAAGACTACATACCCTAATTTTGCGTTTGCGTGAAATGTACTTTAATGTTCAAGGGATAAGTATCTTTTTCCCAGATAGGTGTTTGAAGACGTTTTCATTACAATTGGTATCTTCTAGTGATTTCGTCGCTACAGGAATTCCAAATGCATTTCACCTTTGATGAACTGGGATTCCACAAACAATTGCTAAATGAACTGTAGATAGGTATTAGTTGGATTAAATTTTGTAATACCTACTGCGAACGGTTGATTGAAAGTACCTATAAGTTTTGTACCCACACCTGCAGATAGGTATGATTTAAATAATATAAGTTTCAAGTCAAAGCAAATTGATAGCAAAAATGTTTCAGAACTTTAGAGTGTAGGCTACAGAACTTGGAAACTTTTTGTCAATATTAATTTGGAACTAACATAGTGCTTGCGTGCGTTGGATGTGTACTAGGTCTTAATTAATATATTTTATGTTTTGACATTGAATATATTATGCTTACTTGAGGTAAGTCTGTAGTGCTGAACACCAAGGTCTGTTTTGAACACCAAGGCGAACATTGCAGGTACGCCTCGATCACAGTAATTAAGAGATTCTGCTGCTGGCAGCGGTGTGGTGCAACCTTGGTGTATGTGGTTTTCTTTTGTTCGATGCTAGTCGTCACTTACCGTTTACCTGGTTTAGTGTTTTGTGAATTTAAGTGTATTGTTTAAATGTTTAATCTAAGAACTTTATAAATCACCACAGATGTTAGATAACAAGTTATAGGTAGACAGGTGGTATGGTACTTACATGTTAGACTACAACAACAACAACACCCAAACCAGAAATCTGAAAATTTTACGCAATATCCGAAAATGTTCAAAACTTTGGTTCTTTGCGTATTCGTTTTTGTATAAACATCCTCTTGTCTTTCTGAATTTATTCTAGAAGAAGAAAAATACAAATGAAAGAGGATTCATCACGAGCTAAACATTGGCGAGAACATAGTCTCTATTACGTTAACAAAAGAGAATTGGGGTATGGTTCCGCACAAGGTGTTTCTGACGTCTACCAACTGTTAATAATCTAACTGTAAGATAGGACATTATGCTTTGTCTTTAAGCGAGAAATGGTGGGATGTACCCAAATAAATGTCATGGGCATTGCCGTGATACGACTGGTACTGTTAAACTGGACTGTACTTGTAAACTGTTTTGTAGGGAGGGACGACATCATGACCATAATTCAATGCAAACTTATGCCATGGGACTTTATACAGGAATCTCTTTAAAACCAATTTAGATGGGTCTAGTACTTATGACAAAGTTGACGGGAGGCAACTTGCGGCGCGCTTTGACCGTAGGTATACGTTTTTCACCAGGGAAGAGGGGCAATCACATACAGACAATTTTTTTCGTCATTAGGAGGCTTAAAGCAATCTTGTAGTTTCAGCTACAGATGCTTCGCAATGACCTGGTGTTCATAATCCGCATAAAGCTATGCTCCAAGTACAGTGTAGAGCGCAAAAGCTTTGTTCTCCTGTTGAATTCCTGTACCATCGAACAGTCGTGGGTTAGTGGAGAATGTGTGGAAATTCACCACTTAAGGGAAGTACATAATGTGGGTCAAAATTGCGGTAGGTGCTTAGTAGATAAACTGACAGGAGAGAAATATTTAAGTAATCTACCGTCACGAAGAGTTTATTCTGGATACAGTGAATACAGTAGTCAAAAATATGTTCTAGATAAATAGCTTTTTTAATAGAAATTTATATATTAATTTGACTGTAGATAGGTACTAGATAGATACAACCAACGAGGCCACAATAGATTGCCGTGGTACAAATAAGTGAAAAGAAGGTTGGCAGGCTGTCTTCTATAATCGCTCTATGGAATATTTTTCTTATAACTAATTCACCATTTTACTGGTTAAAAAATGAACTAACATTTTTATTAACTGTCCCGAAATAATAAAAAAAATTTTGAAGAAACGAAATTGAAGAAAAGGAAATCACGTAATATTAAGTAGAGAAAATTGTAGACGTAATCGTAAATACTTTTACAAAGAGAAGTGGGTAAGTACCTATTATGTTAATAAAATGTTACTTAAGAAAAGCTAACCCATTATGATAATTAAGTGGTTGCCAAAGCAGTTATTAGAACGAATAAGAATAAAAATTAATCAAAAGTAAAATATGTAGAGAAACTGATTAGTTATCACAAATTTTGTCATAGAGCCTACAAACAAAAATAATAAGCACATAATTACTGCAGTAGGTATTAGGTCAAAAATTCCCTGTTAAGTTTTATAGAGCCATTAAAGAATAATGAAACATAAAATATTTGAGATTACATTCCATTAAACTGAATAATTGTTATTTGCACCTTTTTTCTTTTAAATTGATTTATATATATGATTTAACTTGATTATTTTGCAGACACATTTCAATAATTTATAATAAAAACGCACAGCACACACATACCTACTGAATACAGGTATTAAATTTGCCGTTTACTTATCTTCCAAACAATATTGGTTAACTGCAGTGCTTCGATATCCCCAATAGGTTGTGGAGGCCAGGTGGCAGTCGCTTTACGAAAAATATCGAAGTACAGTCGCGATGCACTTAGACTGGAAAAGCGAACCCCGGATTTCGAGGTTCGGATGCGACCGGAATTACACAAAGCGCACAGTTACTAAAATATTATTTCCGTTTACTTATCTTCTAAACAATATTTAGAGGCGATATTTGTATTTTTATTAAAATTTTGATACAATTAATTAAATGTATTTTCTCAAAACTAGGTAAGCATCTATTGTACCTAACTAAGAAAAATAATACAATACTTACCTCTTTTCTCGATCCCTTGTTGATATCATTTTGATTGAATAATAAATGAGTTCAGTGACTGCCGTCACCTAGTATTATAGCCTAGGTTGACTTAACGTTACTAAAATGCACTATTATATAAATAAACAATAGTGGAAATTCCCCGACTATGGTAAAACACGTTCCTTCGTGAGCACTTGAATAAAGTGACATGCTCAACTATTTTGAACCCTTTTGTTTACGAACATGACGAATAATAGCCACTGTTTGATATAATAATAAACATACAGAGACCGTGCAAAACATAATAACTCTATTATTACATAACGAGAACAATAAACATGACTTGTTACGAGATATTTATGATTTTCTATTTAGGTAATCTAAATCTCTGATTAAGTTTTTATTAGCCGCACCAGCGACTTCGCCTGCGTGGACTGAGTTTTATTTGGTTTGCACGAATTTCTAATATTTATTTAAAAATATAAATTCTTTTATTTTAGGAAACTTAGGCTAAGCTAACTAGGAACTCAGGCTACCATAAGTTTGGGGGAAGGGGGTCATCTCAACAGCGATGTCCCCGGGTCTGCCGGGGTGCGAGAGATATGTCTTGTATAATCTCACCTCCGGCAATCAAGGACCCATGGACGGCGTGCGTATTGGTCGATTCGAGTCCGACATAATCACCTCCATCGGTTATCCGTGGGGATATTGCGCGGGGATAAGTCGGCCGAGTCGTTTTTAAGATTATCCGGAAAATACAGGCAGGCATCATTAAAATTTGTATTATTGTTATAAGCACCGTGCATTACACTTCTAATGCAATCATTAAAAAGTTGCTGTTTTAGTGTTATAAATAGACACTTTTATTTATATGTGTAGTGTAGACGATTTGTTAATGCTTAGGTGTTTCGTACTACTTTTATTATTTAATCATAATCTCCTAATATAAGACAAATACCAAATACAAATGAAAAATAAAATATTTATCTATCGACTCTCCTTTTTTACATAGGTATTGTTAGCAATATAAGCTTATAGTAGGTATACACCAAAACGCTTATATTATATGCTTTAACTTAATTGATGATTACATTATATTATAGTCAAATATTATTTACATTATAATATTATAATGTCAATAGTTGTATTAAAATTATGAAGTCAAATAAATTAGAATTCATTTTACAGTTCATCAAATTATATTAAACTAGCTGACCCGCGCGACTTCGTCTGCGTCACCCCGTTTTTGCAACATTTTTCATTGCTGCTCCGCACCTGTTAGTCGTAGCATGATGTTATATACATATAAACCTTCCTCTTTAACCATTCTATCTATTGAAATAAACCGCATCAAAATCCGTTGCGTAGTTCTAAAGATTTAAGCATACAAAGGAACAAGAAAAATAGGGACAGAGAACGCGACTTTATTTTATACTATGTAGTGATTATTCAAACAATAAATTATAAATGTCATAGATGCTTTCTTACACTTACACTGATGGCGCTAGGCTTATTATAAAATATGTCAGCATCTGAATTAATTTCTAAAAAGCTATTTAGGCTGCTGCACACCTCTAAAAGTAGGACTATTCCATTCCAGAAAACGACAAGTCGACGGTCATGTGAAAAGTTGATGTTGTCACCTTCCAGCCCTTCGCCGGCACGTAAAATGGGATACGCTCTAAAAATCAAGATCACAAATTCAAAAATCATTTATTCTGTATAGACCATTAAACGGAACTTACAAAACGTCAATATCAACAATATTTTATAGGTTAGTGAGCAAATGGACCACCGGTTCTAAACGCGGCCGCGACCTGAGAAGACTCCGGCAACAAACTCAGCGGGCTTTTGATTTTGTGCATTATACGCTATATAAATAATATGTAAGTAAGTACCTAGGTTAGTACGGAGTAAATACGCTTATGTGCATCCCATGTCATTGAATTAATTAAGTACTTATAATTTAATAAGTTAACAGAATATTTTAAGAATTAAATTAATTCTAGTAGTCCCAGCAAGTCGTGATTCTGATTCTGATTCCACCAAAATCGGTAGAGGTGATTTATGTCGGACTCGAACGGACTAAAACGCACTCCGTCTATGGGTCTTTGTCTGTCGGAGGTGAGATTATACAAGACTATTATCTTTCGCACCCTGGTGGCTCGCAGGCCCGGGGACATCTCTTGGAGATAACCCCCTGTCCCTAATGTTAGAACCTTGATATGCCTCTTAAATTCAATTTAATGATAGTAAAGAGGTGGGAATAGTACCTATTCCCACCTCTTCATAGACATCAACTATGTGGTAATAGGCAAAGAAGCGAGTACGAGTGACTGAGGAAAGTCTTAGAGTGGGAAAATTGACCATGTATCCGTTAAAATTGGATCATTGATGTAATGCGTATGTCAATAACCCCAACTGCGTTGACATTTTTATAATGACGCTCAGGCTTATATTTCGTAATTCTATTATTGATAACCTTTCAAACGATGCTATTTACCTTGATAAATACTAGAATCGTGACCTTACGTCATAGACAAGACAATTAACCAAATTATGTGAATAACCAGCTGAGGTGTTCTCAGAGATACTAGCTTACACGGTACCATAACCGCCCATTAAAATAACGTAGAGATCTAGTAAATTTTATTCATAGTATAGGTAATAGAACCTATTATTTGAGGACGGAACTTGTACTAAAGTCTAAAATCAACGTTTTGATTGAGTTCTGAATATTTCTACGCTGTTTCGCATGTCTCCGAGTTTGCTACACATTTTTCCAGCGCAGTATTAAAATTTGTCACCTTACCCTTTCTATACCGGGTGGCTAGTTGGGGATGGGGACACCGTGGTTCCCATACTCAAAGGGGCCATCTCTTAGGAAATGGCCCTGGATCGGCCGAGGTGCGAGGGATAGATTACCTACTATCGCACCGAAGAATCGAAGGCAGCGACAGCGTGCGTTTAAATCGGTTCGAATCCGACATAACCACTCTCAACGACTCCGGTAAGGGGCAGTATCCGCGGGGATTCTGAGCACGAAAGCATTATTACAATGAACGGTGTACAGTACTGTAGTTATTCATTTAGTTTGCCACTCATTTACTTCATATTATTCTGAAAATGTAATGAACCTAGGAATAGTGACTGTGTTGTTGGCATCACTTTTATGGGCAACCGACCTTCACTAATTATTCAGTACAAGTTATAAATATGGTCCAACAGTGTTGACCAAACTAGTAAGCAATAATAATTCACAATACACTTCATTATTCCTACCTTGACCTCTGTTATGACTTCCGCTAAATATTATCACTTTTTACATCTATTTTAAGTACTGCGAAATGTGGTAACCTGCTTTAAGGCCATAGCGTACATACACCAGCGATCGGCGAATTTCTGCATTCACCCGCTGTACTTTAGCTGCTGTACTATACCATAAGCGAAGGATTCTCATGAACTACAACCGCTGTATGTATCGTTTGTATAACAGATCTTTGAGAGGCAGCATCTGACATAAAAAATGTGTCCATAGTGTAGAGTTCAGTCGCTATGTCAAGCGACTAGTCATCATTTTGATCACCGTAACGACTAGGGTTTGTATGTGTTTGCTCAGACGCAACATTCATTATTAAAAAAAAAAGGAGGGAAAAGTGGATTATTTTTTCCACTCTTACCACTCAGGTGGGATGGCCAAGTGGGATAGGTGAAATAGGAGATCAATTCTTTTGTTTCCGTTAATAAACAAGTACCTAAGTGATGATAAGCCATTTAGCAATGACTCACAACTTGATTCAGGTCTTACCTCAGGTAATTGATTTATTTTCGACAAAGTAGTCACATGTATGACTGGTTTTGCGAAACTTGTAACCCTGCTTACTTACTAAATTAAGGAAATTACCTACGGACATATAAAATTAAATAATCGACCAAGGTTTTATTTAATTTCCGATTGATCGTTATATCACGACAGTTCAATGAACGGTCGAGATGAAATAAAAAGGAATAACCTTGGTTATTTAAAATTACACGGTGAACTATGGAATAATGTCTGATATAATTACCTACATTCATGATTAACTGAGGTCCACGTCTACACCAGCAACTTATGCCTACTGATAAAACACAACACAAACTTATTTTTAGGCGCGGTATTCTGTAGGGCGGAGGTATTTCCCCAGTCGGACTGCTCAATTAGGACGGAGCCGCGGAGATGTCCTACATGTCCTACTGATGTCCTACCTCCGTCAAAAATGCTCTATCTGCCTACCTTTATTACACGTAACTAAACTTCGATCAATGATGCAATTTGGTACTATAGCATTGCACCTTGCCCGTGGAATTTCCAAAAAAATCTTTCCATGAACGATTTAGTATCTACTTGTACCTATAGATATATTGACTAAAGTACCATAAGAAATAATAATTAGATACTACTTCGTGTTTTCATATTAGTCATAAAAAAATAGGGCTTAACTTATTAGTTTCATATTTAAAAAATCATGTATATGATGTATAAGCATGGATCTAAGATGAGTAATAAAATATTTATTATTAAATAAAAATAAACAAAAATTGAACACATAATGATGCAATATCTTAAAAATCTTAAAAGTGAATCTTGTAAGGCCAAGTTTAAACCTTGACTTAAACTTGTTACAAGTGTAACGGCATTCATAGTTTTATCAATTTACTCAGTTTAGTTTATCAAATATTTTATTGGTAAACCCACGCAGCATATTTATTAAGCTCTCTTTAGGTTGGAATTCCGAGGCAAAAGTGCAGTTACTTCCGATCGGCGACATCGATATTGCCGGAAGGTCACTGTCTGAGGTTAGAGTCACTTGATCCTCGGCAACCAGCAAGTTTGTAGCTTGGCATTGACTGACAGCACTCGAGTAAATAACGCTGTCGGGTACGTATAACTACAGATTAAATTTTGTATTTGCGACAGCGAGACGTTTCACAATCGCTATGAATTTTAGTTGCAAGGATGCGTTTCGTTGCGTTATATTTATTTTTTGTTTCGGTTACGTGCAGAATAGACGTAAAATAAAAGTGGATAATTTAGGGATATTTAAAGATCGAAATTCAGATATATATTTAAACTCCTTGCAACTTATCGCTAAATACGGTTACAATCCTGAAATACAGACAGTGATAACAAAAGACGGTTACTTAGTGAATTCTTACAGAATACCGAATCGCGGACCTCCAGTGTTGTTAGTGCATGGAATTGGTGATAGTTCTGACTCGTGGCTAGTGTTGGGTCCCTCAAAGTCGGTGGCTTACCAATTGTCTGATCTGGGTTATGATGTGTGGATATACAATGCCAGGGGTAACAAATACAGTCAAGGACACGTCAGAAATCTTAACCAAACACAATATTGGAATTTTTCCTACGAAGAAATGGGAAGTCAAGATTTACCAGCAGTGATTGATCATATACTTCGCACGACTTCTCAGAAGAGGCTCTCATACATTGGATTTTCACAAGGAACAACAATATTTTTAGTCATGTGCAGTTTGCGACCAGAATACAACGAAAAGATCAAGAAAGCAATTTTGTTAGCTCCGGTAGCGTGGATAAATAACATCAA
Source organism: Pelosia muscerda (assembly GCA_963691645.1). NCBI lineage: Eukaryota > Metazoa > Arthropoda > Insecta > Lepidoptera > Erebidae > Pelosia > Pelosia muscerda. The sequence goes on from OY829105.1 coordinate 9,147,233, forward strand.
GTATCCATTCATAAACGTGTTTGCTCAAAATTTGAATGTGTTGAAAAGATTTTTCGATGGCATTGGAGTGTATAATTTGTTTTCGGATAATGTATTCTTAAACTTGTATCATGCTAAAGTATGTCAAGATGGAGTACCAGAACAAATTTTGTGTGCGTTAGAGTATTATATTAGTTATGGTATTAAAAATATAAACAATCTTTATCCAGAGAAACTTCCAGTGCTATCTAGTCATATTCCCGCCGGAGTGTCAACAAAGAGTTTCGTTCATTATTTTCAAAGTTATTTAAGTAAGAAATTTCAGCGATTTGACTATGGTTCTAAAATGAATCAAATTATATATTCGTCGCCATCACCACCAGCCTACAATTTATCACAAGTAACTGCTCCGCTTTATATTTTTAATAGTGATTCTGACTGGTTTAGTACTACGAAAGATGTACAAACTCTTAGAAGGAAATTGCCAAATATAATACAAAATGTAAATTATGATGAATCTTCAGATTTCACACACTTGGAATTCGTTTATGGTGCACGAATAAACGATTTCGTTAATAATAAAATTATAAATATACTGAACAATAATTTATAGCACATTGAAGGCATTTTTTACACTACTATTTTGTAATTTTAATATACCTAATCTGTGATAAAATCTTTCAACTAACGTAGGTAATTATAAAATGTATAATTTGATATAATATGATATACAGAGTCATAGTTCCGTAAGAGAACGAGTCAAACTATGCAATGATGTAATGGTTACAAAAAAATTGTAAAGTATACCCCGATTTTCAAGAATAAATTATTATTTTATAAGTGTAAACCTCAGTACAACCCGGAAAGCGGAGTCTAGACCGCGAAGGTCACGGATAAAACGAATTTATTATCAACTCAATTCTGTTGGGATGAAGATCATGCATTTATTCTCAGTCAGACAAAATGATGCCTTATTACAAACATTGATAGCAGCACGTACCAAACCATGAACAGAAGAGGCCCTTTTTTTCGTGCGAAAATCCCCACGGATACCCCCGCCATAGACGGTTGGGGAGGTATGTCCGACTCGAACCAACTAAAACGCACACCGTCGTCGTTTGGGTCCTTAGTTCCTGGAGGTGAGATAGTAATCAACATATCCCTGGCACCCTGGAAGACCTAGGGCCCTCTCTTCCGAGATGACCCCCTTCGGCTGTAGGGACCATGGTGTCCCCGTCTAGCCCTAGCAGAAGCATGCCGCGGCGGCCTGCTTTGATATAGGATTTATTCACGCAGAACTGCATAATTACGATGTGTTTTTTTAGCGATTCCCTGACATCAAAGACAACCGAGTTTTCAGTAAGAATGTGTTTGTGTGTTTCGTGTATGGACAGTTCTAATGGCAAATTTTTGGTGCTTCACTTAGATTTTCGAGGGATATACTTTTTTGTCTACATTTATTTGTGGTACTGATGAGAGAAATATCTTAAGGGTTCAAGATCCTGCTGGAAGAGCCAAGTTGTATTTAATTTTAGATGTGATAGGTAATGTATCATCCAATAATTAGATTTTTTAAAGGAGTGTTTACTAAAATAAAACTGTGTTGTAAAGGTACATTTGAAGAGTCCCGAACATTTGCCACATAGCTGCATAGGTACCTTCCTACATAATGAAAAATATTTCTATATTTTGTCGAAACTCCCTAAGGGTTATATTTTGATCTGTTGTTTTGTTTGTATAATCCGTCAGCTTATAATATATGTTTAAAGACCTAATAATAATGTGAGATTTTTAATGAATTATTACAAGTGATACGCAATATATTCTATCTACTAGTTCTAAATTAGTTGTGTTAGAAGTGAAGTAGGTAAAATATATTGAAACTATTTTAAATATAAAGAAATTGGATGATAAAATCTCACTGTTATTGGTAAACTGGTTTTTCATTATATAAATTTATTGACATAAAAATTAAGATATTTTATTTATTCAATCATTATGATTATTCAATTACGGCAGCATACACGGGACGCAGATACCTTTCTTAGCCCTCTAAAGACTAGGTACTTACGCCTCTCTTAGTTTGAGACTGGATTTTATGTGCCTACCTTTGTGGAAGAAAAAAAAAAGTATTATTATTAAAGTATTAAAGTATTAGACCTAGCCTAACAGAGTACCAAAATTCTCCCTAAAATCTGGCTGGCTAAGACGAGACCACCCTGTTCTTAGAGAGGGTATCTTTTTTAGTAAAATTGACAGCTGTCAATTCTAGGACCAAGCATAAAATCAACGGAGGGTCAGCTTGTGCTACGTTGAGTTCTCGTCGCAGGGGTTACTACACTCCAGACTGTTAGGAACGTTCATTCAAAACAACTCACATGATCAATATGGTACATCTTAAACTGGTTTACCATTACAAAAAATACTACTCAGTGAGGCCAGCTAGCTTAATTGAACCCCTTTCTGCTCTAGTATGTAGTAGGATCTTTAATGAGCATTATGAAATTTTCTAGAGCAAGATAATTCAGGACAATGCAATAATTTTATTTTTTAAATTTTAAATGACACCACCCATTTATATATGAAAAGAATTGATTAAATGAAGTTATTACATCGTCACACAGCACCATGTAAGTAATAAAGTTATTCTAGTTTGATTTATATAAATGGTTCATATAAGTTAGGAGTGTAAATATTTCATGAGTAATACAGCCTCCGGTAGTGCTTTCAGTCGAATAGCTTAATTTGGCTCCGATCGACTATGCATGCTGCCACAGTAAGCGACTCATTGAGCACTAAACCAGCGTGATATCAAATTTTAATATATAGAAAATTTTTGTTGTATCGAAATCTAAGTATGTAAATATATAGGAGGCATGAAGCGTCAGTATCGAGCAGTCTAACTGGGGCAGTACCTCCGCCCTACAGAATACCCCGGCTAACAATAACCATGTTATTATGTTGTGTTTAAAAAAACTTGGAACCTATTGATCAAAGATATTTCATTCATGGCTTACCAAAAGTTTTCCTTGTGGTACTTTGGCGACTGTTCAGAAGCATAAAGAATTGTAGGTAAATGAATCGAACGAAGAATTCTCAGAGTATATTATATATATAAAAGTCTAGTTTAGGTACTACACCTACTAGAAGACGCTTTTTGGACCCAAGTTAAGAATAGCTAACCTGCTTATAACTTGGTTTCTAGAATACGAATAAATATATTTACTTACACACACGTTATACAGAAAAGCATCTAGACTGCAAATAGGCATAGTCATTATTACAAATATTTGTACTGCGGGGATCGAACTTACGACCTCTAACTTAGCAGTCGAATGCTCTACCACCACAATCCGTAAGTCGTCTCGAACCCGTGAGCTTTCTCTTACAGTGGGAAAACTATTATCACAGTTATATATTATTATAACAAGTATTTGAAACAAATAGATATACGCACAAATATTTGCACTAAGTGGGTATCAAACCTGCGTCTCCTGCATGGCAGTCGCGTTCACAACCGCCACGCTGCATTAGATTTATTATATTTAATACATGTAATTTATTACATTTGTTTTAATATTGTGCAAATGAACGTAAATAATTAATCATTATTACGTCCAGTTTTCTGCTTCCTTGTTTCTATTTTGTGCCATTCTGAAACTGAATTTCAAATTGTCTATAAAGTCTATTTGATTTAAAAAAACATCTCCCATCATCACTCATCATCATTCTCTGAGCCTTTGCCCAACTCAGTTGGGGTCAGCTTTCCAGCCTAACTAAGATGCGGCTGAACTACGATATGTCCCGTGAAGCGACTGCCATCGGACGTCCACCCACAATCAAATTGGCGATATCGAAGTTCTGTAGTTAGGCTAGTCGGACTTTTGAGGGCTCTAACTGCCTGTAAAGACTGCCATAGATGTTCGTGCGGCAACCGGGAACGAAAACTTATCGTGAATAAATAAAAAAAAACCTCCCATATAATCAATTTTTGTTAGATTTAACATAGTTGGTAATTTTTATAATCGATTTTGTAATTTTGTAATGTTTTTATTATAATAATATAATAAAAACATTGAAAAAATAAACTTAAGCGTAAAACGTAGTTTCGGTTAATTAATTTATGCTTCGAGGCCGTAAAACGCATTCTTTCACCATAGATTTAAGAATTTTGTTGTCCGACTGTCACTGGGTTAACGTCTCACCAGTCATTAAATGACGCGGGTCAGGCTATTTGTCGATGAACAAAATGATATACCGAAGGCTGACTAGCACGGCAACTACCGATCTTGCTTACTTTAGTAACAATTTGTATCACTGTCTAAACGTAAATCATTTTAGTTTTTATTCAACAACTTGATGTATAGGTAGAGCGCCCCTCTGCTTAGTCAGGGGTTACAAGTTCTATTCCCGTGCTGTAAACTTAATTGTAGATCATCATTCCCTGAACCTTATCCCAACTCAGTTGGGGTCGGCTTTCCGTTTCAACTGTGATGCGGCTGAACTTCGATATTTTCCGTGAAGCGACTGCCATCTGACCTCCACAACCAATGGCGATATCGAAGTTCCAAGTTAGAATAGTTGGACTTTTGAGGGCTCCAACTACCCGTAACGACTGCCATAGATGTTGGTATGGCAAACGGGACCGACTGCTTGAGCGGGGATCGAACCCGCGCCCGGTGCGTAGCAGTCGCGTGCACTACCGCCACGCCACGGAGGTCTACTCCTACAAACATTTATGTAGTTAGATAGGGTATGTTATATGTGTACGTATGTTATGTTGGGACGCTTTGGTCTACTGGTTCTATCACCACGTGAATGACTATACAAATCAGATAAAAAAATATGAATCCATATGAGAAACAGATGTGTTATTTGTGTCCATATAAGACCTACGTTTTCAATACCTATAATTGAAAGCCGTGTATTGAATTGCTACGTCACATTTTAACAACTACGTGTCTATCAACAATCATTTGAACAGTTCACGAGTTCGAAATATTGAATAGGGTTCGATGAATAAAAAAGAAACATTTTTATAAATATCGGTGCGCCCGTGTACCTACATAATTGAAAAGTCGCGCATATGTATGCAAACTAATATGAACTACGTGCGAGTATTGGTTGATACGAAATAAAGTGTATTTGTATGTATACGGCAATGGTGAGCGAAGCCCAAAAATTAAAAAACTCGTGTCTGTCGGGGCCGGTGCGGTGTCGCGAGCAGAAGCCCGTTCAAATTGCCTCTCTACACTCAATTTAACGTGGAAAACACTCTGCTTTGTCCAGGTAATGAATACGACTACCTGAGTCGGACAACAACCTTTTAATTTACGAATAATCATGATTAACGTAGCGCAAATAGGTATTCGTTTTGTTTTGATACGTACCTATTTCGATGTAATGTAAACTTAATAATATATACACTAATAATAATTATAACACAGTGGAACAGTTCGCTTACATGTGATTAAACATTAATATTTTTAGTTAATTTGATAGATTATATTATTTATCAATATACCTTACCTATTAATGTTTATTAATAGATTTAAAACTTTATTCGTACAATAGGGGTGAGCGTGAAAAGCAAGCGTTCAGGACATTTTTCTCCACTTTTTTACCATAATTTTTTCATTATTATTTCAATATCAAGGTCTGGTCTTGCTTTCAAATCTTATACTTTTCTATAGTTTTTTGGTCTGTTACGATTATGTATTGAAATTAATTACCAAACTAAATGGTTTGGATATGTCTAACATAACTATGTATAACATTTTAATTATGATGAAAGAACGCTCACCTTCTAACGCTAAAGTTCAAAGAAACTAATTGCTTTGGGAGAATGCTATGAGCAGAATATTGGCATGTAGCGTACATACACAGTTACTTTTTGGTACTTAATTGATATTTAAAAATAAAAAAATTATATAAAGAAACCATTTTCTTTACCTATATATTATTATCTTATTTTAATAGATCAAAAATTCAAACCATTCTGTATTTCAGCGGATTTAAACACATTGATTTTAATTCCCCTGTTTACTAGTAAAAAAACACTGTGTGACAAGTGTCAGAGCACTCCACACTATAAAAAAAAGTAGCAAAACAGTAAGCAAAGGTAAGGGTAGGGCACTTTTGTACTATTGTACGTTTTGTATTAAAATAAAATGTATGAGGTTTACAAAACGTAATCTTTTTTTTATACCACTTAAGTGGCAGACAAGCATGCCTGATGGAAAGTGGTTACCGTGGCCTATGGACGTGTGCAACACCACGGGCGTCACATTCGTGCTTCCGATCATATAGAGAGGAGGGGAGAAGGTTAAGAGAGTCTCTGTACTGTCAATGAAAAGAAAAAAGGGTTTCTCGGTCTTCCCACTGACAACATAAAACCTATTCAGTGAGCTTCAGTGAATCAATTTCATTACATAAATTTTAATATCAAAAGATATTCGTTATTTCACACATCTATTATTTATTTATATACCTAGGTACTAGACATACAGGTAACTGAGTCTATTAGCTAATATAATAATTTATGCTAATTTAGTAACACTTTTGGCCTTAGTTTTTTGACTAGTTGCACCTTGAGTTTTTTGCAAATAGTATGGACCATGGACCATAACGATAATATTACTAATCGCTTAAATTAGGTAAGCGATTAGTAATATTAACGTTATGGTGGTTAATTATTATGTAGATCATTGTCGTAAACACAAGCAAAATAATGAAGTAGGTTAGATTATTATGATTTGTAGTAAAATGTGACGAAGAAGAAGTAAAAAGTACAGAATATCAAGGCTAATAATAACCTTGTGTTGTGTTTCCGGCAGTGAGTAGGGTAACCAGAGTTCGCTAGAGAGGTTGTGTGTTGTCAGTGGGAAGACCGAGAAACCCTTTGTATTCTGGACAGCACAGAAACTCTCTTAACCTTTACACCTCCCTCCTCCCTACCTTCTACGTAGTTTATTAACAAATTAGGAATTTGCCATAACTCAAAGATTTAATAAGAAAGTTATGCACAAAAGGCTATTATAAAATCAGGATTATTTGAATGATAAACAAGCCGGTTCACTCAACTTACTACTGAAGCAAATTACTTTATCTAGGCTAAGTAAATGTTTGTAAATAGATCAAAAAAAAGAATAGCCCGCTGAGTTTATGCCGGAGTTTTCCCAGTAAGGGGCCGTGTTTCGAACCGGTGCGGTGGTCCGCTTGCTCACTAACTTATAATATAATTATTGATATTGACGTTTTGCAAGTGTCATTTAGTGGTCTATACAGAATAAACGATTTTTGAATTATTGTTTAGTTAGCAGCACCAGTATGACGCCTCTGGTGTCGCAAATGTTCATAAATAGTGATAGTCAGCGATAACCATTGTGAGTCATGGATTTTTAGATGTTTTGTAAATTTGAAAGTGTTGATGGACTTTTTAGAGTGAATAACCATTTGTGGTCTAAGATGACAAACGATGTAGAAAATTTGAACAAGAGGAATGTTTGTATTAAAATATATAATACTGATATGAAGCACAAGTAACAAACATTTAAAGTAGTGTATTGCAATTATCATAGTAAAATTATTATAATCAAATAAAACCTACAATGTAGCCATGCCCTGCCTAGAAAAATAATTATATCTTGTGTCTTAAGTAGGTGAAGGTAGTAAGTGGCATGCAACTATTGAATGAGTAATTATACATAGAGATTCAGAGATTGTTTGCATTTTTGACAATAGTGATATTTTTTATTAAGTACTTTAAGTGTATGATACTTAACACTAGTAGCAGTCCGACTGGGGAAGTACATCCACCGTACAGAATACCTGGGCTAATATTAACCTTGTGTTGTGTTTCTGGCGGTGAGTAGCGAAACCAAGGCTTACTGCGAGAGGTTTTGTGTTGTCAGTGGGAAGACCGGAAAACTTTGCTTTGTCTTCTGCACTGACAGTACAGAAAAACTCTTAAATTTCCCCCTTCCCAAAATTATGGCTCTCCCTTGTATCCTTCCTTAGTGAAATCCAAAAGGTATGGTCATCATTTCAGATGCTACTATGTCCCTAAAGCAGTGGTCCTAACTGTGACGACCTCCACAGATGCTTTTATGAAGAACCACATGAAGAACCCTAAATCGAATGAAGTAGGGAACACGTGTGTGGTAAAACATTACAGTTCTTAATTCTTAAATAAAAATAAAATAAAAGAATCACCAATACGCCGGATTCCCGAAGGAATAACTTCTATTGCGTATTCCATCACTGTCAACGGGCTGGCATTTGATCTACTATATATATATTTTATATAACCGAGCTTTGACTATTAATTAACATAATTATTCGTTGATTCAGAAACAAGGAGCTCGACTTTGTAAATGTTGTTAAGAAAAGTTTGATTCATTTTCCATTGTTTGTTGTTATAGATCTCCATTGTTTTTCAAAATAGACTAGATTGGAAGAGTAAAAGTATTTGGGGCGCACAGGCCCTTATCAACATCCTTAAAACTTAAGTTCTGCAGGTTGAATGACCTGGACCTGGGTTCGGGGGTGCGGTACTCTGCTCGCAGAAAAGCCAACATAACGTTAAAAAATAATAAACTGAAAAATAATCTTAAGTTCAAACTTTAGACACAATGAGAATCGCTGTAAGGCTCATGATGATCAGTAAAAATGTGTGGTGACGACGAAGGGTCTCGTATTACGCGACAAACGACAGTAGGCGATAGCACTTCAAGATAAGGAAAACTCTAATTAAAACCCTGTACCCGTGAATAAAAAACCGTCTGACCATCGTGGAAACAGTCGGTCAAAGCCTGCCAATTTTGGGAGAGGCCTTAGTCCAGAAGTGGACTGTGATAGCCTCAGTTTTAGAATGAAAAATCTTGAAAACAAAATGTATTGTTAATATTACTATTTTATTTGTATGCAATATTATGACAGATATTAAACATACCATTTGATTGGGCCATTTCTGTCTTTCTGCAGCAAAATGGTGAACACTAATGGAGGTGTCAAATTTCACAGTAATATGCCAGTCGCTTCTAAGCATATTGAAAATAAACTGTTTCGAAACGAATACGTTGGTGTGTCTTGTTGATGTAACCTGTTTTATTTTATTATCAACCAATTTTAATGATAAAGACTATTATTTTGAACCGACTACATCGCATTTGCATTTTTGTAACGGTATATTTTATGTAGCCTAGTGGTATGGGTACCTAATGGACTGCTGAGACGAGGTCTCGGGTTTGATCCCAGGTTTTACCATGGCACACACCAATGACCTTTCGATGCTTTTTGAAGTTACGTGTGTATTTAAGTTTGTTAGGCTCGTCACCTATTACATTGGAACCTAAACATAAACTGGCGAATGTGGATGCTAGCACCTCTGCCTACCCGTGAGTTCATGTTGTGTTATGTTATATTTTATGTATCAAAATACAAAAATATACCAGTAAATAGAACATAGTTAGAACGTCATCCTAATACTTACGTATGTTAACTTGTAGGTAGACTCATTATTTTATATAGAAATGCAGCTATCCAGGATAGATTCCTGTAGTCTATTTTAGTCAGAGTAATGTCTCTACAGACTAACTGGTTACATTGGTATATTCAAGTTCGTCCTGGCTTTTGGCCGATTTAATCAATAGTGGTAGAAGATAGGCTGACAGTTCATTACAATGCAGTACATTGGTAGTTCGCGATGAACAGTGGCGACTCTAGCGTTGAAGATAGCAAAATGAACTCGGTCCTCCATGAGCGCAGTTCTGGGGGTGACGTGTGTAGCCCATGTTACCCTAACTCCCCATACCACACCGTGGTCTCCACAACCGAAGGGTGTCCGATTCGAGTCCGACATAAACATTCTCACCGACTCCGTTGGGGGTGGTATACGTGGAGATTTTGCATACTGCTGACAGGCTGATAGTATAAAAAGAAATTCACTTTCTAGATGAATTATGAACATTTTCTATAAAAATATATACTTGACCCGATGTCTGTAAGTGTTTTGAACTTTAGGGCCATTGATTGTCAGTAATTATTTTGAACGAAACAGAAATTGCGTAATCGGTATGGATGCGAGTGTGCATTTACTTATGTGAAAGTGTATTCATGATCATTTTAGTGTTTATGATGACTAAGGTCGTTTAGAAAACATGACATGAATCAGCTAATTGATTGGAGATGGTTCTAGTGCAGACTTTGCTTTAGAGGTTGGACGTGGCAAGAGGTTGCGTCCTTGGCAGTATTTTACCGTCTCTACCATGGTGAATGTTCTGATGAGCTCTTCCAATTAATCCCACCCTCCCCTTTCCTACACAGGACAACGCGTGCAGGGCTTAGGTGTCACTCGCATACGGTACAGAATATTCCATCAAGAACCAAGCGGTTCGGTGAGTCTTTTCTCTGCCGTACCATTAAGTCCTGGAATTCCTTGCCGGCGCACGTGTTTCCTTCTTCCTACAGTCCCGGGTCCTTTAAGCGGGGCGTGAAAAAGCATCTGATGAGGCCGTCAAGCTGAGCGCCACCATTGTAGCACTGAACGTGTTTGCAATGGTGACCCTCTTTCATGGGACTTTGCCTTCAGCTTAACATCAGGCGAGGTGAAGTCAAATTGACGTGCCAAAGATAAAAAAAAAGGTAATTGCTAAACCTAATGCTCTTTACGTACGTACGTATTTTGTACGTTACGTACGTATTTTATCTGTGGTTCGATCGATGGTGTTTGATCTTGTTTATTGGCAAGAACTTCTCGGTTATTGAGGTGGAATAGGTAGCGCGTAGCACCAGCAAGTTGCTAGAAAAACACATAGTACAACGGCACTGTTTGCTATACATATATTTGTTGCCTTATTACCTTCTCTATATATTATTACAGATATTGGACGTTTTTTTTCCGTACACTTAAATATTTGTACCAGAAAGAAAGCTTTACGGAAACTATCGAAGTTCAACCGTGACGCAGTTAGACTTGAAAAAGTGGACCTCGGACTCTGAGATGGCTACTTCGGATGAGACCGAGACTAACGCAAGGATGATGATGACTTAGTATGTTTGAGGATCGTAATTAATGGTCTGTCTGAAATCAAACTAAGTACCTAGCCGTGTAGTCAAACTGATACCACTTGGTAAAAAAAAATATTTTTTTTGTTCTTTGACAGTCAGATGAGAATCGCTCTGGTAAAAGCTTCTTTTTCTTCTTCGCGTGACCTTTATTAAGGTATTTAGTAGATACTCTTATATCTACTAAGTGTATAGCTTGAGCTCTCGAAATACTGGTGGAGTCTTCGTAGATTTGCAGTTACAAGCTTATAAAATTAAATATATAATCTATACAAAGACATAACATAAACTCACGCCTATATCTCCGTAGGGATAGGCAGAGGTGCTAGCACGCACATTTCGCCAGTTCATGTTTAGATCTCAATGTAATAGGTGGCGAGCCTATTGCCTTTAACCGGGCACTTATAAACCTGTAATAAATACACACATAACTTCGAAAAGCATTGAAAAGTCATTGGTGTGTGCCATGGTAGCCACCAAGCCCCTTCCACCTCCGAACGACCAGACGTACTGCGACACGCCGTTACATGGTGGACATTCCATTTATATGTACCAAGCGATTCGGTGATACGTTCATCATGCGTACAGCCAAGGAGTGGAACGCCCTGCCCGAGTCTGTGTTTCCGGATAGCTATAACTTGGAAGTCTTCAAGACTAGAGTGAATAGGTTACTTCTAGGCAAGCGTGCTCCACCGTCGACCGCATCACTTACCACCAGGTGTGATAGCGGTCAAACGCGAGCCTATCGAATATAAAAAATAAAATGGTAAAACCTGAGATCGAACCCGAGATCTCTAGGCTACCGCGGCTATATAAAATAAAACATACCTACACATTTTTGTGAAGTATATGCCATGGACAAATTAAGGAAAAGCGACCTAGATACTTACATCATGGTTATAAATAACTTATTCAGAATATAATATAATAAAGTACCATCCCCTACATATCTAGTTTTACGATTTTTCCTTGTGTAGCTGTTCATACATATAGACGCTTTTACGATAATCCGTGCTCTCTCTAAAATTGAACTGTCAAATTGTTCCACGAACAAGGGAATGAACTGGGTAAACAGAAAACGTTGAAAAAGTGAACTACGTCCTTTACACACCTCACTTTTTAATTGAATTTCATTCAAAATTTTCATGAAAACAATTTTCATAGAATTTCTCCGGTACTGAACACTTTTGTTTTGATTGTGATTTATATTAATTTAAACAATGAAAAATAAAAGAATTGTTGAATGAATAAGTCAATTTGTTTTGTTGATAAATAGATTATAGGTGTAGTCTTACGGTGCATGTTCCACCAAGATCTTCAGAAATGGTTGCAGGGGTGCGAGGGATATGTTAACTACTATCTCACCTCCGGCAACCAAAGAGCCAATGACGGCGTTTGTTTTAGTCGATCCGAGTCCGACATAACCTCCCCAATCAGCTCCGGCGCGGGGAGGGAGAATCTGTGGAGATTTTTCGCACGATAAAAAGAAGAACCTCATTTCTCGTTCTTTTTGTTTTCGTTCAGAAATGTAGGCGATGCTTCACAGGCTATTATATTCTTTGCGAAATGCTGCATACAATATCAATTTCTCACACAAATTCGCTTTTATCTCGTACAAATACATAGTTTAATTGGCATCACTTAAAAGGCTTTTATTTCATTACAGCGCACGATCTGTGCTTTCACTTAGTGTACTCGTGCATATTGGTGTCACTACAGCAGTAAATATAGAGTATATTTGTTTGCTGCACATATTTTAGGTACGAATGTCTGTGGCTGTAGTACTTATATCTGTTGAAGATATATTACAGAATCCCTGTCAATATGCATGTAGATAGGTACTCAAACCAAATGCTAATGTATGTAACATCGTTTGCTGTTCGAAACCAATATGCTGTTATTAATCATGCGGTAGCCCTTATGTTGCTAAACAATTTATAAAAGCAATTTCGTTACATGATATTATTGGATTTTCCCCCATACACCTTTACATTAAAGGCTAATACGATAAAAGTATTCAGCATTGTTATGTTTGTTCAGTTATAAACGGGTTCTTTGCTCAATAATACGTTCTAATTTGTCTAACGCGATCACTCGGCCCACCGGCCGTGAGAATCTTTCACTTAATTAACCCTTTCAGGGGACTACCCCACTTCAAAGTGCTAGGTATAAATAAAATTTATCACTGCCTGGCGAGCTCATGTGTTTAGTGGTGTAAAGCATTTAGGTTAATATGTTTTTCACCCTTGGTTCAACGTGCATTGGACACTATGAACAACCTGTGCTTTTGAATCTCAACCAATTGAAATTTTAAATTGAACGCGACCGAATTTGAAATCACATGTCTTTAAATGTTTGCCTGATGTTGTTATATTTTATATCAAGGAATGTACTCGCGAACAATACAGAAAATATACCTACCTGCTGACTTGTTACTGCAATTTTAACCCAATCAATAAACTAGAAATAACTAGAATTTATGTATAATTTTTCAAGTAATATTTTATTTTGCACCTCAACCTTACCCCTAGCTGTCACCAAAAAACCAGTTGTAAAAATGTTTGAAACAAAACTTGTAGGAGACTTGTCAAAAACTTGTAAAAGACTTGTCAAAACAATTATTACTAATTTTATACATGTATTAAGACTGTCTCAAACACTTTTTCCTTCAAGCTGTGTTGTAAACAAGTATAAAACTCCTTTGCTCTCACACTGAAGTCTGCGACAGCCGTCTGTCAAATACATGTTTGAAACCTTGGTGAAAAAGAGGTACTAAAGCTTGTTGGAGGCAGAATTGGCAGCAGGTCAGGTCATTAGTTGCCCAGAGGAAGTTTAACACAGAAGAGGGGAAAGGGGCCTACTCTACACTGCGAATGACTGAGTCACGAATATTGAAAGTGAGAGAATATTGAAAGCGTTTTAATGTGACTTCAGAGGAGTATTTATTTAGAGTAGGTACCTGTTTTAAAGATAGCCTGTTTCATAGGTATGAAAATACTTATAAATATTTAACTACATATAACAAGTTGGTCCAACAATGCATATCTATATGTATATTCAAATGACATATATGCCCTCTGTTTCCCAACGATATTACTATGTGCACACGGTAAATCATGTTGAGTGCTTTTGAAATGTTATCGAACAACAAAACTAATTGTTTTAAAAGCTTTTCACATGTGGATAACCGCTTGATGATGGTAAAATTTATGCAATAAACTCACGTATATTTTGTTTCAATTATCTAGTTAATTATCTTTTGTTACCTAGGTTAAACTGTGTTATCGGAATAGATAGTAAACTGGAATTATGGGTGTACGTGTGCGTGAACTTTTGTTTGTAAATGAAAATTAGAACCAATAACTACTAGTCATCACTTACATGAAGATTAATTTACAACTCGCCATCACTAAAACTCTCATATGTTATAATTATTGTCTACTCTTCTTTTACTTTTTTACTTTTATACTAGAACATTATTATAATTATTATATAATATAATTCTTATATTATTATAATTCAGTTACTTTAAACTCTAGTTCGATACTTAATCAGTTGAACATACATATTTGGTGATATTCATACTAAAGGTTACCTGGAAGATTATTGCCTATTATGACGATAAGGCCGCCTTTTGTACAACAAATTGTATAAAATAATATTTTTGTCTTAAATTTTTTATGTAAATGGTGTACAAATAAAGTGTTATTTTACTCTATACTATTTTATTCTAATGTGATAAAGTCAATTTAAATGAACGAATCTTATCATTGTCTCACATATTGCATAGCGGTATTTTCTAAACTGGTTGAATTAACTTAACTATTTCGAATCAACACTGTTACTTTATATTATTCACAGTAGTCATACTAGACCGGATATATTGTCAGATGTAGGAATGAAGGCAATATTGTACCTACACATATGGGTGTTCACCCCTCTACTTAACAAAGAAGGCCGCTTTCATTGTGCTGTTCAATGGAAGTATAACTATGCAAATTTGTTATACAAAAGACCTACCTAAAGCTTTGGATAAAAAGGATAAATACAAATACAAGAATGTTTAAAGATCTACAAAGGAGAAAGGTAGTTAGGTATACGTTTTAGGTGTAGAAGAATTAAAGGGAACTTTGCCTGAACCGTGTATAAAGGCCGTGTAAGCGATCACCAGGTTAAGTGTGGTGCGATGAGAGGCACGCGCGGTAAGCATGTTCATGAATTATTAACGGGCCGCGACTGCCGATGAGTCTGGCGCACTGCACCTTTATTATTGAGATCGCTTTGAGACCTTTCGAGGGGGAGATGACTGAATTTTTTGTCACAAAATGGAAAATACAGAGGAAATTGAAAGCGATCGAGTCGTATGACAGCCCTATATCAAAATATTTTCTCATGAGATGGATAAGGAAAATTACGGAAATTAAAATTGACAAACTTATTTATGTAAGTTTGTGTTCAATAGATGGAAAAAATATGACAGTTGCCTGTCCGTCTATAAACATGTATTATTCTTGATTGTAAAGTGTAGTGATGGAAATGAATATCATACAGTAAGGTACGGTCCTTCTGTATGATGATTGATGGATGAGTGACGCATATACCTTTCTCGGTTACACATAACCTGTTCCTATAAAAGTCATAAGGCAAATCAGTAACAGAGTAAGAAGTACGTAAGTTTCATATGTAACCGTGTACGACGACTACGCTAAGACGACGATGAGTACGGTTTCAGTTCATTAGGAGTAATAAAATAATTAACATTCTAACATTTCCTTACTGAATCAGTACCTACTGAATCAGTTAAATTAAACTCTGTAAAGGTATTTATGTCACATTGACCTAAATTATTTTTGGTCTAGAAAAGAACGTTGAAAAAGATTGAGCTAATTATGATATTTGGTAAATAGATACATCTCAAAGCAGTAATAAAAGAACATTAAAAAATTAAAATGTTAAAATATGTGTATATAACAATACATATAACATATCATGGTCAGTGCAATCTGGTCTTCTTCTGTCGAAACGACGGCATTTTTAAGTTACCATCATGGTGTAGTAATATTTTTACGGCAGCACGGCGCCGCTACTCACGGAGAGGGCCCGAGCATAGGGTTCACTCTTCGGGAAGGTTTACTACGTCCCCTCTGTGTGTATGCAATCGGGTGGAAATGTCCAACAATTAAAAAAAATATGTATTATGCTAGCTTAGGTTATTCGGTTGAATGATTTATTGATAAGTGCTACATATAAAAAACTTATAAAAAGTACTCATAGACACATTATAGATACATTATTATAATAATAAATATCGTGGAGAAGTACAAGTGTGTTATCAATAAATCAAATCAAATCAAAAATCATTTATTCTGCATAGACCAGTAAAGGGAACTTACAAAACGTCAATATCAACAATATTTTATCAAATGCAAATGGACCACCGCACCGGTTCGAAACGCGGCCACGACCTGAGAAGACTCGGGCAAGTAACTCAGCTGGCGTTTCTTAATGTACCTACTCATAGAAATTACTCAGGAAATTCCTTGTTTATATTATCTCTTCTTCTGATATTTGACTAGGTATACCCAAAACGAATAAGTGTTGAATTTGCAGTGTGTGTATTGTAACCCACTGAAAAAGGTAGTAAGTAGATAGACCGCTTTACAAATTTGTTAGGTAACAACCTACTGGCAATGCATGTAAAAGTATCCGGTACTTAAGTACGACCGAAGTACAGATAACCAAATGAATGTGACCTTTGGGGACAAGAGGTGCATCATTGTCAACCGAAACAATGAGACCGTCGTAGCTTCCAACCAGCAGACGATTAGCTAGGAGACCATTATTTAGTAACTATTGTAAAGTTTCGAACTTTAACACATTAATGACGTAAGTTATACGACTGGTAGATGTTATCGTTTCCAAACTTACATCGATAAGATATCTGTCCCCTTTGTACGATTTAACAAATTACCAAATATACTACAACTTTCGAGACTTAAGCTCATACATAAATTGTGTGAACATCGGGAATGTGGACTCTAGTTCATACAAACCATATTTACTAATTTAATTAAATGTAGGTCCAAAAGATCCTGGACAGTTTGAAACTAAAATTATTCAAAGTGATGCTGCTCTATATCTACTTATTAATGTAATTGAGTTTAAGTTTACTGCACTACTTGCATGCGTTTACTTTTTTTTAAAGAAACTTGAAACGCATAGTAATTTTAATGCTAATTATCGTTAGAGTTAAGATCTATTAATGGCTGATTACTAAAAATACTGTTTATTTAAGTTTGAATGCTTGCTGTCTAGCCGCCATTCATCTAACAACCCGTAATGAGATTTTATTAATAATAATATTGTGTATGGTGTGTATTAATGAACTATGGATGATAAATTTGAATGTTATTTATCACATCACTAACATTTATAAATAAATAAAATTTACAAATAAATATAAATAAAATATCATACATAGAAACACCTAAAAAATTCAAATATTCATAGTATGATCATGTATGCAAATATTTGCACTGACTGGGAATTGAATTCGCGCCGCCTGCGTTGCAGTGGCGTTCACTACAACACTACCACGCCACAGAAGTCGTCAATAGACAGATCGCTACAGAGAATGAAATTTTGTTACATACATCGTTTATTTTATTGATTGCAACATTATTCTCTCAAAATGGGAATAGCATTTTGTAGGAATGTAGGTCACATCACTTAATAGTTACAATTTTCACACCATATAGATAGATAAAGGTACTGTATATATGGATAATAATAAATATAGAAAATCCGCAAGTTTATATTTTCCTTGGCGTGCAGTGAACAGGTTAATGGCGCACCGGTGATAAGTGCTCGCGCATGTATGCACTGCAAGATCCTTTGCACTGGGAATACTTATATATACAGCTGAAGGCTCCTGGTAGTAGGTACTCCTGGTGCACTACATATTGACATAATAAACTTCTTTGAATTATCTTTATAGGTATATATAGGTATGATCTCTACTTTGTGTGAACAGTAAACTTCAGAGAACTTCTTGTCAATAATAAAAAGAAGGGGGTTTTCTCTGAAGCATACATACTGTACAATAAAGAAGTAGGGATTATTTTTTATACTGTTTACCTATCGTAATCTCGGAGCAATAAAATCGTAACGCGCTCTAATTCGTGTTAGAAAAGGTAAATGAAGCAATAATTTAATAAAAAAACATCAACTCGCATTATGGCACTGTTTGTTTTACCTGTAGTGATATTTTTTTATGAAATTATCCTTTCATTAACCTTCACTGATACGATGAAGAGTAAATAATGTTATAAAAATAATAATAAAAAAATTGGCGAATTGTAATTTTTTATGCCAATATGTAGTGCAGTACCCGGAGTACGATACCTACTACTTACCATGTGTCTTCGGCTTTGAGAGTGTTTCCGTAACACTTTGTATATTTTAAACTCTCTGTTAGAAATGAAATATGTACATAAATACATACATTAATGTACATGCTTATTGTCTGTTCAATATAAAAAAATTAAAAACATTATCCTAATACAAATAATACAAATAAAAGTAGGATTTGATACATGCACATATTCGTACATTTTATACGATAAGTACAGTCAAAGTTACATATTATTGTTGGTTATTTTATGCATATACGTAATAATATACTTACGTAAAATTTATTATATTATTGTGATAACTTCGCCACCTATCGAATCATTTACTTAATCCTATATCATACATAAATTAAACTAGGTATTTCAATTAAGTTTTTCAAAATTATATGACGATAATTTTATTTTTTGAATAATTATCGTATTTCTATAATCAAATTTATATTGTTTTGTTATATTACAGTGATTTTATAAAATATAATAATCTATCTGGGTCAAATTATTATTGTTATTAAAACATTATACATTTTATAAATGCACAGTTACACAACCGAAACAAAATATGGAATGCATGTAAAATGTAAAAGTAGGTTACCGTCGAGGGCCCAGCTACAGATTTGCCCTTTCAAAATTAGATTTAACATAAACTGAATATAGGGTAGGAGCCATCCGGGTACACTTAGGGGAGGGAAGCACCCCTGATATTGTTTATTCGAAATCAATTTTGTAAGAGTTCTCACATGGACGTGAAAATAAGAATTCGGTCTTTTGCAACCTTAAAGGTACACTATAATTTTTAAAACACAAAGTAATTTGTACTCATTTAGGAAAATCATGACAAGGAGGTCATATCGTTATTTGAATGTAGATAGAAAATCTCAGTCACACAAAGATATTTTGAAAGATCAACCGAAATTACTATTATTTCTTTTAACCTCTCCAGCTAAGTTCAATTGCTTGTGTTAGGAGTGAGTTCAAGTCGGTAATGTAAAGGCCAGGACCTCTCGATTGTAAGGTTGACTCCTTAACCACTAAGCTACTAATACTATAATACCTTGGTTTAAAAACGTGCGATCAGGATACCTACTATATTATAACATAAAACAAGTTGATAAAGTTCTCGGCATTTTACAATTAAACCTAGGGGAAGCAGCGAGACAACCCCATCCGAAGTATTTAATAACTTACTGGGGTTTATCTCAAAATATGAATGTTAGAGATGGAAAAATAAGTTTTGATTTTTTTGAAGAATCAGACGATATTCGGGGACGTTTTAAAAAAGGGAGTTAGGAGTACCCTTAAGTCTAAACCGACGAGCATGCATGAAGAAGGTAATGAGAGTGAATAAAGCGAGAATAGTATGTCGAGATTGTAGCAAATGGAGATCCGTGATCTCTGCCCACCCCTATGGGAAACAGGCGTGATTTTATGTATATATCTTTTCTTTTAAATCAGACGATATCATAGTGGGAGAAGGAAAACTCGAAATAAAACACTGTACAAACCTGTGTGGCCAGGTCAGGAACAGTAGGCCAAAGCCTCTCAACATTGAGAGTGGCCTATGTCCAGCAGCGAACTGTGATGGCTAATTGATTGAAATATTACATTACAGAGACTGTGTATAAAAAGAAGGCTTTACGGATGAATTTGCAATCGCACTCACGGTAGGCCCTCACAATTAGGATTTTCATGAATCACGTTATAATCAAACGCTGTCACCATTCATAACACTTTAACTGGATTTCATCCATGATTACAAACCCGTTTAACTAAATTTGAACCGTGTTAGCATAATAGTATTATTCAATGAATATCATTGAGTAAAATGTACGAATTCAGTTTAGATTGAACCTTGGTTTATATATACATATATACGGATTTTCACTAGTGAAACCATAAGTAATTTAATTTTGAAACAGGTGATTGAAGGAGCTGTTGTAAAATAATTAATCTAAAATATTTTATATTTGCACTCTTACCAAAGAATCAATTTCATTTATTCAGTTTAGGCACATAAAGAGCACTTATGAATAATTGTCAAAAATATTATGATTTATAATTTTTTTTTTTAAAAATATTTACAAATCTATTAATAACTATATAGAAAATACACATATTAATAAATTAATTATTGTAATAAAATTAAAACTAAAATGAGAAAGTTAAACAATAAAGACTTAAATTAAAAAGCGTCGTGAAATTCCTCCGCATCGCATGCCTCTTGTGGTAAGGTTCCCAGAAGACTGGCAGCATTGCCACGTTGTATGGCAATGCTTATTCTCTGTCCTAAAAAGAGGCCAGCCCTCTGGTCACGAGAAGCGTCGACCATGCGCTTCGCAATCTCTCTGAAGAGGTTGCGGGCGCTCGGACCCCATGATCCGAACGTTTCGACTCCAAACGGCACAAATTCGTAGTCTCCGATGAGATTGGAGTATTTGCGCCGTTTAAGAGTCTCTGCAGAAGCAGCGGCGGCACCGGCACAGCCAGACGTGCTGGGTATATGGGTAGGAGCAATGGTGTCGACACAAGTAGCGTCCCACACCAAAGTCCTACCCATTTTCCATGGCATTAAAGACATACCGTCCGGTCTCTTGCCATCGTCGCGCGCCAATCCGTTTGGTTCAAGCACAGCTGGCACACCGGCGGCGGCAAGAGCACGGCGGATAATGTCATTGAGGCTGGCGTGCCTTGGGATTCGCCCAGCGCTCCTGCAGCACGATAAACCATGGTGTCCGAGTCGGTCAACGGCTTCTCCACAGCGGCATTGATGCGGAGAAACACACGGCGCACCTAAACGGAGGCAGGTTGCGATGCGGAAGGTAGTGTCATCTAACATAGTCCCTACGTTAGACGACGGAAGTGCTTGTAGCCAAAGACCCGATTCCCACACTCCGACAGCCAGTAAACGGGCACGCTCAGTAGCATTAAAACATGTATTTATTAGATTTTGTCTTACTAAGCTACAGAGCGGCCCGTCCCACTGACGCTGTGAGAAAAGGTTCCCTGGAAGATCGGTGTTTGGACATGCAATTTTCCAAGCGTTAACTGCATCGGTCTTACACAATACTTCAGAATTAACTAGTGTAGGTGCAAGAATTTTCCTAGTTAACTCTTCCGTACTGTGGACCGAGGACAGAAACGCTGGTAAGCTGATGTCTGAAATTTTGCGAATACCGAGCCCACCTAAGCGAATTGGCAGAGACGCTTGTAGTGAAGCTCGGTCATCCAAAGACACATTTAAAATTTTGATGAGAGTATTTTGCATAATTTTGTCTATTTTTTCCAAATTTGTTTGATGTTTCCAAAATGGGGTGGATCTGAGAGCATGGGTGAATTTTGGAACAAAAAGGCAGTACCGAAGAATAGTGAAAGCCGAATGGATATTAATTTTGAGTAAGCGATCTGAAATGTTATTAAAATTTTGAATTTTTTCCTCTATGAAAGAGGTGTAGGCATCTTCTAGGATTGGGGACCCTAGGAGGCGTAGAGAATCTTTTTCGATAATTTTGATATTAGGAGCTAAAGAATTAAATTTAGAAATAATAGGAATTTTGTCCGAAACATCATTTAAGAAAATCTCACATTTGTTGTCATTTAGTTCTAAACCAATTAATTTAAATTCACTTTTAATAAAAGTCAAATCTTGTAAAACTGTCTCTACATCTCCACCTATGGTCCCGTCGTCTAGGTACCATACATTAAATTTGGAATTTAACTGCCGAATAATAGGTTGAATTGCTAAACTGAAAATTACCGGTCCAAGAGGGTCTCCTTGTTGACAACCGACAGCAGAATCCAAAAGGTTGTCCTTGTATAATAATTTAGAGGGGTATCTGTAACATTGCCAGAGAAAATTATAAATTTTGGGAGTTTCTAATTTAGCTTGGGTCAACAAGGTATCCCTGTTCACCGAATTGAAAGCATTCTTCACGTCAACCTTGAGAATAACCTCGCCTTTCCCGGAGCCAAGGTAGGTTGACAAGGCATGTATGGCAGCTTCGCAGCCCCCTTTTGAACCAAAGCCAAGTTGGAGGGGCTGGAATTTCTCGGCTAGGTCTTTTTTATAAAATTGGCAACAAAGTTTGGCTGCCATACGCCGATATGTGCAACCCACGGCAATGGGACGAATGCCACCATCACCCTTGCGCAGGGCACATAAATTAGCCCCGTATAAAATGTCGATGATGGCTTCGTCCACACTGCCGGCGAGCATCATATTCATGAGGGCCGTTAGCTCCTTCAGAAGTGTCTCGCCCGCCTCTCCAGCACTTGACCCCAGAAGATCTTTTAAATGCTGTGGGGTCAATGCATCGAGACCGCCAGCAGATCCACTTCGAAAGGAGGTAACGGCTGCCAACACTTCCTTGGCCGTTACGCACAGACTATCAGGGTTGACATCAGGCGACTCAGGAAAAGAGAGACCATCCGCAGGCACCGGATGCTTACTCCGCAGACCAGCAAGGGTTTCCGGAGAGCAAGGCGCGACTACATCGTTACTAAAAAGTAATCTTGATGCACCACTAATATCACCATCCCTTAATTTAGATTCCACTAAATTGTACAAATTATTTTTCCGAAATATTGTAAATTTTGGGTCTAAATTATCCGAAGAAACGTTACAATTATTTTTAATTTGTGATGTTAAAGAATTTCCAGTCGATTGATTTTCTGTCCTAACATGTAAAATTTTGTATGGGAAGGTGAGTAGTTGCTCCCAAGCCGTTTTATTGTTTTCTCGAAGTACAAGACCTATAGATTTAGATAAGCTTTTAGCAACGATAGGTCTTGCACCACGAGGAATCCTCTTTAGAATCGGAACGGAATTTTTTAATTGACTCAACTTTTGCCAAAACGGAATTTCGATAGGAATGGGGTTGGATACTGAAGCAGTGGTGGCAGGCAAAGAAAGGTTTGAAAACACATGTCGCGGTTTGTGTACTTTCCCAACATGTATTTTCAAACCCCTCTCGCCATTAAAAAAACGGGCTTGGGAACAGTGAGGGCATCGCACTAGATTTAATAACGATGTAGTAGGTTGACTTACCTCCGCATCGCTAACATGGAGTGACATGAGATTTGAACTAAAACAAATAAAAATATACACTGATCATAACTTACGCAAACTAAATCACTGTACACACACAAAAAATAAAACAAATAATTTGATATACTTAAAAAATATTGCGTTGACTGTTAGTTACTGACAGTTGGCTGCCGGCCGTTGCCGTGGAGCCGCCCGTTGCCTTGGGAGCGGCGTCCGCGTCCTGCGCCTCCTGTCCCACGGCAATGTAGAATTTACAACGATGAAGAAAGATGTACTAATATGAAAAAGTCTTTACACCAACGGGTGAAAATCGTACGCTGATCGGCGGGGCGCAATGACAATTTTCAATGTATTTTATCTAGCAGCACTATCAGCACATTTCAGTAAAAAATTGAAATACAGGTTGTAAGGGGAACACTCCCGAAGTCGGTTGATTTTTATTATAATTGAAATGTAAGTATCATACTGAAATGAGTCCTGGTACTAGATTTATTGATAATTTTATATGCATTTGAGTTGAAAATTTAAGTAAAAACATCTAGATAATTTTTGAGCTATGATATAATAATGCCTGAATTAGTTACATTTGCTGCAAGCATTTTAGATTATCATTGAGTAGATTCAGATTAGTAGATTATGATTTATAATAAATAAAATACTTGGTAAATTAATAATTTGAAAATGATTCTTTCGCTGGTTCGATAGTTAAATCTCCTGAGAAGAGACCAGCAAGAAACTCAGGTAAAAATCCTATAATACCTATCTAGTTAGTCTAGATAGGTAACCTTAGTTCATAAATTTCTTTATGTGGATGCGTGTCTTGTTTTTAGTAGGTAGTACATAATATCCTCTGCGCACTGGTTGCTCAACAGTCTGTAAAGTCATTCTCTACAAAACGTTAACCTGCTCCCGCAATAACTGTTCCTTACCTCGAATGTGGTCTTCTGTGGGATCTGCGAGTTACAACGAGCACTAATGTGCGCCATGAGATTTAATAATTTGAATGAAGTATGTACTTATATATTTTTATATCCGTTTATTTTGTTTTATATTACTTTCCTTGACATTGTCGACGGATAAGGTAAATATGAAATATTTAAATAAAAGTAATTTATTATGTTGCGATTTAGTAATAATAAAAATGTGCACCACACCTTTTAAAAGCAACCGTCACGTTAGGCAAAATATCAAAAACTCTAGATAGTTTAATATTATGTCATATATTTATAGTTGAACTGAACTGCTTTCTTTGTAATTATTATACTTAATCTATTAGAACTAATTTATGATGAATATTGTAGTATCCTCAGCCTAATAAAAATGTGTATGTAATGTACAAAAGAAGAGAAAATATAATTATCAGATTACATTTTTACCTACCTCTGCTTTCAACCCTTTATTGCTAATACATTAAAATTACCTTTTTGCCCACCCTTCTGCGTAATTTGAAATTGGTCGATACCTACCTTTTTCTATTGTAGAATTGGTCAAAGGGTGTATCATTGTATATGCGAGGAAAAGCTTAATGGGTTTCCAAAGGGTTTTTAAACAGTGAAAATAATCCTGTACCTTTTTGCTACAGGTCAGAATATGATTGAAAATCATTACATTCTCTAGCTGATGGCCAGGGGTCCGTCGAAATAAATATAAATGGTTTTGGTTTCTGCTACTAGGTACAGAGTGACTCATGTGTACCTAAATCATTTACGGCTGCTATAAGTATTAGGAACTTTAGAAATTATGATTGAGGAGTAAGTATAGTATCTGAATGATTGAGATACATTTTAAAATAACTATAACATAACATAAACTGACGCCTATATCCCCGAAAGGGTAGGCAGAGGTGCTAGCACCCACATTTCGCCAGTTTATGTTCAGGTCCCAATGGAATAGGTGGCCAGCCTATTGCCAGTAACCGGGCACTTATAAACCTGCGATACACACATAACTTCGAAAAGTCATTGGTGTGTGCCATGGTAAGACCTGGGATGAAACCCGAGACCTCGTCTCAGCAGCCCATTACCCATACCACTAGGCTACCGATTTTTTTAAATATTGAGTATAATATGTAATATTAATGATTGTTTACAAGAGAGTAAAACCAAATTCAAAATAGTTCACCAGAACCAGGTAGATTTTAGTTTCATATATCATATTTATGTTATTTAAAATATTCTCAATTCTACACCGCTGACACCGTGATGGTTGGACACGCGTGACGGCGCGACACGTCCGCTAGTCAGCGCTACCGAGTTTTGAGTGACATCTTATTTCCTAGCAACTCTAGCGCCATGTTTCCTTAATAGCAACGTGCTATTCTATTGAACGTTACCGGAAATCGCACTGTTCCACTTTACATACCTTACGCAGCTTCCAATTGTTTTGATTTAAAATAGTCAAACTATTTGATTCAAAATTGGTTATGTGACAGTATATTGAGAGTCAATTTTGATACGAAGGAAGTTATTTTTAGGTATACCTACTACGAGTACTTGTACAGAAGAATGTGAAATATTTAGTGTAGTTAGAGAATAGCAATCTTGGCTCTATTCTGCAATATCCGATGGTTGGCAAAAGAGAGGTCCTAATTGAGTAGTCCGACTGGGGAAATTCCTCCACCCTACAGAATACCACGACTAATATTATTATTCCTGTGCTCTTCTTGTGTTCATACTGTGTGCATCCTGTGTTGTGTTTCCGTCGGTGAGCAGGGTAGCCAGAGCTAAGTTGAGAGGTTTTGAGTTGTCAGCAGGAAGACCGAGACACTCAGCTTTGTCTTCTGCACTTCTTCTTCTTCTGTAGAATCAATGGCATTTTTGAGTTGCCATAGGGGTGTATTAATTTGTTTCACGGCAGCGGTGCTACTCACGGACAGGGCTCGAGCATAGGTTTCGCTCTTCGGGCAGGCTAACTACGTCCCCTCCACTGCCCTCTTCTGCATTGATAGCATAGAAACAATTTTAACACTTACCATTCACCCTTCAATGAGGGCGCCCCTACACTCTCCCCTCTACATGGTCGGCAGCACGAGTGTAACGCCCCTGGTGTTGCCAACATCTATAGGCCACGGTAACCACTTACCATCAAGTGGGCCGTGTGCTTTGTCTGGCACCTAAGTGGTTAATAAAGAGAATCGATCTTTAGTGTGCGGCCAAATAAGTTTACGAAATGAGGGTAGGTACATTATTTCGGCCTACTTTTTCAGTTGTAAAAGGTAAGTAGTATGAATTTGAGCCCCCTAAGAATGCCTTGCTAGTTACACCTTTAGCGAAATCTTAAAGACTAATTTATCACCCCGCAAAGTTATTTCACAAAAGACTAATTTAATTCACGTACCTTAATGTATTTTTGTATTTTTATTCTTATTTGCATTTTTCTTCTATTGAGGTTAAATACAGAAGGTTTCTTTGTCTAATTATTTTGTTATTCAAATTAGAATAAACCTTTTTTACTGAAACAATAGAGGTGGATTTTTCCTTTTTATTTTGGGCTTTGCCGCAGAAGTCATTGTTAAACTGTGCCAAACCTACTGGTTGTGCTGCGTGGTACACTTTTCTTATACACTTAGATATTTTGTAAACTAGAATTTGAGGTTGAGTCACGAGCAGACGAGAGAGCTGTTCTTGGATATTATAATATTTGGAGAGACACTTGATATGCTATACCTGTTACCTCGGCAGAAACAGTCCAACCCGATGGTCATCCCTATTCCGGTGCAAGATAGGGCCACCTTAAAGGGCTGTCTCTAGCTGGAAATGGTTCCGAAATTATCGGGGAGTGATTAAATTACCTCATTAAGTCCTCTGAAAGTTAAGATCCGGGACAGCATGTGGTTCTGATTCGGTGGATGGTGATTCGAGCAGAATCACATGCTGTCCCGGATCTTAAGTGTCTGACAAACTAGCATTTGAAAAAAAATAAAGGTACATCTTGTATCTACCGCCAGCAGACAAACTTAAAACTAAATACGAATTGGTAGAATCCTTATATACATCTATAATATTTGCGTACCAAAATATTCAATTGCTTGTAATCGGATCGCATAGTCTGGTGCTTTGCGACGAATATCGATAAGTGAACTCGTTGCGCGTTCCGGATGACAGCCCACTAAATTGTGATGTCAGTCATGACTCATCGAAGTCATTAAACATTGATTGGTGTTTTATGTATATAGGCACGAACGTAAAGAAAAATACGAACGGAGTCTCTCTTATAATCTGAGTGAAGCACCTAAAATTATATAATCGGAAATATATCATACCGGAAACAAGCACACATTCTCTCCAAAAGTATAGCACTCGGTTGTCATTAATGACAGGAATCACTAAGGAAACATATTCTAAATATATCATTCACCATGATATAATTAATCCTGTATATATATACACAGTAGTAGTTCAGGAAAAGTCAGGGGATTACGAGTACTTTCCACATCCGTATGTGAAATTTGTATCATGTTTATATCAAAAGATTACGTTTCATTTTCTTATAGCGAAAAGTTCATTATCTGTTCTATGATAATCCGTTCAGATTTTTTTCTAAATTACGTATTTGTACATTTATGCTATCTGCTGAAATATAGAAACCTTAATGTAAATTTTGTATAATATGCTATGATAGGTCATGATAATCGACATCCACATTGCTGCACTCCATAACACAGGTATTAACCCAGTATGGAATGTTGTCTCAGTATGTTTTGCTATCTTTCTGTTTGACTTTTAGAGTAAAGCTCCATGTACAATGTCAACTTAAGGCAAATAAACATTTTTTTATCCACATGGATCGAACCGCTGCGCGCTGGCAAAAGTTGATATTTTATAAATTTTGATTAATAAAACAACTTACTTTTTGGTACCTCAGTGTGCAAATAGTACATAATAAATATCATAGCTCTATTCCAATAAAATATCCATTAATTAGGTATATCCAAAATTAAGGTAAATTTTCGACTCCCCAACATTACCGCAATGCTTAACAGCGTAGATTGCGATGACTTGTAAATGTCCATCGAATAGAGACTTCGGGACTGCCAAGACGTACCTACCCAGTTGTGTGAAGGTATCTGTTGAAAGAATGGGAAAAGCTCGCTGACGATCGCATTAAATGAGACTTCCTCGTCTTTGGTTAATAGATTAGATGTAAAGTGAAGATTGTGAGAGGCAACACGAGAATACAGAGGTCAACTCATCTGCCCATCTTTTAAGCGAACCAGCCATAAGAAAAAAACAAAAATAATAATAATTATTATTATTATTTATTTTTTCTCACCATATTTTGAGATAATACAATTAAAATTGACTAGATCTATATACTACATTATATTCAGATTTTATGTGGGAGACTGATGCTCAAGCTAGGGCGGATCCTGTTTTACAGGTCACCAGGATCCATTAGAGCTTCGGTACTGTACAGTGAATAGTATCGATTAACGGTGGTATTTGAGTGGCTAGTGTATATAGCAGAGTTATATAAAATCTCACAACAACAACATGACTTCCTTAAATATTTGGCGATTGATCATGACACTCAAAAACTCCACGTTTTCTCAGTTTTCATGCAGTACATTTAGATATGACCAAAAGTAAATGACATCCACGCGGGCAGAATCGCGAGTATTATCTAGTTCATTAATAAAACCCATTTACTTTCTACGCGAGCGGTAATGAAACATTTTCAATTAACAAAAGAGATATTAGTACCCATAGTGTGGACTGAATATGACTTAGTCCTATCAGAAATTACTATTAATTTTTCCTTTGAATCAGTGTAGTGTGATTATAATGTTTCACGAGCAGAGGCTTACAGGATATCGTAATTGACATGTCATGACCAGTAGCGGACACAAAGGGACAGAGATTGTAGAAATTTGCCGAGCCGATAATGTCGGTCCGGCAAATAGGTTCAACTTGGCCGTCGCGTGCTCCAGACAACCCGTGAATGCAGATGTAACAGAATCTATCAACGGTTATTTCAATGGCTCAAAATACAGACTGTGAATTAAAGGAAAACGTATTTTTGTTATTAGAAATGATCCGACTGTAAAAAGATAAAAAGGCCAACTGCTGCTGAAAAAAATGAAATACATAAGTTTGATAATAGGTGGGCCCTATTAATATTCGTAAGGTTTACGATTTACAAATGGGTCCCACCTGCTATCAAATTTATTTCAATCCTCTCAGCTGCAATTCTAAATGATGGGACAAGGTCTAGTTAGAAATGAGTTAAAGTTAAATATTGTAGTTAGTAGCTAGTGGATGTAATAATCATTGATAAATTATATAGACCGCAAGATTATAAAATACATATTCAGGCCATTTGTTACAGAAGGGCTATTCTACCTTTTTCTTCAGAGGTCTGATTACTTTACTATACGTGAGGAGAAGAAAACGATGGTCATAATAAGTACTGGTATCGTTGGACCAAGAGCGCGAGCACTGACCCATGCAAATTGTTTTTGCGCTTACTGGTTACTTTTAGTAAAGGAAAGTGGTGCCATTCTTGAAAAACTGAATAGTTCGGCACGTTCCACGTTGTTAAAATACAACTGTACAATAAGTTTTCAAGTACGGCCCCACCTTTCGTTATATATCGTATCAGTACTTTCCACTAACCAAATTTGATTGAACCCAGAAAGAAAATTAAATCTTTGCGGCGTGAATTGAGCTAGTACCGGCAGCACGCGCTTGTGCTGCCGGTACTAGCGGTATGACCATAATTTTCCTTTTCACCCTGAGGTAATTAGACCCTTGTATGATCGCCATCCTGTAACAAATGACCTGGAAATGCTTATTATAATACTCGAACCTTGCCAAAATTATAATCCCAGATTACCATTTCAGCGGAGGGTGAAAAGCTTTCACGTGTAGCAAAGTTAAGCTGCGGTATGTGTATGTTGCATATGTAATAATAATGTGTTATGTGCTCACACGAGTGACGTTAGTGCACCTCGCACCACTAGAGCGCATCGGCAATCAAATATTGGCAACCCTATATTCACTGTACGTTACCACTGACATTCAGATTTTTATTCAGTTTCAAACTTTTTGTCATGCACTTCGCCATTCGATATTGCAATCTGTGACTGATGTATACTATCTGGTTTAGAAAAACTTTTCGTTCAATAACTTGACATACATTTTAATAAAACTTTTGTGGGTTTGCGTTGTTTTTATAATTTAGGTTTTTAATTGAATTGATGGTGATAATAAATAAATAGAAAAAATTACATGTTAAATTTTTTATCACTTAGGTGGTAGATAAACCCAGGGCCCACCTAGTGGAGAATAGTCACACCAGAAGCGTCACACTCCTGCTGCTGTTTGTCAGGAACCAAAGGTCTTATGAAGGAAGTTGGGAAATGACTCATAGAGACAACAGGTTACTCACGTTCTGGTGCGTTCCTGGTAGTCGTTTCAAACCTAACCACCAACCATAACCAACCAAACCAATCAACCAAAAATAACCAAACCAAAAGGCTAGTCATTTCAAACCAGCGTGGAAACGAGGTGAGTTTAATGGGCACTTTTAATTTTCACCGTTAACAGTCAGTTGATTAAGTCATTAAATTTTTTAAGTATGACATAATATAAAATTGAATAACTATTTGTCTCTTGTATATGTTATCTAGGCTGCCATGGTTAAGCAGGGGTAGCCAATACAATTGCTCAATATGTATGTGAACTGATTATTCACATAAATATTATCATGTTATTCAGTTTAAATTCAGTTTTTGTATATTTTATACTGGGACCATTGTACGCGGAGATATATCTGTCAATACTGTAATACTTGAGATGTCACTTTAGTAGCGCCCGCCATCAACTGTTGAAAGCTGAATAAAAAAATAAAAAAGAAGATGTCGTTACTCCAAAAAGTTTCTACAGTTACATCAAGTTAGGAAAAAGTTTCCACGGTCCAATTCTAATACACTTACTTACCTGATTGAAATTTTCAATTGCATCACATGTGCATATGCGCCCACCTGCTCATGCTTATACACAGCAACTTTGCCAATAATATTTTCTAAATATTCCTTCTAACAGATATTACAATTTACAATGTTGTACTTGAATGTGTGAGGCAGTAGCTATGGACAATGGGCGAACTTAAAAGCCGATGTTAATTGAATTGGTTTCAGATTGCAGGATGCCGTCGGTGCAGTGGTAATTGCGTTAGCAACAAACATGCCCGAGCTCTCAGCTTCTAACAGTGCTCATTCAATGTGACCATTTTTTTGCATATCAGCCGGATAGATTCATTTGTAACATGTAGGTATGTGACTTTTGTAACATGTAGGAATGTATAAAGTAGGTAGGTATTTATTTTTCTTTCACATTAACAGTAGGTACTTTATTCATATTGGTTAATGTTTGTGTTAATTATCCAGAATAGTGTAGGTATAGTGTAGGAAGCACTAATTTCCTTAACAGGTTATCCAATATTCATTTGTATTAATAAAATAAATGCCATAAAATCATGTATGAATATCGATATATAGAATATTTACATAGGTATATTTATGCAATTATTTGTATATTAAAATAATATTTAATAGACTCTTCATGTGCCAGAAGAATACCAAACCTCGATCTGTCTCAAACTTTATAACCAATATATTACATTCACCGGATCAAAAGCTTGACTGGAATCACCGAATCTAAAGTGGACATATGACCCATTATATAGCAATCTTATTTATTAGTTCTTTTATCATTTTTCAATCACTTAATTTTAGAACTTTATTGTTGCTGTTTATCAGGTTTGA
Organism: Pelosia muscerda; assembly: GCA_963691645.1. Lineage (NCBI taxonomy): Eukaryota > Metazoa > Arthropoda > Insecta > Lepidoptera > Erebidae > Pelosia > Pelosia muscerda. Next base: position 9,179,499 of record OY829105.1, read on the forward strand.
GTAAGGAACGCTTTCAGTACGGAATTAGATCTAGCTTTTGTTTGGTTTATCTCTGTTAGAGCATACGATAAATTTAAGAAGTATTTAGCCGCATAACTGCCTTTACCACTGATAACGAATTCAAAAAAGGGGAAAAGTAAATTGCTGTCTTTATCTAAGAACTTAAGAGGTGGCTGAAATGACTCCGGGTTTTTCTCTTAGTCACTCGAATAGCGAGAACCAATTATAACTTGTAAGTAATCCTCTTATCTGAAACTCTGCAAGTCGACGCTGCCCGCCATTCTGAATATAATTCACTTTATCCATATTCAATATCAGATCGTGCGACGGCGAGCAAATAGAGCGATTCAAGTGAGAATTATTATTGGATAAAGCTCGCCTCTTTCCTACTTGTCTATTTTCAGTGTTCGTTGGAGCGTGATAATTTACGTGTTGTATTGGATATTGCGCTGTGAAAGTGCCATCTTTATTATCTGTTTAATGGTAACATGACTTTATGGTGGCAAGATTTATGGCTTTACAGCAATAATAATAATCGGTGCTTCACAGGTTATTAGGTACTCTTTTTATATTTTCTAAACAATTAACAATTTATTGTACCTTAACCACGTCTTATGCAAATTTGTAATAAATGAATAACATTGCAATTTAGTTTGAGCAGTTTCGGTAATTAATGAAGAGCAATGATGAATGCAACGAGTGTTCTGGGTAGATACAATTTCATGAATTTCACTCAAAGAAATATTTCCTTATTCTTTAACAGAAATAAAACTAAATTAAAATTTTTCCGAAAAACCACTTATCACACCCAGTAATGGAATTTGAAAACCCACAAAATAGCACCTGTATTTTATGGCATTGTTCGATAGGGTCAATCTAAATGTAAATCTCTCTGACAAACAATAAAAATTAAATACCGGATAATTCTGGAAATCTGAACTTATACGCATAACACAATGCGGGTCCAACTTATAAAAAGTAACCCGTCAAGTGCGTGTCAGACTCGCGTACCAAAGATTCCATACAAACTTGAAATTATTGTTTTAACGTATTTATCGTAAACTTGTAGGCAGTAGGTTGACTTATTATTATATATACAAAAACCGTAAAATTGGTTTGTATTTAAATACGTACACAAAGCCACCGAGGTAAAAACTGGTTTAGCAGGTAGCACCAAATGTATTTACATGGACCCATGTTGGGCGCCACTGTTACGTGCAATGAATATCAAGAGGGGAATCTACTTGTACAAATTATGATATTTTTGAAGTTTAAAACCAAAGCTAAGTAGTAAAACAAAACACAGACTTGTTTTATTATTTTATTTGCTTTAAGTGTCTATGTGATAAAAGTCAGTTTTTTTTATTAAAGTGCGGTATTGCTTAGTATCATTATTTTTGCATACATTATTTGAAATTACTTAACTGGTAACCTATTGAAATATCGAATTTCTGTTACCCGAATCTTAAAACCCCGAAAACGGTTGGTAGAACTTTGGAAATCCGGGTTTATGAATAAATGGCCAAACGTTTTCTGGAATATTAAAATTCGAGATTGAGATAGGTAACCTACTTAACTACATTTGCATTATTAATTTCAAAATATTTCTGCAAAAATATATCAAATAGTTTTCTAATCAACACGATTTTTGATTTTTCTGTTCTTGAAAACGTAACATCACCCATTTATTACCAAAGTTAAGTTTGCCTTAGCATGTTGAAAGTCGAATAGGCTTTTGTCATCGTCTGAAAAGTAATTATTATGGTTAATCAATGTTATAGAAAAACTGGTGTAAAACGTTTTCAATATTAGTAATACTAATAAATAATAAATATTCTAGGACAATCTACACAACGTTATACCCAAGGTAAGTATAGCTTAACTAATTTGTTTTATGGGTTATAAACATACTTTAATACGATTTTTTGTAAATACATACATATTATACATTATATTCATGTTCTCAAATATTTTGACGGGAATTGAAACCCGCGCCTCATGCGTAGCAGTCGCGTTCAGTACCACCACGCCACAGAGGCCACGTGTATTGTTAGAAGATAATTGAAAAAGTCAAAAGTACGGAGTTTGATGATTCTTTTTATATTGCAATCGTTACCATTCCGGGAGTAGCAGCTAATAACTTTTATATGCATAATTATAATATATTCTTAGGGGGCCAGATTGATTATTTATTTAGTGGCCCTATAACAGTAATTACTGCGGTATCCTGCAGCATATAGTTATATTCTGAGTTGCCAGGGAGTTGCTGTTTTGTTAGTTAAAATTTCCTCATTGAAAAATTCATTAACAATGTATCTGACCCAGGTATTGAGCCCAAAATCCTCTTAGTAACTTAGTGCTACTTCAGCTGTAGAAGCTAGTCAATACCATTCGTGATTCAAGCATGATGATGGACCAAGTAGTGAATTCCCTGAAAATTTGTCCAGTGGTATCTTCGCTTGAATGAAGCTCGACATTGAATTTGCACCTATAATAAAGAATAACAAGGCAGGTGCTATGGAGTGTATTTATAAACGAACGAGAACATTATGGTGATTTTTTTATGTTGAATATTAATTTTATCGTGCATACTGTGAATACTCACTTTAGAGAATGTCTCTATAGAAATAGGCTCAAAACCGGGAGCAGCAAGCGGTATAGGGCGTAAAGCTCTTTGCATTATAATCACCATGTAGGGACGTATTACAGGTGTTGCTATCCAGAATGGAATATTCCAGAGTGCGTCGCTGATAGATCTTGTCTGACAACAATAAATTAGAGATGTAAGATTGTAATAAGCTATCTGGCAGCTACAATTATTTGTAATTGACCATCAAAATTTTAGTATATCGTGAGCTGCCACTTTGTGGAACTTGCAATTTACCCGATTGTGATTCGCTGTAGGTACCTACAGTTGACGATATAAAAATAAAACTCTTACCTTTTCAGCTAAAAAAGTACAGAAGTAACTCGGTATGAAGTGCAGTACTACGTCCGCAAGAAAAATTAAAGGCAGTATCAACTGAAATTGCCCTTGGTCGAGTTTCTGAAATTATGCAGTAGTTTTGAGTACTTCTGTATTAGGAATCGAATTGAATTAAACATTAGTGTTATATCAAGACTTTTTTAGGTTGTTCAAATGGCAATCGCTTCACAGAAAAATCGAGGTTCAGTCGCAAAGTTAAACTTTTTTTTTATCGTGCGCAAAATCCCCACGGATACAACCTCCACCAAATCGGTGGAGGTGATTATGTCGAACTCGAACCGACCAAAACGCACGCCATCCATGGGTCCTTGATTGCCGGAGGTGAAATTATACAAGACATATCTCTCGCATCCCGGCAGACCCGGGGACATCTCTGTTGAGATGACCGTGACCATCACCGTGAGCAAGGTGGCGAGTGAGACAATCCCACCCCTAGGGCTATCACTAGGACCCGTCTTGGCGTTTCCCACGTCGGGGACTTGGTCAGCGAGTGCAGCCCCGAGTCCTCGCTCGCATCGCAGTGATGGCACTCGGACGTTGGCTCCTTCTGGAAATGCAGTTAGACTGGAAAGTAGCGGACCTCGGACTCCGAGGTGACAGCTTCGGATGCGGCCGGGTTTAATGCTAAGATGATGATGATGATGATTTTGTATTAAAACCTTTGAATCCCTAAATCTATAATCTACTATATAAAAATAAGTCGGGTTATCCTTCCTGACGTTATAACTCCAGAACGCACGAACCAATTTCCACGGTTTTGCATTCGTTAGAAAGGTCTCGGGCTCCGTGAGGTTTATAGCAAAGAAAAATTTCAACAGAAAAGCGGGAAAATCATTTTTTGTAGCCATCTGGTGGTGAAACGGAGTTCGCCGGGTTTGCTAGTATTATATAATATAATATTACAGCGAAAATCAAATAGCAATAGAAATAAGAATCGTTACCTCAGCAGTACAATAGGCACAGAGGCAAGCTATTGGACCACAAACCATTTGCTCGTACAATAACGTTTTCTTATAAACACCAGCATAGTCATCCATGTCACTGAAATTTAAAAAAACTTCCTTATATACCCAACAAAAATAGATGAAAATACTTATCATTTTTTCATAAAAAAACAAACACTCTGTGAATAACTTTTTTAAATACTCATCATATCTAATTATTTTTTATTTTCTCAAGAACTGTGAATATTTTTTTCTTGCGGCATTTTAGTTAGTATTAATCGATGTTTTAGTTGGCAAGTTCACGTGATAGGCAGTTTAGAAGGTAATTTGGAGAGTAAAGCAATTTAAGTAACTAGTCACAATAATTGCATTAATTCTTAGTTTTGGAGCAAATGCAAACCTTAATTTCATTTTTGAAAATAGTAATCTTTTACTCCCTAAAATGTAAAATACAATAATCTTTTATATTCTCTCAATCTTGTGTCGACCTATATTAAACACTAGCCTATGCCCGCGGCTCCACCCACGTGACTGTCGGTTATCGCGACCTACGCGCCATCTGTGCAACTTAAATTCTATATTACTAATCATAACTCTAGTTCTACTTAACTGATTGCATTCAAACAAACGTAAGATTTTAAGTTGGACCTCACCCAAGTAAACAAAAAAATCGCATAGAAATCCGTTCAGTAGTTTTTGCGTCCATCGCGGTCAAAAATAAACTTATTACAATTATCTATATGTATAATAGCATAGATAGATAGATAGATAACATACTTGAGCATGTCTTGATGATGCATAACAATTCTCCTCATACGCATCACGATCAATTTGGAGAAATGATCATATTCTTGTTTGTTGGTTGCTGGATGCATATCTTCCAAGAGATCATTAATGCACGCTATAATGATGTCAGCTTTTGATGTTATGTGACGTATCCATACAATTTGAGTTTGAATATTAACTGAAATTGTACAATAATATCAAACTGTTTCAACTGAAACTCGTTACCTCTAGGTTACAGTGAATTATTGGTAAATTGTTACTGGATACATACTTAACACAAATCGCATCGAAATTTTCATACGATTAGTATTAGATACCTATTCAATTTTTCAAAGGTTTTGAACATTTACTTACTTACACACGTTAACTTACTTCAAATAAAGTTTTCTTTCATATCGTAGAGAATTTCAAAACGTAACTATACCTATTTGTAAATATTTTTGAATATAATCACGATCACGGCAGTGAGGTAATTCCAAAATTGTAAGTTACCCTTACTTTACCGCGGAAATAAATACTTTCCACCATGTAAGCGGTCATTTTGTTTCTAAAATGAAAGGGTGAACACTCCTTCCACCGGCGGGTCGTCATAGAAAGCGGCCATTTTGCTGATCATCATTTTAGAGAGGCTTTGGAGTTTGGTGTTTGATCGGGGAATCCCCATGCGGTGTACCTTGGGTAATGATAACGCCTCTTTCTCAAGATGGGAGAGAAGTGGCGATTGAGGCCGTGGATCGTCCGTGTTGCGGATGAGGGCAAGTAATTGCCCCCTGGTTCCAATTCCAGGGGTCACATCGTCCCACCGTAGATGGCACAAGATCAGCTGAAGTGCGAGACAATTAACTTATTGGATCTCCTTACACCTCAGTAAGACGACGCACTCGTTGGGTTTTCCATTTGAAGAAATTGGATTTAATAAATAACTTACATATAAAATTGTATCCGTAAGTCACAACACAAATATTGGCGAAAACAAAAGCTACTTCATAGTACGGTGTCTGTCCAAAATCAACATTCGGTAGCCAGAACGGGAACAACAAAGGTCTTTTCCCTTCATCTCCTTCCTTATGAGTGCTCAGAAAGTAAATTAACATAACAGTTGCAAACATGGCCATTCCTATTCCTATACACATAGGGAATATACAAGCGAATATACTGATCTTCCAGGTGATTAGCTGATTTTGAAAGTATTTCTCACTGAAAAGGAAAAAAAATCTTATAACATCACAAATTGTGTGCTGTTCCAGTAAGGTTCTAGGCAAATAGAAAATATGTAGAAATAACACGAGAGATAGAGAGACGCATATATAGGCTTAAATTGTCGCACAATGTCTGTTTCATGATCGTGCAGTTGACTGATAGCAACTTAGGTCATGGTCCAACAAGTTAAATATGATAAATACATTTACTGTACTTTAAAACAATTTTTTCTCGGTCTACAAAACTAATTTACCTACTTTACCAATCGATGCTACGACACTAATAGACGATAAGTAAATTAATATGAGTCACGAAGTAAAACTAATATCAGTATTAGGTAAAGCTTAAATAGTTTACAGGTGATAGGAGTGATTTAAAACATAATATAAAAATAAAACCCGTTGATTTTGCTGGTTATTTCTTAAGAACTGTTAAACTTCAATTTGCGGGTTGCAAATCACCGTTGTTGCACTATTGTACAGGTATGCAGAAATGAAACTGTGATTAGTATATTGGGTTAAGTAGTTAATTTACAAATTAGGTATGAATTTACTTACCGATATTTTTGCCCTTCAGTACAAATATAATTAAAGTCTCTTTTCATAGATTTCTGCAGACTATAAAATTGAGGCACGTTTTTCTTCACACATAACAGTATCAGGAATTTGTAGGATATCAATAAAACGTATGTTCCAGCCTCAGTAATCAGAGGAATATCGAACATAGTCAGTCCATGAAAAAGTGATAACGATACGACAAGTTGACCAAAGAATGCGATAATTAATAAAGCTGTATTTTGATGCAACCATCTAGAAAATATGACAAAAGTAAAATGAAAATATATTAGAGGTATTGGAATATTTATCATTGGAGTTCCTGATATTTCGGTGCTATTACAAGCACCATGATCAGGAACACACAGTGTATAACACCATCTTTACTATGGTCACTATGACGATTATGTAAATACTTAAATAACAGGCTGGTTCTTGTAGAAATAGGCTGACTCCGCGCTCGCCCTCTCTTTGTTTGTTTTACTTTGATTCTTAATGAAAAGAAGCATGTATTTGCCGAGTTAGATGTGTGGCATGACGAGATGAGATGTGTGGCAGCTGTCTTTTGGTTCCCTAGCTTACTCTCTCCTATATAAAGATTATATAGGAGAGAGTAAGCTAGGTTACTATATCACGAAGAACCATTTATAAGGTAAAAGTGGACAGCGTAACCCGAAATATGGGATTGAAATGCGATTTTGTGTATTACAGAGTTACAAAAAGACAGTTATATACACTTATATGGTTGATAATGAATTCTAATTTAATTTCTATGTGAACATCATTTTTAACTAGATCTTTTTAATCAGTTCATTTTATTATCATACTTAGATTTATGGACTTAGGGAATTTATTGTCTAAAGACCAAGAAAAACATGGATTTACTTTGATTTTTTTTTGTGTTGAACATCTGCGACTCCAAAAGCTTCCAGAATTTTAAAGAATGTTGTATGAAATTTAAAAGGGTCAACCAGTCCTACAGAATAATCCCAATCTTCTTTATTCCAATAAATTTTAAATTTATTCCACATTGTGACGACCATTATGCAACAAATGCTAATGTCGATTGATACTCGTATGATAGAATCGCTCTCCATCAACATTATGGGTTCTATTCTGTATTATGAATACGTGGTTATTCCTATTACTTTAAAAATGGAACAATTTTAAATGCGTACTTTTTTTTTGTATTAGGTAAATATTTTTATCAGAATTTGTTTAACTACCAATAATTTTATTATAAAGTTAATAATAATTTCTATTAATTTTTTAAATTTATTCAATTTAGTAAAATTGATCAATTTTTTTTAAAACAATCACACTCAAAATTAAAAACATTATTTTGCATCTAGGACTTTATTATTGTAATCTAAATGAAATCGTACTACCTATCTAACCCATTGCTTAAGTGTATTACTGAATATAGAGAAATAACAATTACGTCAATAATAAGTAGTACTCCTACCTTCAAATATTTTTTGCTGAGGACAAGACTTGCCCCGACTGACTGGGGACTTCACCATACCACACCATACCTCTACCCAATACTAGTACTAACATGCTCTACAGGGGAACATAAATAGTAATTTTACTGTAACAATATAGCCCAAGCCTGGACGGGAGTGACTCCGAGTATGAAATGTTGCCGAACTTTTTAAAAGTATCACTGATCTTAAACAGTATGAAGTTGGAGCATATCGTAATATAATATGACACCCTAACATCAACAACATTTTAACTTTGTGACGAAACAACATCACAGTCATTTCCTCTAAAATAGGTAGTAATAATAATCTCCTGGCCGTTATATGGCTATATATATATACTAGCTGTTGCCCGCGGCTGCGCCCGCGTGTACGTCGATTATCGCGTTGTACGACTCTACTCGATTCACTACTTGCCTCTCTATACTACTTTTCCTTGCTGTCATGACAACGGAAATTGTTAGCGATATTAGCGCCAATGTATAGAAATTTACCGGATCAATTGAGATTTATGATTATTACTCCGCTCCCTTGTATGGTAGCGTGATGATATATAGCCTATGTTACTCCTAGATATTGTTTACTTTTAGAGGTGAAAGAATTGTTTAAATTGGCCCAGTACTTTTTGAGCCTATTCATTACAAACATACAAAAATAGGTACAAATCTTTCCTCTTTATAATATTAGTATAGATGTATAGTTGCGGTTAAATAGTGACGACACTGTAAGATTGCGAATGCACTATACCGTCAATTGTGAACCACTATCATCTCCACTATCCAAACAATCCAAATGAGGGATACATTTATAAAATAATACTCTACGACATCTAGTTGTTAACATGCCCGAAATTTGAGGGAACAGCCTCGAACGTAATGTTAAAAAAAATCTCGACACCATTTTAAGACTTTTAAATTTTCGACGATTCCCTTTTCGCTAACAAAATTCAGTTTTATATTATATACGTAATAGGAGAGTCATTTTATAATATTATAAATTATTTGTGCCGTTTTACCTCTTTTATTATGTTTTGAATTTCTGAGAATTGTGTGAATCTAATAACACGGCATTTGTCCCATCATCCCCTCGAGCAATGTCATTATATAAAAGAAAAACGGGTTTATATAGTTGTACCTACCTAATCACTAGAAATCTTTATAAATATATAATATGTTATAGCAACTCAGATCTTAGATATGCCACATAAAAAAAAAAATATCACTCGGTTGTAATAGCATCTGCTAACGCGAAAATAACCGATGAGGTGGATTATATACTGTTTTAAAATTTAAACTCAATAGATAAATTTTCGGAGTTTTTGAATATGGATGTACAATGATATTGTTATAAGAAAATAAATATGTTGTTGCCTTAGACATGTAGATTTTTTACGCCTGCTATCGTAACCGCGGTCAGACCACATAATTCTGGGTGAATTCTTGTTCTTTTTTCTGGTTTCAAGCATGAAAATTTCCTTGGGCATTTCATACGTTGCCTCTTTTGTATACCGTTTCAAATACGAAAAAAAAATAAGTCTCAGAAGGACAACGAACAAATGAGAAAAAAAATTCTCACTAGTTCGATGATCGAACTAATGAATCGAACTAGTGGGAACAAAGGCAATCTTTAACATCCACATTCATCACCTCACTCAGGTTCTCAATTATGCAGCTGTTGAGGCACAGCAGGCACTATAGCATGTGGTCGAGTATCAGAACATTAAGTACAAGAGGGTGTGGTGTGTGAAACCTTCTCAATTCTTACGATTCGAATACATAAGTAAAATTTTAATAAAAAAATAAAACCACTTCAAATACCTAAAATCACGTCGTTGTGTTGCTAGAAACGGAGATCCATAATTACAGCATCATCGCTTAAGCAGGGAAATATACCTAGAGGGTGATCTACCTGTACCTACCTTCTTAATGTCCATTTGATCTGTGTGTGTAACTTCTGCGTTTTAAAAGTTGGTTTATGAATTAAAATTTTACTTATTTCCCTTATTTTCTTTTTAGTTAAACATTGTACAGTCCATAATTTAAAATCGGTTCCCACAGTGACAGATCAACATCAAACATGAATTCTGAACGTGTAGTTGGAATCCTAAGAAGTTCAGCAACTGATCTAGCTGCAGCACGTGCAGGGCTTAGATGTCACCCGGTGCAGAATATTCGATCAAGAATCATAGGTTCGGTGAGTCTTTCCTCTGTTGTACCATTAAGTCTTGGAATTCCTTACCAGCGCACGTATTTCCTTCTTCCTACTGTCCCGGGTCCTTTTAGCGGGGCGTGAAAAAGCATCTGATGAGGCCGTCAAGCTGAGCGCCACTATTGTAGCACTGTACGTGTTTGCTCTTGATGACCCTCTTTAATGAGAGACTAATGAGAGAGAGAATTTGCCTTCGGCTTAACATCAGGCGAAGTGAAGTCAAATTGACGTGCCATAAATAAAAAAGCACTTCGATATCGCCTATGACTAAAGGTTGTGGAGGTCACATGGTAGTCGCTTACAGAAAATATCGAAATTAAGACGCGACGCAGTTAGACTAGAAAAAGCGGACCTCAGACTCCGCGGTGACAGCTTCGGATGCAATCTTAACCTAGTTGAGGAATTATCAGCTTAACTAAATAACTTGTTAATACACTATTTCTCTTTAACTCACTGATCATTGAGAAGTAAGGTCGTCCATCATTATCAGCTCAGCATTGCATAAAACTCATAAACTCTGAGATGTGTGTATTTATCGCAGGTTTATAAGTGCCCGGTGAATGGCAATAGACTCGCCACCTAAACATAAACTGGCGAAATATGGGTGCTAGCACCAATGCCTAATAGTAGATATAGGCAAGAGCTCAGCAATGAAAATATTTATTTATTATGACAAATTCCACAAAATTTAAAGGTTTCTTTCAATTTTAATTACTTCTTCATATCTTTGGTGTTATTGATGGTAACTACATTTTAAGAAACACACAAGAGAGTCTCAGACCAAAGCAGCAAGCATGCCAAAGCATTGCGTATACCATGGCGAATGCTAAAGCTTTTACGGAGTAAACTTTTATTTGCTGTGTGCTTAAAATACGCTCTCAAAACAGATAATAATCGATTAGTGAGCAATATAGAACCACTGCAACTGTTACATGTTTTTTTTTACAAATATAGTATCTTGTACTGAAAAATGTGTGAAACCTTTCAACATCAGGATAGGACTTTGCCACACTGTGTGTGTTTTACAGCCTGTACATAGTTTGTGTACAGAAGAATTGTTCGATATGAGGTCTACGCCTTTTTTCTATTATGGCACTGCTCATCACAGACAGGGAGTTCATCAGTGTGTTACTGTTGTATTATGTCATTTTGACGGGGAATTGATGAATTCATTGAAATAAAACACACCTGTTTTTAAAGCTTTATTAGTTCTGTGCTTTGTTATATCTACTTGTTGATCTTTTGCCGAAGTGCAGTGGTATTAAATAAGTTACCACTCATAAATAATAGATTACTAACCTATTTGTCATCATCATCATTTCTTTAGTCCCGGTCGCTATATGAGCAACAGTGCGTGCGGAATTACAAACCGATAATAACGCGTCTGTGTGGTTGAGGCTTAAAATTAACGAATACGTCGATTTTTTATTGTTTCTTATCCGCTGCAAACCTATAGATCATTGCGATTGAGTCTTGATGAATTTCTAACTCATAATAATTTCAATTTCATAACAATTGTTAAAAATTAGGTTCTCTTTATTCTGCTTTTTAAAACTTTAGATGGCTAGTGAAATATTTCACGGCTGTAGGTAAAAGCCGAATATATCAACACGGATCTTGAGAAAAATATGGATGGAGTCTCAAGCAGATTCTGTGTGCAGCACCTAAAGTATATCATCGGCACTGTCCGTACTATGAAATACGTACAAATTCTCACTAAAAGTGAAGCTTTCGGTTGTCATTGATGGCAAGAATCACAATTCTTGAAAACTCATCTTGATTTATCTTAATATTATATTAAATATATTTTTCGGGAGTAGTTTGTAAAAGAAAAATCAGGGAATTACTTTCGTACTTCCGTAGGTATGTTTCTTCATGTTTTGAAATCAAAATATTAAGTATGTTACATTTTATGACAGCGTAAATAATCTTAATAAATGTATACTTCAAACGTAATCGCCTACATATTTGTGCTTCTGTCAATATTCTGTGGCAATTCGACCGTATATTTCTCTATCATCAGTACCTATACATTATGTATTCAGTTAAATTTGTCTTAGCATGTTGAACGTCGAATATGCTGTCGTCATTGTCTGAAAAACAATAATCTTTGTTAGTGCAATAACGAAGACGGTGTATATAAAAATAGTACAAACTATAGAATGGTAACAAAAACAATTACGTTAGTCATATTCACCCATCATCATCATTATAATCACGGTCGGGTTGGCCGGGGTGCGAGGGATATGTTTCCTACTGTCTCATCTCCGGCAACCGAATACCCGTAAAAGGCGTGCGTTTTAGTCTGGGTTTAAGCGTGTAGGTAGTAGTAGATTGTGGTACCCGTGGGGATTTCATATATACATAAACTCACGCTTATATCCCCGAAGGGGTAGGACGATGTGCTGGCATTAGGCAAGTGCTAAAGTGTCAGTAGTGTGTTAAAGCGAATAGCCTTGTGAATACTTACTTTAGAAAAAGTTTCTAAAGAAATAGTTTGAAAACCGGGTGAATTAAGTGGTAAAGGACGTAAAGCTCTTTGCATTAGAATCACCATGTATGGACGTATCACAGGTGTTGCTACCCAGAATGGAATGTTCCAGCATGCGTCACTTATAGATTTTATCTGTCAAGAGAAAAGTACGTCAGTTATATAATTACAGTTCGATATCGAACAACACAAATCACCTCCCTACCTCCGCCAACAGAATACCGCGGCTCATAATAATTTTGTGTTGTGTTTCCGGCATATCCCGTTCGCCCCTCTCTTGTCTATATGGTCGGCAGCACGAATATGACACCCCTAGTGTTGCAAACGTCCATAGACCACGGAGACCACTTTCCATCAGGTGGGTCGCGTGCTTGTCTGCCACCTAAGTGGTTTAAAAATATAGATAGTACATATAGGTAGTCAGATTCTAATCATATATTATGTTGTGAATTTAAAAAGCAGGGTTACTGATGTTCTTCTGTAAGATTCTTTTCCGATCATGTTAATGCGCTTTATTGAACAGATACTGTATAAAATTCTTGTTGGGTTACAATTAATTCATGACTAGTTGCACGTTATTATGTCCGCTTTAGGTTCGTAACAGATCAAGGTATATTATCTTGTACTTAGCTACTCGTTTAAATAGCGATGAAGAATAATTAATTTTAATAATAAGAATTTTATAATCCTACAAGTCATCCAGACTGGTAGGGTTTCACGAAGGCTTAGATTTATTTCATTATACTTCGACCTAACTTTTTACTTCTTGGTTAATAGTTAAATAGAAAATAGAAATCTTACCTTCTCCGTAAGAAAATTGCAAAAGTAGCTGGGAATAAAATGCAGTACAAAAGTCGAAAGAAAAATTAATGGTAGTATCAATTGAAAATGACCTTCGTCGAGTTTCTGAAATTATTAGAATAATTTATACTATGATATAAGCATTCCGCTCGCGGCTCGGTTCGCGTGGATTCTGGTTAAAGAGACTTCGACTCATATATCCGAAGTGAAGTCAAAATGACGTACCATAAAAAAAGATAGAAAATAGATAGATGTATACCATAATGTACATTCCTATCTTGTTCCTATCGCAAATTATCAACTGTTATTAGGTATTTATTATGAAATTAGGAAGCCTCGAAAGCCTTACTGGAGATTCATTATCTGTAGAAATGTATGTAACAGTCCAGTTAGCTGATAGTCATAATTTGCAGTACTTATATAGGTATTTAATATAGGAGCAGGCTGCAATGCAAATTGACTTTAATGTAATAATTTAATTTAATACCTCAGCAGTACAATACGCACTGAGGCAAACTATGGGTCCACACACTTTTTGTTCATACAACAACATTTTCTTATAAACAGCTGCATAATCATTCAAATCACTGAAATTAGAGAAAACATAATATATTATAATTTGTTTGTTGTCTGACGTCTGTGATTGGCGATTACCCTCAAAGATTGCATAGTGTTAATGAGAATAATACGTTATCATTGCACGTTATATCATTTATATGATTTCAAAAGTTCACCTGTTATTGTGAGTAATTAGATTTAATATATTTCGAGGTCAGACCGCATTGCTTGTGTAAAAACAGACCTCGGACTCATAAGGCACTTGGGAACAATGTTTAGAAGAAGATCTATTTACTACACAGAGGTATAATGTTACACTAAATATTCAGTAGGTATACACACCTAAGCATGTCCTGATGATGAATCACAATCTGCCGCATACGTGTTACAATCAAATCGGAGAAGTATTCGTATTCTTGTTCAGTGGTCGCTGAGTGAATGCCATCCAAGAGATCTTCAACGCACCATATAATAATGTCAACTTTAGATGTTATGTGGCGTATCCACACTACTTGTGTCTGAATATTAACTGGAAAGAACAATAATTATATTTATCGATGATGCTGTATTATCTTGCTATCAGATAACCTTTTTCTTCCTGGTGTGAAAAATCCCACGGATAGCCTCCGCTGAAGTCCGTGAGGTTGGTTATGTCGAACTCGAGCCGAAGTAGCTTCTGGCCTGTCATCCCCAGGCATGTGCTCACGGAGGACAGATATCATTCAGTGATCTTCGACGCCCGAGTCGCGGGGAGTGCGTGCCCGGAGTCTCGTCCGAATTCGCTCCCGATCATTATGAAATCATATGTTTCATGGAATCTAGTTTCTTACACTTAGTACTATTTCAGACATCACTTGAAAACAAAAGGATTGAATACTTACATACAAAATTGTATCCGTAAGCCACAACACCAATATTAGCTAGGGCAAAAGCTAATTCATAATACGGTGTTTCTGCGAAATCTACACCTGGTAGCCAAAATGGGAAGAGTAAAGGTCTGGTCTCTTTATCTCCTGCTGTTTGAGTAGCCAGAAAGTAAATTAACACGGCTATAGCAAATAACGCCATTCCCATTCCCATGACAATTGGGAAAATAATAGTGAATATACAGATCTTCCAGGTAACCAGCTGATTTTCAAAGTATTTTTGGCTAAAAAAAATATTTTTATTAATCATTATCCTGGTGCTATTCAAATAATGTTCTGAGCCCTGATTCTACTCATACTAGTCGGACTTTTGAGTGAAGCGACCAACCGCGAACCAAGTTGGCGATATCGAAGTTCTGTAGTTAGGTTAGTTGAACTTTTGAGGACTCTAACTATCCGTAACGACTGCCATAGATGTTTTTATGGCAACTGGAACCAAGACGGCTTAAAGTGCTCTCAGAGGCATGACCAGACCAGTGCAAATGTCCATATTCATGCGTACAAATGTTTGCACTGAGCGGGAATCAAACCCGCACCTCCTGCGCTTCAGTCGCTTTCACTACCACCATGCCACAGAGGCGGCTGTCATGTAGTGTGTTGTGTACGAGTGTTATGTAGTTAAAGTCTAAAATTGTGGAATAATACGAGACAGAAAGAAACTCTCGAACATGCTTTATTCAGTGGGACCGAGCATAATAAATCTTTCATTCATTTTTGTGGTAATTCTCACACAGGTGTTTCTGAATATTATAATATGATAATTATTTATACATACTATATTAATAATTTTATTTTATCTCATTAATAAATACAAAATAACATTAAAAAGTTATAGTCATAATAAATATTTCATATTTAGTCTAATCAATTACCCTATTCCTTATCGTACTGGGTGCAATGGTGTCCATTACGCTGGCGGTATTGCCCCTCTGTGTATGACCAACTTTTGCCCCAGGTCCTTTGCCCTTGAGTGAGAATACTTGAAAAAATCACTAGTTTTGTCCTTCAGGCAATGTCCTAATTCGCGCACTAAATTCTTGGCATCGGTACCCCAACTATACATCATCTCGACTACAAAAGGAATGGACATGCACCGTTCCGACAAGACCGTGTACATAAATGATACAATATAAAAAAATTGTAGGAAATTTACTCACCGATATTTGTGCCCTTCGGTACAAATGTACTGGAAATCTCTTATCATAGTCTTCTGCAAACTATTATATTGAAGCAGATTTAGCTTCGTGGATGATAATATCAAAAATTTATAGATCAGTAATAAAGTATATGTTCCAGCTTCCGTTATATGAGGAATATCGAAAATCATAAATCCATGAAATAGTGATAATATTGCACAGAGTAGACCGATGAATCCAATAATGACTAAAACTGTATTGTGATATTGCCATCTATAAAAGACAATGACATGATTAATTTGACAAATGGGTACCAATGTACGATAAATAACAATTTATAGAAAATTTGACTCAAGCTGCAACCACTTTGCGATTTGGTAGATTAGATGTATCGACTAATATCCACCGAATTGCAATACACTTAGATTGTAAGACAATGTGTAAATACTTTGTTATTCTCGGCACCACTTATAAGGTTGACTGGTAGAGAATTAAGTCCGTCTGTGTACATAATGTACATGAAGTTTTAATAAATAATGACACTAATTTCCAGGTATTTTTTATACTGGCAGACAAGCACGCGACCCATCCGATGGGAAGTGATATAGAGCGTCGCTTCCATCTAATACGAAGGGTATTGAAGAACCAGCTATAGTGTAGTCGTCTGGGAAAACTACAGCAGGAAGTTTATTCCACAGCTTGAGCGTGCGTGGGATGAAGTTCCTTTCTTACCGCACAGTGAGCACCGTTTCTGATCGTAATGTATGAGGATCAATTTCCTGCTTATGGCAAGCGGTGCGATGATAGAAAGTTATGATCATCATCATCACGCGGCATCACGTTGAATTATTCTTCAGAACGCATACCATTGTATCTATAGACGGTAAAGCCCAGCGAAGCTCAGAGGTACGACACAGTCTGTGAGTATGGGATTATCGACGATCGTCAGAGCCCATCTTTGCACCGAGTTGAAGGTGGCAGTAGTATTGCATGTGGGGTCGAACCTGCGTCCTATATATCAGAAATCCTTTTTCCCCGCAATGAAGTATCGCTTTGCCTAATTCAAATCTCTCTCCTAGTTTCTTTGATGCTTTTTTCCGTGCGCCTAATCCCCACGGACACCGCTCGCACCAAATTCGGTGGAGGTGATTATGTCAGACTCGAACCGATTAAAACGCTCGCCGTCTATGGGTCTTTGATTGCCGGAGGTGAGATTATATAAGACATATCTCTCGTACTCCTGCAGACCCGGAAACATCTCTTTGAGATGACCCCCTTCCCCTAATGGTGTGTAAACCATGGTGTCACCCGATCTAGCCCCCGGATATAGGTAGGCGCACTTTCCTCATAGGGGACAGAGGTCATTCTGTGACCTCCGACGTCCGAGTTACGTCCGCTCATCGCGGGCAGTGCGAGTAAAGAGTTTTCTCCGGACCCGCTTCGCCTCCTCCTTTTCAAGCATCACTTGATCGCAAAAAGAGGTGGCGGCCTCCCGAGCGCTCGCGCATCGTACCATCGCCGTGAGCATAACGGCGAGTGAGACAACACCCACTCCTAGGGCCGCCAGTTTCTTTGATGATTCTTCTCATTCGAATGACTGCGATACTGGCCGTCGCTGGACATATCGACACTTTAATAAATGGTAGGCGGTGTGTTCAGATGGATGGAATTGCGGCACTACAATAAATAGACTTTTCTTGGCTGCGAATGCACACACTTGCGTATCTTATTTGGGTTAAATTGGACTAGGCTTAGTTGTCCCCAATCTCATACCGCAGTATGAGTACTTTCAAAATATATTAAAGAAAAGTGCTGCTTGGTCTGCGGATACCAGCGTTTTGGCCATCTTCTTCCTTTCGTTATGAAGTGGTGGTAGAAATTTGATGCCACAAATTTGTCACAAATTTCGACCGGGTTGGTACCACCGTGCACATATGCGCAAAACCCTTCATAGTAATCCAATCTCGGTTGGATTGCGTTCAGGGATCAGCAAGTGCATAGCCGGGCAGAGGTGATGGTGGTCGCAGTACTAGTGGGACCAGTGGGTCTTGGCGTAGTCTAGTGAGAGTGGCGCGGGGCGATCCGCCGACCAGGGAGACCCGTAGAAACGGTGGTGCCGCTGGCCGCCCGCGGTATAGTACAGGGGCCCAACCGGGGCTAACCACCCCGGGAGGCTGCCTCACCAGGCCGCGCATAATCTCGATATGGTTCGTCGTGCCGGTTGGTGACCGGACGTGGGACTCCGGCGACCATATTCGGGGGGGTACGGGGGCCCTTCCGATCGGCGCGTCGGCTCTCGCCACTCCTCACATTCATAGACAAAACCAATCTCCCGCGCTTTGTCACGCGGTACTGTAACGACCATCATCTCTTTTCACGCCTCCTCTTACCCCCTCCATGGCAGTGCAAAATAGAGAATATGGCAACACAGCGGCTCTTCATTTTCCCACAAATTCGCTATTTGAGGTGGAGTCCACGAACATCTGTGGGCTCCATGCAAACCTCAACGCCGTCCACCAACATCTAGAGACGGCGAAACCAGCCATGCTTTTTCTCACGGAGACACAAATATACCGCCCTGATGACACGACCTACCTACTCTATCCCGGCTATGTTTTAGAGGAAAATTTCCGTGCCAAAGCCGGGGTATGTGTGTTTGTTAGGGCGGATGTTTGTTGTCGCCGTTTGCGCTGCCTTGAGGACCCATCCTTTTCTGTCCTGTGGGTACACGTAGACCATGGCTGTACTAGTCAAATCTATGTGTGCCTTTACCGTTCCCATACTGGAGATGCCGAGACAACTCGACTCTTCGAATATCTGAGTCAGGCGGCAGATGATGCGCAGGAGCGGTTTCCGAACGCAGAATTGGTATTTTTGGGGGACTTTAACGCCCACCACGAGATCTGGTTGGGCTCCTCCAAAACAGACCATGCGGGAAGAGCCGCCCACGCGTTCGCTCTGGCTCACGGCCTGACCCAACTGGTACACGAGGCCACCAGAATACCAAGAGGGTCAGCCCAAGCACCCTCTTTGCTGGACCTTCAGCTGACGAGCCACCCAGACCAGTACAATGTTTCGGTGCATGCTGCCTTAGGCAACTCCGACCATTGTCTGGTCTGTTCCAAGGTGCCTATGATAGCGCCCCCACGACCAGTGCAGGGAAATCGGCGTCTCTGGCACTACTCGTCAGCTGACTGGGATGGACTGCGAGACTATTTTGCGTCCATCCCGTGGGTTGAGCGCTGCTTTGAAGGTAAGGACCCATCGGATAGTGCAACTGCTGTCGTCGGTGAGATCAGTCTGGGTATGGAGTACTATATCCCATACACTGATGTCACCGGTGCCCGTGGAGTGCGCCCTTGGTTCGGGCGCGAATGCGCAGAGGCTGTTCGCCAAAAACAGTCTGCGTATCGTGCTTGGGTAAGGGCGCGGGCTACGCACGATTCCAACCTAGGGTACTTCAAGGCAGCGTACAACAAAGCCACTAGGGTCTGCAAGAGGGCTTACGTCAGAGCGGATGCCCAGCGCATAGCACGGGTTGGTCAAGAACTGGTGGCGCATCCCACGGGCAGTCGTGGCTACTGGCGACTGGCCAAAGCCGTGCAAGCCAACTTCTGCCAGCCTTCGCTGCCCCCCCTGCGTAACCCTGATGGATCCCTGGCCCATGAGCCGCAAGAGAAAGCAAATTTGCTGGTTAATCTCTTTGCGGCCAACTCCCGAATCGACGACTGTGGTATGCAGCCTCCGACACTACCCAACAGTGGCCACGCAATGCCTGATATTCGTATCAGGCAACGCGATGTCCGAGCAGTGCTGCAGTCACTCGATGTCCGGAAAGCCAGTGGTCCGGATGGTATACCAGCGGTGGTTCTTCAAAAATGTGCAGCGGAGTTGTCTCCAATGCTCACGCGGCTGTACCGACTTTCCTACATTTCGGGTACAGTGCCGACGGCGTGGAAAGAGGCGAATGTACAGCCGATTCCCAAGAAGGGAGATCGCTCAGACCCAGCCAACTATCGGCCCATAGCCGTCACTTCAGTGCTGTGCAAGGTCTTCGAGCACCTTATCAACACACAGCTCATGCGCCACCTAGAGGATCACTCCCTAATTAATGACCGACAATATGGTTTTAGGCCGAAACGGTCAACGGGTGATCTTCTGGCGTATGTTACCCATCTTTGGGGTGAGGCTATGGACAAGCATGGTGAGTCACTGGCTATTAGACTAGACATCGCCAAAGCGTTCGATAGAGTCTGGCACAAATCGCTTCTTTCCAAACTACCAGCCTTCGGTCTGCCTCTTAGACTGTGCAATTGGGTTGCTAGCTTCCTGCAGGGGCGCAGTATTCGCGTTCTCTGTGATGGACGAGCATCGGAGTTCCTGCAGGTAAATGCTGGTGTGCCGCAGGGGTCCGTCTTATCACCCACTCTCTTTCTTCTGCATATCAATGACATGCTGTCCACCGGCAGCATCCACTGCTATGCAGACGATAGCACTGTACACGGGAGCTACCACGGACATTCTGCGGCCAAGCAGTCCGATATAGCGGAAAAGAGGCGACTTCTTGTCACTGGGCTTGACCGGATCCTCAATCACGTTTCCCAATGGGGATCTGAGAACCTGGTCGAGTTCAATGCCAAGAAGACGCAGGCATGCGCGTTTTCAGCAAAGACATCTCCTTTCCTTCCTCCTCCCACTCTTCAGAGCACACCACTGCCATTACAGGATAACCTCAATATACTCGGTATGGACGTGCGCTGCAAACTGAACAACAAGAACTATATCGAGAGCATCATCAAAACAGCTTCGCGTAAACTCGGAGTCCTGAACAGAGTGAGACGTTTTTTCACGCCGGAGCAGCGGTGTCTTCTTTATAAGACACAAATTCGCTCCTGCGTGGAATACTGCTCGCATCTCTGGGATGGCTCCGCAAAGTACTTATTAGATGCTCTCGACAGGTTGCAGCGACGTGCGGTCCGCATTATTGGGAGTCCTGAGGTCACAGAGTCCCTCGAGCCTTTGCAGATGCGTAGAGATGTTGCGTCCTTGGCAGTATTTTACCGTCTCTACCATGGTGAATGTTCTGATGAGCTCATCCAACTAATCCCACCCTCCCCTTTCCTACACAGGACAACGCGTGCAGGGCTTAGGTGTCACTCGCATACGGTACAGAATATTCCATCAAGAACCAAGCGGTTCGGTGAGTCTTTTCTCTGCCGTACCATTAAGTCCTGGAATTCCTTGCCGGCGCACGTGTTTCCTTCTTCCTACAGTCCCGGGTCCTTTAAGCGGGGCGTGAAAAAGCATCTGATGAGGCCGTCAAGCTGAGCGCCACCATTGTAGCACTGAACGTGTTTGCAATGGTGACCCTCTTTCATGGGACTTTGCCTTCAGCTTAACATCAGGCGAGGTGAAGTCAAATTGACGTGCCATAGATAAAAAAAAAAAAAAAAAAAAAAGTAATTAGACCCCTGTATCGTTGCCACCTCGTAACGTAAGATGACCTGGAAATTTGTGTCATTATCTTATAGCCTAATACATTTGCATGCTGTTGGCACCTGCAAAATTGGAACGTCTGTTATTGGTACCTATAAGAAGACTTACTTAGATTTTTGAGCATATTCAACATCAGCAACTTTAAATGCTACCAGAATTTTAAAGAATGTTTTATGAAACTCAAAAGGGTCAACAAGTCCTTGAGAGAAATCCCAGTCTTCTTTATTCAAAAAGATTTTAATTTTTTTCAACATAGTGACGACCACAATGCCATAAAAGCTTATATCGATCCAAGTAGGTACATAATAGAAATACATTTTATCAACGAAAAAGGTTATATTCTATGTTTGAAATTCTTATCAATTGCTATTGCTTTGAAACAATATAATATGTTACAGATTTTAAATCGTGATCATTCTTTTTCACATTTTAATTGCTTGTATTTTTTCAATATTTTAATTTAGAAAAAAGAGAGACGAAATTGTTAAAAGAATTACCTAATTTTGTCCAACATAAAATACTGAACTTGCAATATATTGTTATTTGATATCCGTGATTGTTTTTATAAAACCAGAATAATATATGAATCTACTGCTTCTGTACTCAATGCTTATGTAAATATAATAATGTTTTATTGTAGCTGGCTAAAAAAAGGTAAACGGATATGCGGACCACAGGAAAATATGAAAATTATTTCAATTTTAATTCCGGCGAACGTGTTTGTTTATTTATTGATTGTATAGTAAATATTTTATTTATTTTCAGAGGCTTAGTCACAAACTAACTATTCAGTTTGCTCTGTAGTTCAATTAATATCAACGTATCATGTTTCATTATTTAAAAGCTCTATTTTTAAATTAGTATCCTAAATGCAGTATATTATACGCGGATCGTGGACAAGGTGAAAATTGCATTTTCACTCGGATGCCGTGTCAACTACCTACATTTTAAATAACTTGCGAACCTCGACTCCATGCTTTATATTGATTTGAAGTATTTTTGGCCATTCCACTTTTGGCTGAACCTGTGAGAAGTTATTCAATATTGTTAGTAACAGTCTGTTTCAATTTAGTTTGAATCAGAGTGTTATTTATTAAAGTACTTATATTTCGTAGAAAATGGTATGTGATAAAATATTATTAATTTTAAATTTAGACCAGTATTTTACGTACTCTGTGTTTTAGACAGTAGTAGGTAACATTTTTTACATCTTACCATGGAGAGCACGCACTAAAATGAACTAAGCGATATTTCATTGTTTTATTCATAAAATTAAATTAAATTACTCTCTGTCGAGGGGTATTCGCGAATAAAGGCTTCATTCCCCTAATACTTCTCTAGTAACTAGAGCAATGTATCAGTAGGTATTTCGAAGTAATACCTACCAGAGATCCTGGGAACTTCCTAGAGCTCCCAGAAGTACCTACTGGCTAGCAGATGAGATCATAATAAGACGAAATACAATCAATGGCAAAAACAAAACAACTTTAATCTGTTAGAAATAAATTTCTTTATCCTACTAAAGCCTGAAATACGTAATAGGAGACTCATAATAAGATAGTGCCAATGATTTGAATGTTTCTTCTCTTTTATTACGCGTGTTCGATAATTCTGAGCAGGAAATTAGATAGAGTCAAATAACACGGCACTTGTCTTATTATCGCCCCGAGCAATGTCATTAGTTAAGTGCTTGTGAAAAAGGCCATCTTGTACGACTTTATATAGACGTAATATTGAATCTGTAGTCTTGTAATTCAAAGAGAACTTTTTGCTAACGTTCCGGCGAATTGTAATTAAATTAGGATGACTTTTAGACATTTAAGCAAATGGGCTTAGTGAAATTATATAGCATTTCAAAAATATCTTATATTTTTGGGTGATTCAAATAACCGTTAAAAGAAAAAAACAGTACCTAACTATTTGTAATAAAAAAGATTAGGTTTTATAATAGTCATCATTTTAATGATACTTGGTTCCACTTACCTACTCCTTTTCTCGTTTTTATAAGTACCTTTTAGCATTAGTCGCTGATGCCGTTTATCAGATTGACTGTTGTCTGACTTCACTTTGAGAGAAAGCTTGCACAAGAGTTACGGTTGTATTAGTCTCAGTTATTTTAGATCAAGTCAAGACACATGCGGGACGGATAAAAACGAAAGGGCTGACCAGCTGACTAAAGAAGTAGACTCGAGGCTGAGCCGTTGTGATGGCTATGAACGCTGCTGTTCCGTTTCTTTCGTTAAGTAGAAAATCTGCTTAGTTGCGCTTATCGAATGATACGTATCTATGGAGATCGCATCAGTCGCCTGATTTTCCTTCTCGATACCTATTCCTAAATCTCAAGTGAGTGTGAGTGAGTATTTGGCTCTGCAGGTAAACTGTCTTTGTTTACGAATATACCTGATACTAGATATATTATGTCAAAAAGTAACATGCGATAACCACTATCGCATGTTACTTTTTGACATAACTAGGATGCCTTTGGTGCTTGTGGCAGAATTATATCCATAGCTGCTAGCACATTATTACAATATTTTTGATGTAAATATTGTTTGTACAGAAGAAATAATAATATAATTATGAGTTCTATTTCCATTAGAAAGAAACGAGATGATCAACAATATGATATACTCTTCTCATTTACAAGATCCTATTTTGGCCTTACAATTTTTATTATTCAGACATTGTTCTGAAAAAGCTAATGAAAAAGTTTGCCAGGTACGATAAAAATGTCTTTAAATGTTTCTTTACGACTGACATTTTGTCAACCATAATTTTCGATGGCCTATTATGGCAAAACATTCTCGCCTCGGGCTTCACAAAGTAGACTGTATTAGATGCCCTTGATAAGGGTACACGAGTCATCAATTGAGAGGTCACAACTATATTCAACGTTAGAGATATAAATTCTTGACATTTAATGGTCATGGTCGCCGACTCAACACGCTCTTAAAGTAATTTTGGGATTTAATTAATACATTGGGTAGGTTATGTCGGACTCGAACCGACTAAAACGCACGCCGTCTTTGGGTCATTTGCAGTTGCCGGAGGTGAGATAGTAGCTAACATATCCCTCGCAACCCGGCAGACCCGGTGCCCTCTCTTTCGAGATGACCCCCGTCGGGTGTAGAGACTACGGTAGACGGGGACGTCTAGCCCCCGGGTATGGTGTGGGCGCACTTTGCGCCGCCGGGACCTGCTTCTGCTAGGGTGACAGACGGCTCGACCCGTCACCCTCAGGCCCGCGCTCATGGAAGACGGAGGTCATTCTGCGACCTCCGACGTCCGAGTCACCTCCAGTCATCGCGGGCTCTGCGGGTCCGGAGTCTTCACCGAACTTGTTCCGCCGTCTGCTTCTCGAGCATTACTTGCTTGCAGAAGGCGGCGCCGGCAACCCAAGCGTTCGCGCATCGTACAATCGCCGTGAGCGATAACGTGATGATGTGATGAGCGATAGAACATACCATCGGTACTGTCCATACACGAAACACGCACGCATTCTCATCAAAAGTATTCCACTATATAAGAAAACACATCCTAAATGTGCCGTCAGGCGTGATTTAATCCGGCAAAAACTGTAGTGATTTAAAAGGAAAAATCAGAAAGTTACTTTCCACACCCGTATATTTAGTTTCTTTCGTGTTTTTATATCGAAATATTCACGCTATATTTTTTGACAGCACAATCCTATTACTTATAAATAACGTTGGTCGCTATCGCAGGTTTATAAGTGCCTCGGAGAGCACGTTAAGCCGTCGGTCCCGGTTGCCATACAAACATCTATGGCAGTCGTTACGGGTAGTTGGAGCCCTCAAAAGTTCAACCAGCCTAACTTGGAACTTCGATATCGCCATTGGTCATTAGACCATTGGTTGTGGAGGTCACATGGCAGTCGCTTCACGGAAAATATCGAAGTTCAGCAGCATTACAGTTAGACTGGAAAGCCGACCCCAACTGAGTTGGGAAAAAGGTTCAGGGAATGATGATGATGAACGTTGGTAAGCTACCAGTAATGTCTTAAAACTAAGGTCTTCGATCAATGCGTCCTGCCACTTATGACCGGTGTCGAAATGTGGACACTGACGGTGGGGATGATTTACAAATTTAAAGCCGCACAGTGGGCTATGGAACAAACTATGCTTAAAGTTTCTTTGAGGGTAAAAGCGCTATGAGGTCATCCGACAAAGAACTTTAGTCACTGACAGCTCGCAGCTAAGTTAGCTGAAGTGGCAGTGAGCTGGCTAGTAGTTACATCTGTGGAAGGACCGATGGCCATTATGTAATCACCGAAATTTTTTGTGCTTCAGCTGATGCTCTGTGAATATTCGTCCGTATTTTTATCTAGGTCCATGCCCCACATCTTAACAAATTTTTTATTAAAGTAACAAATTCTAGAACTAATTTACGTACTATGAAATAACTGCTATTACCAGGAATAAATTGTTTTCGTATTTAGACTTTGTTGTAACAAAAATAGACCACGAAAATAAATAAGTATTTATTACTTATTTATTTTCATGGTAAAAATAGACCATGAAAATAAATAAGTATTTATTACTTATTTATTTTCATGGTAAAAATATATTTTTGTTACAACCGAAACATGGAGTAAGTGTAAGTGCTCGTGTGGCAGGTGACTAAGGTTTGATGTGGTCAAAAATTACCACTCTGGTAATATATTTATATCCATTTAACGGTCCTAAAGTTTACATAAGAATAAATGTTTACCATTTATTCTATGAGTCCTTTAATATACTCAAAAGAAATAAACAATCTTAAAATATGGAAACATTTTTGAGTATCCATTTAAAATGTCCCGAACAGCGCTTTTCGAATTAATAAGCGTGACATTGATTGTTTGCCCAATTTGTTTTAATATTATGAAGTTGGGTAACAGTTAAAATAAATTGTCTTCTGAGGAACACTTGAACGGCAAAGCGAACGTTTACAAGTCCCGGGACACAGATGGTTACAGTTAAATCGTGACTTTATGTTACCAGAGCTCCTGGTAAATGCATTTATTACCCTTACCTACGAATTTATAACAATTTAATCAGATTTCATAGTCAGAAACTGACTGAGAATATTTCATAAGTATATAAATTCACTTAGTTATATTTGAAATTACTTAATAATTATTCAAATTGGTTGGTTCCATATTAAATTTATCGCAATGTACCTAATTGATACACTTTTAATTCTACCAAATTTCCAACTGAAGCAAGAGTTTAGTGTTAAAATTATACCACTTGTTTGCAAGCACACGGCTCACCTGATGGAAAGTGGCTATCGGGACCTATGTTCGTTTGCAACACCAGGGCGTCACACCCGTCCCGTGTTGCCAATCCTATTATAGAGCCCCTAATGAAAGAAGAAGATGATATGCTTACAATAACAAAATACTGTAATAAGCGTCGATAGCTTAGTCGTACAGAAGTTGGCCTTACGACCAAAAGGTTCCGGGTTCAAATCTTGGCCAAGGCACTACCGATTCGACGTGAGTCCGCTCCTCATAAGCCATTAAGCTTAGCTGGAGGGAATGTGACTAATTTCGATTGCTAATATTAAAAAAATACTTTAAAAAAAGCTTTGCAAGTTTTGGTTGGCACAATTAACTTTTGTTTGTTTAATGATGTTTGTACAATGTTATACCTAATAGTCCTTTTAGTACAAGTATCACTTTGTATATTTATACAAATTGTTATAGGTAGGTAAGTAACCGAAAGTGTGTGGCGCAGTAAGTTGTATAGGAAGTAAAACCATCCCCCTAATGGCACGGGGACTGATTAGTAACACTAGGCCTTGATTGGATGTTAATTCGTAATTACGTTCTGTCGGTAATATGAACTACTAACTTAGTTACGTTAATTGACCATTCTTAAGGCGTATTTTTCTCGTAAATTTCTGGTTTACTGTTTGTATTTATTTACGGCATAGTCTTTTAAGCGGGAGTAGATGAAATCTTATTTTAGAAGTCTAACGTATGTGTCAATTCAAACATTAATGTGTGTATTAATTCCATATCCAGTCCATACAACTATGTTTACTTGGGAATGGGATGTAAACATATTCCGAAATATTTTTAATACATAATATAATCTCTTAATGGCAATCTTCAAGGACCTGTCGTTTAACTACATTATTGCATATGAAATCTTTTGTAATACCCAAGATATGACAAGAAAGAGACCAACCAAATATTACCTGTTAAGGAAACTTGCTCAAAATCTTTTTACGTGTTTTAGTGAAGTTTGAACACGCAAGTTCAGATCCCTCAACCGTTGCAGACTCAATTGTTCTAAAAGTTGAGAAGATAAATCGGATGAAGGTATCATATTTCTGCTACTAAATATAAATAAATCAATGTTGCAGATTCCTTGTTTTTTATCACTGGTTATGATTTCATTCAAGTAAACTTTTTTTACAAAAGTCTATTCTGTGTGTAAAGATGTTTTATCTTAGATTTTTTGGCTTTCCAGCAGATTATGCGTCTTTAATGATAAAAATGACGACTGTACTTCTTAACCAACTTAAACAAATACATCTTATAAACATTACATGTACTTACACAATAGGATTTTTCTCGAAGATGATTTATTGATTTATCAATTCCAAATTCAATTTTATATGATACCTTAAAACATATTTATCCAAATTTCTTATCAATATCAAACCTTCAAATCTTGTGCCTACCTACAAACTTACAAAACATGCAAGAGTCAAACCCAATATGTCACGTAATTGAATTTGCCTTTGCGAAGGTAAATTCAGGACCAAAAACGAGATGTTCGGTTCCTACTGACCTAAAGTCACAAGACCGACTACGAATAATCCATATTAATATTTAGGTATTTCTAAACATTCAATTGGTACCTATAGGTATTCGCAACTGTTCCTACATTCACTATACGAATTCTCGGGATTTTTCAATATTATTGTATTGAAAATAACGTTACGGTAATGTAAATATGATCATGTAGGGCCTAATATTACACGATTTGACAAAAATGAATATTTACTATTAATCTCGTGCAAATATGTTACATTCGTATGATCTTGACAATGAAAATTTTGATTTGTAGCACAAATAAATTCTTCTCATTTTACCACTGCTCTTAATATATAAGGCACTATTCCATCAAACATATTATATACAATGTAGTGCGTATATTTATTAGTGACGTGTTGAGTGGTTTTCATCCAAGTACAGGTTGAAATATTCCAGGGGAAATCGAACAGATTCACTGAGCAGGCACATTTGATGTAAGTAATAAGCGATATTGTTGCTGGTTTTAATGGAGACGTGCTCACTGAGGTGTGTGTTAAGTGCTTTCATATTTCACAATAGAAAAGTTATTATTTTTTATGTACTTTAGGGATCGATTCTCTTTAGGCACTTATCTATTTTTCATACAAAATTTCTTTCACAATGAATTTGGGCCGTCTCTTTCAAGATGACCCCCGTCGGGTGTAGGGACCACGGTGTCCCCGTCCAGTCGTCACCCTCAGGCCCGCGCTCATGGAGGACGGAGGTCATTCTGCGACCTCCGACGTCCGAGTCGCCTCCGCTCGTCGCGGGCTGTGCGGGTCCGGAGTCTTCTTCGAACTCGTTCCGCCGTCTCCTTCTCGAGCATTACTTGCTCACAGAAGGAGGCGCCGGCAGCCCAAGCGTTCGCGCACCGTACCATCGCCGTGATCAATGCGGCGAGCGAGAGAATCCGCACTCCTAGGGCCGCCAATAGGACCCGCCTCGGCGTCTCCCACGGACCAATAACACTACGGGCTTTTAATTATTCGTACTAAGAGAATATGAATTTTGCACATCGAAATATTAACATTTGGTAATGCAAATTAAGCATAATTTATGTTAAACGGATAGCAATGCATTTGTTTATTAATAGTATTCTCCAAAAAAAAATTATAAATAAAAATAAATCTACAAAAAATGGACTAATAGTGATCGAACTCATCGTGCTCGTATTTGGAGTACCTAACTATCAGTATCAACCCTGAGTTACGTTTACTAGAAAACATTAGATACTAAATTTGTTATCTCACCATTCTTTAATGTTCTAGAGGACTACTGATGATATTGTTTGAAGGGAAGAATTACTAATAGTCTAATTGCAGGACATTTAACTGGCCTACCTGGTTACCACCAGTCTATTTTTTCAGGTCAGGTCATCAGATTCATCGGGCTAGAGGCTGAATGAAGAAGCTCACTAAATGGTATCTCGAATGAAAATACTCTGGATCATAGAAGAGCTAGGGCCATGGATAATAAAATATTTGTAGAATCGTGAATTGATGAGGCGGATTTCTTGCAAAACGATACAAAACTAAGTTTATCAATGAACGGTATACAGTACAGTCATAAAGCTTTTTGGGTCACGAGGGTGAAATTGTTGAAATTTTAACTCAGTGTAGGTGGAAATACTCAATTAAGTGTTAGGTGCAGGGTGAGAACAATTAATGTGTGACTGTAATAGAGTGGTGTCGAGACCATGTCTAATAGCAGAGACCGCTCGGCGGCACTCCGCCCGCTTTTCTACCAATTATTATTTATCATCAAAACGACACGTTTGACTTTATGAAGACATTTTGAATGATTCCGACCTGATTTCTCTCAGTGGTTATAACGAACGATTCTTAAGACTATTACACAATAGTAACTGACCGAAACTTTCAAGGTACAGTCTAGAAAGAATAATTTACCGTAGATTTGAGGAATCAACAACTATTAATTTTTTTTACGTTCGAAGTCATATAACTATCAGAAATCCGTTGTGAAAATGAGGACCAGTTGTAGTCAGCTTGTTAAAATTAAAAATGCTAAGTAATTCGTTCATGTATCAAGCTCTAAGGGCTTTCGAGTACTAGTGACTTTGTCATCCTGACTGTGCAAATTGGATAAAAACGATTGTCACGTGTTACCGAGCCATTTTCACAAAATTCCCAAAAAGTCACTAGTGCGTGCAAGTCCTAAACTAGCCATGGCAGACGTCACGTTAATTCACGTTAAATAGTCGCGGGTTAGTTTCAATGAAGTTGTTGAAAATAATTCACATGAAATCCCTGCACAACACGTCTGGGGACTGAGACGTATATACTTATATAAATAGTCCAGTTTATTGAATATTCCTTAATATAGAGGGAAATTTGTGATTGTGGATACCTACACTTCTCAAGCTATTCTAGTATGGATGGGGAATCATTACGTAGCGGGTCGTTGTATATTCCATTTATCCTTTCATCCCCTCGTAGGCATGACATACCTTCGTCTCGTCCCTACATTTTCTTTACAATTTGTGGTAGGCGGTCCAACTAATCGATGCTATGAGTCCTTTTACCCGGGATGAGTTCATTTTGGTCAACATGTTGTTGAGATATTCGATTGGATAATAAAATATATTGTGTTACAAAGGTTAGTATTCAGTTTTGACTTTACTTATCAATATTGTTGTATGGCCTTTGTTTGGTGTTACTTTTATACATAACTGAATTGTGTTTCTAAATAAGTACCTATATATTAGAGATTGTCAAGCCGTGGGTAAGAGATGTACCCCGGACCCCCCTAAGTTAATGTATATCAAGTGTGGTTATATAAATCCATCACCGCGTGGATGCCAGAGTAGAATTTGGAGCACTCCATCCTTTCCTATGATATGTCATGTGTATTCCTGGCATTTATTACCCGGGTACTATTGTATTGTCAATAGTACCCGGGTAATAAATGCCAGGAATACGGCAATAGGCTCACTCTTTATGGCGTGTGACCTGTTACAATGATTGATGAAATATGGATGTTAATTTACCTCTGCTTAACCCTGTGGGGATATGGTGCGACTATATATCCGATTTCGCTCTTTGGGGTCTTATTACGAGCATCACATCATCATGTGTGACTTAAACACCAATCTACTTGCAGTTGACTCTTCAAGGTCTCACAAACTTCTTCGTATAGTTGAGTCAGCCAGTCTTCATGTTTTACCACTTGTGTAGCCTCATTAAAATAAGGACGTGGAAGATACCTGGCTTATCATTTCTTCTTCTCTTGTCAATTGACACGGGCAGCTGTTAGCACCGGCATTTTCACATCAGGCCTTACTGAATATCACTTACACTCTTGAACCTAGGCAACTCGGACATCGGAGGTCGCAGAATGACCTCCGTCCTCCAAAAAAAGGTTGGGAGGTTATATGACTCGAAGAAAAACCAACATATCAATCTGCTTTGTTTTCTGACTGTACTCATTCAACATTCTTGATTGACAAATGGTAACATACTCATTTAAAGTGTGATTAGTAACTTCATATATGACGTTAAACATTAACATCGACGCGTCTATAAAGCGTATGTCTGGTTAATCCAAAGTTAGTGTAATGAATACGTGACTTATCTATCTCCGAGTGGCAGGCTGAAACGTCGGAGCTTATACTGAATGCACGCTTTCAGCCCTTCAACGATCACGTAAGCAGCCAGTTACGAACATAATGATCATCCATCGTGCGTCACTTTGATAGAAGATTAAACTAATATTATTCAATTATGATATTCAGAGCAGGTTTAGTGTAATCTAATAGTGTTACTCTCTTGTTCGATACTGAATAGAACGTAGAATGTATGGTCTATTGATTCCGTAAGTAGTAACAACAGACTATTATATGATGAAATGTGTCCAAATGTAATGAATTTTGAAAAATGTATGAACATCAAGTGAATACCTGGCAGTATTAATTAAGTTCTAGCGATAAGCTAATAATACTGCATTGCTTGCTACCTTATACCCCACTAAGAGACCTTTCAGAGTTAAGACTTTGTTGCGTAGTTTGACAGGTAGGAATAAAACCACAGCAACCTGTGCCATATTAGTAAGCGTCGGTAGATTAGTGGTTCAGAACTTGGCCCTACGTTCGAGAGATTCCGAGTTCGAATCCGGGCCATTACATTACCGACATGAACCCACTTTAACACAAATCATTGAGCTTAGAGGTTAGAGGCAATAATATATAAAAAGAAAACAGATGTTACAAATTCGATAGATTGAAATAAAGTTTGGTCCAATTATAAGAGATAGCTCTGAGTTGCACATTTACTGTCTTACAAAAAAATAAAGGGAATAAAACCGTAAAATAAAAAATACAAGAAGTGTCCTTTTCATTTACAGATCGGTTGTCGGTTGAGTCCTTCGGTGTTGAGTAAGTAGACCGATTGGCACATTATCCTTTATTTATATAAATAAATTATAAGTATCTATTTTGTGCATACAATGTTCATAGATAGATAAGTGATATCCGAACAGCAATTTCTAGATGTTGTCTTTACGCTCTGCTTAATGTAGTTTATTCACTTTAAGGTTGCTGTTAAATCTACATTGTTTATTATTGGATTACCTACGTTTCTGGGCATCTTTGTTGCGCTTTAGTGTTACGTTTCGTAGTCTACGTATACATCAAAATGTTAAATATACTTATATTTTGTTCTACTTAGTAGATATGAAAAGTTACATACATACATAATATGCTCACGCCCGTAATCCCTAAAGGGGTAGGTAGAGGTGTATTAAACACGCACATTTCACCAACTATGATTTTCGGTTTCACGTTATAGGGGCCGATCGGGCACTTTCTGAAAAAAATAAGTATGCCGAAAAAAATCCAAACCGAAAATGCTGCAGCTGAATAAATTTGAAAAAAAAAGATTGACCCGATTCATTGATATGCGGTGTAAGTAATTATATACAATTGTTTTTACATGAGATAGAATATTAATACTACCTATATACAAAATAAGTCACAAGGAAATTGATTAGGTACGTGCTTAGCGGTACAAGCATAACCAATTAATTAGATAGAAATAGTAAAATTGTTTTTTTCTTGTTTTGTATACTTTTAAGTGTAATCTGTGTAGTCCACTTGTATTGTATTTCACACTTACTTATTCGCTAGTTCCACCTCTACGCCTGCTCTGGCCACATCTCAGGTTCTACTTAACCGATTGTGATCAAAGATTATTAGTCTAACCAAGATTTCTACAAAAAAACTAACTGCATTAAAATGCGTTTAGTAGCCATCTAGTTTTGTTCATCGCAAACATCTGTCAAGACAATAATACGAAAAAAAGTGTGTATTCAATATACATAACTCATTTATATTCTATAAATGGTCTCCAATGTAGCTTCAGTAGCTTAGTAGTTCGAATCCTTACCATTACCTACACTACCGCCTTCTAACCTAAGCCAAGTTAATATTTTGATTAAAGGGTGGATTGAGACCGTTTGATTCTGGCCTAATGTGGCCTTAGTGGTATAAAAAATGTACAGACACGGTTATTTTACATTAATATAATAGTAGGTATAGTATGGTAAATATTTTATTCTCTGGTTTAGGATAACTAAATATTTCTCAACTTCTCCAACTTACTTCGTGGTTTCAAAGGTTAAGAATAGAATGTTTAAAAAAAATCATTGGTTAATGCTCTATAATTTATTTTTATCCAGTACTAATTAGATACTACAACTATTTTAGTTTCCGAAATTAAAGTTAAAAGTTAACCTTAAATCGATAAATCTACCTACCTTACAATGTATTAACTGGGTAAGTTTAGAGGCAGCGAAGATGATATCAAATTGATTTATTACCAATTCATGGGCTAAACGTCTCGATTATGACAATTATATTACTCTCTGGCGAATACAAATGAGACAGTTACGTTCACCGGTGAATATTAACCTCCTGGTTTGGATAGCAAAAATAGCTATCAATTTACTGTTATTGTATATTTTACTGAACGAACAACAAAAGAATCTTTATGTTTTTAATATTATTGCAATATTTTTTTTATTATATATTTACAGACTTGGATACTTCCTGCCTACGGATTTGGAGTGTCATTTTGGCTTTAGCTAATGTGAATCTTTCGCCTTTTTACTATGAAGTGAATTAATGTCAATTACTTACTGTCATACGAATTGCTTGCTTTGTTCTACCTATGTACCTAGCACCAATATAATAAATCTTCGATTGTATTCCAGTCTGTAGTCTACCTTTCGAGATGAAGGAGTTGGTTTGCAGAACGAGTATCTGAAAAATATCAATTTGTTGGCTAACACGGAGACGGTTAGGTTCCACGGGCCGTGACCGCAATTCCAACGTGCAAAGAACAGATTTTGAAGACAAAACTTCGCATGTATACGACATTGATAGGGTTAAAACGTTAGCTTTGCCTCCACGCGTGAGTTGAATACAGACCTTAGTAAAATGTCCTCCCCCCTTGCCTGCATTGCATTCAACTCCCGCGCGTACCTATTAGGTGCAGTGTATTGATACGTTAATATAATATAGTCACATATTTCTCCGCGAAAGAACCGCGGTAGCCTAGTGGTATGGGTAATGGACTGCTGAGTAGTGCTAAGACGAGGTCTCGGGTTCGATCCCAGGTTACCATGGCACACACCAATGACTTTTCGATGCTTATCAAAGTTATGTGTGTATTTATCGCAGGTTTATAAGTGCCCGGTTAATGGCAATGGCAATTTATTACATTGGGACCTAAACATAAACTGGCGATACATGGGTGCTAGCACCTCTGCCTACCCCTTCGGGCGTGAGTTTATATATGTATGAATGCACTTCTTTCTCTTGTTAAGACTCAGACATCAGTCAAAATAAACACCACAGATGAAGGACATGTCAAACTTATAACACCTCTTATTTTGCTAATCTAGATGAGTTCAGAAAACAACTAGACAGTGTTTCAAGGTTACGATTGTAATAAATTATTCAGATTTCCACTTCCATTATTCTAATAAGAACATCTTTTATCACTCAAGTACTGAGGAGAAAGCAAAAAGCTCGTCATAATTGACTTCTCACTCATGAAAGTGATAGCGTTATACAGTGTTCAGTAATCCTATTAATAATTCATATATTTGATTGGAAAGCTACAGAGAAATTGCTTAAGCTGAGAGTGTCATCGAATCATTCAAATAAATTTACAATATATTTACGAGGATTATATACAGCTTAATAAATTCACTACAGTCGATAATAATACCTTTAACATGAATCTTTAAATCGATTTTTCAACAGATTGCGTTGATTATTTTGTTGTCTTCACTGCTAGTACCTAGACACCAATGATATATATTGTTACTACTATAGTCCATTTGTTTTGGTACTTAAAAAACGTAAACAATCTTAGCGTGTCTTTTTAATATTTTTTGTTAGTTAGTTAGTTTATTATTACTTTTCTGCTTATTTACGCATTTAGAAAACTAAAAACCTGTATCGGTTAGTCAGTTAGTTAGCCTAGTTAATTTGTTTAACATGTATTTTTATAAAAATTGTCACAAGATTGTTTACCTTTTAAGTAAGTACCTATCTAAACAAATGAAGTATAGGCACCAGGCACGGTCTAAAACTATGGAGACTACTAAACTATGGAGACATTGCTATGTAATGGTATGAAACCCTGCCTTGTCTTCTGACACTGACAGCACAGAAACTCTCTTAACTATCAACCCTTCCCACCACCTCTCACTTCTACAAGGTCGACAGCACGAGTGTGACGCCACCGGTGTTACAAACATCCATGGACCACGGTGACCATTTTCTATCAGGTGGGCCGTGTGTTTATCTGCCACCTAAGTGATATAAAAAAATCTCCCAACAACAAAAGGGAAGTCTGCGTCATAGTTGATGTAGCTTTAGCAAGGGCATCGATTCACAGGCAAGGTTAGCTTGGGTCCCGAAGGTGTTATTAAAACCCTGTACCAACACCTTTATCTAAATGTGACTAAAATGTATTTATTCATTTAATAGGTCGAATCCTCAATCAAACAACTTTTATTGTCTCCTTACCTATACAGTTTATTCACCGATTTATGTAAAAGCATAAAACTATTCCAAACTACATATATATAAAATTATGTAATTATTAGCACCCAAAGGAAAAGCAATAGCCCTTTTACCGTATCTGCGGACTTTTATATTTAAGCATGTATTCGTAAGTAGTAGGTATATCCGAATAACGGAAATATTCGAGGGAAAACATCGCTATTTTTCCAACTCTTGCAGCTAGCTTACTTTATGGTTTTAATATTTATTTTACGATGACAAAGACCGAATGATGGCATGATTATTGCTGTTTCAATAATGTGATAAACCAAACATTTTATTGTTTATTTTGTAGCTTGGCTGCTTATAAAATATGTGTTATTAGTGTAAAAGATGTTTTAACTTATTTTCAGTTTGATTTTGAATGAAACGAAAATATTCATAGGTTTTTATTATAAATTGTATGGGTATTAAAATTGCACAATATCCTACAGTGCACTAGGGAAACAGTAGTAAGTTATGGCCAAAGTTGTTCTATTATATTGGCGAACCGTGCATGCAGGAAATCACTGTTTCTAAAGGCGTGTTTATAACATATTGCGTTCAGCAACAACTAGAGACAATATTTACTTACTTCTTTATATTTTCTTCTTCTTCTTTTCCTTAGCCTTCTTCCCGTTATACTCTCCTTGTTACTTAATTCTTTATTTTTTGAAAAAAAAAAATCTTTCGACGATATTTAGATACAGGACGCAGTTATTTAAATATACACTACGTTTAGTTGCTAAATGGTACGGATTATGTGAGATATAACCACTGAACATTTAAATGCAACTTTATTTACTCTTTATACTTCAAAGCAAATAAACATATCTAATAATAGTTTTAATTACTGAAAAAAACTTAGTTATATTATTTACCATCGAATAAGTCAATACCTATATAATTTCCGTCTGTACATTTACTTTTTCCAATCTAAATTGATATAATTTTATAACAACCTTCACAGAAATATATATTAAGCAATTGAAAAGCATTGTGATTGCCTCGTTTATTGTCTTACTGGACTTATTATACTCGTATATGGCATAAAATAATATAAGGAGCTTACAGTAAATAATAAAATGGATTTTCCTGTTAGGTACAACACATCTTTCTCAGATTATCTAGTCAAACATATCATATAACTATTATTTATTTTTCAATAATCTCTTACATCGAATACAATAGGCACGTATAAACTGCCTTACCTACTCATGAATTCGAATGCTGATTCTAGAAATACTAAAATGTTAACATTTAGATGCATTGTTTGTAAACGTATTGATATTACACAGGGTGTAAGGGAAACACTCCCAAAGCTAAGTTAAACGGTATAAAAAATAAATGCGCTGCCGTAATTTTTTTTAATGCCAAAATGTTGTGAACCATGCGTACAACCAGGAGCCTTGGGTTTCAGGAGTGTTACCCTTACACCCTGTATATAGGAACATCTATGCAAATAATTATGCTAATAAACCTTTTTATATTAATTAAGTAGAAATAAACAGTAAAATACTCTACTCTGTCGCTACAGAGGTAGTTATCGATAGCTGCTATTTCATAGTTACTGAGATACACTCTACATTAATCTCCCGGGATAAATCGTTAGGTAGCGGAAATTCCATAGGTATTGCAAATTTTATAACCACTTAAAACGGTCAGAGGGGACACTAATTTGCTGACATCAGTTATATCATAGCGTGCACACACTCGATGTCAAGCACTGCTGACACCGTAGTGATTCATAATGTATTTGGTCCGTCAGTCTAGCCCTGACTCAAGTGTTGTACGTATACGTATCCCACTTTAATTGATCACGTATCACTCTGAAAGTTCAGGTATACAGAAATTAATACGATGTTGAGTCGTCTTCGTGACTATGGACCGTTGTGCTAGCTTATAGGTAGTAATGTTATTAGGTAGGGCTTTTTAGGAAAGCTTTTTTTAGGTTGAAGAGATTTAATACAATGATCGATCTTGATTCTATACTTTTTGCTGGGAATTCAAGTACAGAATTTCATTTCGAATATTAACTGAAATTCTTTTGGAATTAAAACATAAAATTGCTCCAAAAATAATAAACATTTTCAAAATTAAATTGAAAATTGATAGTTACAAAACATCTTTTAACATTTAACAATTGTTATTTTAAGGCTATTTAAGGATTGATTGTAACTGTTGCAACACAGTTGAGTGTAACAGGGTCGCGCGCATAAATCGCGTGAGCAACTGTCGCATCCGCGGCAGCCTTCATGTCATTACAGATAAACCGGTCACGTTCTGCGGAAACCACTACGCTCTGTGGGTAACGCACATGCCTGGCAATGGCGCCTCCGTCGGGTCTCGGTAATCTCAAGAAGTCCTGGTTTGACATCGTAGAGTGAGACATGAGTAACAATCTGCCAACCTTGAACGTCCATGATTGTGCTAAGTGGAGGAGGAAAAGTCGAAGGTGGACCCTGAGCTCCGAGTTCTCCTTGGCCTCGGTCACAATCAGAAAAATACATCTCTATGATGATTACTTGATTATAAAGAAAAATAGCACTAATTTCCTGTTCTATATTCGAGCTACGTACGTCATAATATACGTTCATTACACTTGGCCCACTTTTTGGTCACGTAACTACCCTTGTTTCTTTTATTTGTTCTATTCTTCATAAAGTGCAGTAGAGATAAAAATAAATAATAGTAATTACGTATCATTTTCAATATCAACCTTCAATCTTAATGACGTATTTACTTCGTGATTTCTGTATTATTTGCAGCTTTTTCCTTACTGATATAATTTGTATACAGTCATTGTAATTGTTGATAAATAAAAAAGTGACCGTGAATGTAGCGAAAATGCTCTTCAAAAAGTGCCTTACTGAAGAAATGAAAGTCCATCTCACGATTGAGTCATGCCCTCAAGTTGTTCTCAAGAGTCGTTACGTAACATCTCGCGGGTAAGTTGACGAGTTCCAGTACCAGAGCATGCCGCGTTTCGTATAGGTTACAGTGCGGCATTTTATACAAAAGACTTGAGATTACAATCAGCCTGTATGTATGACTTGTATGAACTACGAGAAAGCCTTCAACTGTTTGCCCTGCAGCGGCAGCGTTTTGACTAGCGATAATTATGACGAAGTGATGAGATGCCTATGCGATACCGCCACAGTTTCACGACCCAGCTCCACGGCCAAAAGACGAACCCTTTACGTGCTACGAGTTCAATAGTCTTTTTCACATAATATTATCTTACTGCCTTGGAAATCTGGCTGCACGTGTAAAATATACATACATTGTGCTGACGTTTATAAATGTTACTTTGTGATCTAAATGAATATTTTTCTAATTCTTTGAAATAAAATTTTTGTTCACAACTAACCGCTTAAAGGAACAAGAGATATTTTGTAACAGTAATAACCATTGCTTGTCTTGGATATGATATTGAAGTTTGGAAGAAAATTGTAGAGAGCATCTAAGTACTATACGAAGAAAAGATCACGTAGCAAACTTTTAATAAAGTTCAGAGAGTTTGCTTCTAGAGTTGGAGGAGCTCGAGCTCGAAGGGTCGTAGATATACTAAGTAAATATTAGTTTAGTTTATCACCTAGTAAAGTGCTATCTATCGCAGTTCAACATTATATTTTTTTCAAATCTTCAAATGTTGTACCCGGGGTTTTTAATCAATTTATATTTTTCTTTATAAAATATTAACTCATTCATTACTTTCTCTTGCCATAGCACAACATTTGTTTACGTGAATAACTAAAAAGTATGAAATATCAACTATATTATCTTTATTTTTAATTGTAAATAAACTTCAAAAACTTAATATGATACATTAGAAGTTATTGTTATTATACTCGCATATCAATGTAAAAATCTTTTTGGTCGAACTTCATTGATTTATTTTTCTATTCCTGTTAACTGACTCATTGAATGCCTTCTTTCGCTGAGTTCGTTACCTTAAATGTTCGTGAAATTTTCACTATTTTTGGTATACATTATTTTGTACAGTATATAGCTCAGTCTACCTAGAGTCAGTGCCATAAATACTATAACTACCTTCTCTGTGTTGAGTCCCGTTAACATCGTTATGTAATTATATGATTTTTCCTGTTTATACTGAAAACACAAGAAGTTTCTTTCATAAGTTCTACGGTAAAAGTTGCTAGGGGGATGAAAATAACTACGGATTTATCTAACTTGATCTTTATTTTCATAAACATACCTTTGTAACAATATTATTTATATAGTGAGTTCGCTGCTACGTTTGCTGTAACTGAAAATATTGTTTAACTGTTAAATATAATCATTGACAACAAGATAGGTAGACATAGAATATGAAAGTGAAACTAGTGGAACAGTTACCTTAGAACTTGTGTTTGTTGTGGTTCCAAGGGATTAAAATATAACACTGTTGTTACACACACGTTTACATTTTTTTAATAAGAATATTAGCAACCGAAGTTACTAATATTCCCTCTAACCCCTCCAGCTAAGCTCAATGGCTGGTGTTAGGACTGGGTTCACTTCGGTAGTGTAATGCCCAGGATTCGAACCCGATACCTCTCTATTGTAAGGCCGACTTCTTAACCACTAAGC
Source organism: Pelosia muscerda (assembly GCA_963691645.1). NCBI lineage: Eukaryota > Metazoa > Arthropoda > Insecta > Lepidoptera > Erebidae > Pelosia > Pelosia muscerda. Next base: position 9,220,538 of record OY829105.1, read on the forward strand.
TACCGACGCTTAGATTAAACAGCCTTTGTTATATCGTACAATGGGCTAATTACGTAATTAGTAGTTCCGAATAATATTTTCTCTAAGTTTGTTTCAGCCATGACGCGTTACTCCACCGTATCTGAAAACAACAGCAACAGCTTCCCGTTTGGATAACCCATACTAAAACCACTTTACTTCTTTAAGTACGGAACCGTGTTAGTTTGACTCGACCTTTCACATTCACATTCTCCGGGGATATTGACAAGAAAGGCAAAATTATTATTGTGATCTTCCTATGATCCAATAAACAAGTTAGTATTAATAATAAAGTTTAGTTGATATTTCGAGTTTTTTTTCCTTGCGTCTTTTCAATGATAATTTAACTTGATAACTATGTAATGAATAATTTGAATTCATCGGTAAACTTCTCTTACTTGAGTAAACCTAATCAAATTAACTATAACGTATAGCGTATAATATAATATTACTGAAATTGAATGAATAACATATTATATTTAATAAGCCAAAATAATTATCAGTGTTTATAATGTTCGGGACTTCACGCGATATATTTTTGAACACTTACCTTTGCCAACGTTGCGGGTGCGTTGCAGCACCCGTGGTCACGACTTGACTGGCTTGCGAGCGTCGCGCGGTGTGCAGGAAACATGTTTTGTGTGCCTACCCTCCATTACTTCCATATTGAATGTAAGGCTGGCGACACACCACACTTACTATGTCAGTTTTAGACGGCGGCGGAATGCGGATAAATACACTTAGATATATTTTTTGTAAATACAGAAATATCACATATAGAAACATCCAGACCAATACAGATATTCATATTCATGCACACAAATATTTGCACTGTGCGGGAAGCGAGCCCGCGCCTCCTGTGTAACAGTCGCGTTCACTACTGCCGCGCCACAGAGGTCAGACTCAATATCTCGGCATTAAATCTAGTATAATAGCCGTCGTCATGGTAACAAACGTGTATAAGCTTTCGCATTTCTACCAAAACCTAGTAAGAGTAAGAGTTTATACTGCCTCATAGTTCGTTCCAAATATCAAGCATCTTTCAAGAGTCACGAGTATGTACAAGTATTAATGCAAAAAGCAGGACTATGATTCTACAAATTGTTAACCATTGTCAATCCAATGAAATTACAAAGACTGCCATTGAATTTTCAGATTTAGGTCCATATTTAACATTAAATGAAAAAGAGTACATTACTTTGTTTCCATAACTGTTCACGAGGCCATTTAATCGTAGACTTCAACAGCGTAGTAGTAAAGTCTAAAATTCTGTAGTGTTTTTTTGCAATCTCAATGGTTGTCAACAGTTGAGAATCAGGGCTTCTGAACTTTTCATACCTCCGGCTAGTTATTCAGCAACCGGTAGGTAACTATCATATCCACTTATAATAGTAGTGAGATATGCACTTATACGGTGCATCTACGCTAACACTAAGTATCTCGGGAGGATTCTGAACTTTCCATACCTCCGGCTAGTTATTCAGCAACCAGTAGGTAACTATCATATCCTCTTATTATAGTACTGAGACATGTATTTATACGGTGCATTAATCTACACTAACACTAAGCATCTCCGGAGAGCTACAAGCATTGTTAGTGCGCATAGCAGCACTTAGCGTACCTCCGCCCAGATATTCAGTCACCGTGAATCGTTCGACCCGTCGCCGTTGTCACGTCAGAGTCTTTATATCACTCGGTTTTCAAGCGTGTGTGTTCACAAGATAAGGGGGTAAAGGGATGTGAACCTCATGTACAAATAATATAAAGTCAGTGTAAAAAGATTTTAAAGTGAGAAATTAACATTATATTAAGAGGAGAAGCTCTCGTGTCCGTTAGTCATGTTTGTAGGAACAGAAAGTTATACATTTTTTTATTTATTTAACTTTATGCGCAGTTAAATTGTATAAAGGTGGGTCCATCTAACAGTTAGCCTCAGGGTGATGAGGTAGGTGCAGGTAGAAGAATGAAATATTTACTATAATGATAATATGTATTATTTTTTATGACAAGTACTCTTTTCATTTTAAGAACTTAATATAATATATGAATAGATCGTAAATTCAATATTTATCTAGCACAAATATGCAGTTTAACAAACACAACAACAAACAGTTGTTTTATATCTAAGTCTTATATCTAAGTGATTTTAAATAAAAATATGACATTATTGCATTTTGCCTCCGACACTACCCAACAGTGGCCACGCAATGCCTGATATTCGTATCAGGCAACGCGATGTCCGAGCAGTGCTGCAGTCACTCGATGTCCGGAAAGCCAGTGGTCCGGATGGTATACCAGCGGTGGTTCTTCAAAAATGTGCAGCGGAGTTGTCTCCAATGCTCACGCGGCTGTACCGACTTTCCTACATTTCGGGTACAGTGCCGACGGCGTGGAAAGAGGCGAATGTACAGCCGATTCCCAAGAAGGGAGATCGCTCAGACCCAGCCAACTATCGGCCCATAGCCGTCACCTCAGTGCTGTGCAAGGTCTTCGAGCACCTTATCAACACACAGCTCATGCGCCACCTAGAGGATCACTCCCTAATTAATGACCGACAATATGGTTTTAGGCCGAAACGGTCAACGGGTGATCTTCTGGCGTATGTTACCCATCTTTGGGGTGAGGCTATGGACAAGCATGGTGAGTCACTGGCTATTAGCCTAGACATCGCCAAAGCGTTCGATAGAGTCTGGCACAAATCGCTTCTTTCCAAACTACCAGCCTTCGGTCTGCCTCTTAGACTGTGCAATTGGGTTGCTAGCTTCATGCGGGGGCGCCGTATTCGCGTTCTCTGTGATGGACGAGCATCGGAGTTCCTGCAGGTAAATGCTGGTGTGCCGCAGGGGTCCGTCTTATCACCCACTCTCTTTCTTCTGCATATCAATGACATGCTGTCCACCGGCAGCATCCACTGCTATGCAGACGATAGCACTGTACACGGGAGCTACCACGGACATTCTGCGGCCAAGCAGTCCGATATAGCGGAAAAGAGGCGACTTCTTGTCACTGGGCTTGACCGGATCCTCAATCACGTTTCCCAATGGGGATCTGAGAACCTGGTCGAGTTCAATGCCAAGAAGACGCAGGCATGCGCGTTTTCAGCAAAGACATCTCCTTTCCTTCCTCCTCCCACTCTTCAGAGCACACCACTGCCATTACAGGATAACCTCAATATACTCGGTATGGACGTGCGCTGCAAACTGAACAACAAGAACTATATCGAGAGCATCATCAAAACAGCTTCGCGTAAACTCGGAGTCCTGAACAGAGTGAGACGTTTTTTCACGCCGGAGCAGCGGTGTCTTCTTTATAAGACACAAATTCGCTCCTGCGTGGAATACTGCTCGCATCTCTGGGATGGCTCCGCAAAGTACTTATTAGATGCTCTCGACAGGTTGCAGCGACGTGCGGTCCGCATTATTGGGAGTCCTGAGGTCACAGAGTCCCTCGAGCCTTTGCAGATGCGTAGAGATGTTGCGTCCTTGGCAGTATTTTACCGTCTCTACCATGGTGAATGTTCTGATGAGCTCTTCCAACTAATCCCACCCTCCCCTTTCCTACACAGGACAACGCGTGCAGGGCTTAGGTGTCACTCGCATACGGTACAGAATATTCCATCAAGAACCAAGCGGTTCGGTGAGTCTTTTCTCTGCCGTACCATTAAGTCCTGGAATTCCTTGCCGGCGCACGTGTTTCCTTCTTCCTACAGTCCCGGGTCCTTTAAGCGGGGCGTGAAAAAGCATCTGATGAGGCCGTCAAGCTGAGCGCCACCATTGTGGCACTGAGCGTGTTTGCGGTGGTGGCCCTCTTTCGTGGGACTTTGCCTTCAGCTTGGCATCGGGCGAGGTGAAGTCGGATTGACGTGCCATAGATAAAAAAAAAAAAAAAAAAAAAAATACTAAACTTACATTACAAATATATTGCTTCTACTATGATAAGTTGCAAATATCTTGCAACTTATCGTAGTAGAAAGCAACTGATGCATCGCTATCGTCGAGTGGATCATATTTCCCACATCAAATTATACATGACGATGTGCGAGTATGGGATGAATTTTGAACTTGGAATAAACTTGCAATCTAAATTCATGGGACGGTAGAATGGACTACCGGTCCATTGCTGGTTTTACTTATTTGTACAAAAACAATATATTTACTTAAGTATTAAGTATTTGTACAAATATTGCAGCTGCTACGGAACGTGACTTCATTGTTTCCAAATTCAAACTTTGGTCGTGAAACAAACTTGAGCTAATTGATTTAGGCGTGAAACTGGATCTCCCTCTTTGGGTACTTCTTGGTTATGTATTAATATTATATACAAATATACTGACGCCCTAAATCATGAGTTAATGTTTACAAAAACTGTTAATTTTTTTCTTTCATTCTACCTAATTGCAAGCGGTCAATGGTGAGATGGATTAGTACCTAAGACCTAATCTCCTCGAAGGTTCAATCTCATCTGCACATAGCTAAGACCTACCTGCTAATTGATGAACAGGGCTCGGTGCATGCTTTCCTCTTATGGGTGGCGGTCGACAGTCTTTCCCATATATGCAGTAAAGTCAAATGAAAAAACAATCAATCCCTCCCTCGATTTTGGAGGAGAAGTTGCTACTTCCGGAAAATACGAAACGACCTAAGAGAAGGAAAACTCAATACAAATTCTAAGTTAACCCGTCTGGCCATCGTAGCCAAATACCCTCACGAATTAATACATGTCGTAATATTTGAGCAATGGCGCGCACTAGGAAAGGCCTATGTCAAGTAGTGAACAGCAGTAGGCTAATTGATTGATTGATGATGATAAGGTCTGCGTATCTGCTTGGTAACTAAAACAGATCACGTAATTTCTCAGTATTGTAACCAAAGCATAGTTAATTATATAACTAGCAGTACTTCTACAAGGCAAAACTAATCGCTTGTCATACCTTTTGTTCATAATTTTTCTATCCTTTTGATTATTGTGTGAATCTATGGACAAGTTCAGGTGGAGGAAAAGTCAAAAAGCGGAACCCAAAATCTGAAATGAATGTATCCTTCTCTGATCATTTTTTGAGCTTTTTCCCAACTCGGTCGTCGAGTTTCTAGTCTAGCTAAGATGCGGCTTCGATATTTTCCGTGAAGCGACTGCCACTGACCTCAACAATCAATTGACCATATCGGAGTTCTATACTTAAAACTTTTGGGGGTTTCGATTACCAGTAACAACTGCTATAGATATTCGTAATGCAATCAATATTCTTCAAGACACGCCCACATCAACGCCAATAGTCATATCCAGGCATTCAAATATTTGCACTTCGTTAATTGTAATAAACACAGTTAACCAGTTCAAATAAAAAGTTACCTACAAGGAAAGATATAAGTCACTGTATTAATTGCCCCTTCAATTGACGCTTGCCCCTGTCACTCTCTTTGCAAAAACAGCGCAGTCGAAAAACATTCGCAATATTTCTCCTCAATAGTAGGCTTGAAATTACGAGAAATGTGCAGAATATTTTTCATACCAATTACAAATATAATTAGCTTTTCCTATATATATACTGGCTGATTTTCTATAATTACATCAATTAAATACAACGCTATTGCAAGTATAATAATATTAACCAATGCTTTAATCCATGCTCTGAATGTTTATGTGTGTGATTTCAACAAATGTGACATAGCGGAATCCGGCCTTCTATGTTGAAACTTTGGACAACGAAGTTACGAGGCATTGTGCTGAACTATGTAGGTATTAATTTAGGATTATTATGTTATCAGAATTTAGGTACATTGCCAGTCATTGGCCCGTTTAAGCGAGATTACTGTTAGTTTACGGACATCGCTTCGAAATAATAGTAAAATCAGTATGAACAAAATACGTTGACAATGGAGTTGTTATCTTATTGTACGTGACGTGGTGAAGTGAGGCGCGCGTGATTGGGGCTCGTTCAGATGTAAACAGACCCATACTACGATCGCGGGTTTAAACGTCTGTTTTGCGTCGTTAGTGACCATTCAAGAAGCAATAATACGTATAAGTATTTCGATCGCTGCTGTGAGAGCCCTCCTTACACAATATACACAAGATTTCATTTTATTTCTACTTGAGACTATATTTGAATGATAGTGGTAGGGTCTGTTCACGTTCACGTGTAATATGATAACGTTTTGGTGGTATTTCAGAGTAACTTAAGGTTTTGGAGGTCTAATTATGGTCGACTCCTTAACCACTAAGCTACCAACGCTATGTGTCAGTTTTTTATAATTCAATTTTTATAGATCGACTATTTTATCACCTATATCAAACGAAGTTACAGAAAAACATATATCTATACATCTTATTTTATATTATCTTATCGGGATGCGTGCTTCAGAGTTTTCGTGGATACTTCCATCCTATTAGATCCCTTGTGCCAAACCCGCTCTAAGCTAGGGCTAGGGTCCCTAGCCCTTAGGTTAGAAGAAGGATTGCCCTCTTTATCTAAAAATAAAATAATTCTATACAGTTTAGACCATGAGCAGAAGCTACTTGAAATACAGGTGCCCGTCCCGTGAGTCTCAGGAAACTAAATTATATATTGATATAAGCGACTTCCCTGAATATTAAAGGTCTTAAGCCATAATAAGACCACCTCAGTAATACAGCCCCAATACAGCTACAATACAACCCAGCAATAGGACAGTTTCTAAATAGGGAATTACCACACATCATTACAAACATGTCGATCTCATGTCAAATTGTGTTAGCATCGCTGGACAATTATTATAATATTATACCCTCCCCGTTTCTTTTACAAATAGCAGTGCGTGGACGCGGTCCATGAGGTGATGATTCTTCATCCCAGCTGGTACAACTCTAAAGAGCATAATGAAAAACCGAGGTGCAACAACGCATTCATTCTTTCTATGATTATGTTTATCTTGATTTTCAAGGAGCGTTTGTTCCCTGACTTCCATCTGGTAACCTCTGGGTTTGTGCCCAAGTACCCACCGCACATTCTGTGTAGTTGGTTCTGTTAGCTTCAAACTTTAATTCCATATAAACAGTTTAATTCCAAAATGTAACGGAACAGTAAGAGAGTGGTCTTCGGGCACACGCTTTTATTTTTTATTCTTTTAGAATACCTACAGTTAGAATACAGAGTAGTAACTACCGCAACATTTGAACACAATCAGGATAGCCGCTCGAATGAAGAAGAGATATATTACTTATAAACATTATTTTACATTTTTGGGCTAAGAAGTAACTCAATTGCAATAACAGTACAATTTTAAGTTCTAAACAAATATTTTGCCAACAAATTTCCACCCGGCGGCGGCGGACAGGAACATAAAGGAAATGCGATTACACCGGAACCAGAAGTTAGTTTAAGTTGAGCGCGGGAAGCGTCCGCATTAGGCGGACACAGACAGTACATTATTATTATTACCCTCAGTTAGTCATGGCTGTTTGGTTATTGAGTTTCATGGTGGAATGTCTAGCTGCCTATTGCCGCGGTAGCATTACAACGTAATTTGTGGTTTGAAATACGATTTGGCGCTATATATGCACTTTCGTATACATGTAAGAGATTAGATGTTGTGTGCTATTAGGACATATGCGGTTGCATTTGATATGGTATACTATGAGTATCAAGTTTCGTGACTAATTAGGTAAGTTAAAGGTATGGTTTCGGACTAGATTGAGGCTCTGGGAGATTTGTAATGTAGGCTAGATTTCTCAGTTAACTAAATATGTTTTTTCCATCATTCATTACTCACATACTCACATACCCTATTAATTATTTTCATGATCTGTTAGATCTTTATCGTCTTTTTTTAATACCACTTAGGTGGCAGACAAGCACACGGTCCACCTGATGGGAAGCGGTCACCGTGGCCTATGGACGTTTGCAACACGAGAGGCGTAACACACGTGCTGCCTACCCTATAGAAACCTTCTAATGCCTTCTTGAAGAATCCCATATTTTAGTCGCTTGGGAAAACCACGACAAGGTTCATTCCACAGCTCGTCATTACAACCAGCATAGATCATACCCTAGAGAGTATCACACAGTTTATCTTCATAATGGGAAGCATGAAAATATACGTTTCTTTAAACAGGCAATTGGGTAAATGAAACGGCAATCCATCCATCAAAAAGGGGAGTCATGCGATGTCGAGATCGATTTGAAGCGTATCTATACGAGACATATTGGGAGGTGTCATGCAGAGTCACGCATCCCGTTGACGTTAAGCTTCCAGTATATTGTTGAGAGTCTTTCATTTCACACATGGATATTTAATTAATACGATTTGACATCATTTGTAGTTATGGTAATTTGATGATCTTTATATATTTAGTAGTGGTTTAAGTCCCAGTTTTACGTGAGAATAAATTCGTATAAATCACTACATAGTATAAAATAAAGTCGCGTTTTCTGTCCCTATTTTTCTTGTCCCTTTGTATGCTTAAATCTTTAGAACTACGCAACGGATTTTGATGCGGTTTATTTCAATAGATAGAATGGTTAAAGAGGAAGGTTTACATGTATATAACTAGCTACGACTAACAGGTGCGGAGCAGGAATGAAAAATGTTGCAAAAACGGGGTGACGCAGACGAAGTCGCGCGGGTCAGCTAGTATCTTATAAAACCCGTTTGCAGCGCCATGTACCTACTGACGAGAAAATTTAAAGCATGTTGTAGGTACTTTTATCAGACTACTTAGACCCCCATATTTTATGGTACTACACCTGGTTTATAATGAGAAAATAATAAATAAATGACTGAACCTTTAGGATATTAAAAAAGTAAAGTTGTAAAGTAAAATAAACGATAGGCATATTCTGTTACTATGTAGGTAAGTAGTTGATATTTCGTAAAAAGTAAAGAAAGAGAGTCAACTATAATATATTCAGTAATAACAATAGTTCGCATTACGAGCATGCACAATAAATATCAGCTGCTATTGAAATAGAATTAAAAAAAAGGTTGAAAATGTTTCGGCGTGGTTCGCAGCATGTTTACACTCAGCTCGTTCCGCCGGCAACTTCCGGCCGATGCACGCTTAAATATTTCTCTTTAAAACGTTTACATCATGCGAATAGCACAAAACATGTTTCGCATCAAGAAAAATAACGTAATAAAAATGCGTACCTAGTCTGTTTTCATGCTTGAATACTTTCGCATTGATAGTGTTTTTAGGTGGAATTTTAGATATGAAACATTTTTAAGGATGGCATTTGCTGTAAAATCATGTGAGTTTACGTTGGCAGGCAGCAGGCTACGAAGACTTATTTATGGATAGTTGAAATTCTCTTCATTTCCCTACCTCAAAGTGACATAGGAGCTAATGGGATTCTTAGGAATTCCAAAAAAGAAATGGGTGTTGCAATTTTTAAACATTTATGGTGATGACTGACCACGCTAATTTAAGAGGTACACACTAATACGCGGATAGTTGAATTTAGCCTTTACGTAAATCTCAGGTGAAATAATCAATACATTATTTCGTCTTAGTTGTTTTTAGCTACACAATTTTATTTAAATGTGACAGGTAGGTATCTGTTTGAAATTCAGAAGTGTCACAACCAGTATAATCGCTACTGTTTTGCAGAAGAATTTAATAACGGAGGTTTGATTGTTATTTCTTTATTATTTGTCTGGGTTTATAACTTTAAATGTTCATACGTTCACAAAGCTTGTAAGTGACTTTTGTTTAATATAACCGATTTGTTGTTTGTAAACGTTTCGCGAGCGCTCTTTCGCTAATTCGACGTATGGTGTACATTCTCAGATTTTAAATTACTTAATACGCTGAGGACATGTTAAAATGATTTATACTGTTGTAGTTTAAAAAAGCTTATTATATTATTATAGGAAAAGTTAAAAGATATTTTGCGAATAGAAAGTTTAACCTCAAGTAATAGGTGAGAAGTTACATCAATCGTAAGAACTTAGGAGTAGGTAAGAAAGGAACCGTCGAGATATAAGAGGCTTATGAAGAGGAAGTATTCGTAATTGATTGATGGATTGCTGTTCTATGTTTGTTGCATTACGAGTTCTCGGAGCCAAACAAACTGTTGGACAACAAATCAACTGGAATAGGCTTCTCATGTACACCTTCGTCGATAATTTATTGTGTATCTTATACTAACGTAACGCATCTATCTGTATGCGAAGTCGTTAGGACGACAATACTTCACAAACTGAAGCAGTACTATATAACAAACAAACTTTAACAACATTATTATTTTGATACAAATCCCCTACGATTACTATAAAATAAAATATGAAGCAAAACTTCCCCCATATCTTACAAAGCATCCGAACTCTCTAAAAGCTCACCCGAAGGACGAGAAAATTTCTGAGTGCACAATACAAGCCGTAACGTTGCATAATATGGCGCGTGTTCAGCCAAAGTATTCGTTATGGTATTTGCTACACCTAGCCAACGGGGGCATACGTTTTTCGATATGACGCCGAACGTCAGGTGTTCATCTCGTGACCCAGATATCAAATTCTATTTTAAAACAACAGCTTTAAGTTTCAAACGGGAGTGAGACGCCCGTCGTGATTTACATCATTTCGGCTTTCAGCACGTTGGAGCCCTCCCTCTAGGAAAGAGCGTTGCTAGGCGCGGAGAGCACTTGAGACTCTGGCGAGCTGATCCGAGTGGCGATATTCGCAAGCTGGGGGGCTCACTCGCTGCATCCCTTTTTCTCGCGGCAACGCGCGACGCTAGGCGGGCGGGAGGAATCCGCACCGGGCCGGCGTCACTCACGTCGTTTCGCTCTCCTCGATCGTGTGTCCGATCCTCTCCTATCCGCGACGTACGATTCTTCGAACCCTACCGGTACTAAATCGAGAGCGCCGCGTTGATCACCATATTTATCCAAAACATATCCTTTTTATCGTGAAATACCTTCCACGATTCCATCACCTGGTCTTCGATTACGGTTAGTAAAGTTTCATTTAGTAGTTAAGTATTCAATTTAAAACTTTCCTAGTGGTTTCATAGTAAGGACCGTTAGATTTAAGACTTAACACGTGGTCTGTCGGCCAAAAGTAATTTTGAAGGTGCAAATAAAGGATTGTTTGGATTGTGGTAAACGAAAATCGTCCCTAGTGAAAAGCGGCCGGCTCCAAACCGCTCGGTCTCATTTGCATCTGTCAAGCACTAGGTGAGTACCTGCCTGCTGCGTCTGCTTTTTAAAATCCTCCTGTTATTTTTTTAAGTACCCTTGGAAAGATCTTTCTTAGATAGCTTTAATCTTGACATACCGCGATAGCTGAACAACGAGATGGCTCCAACTTTAATTATTTTAACTGGCTTTTAATTATTTTGCGATATGTTTAAAACATCTGCGGTCTAAAAGAAGTAAGAAATTTATATTTTCTTGACTTATTTAGGGATCTGCTAATTATGCTTTACATTATATTGCAATATATTTCATTAAAATGTTTATGGTGTATTTTCATTACTTCCTGTACGACGATTAATGGTATTCGTACGTGATTCGTACTATGTTAACTTAACTAATATTGACTACTAGAACAATGTGGAGAAATTGTTGAAACTTCAAATATTATTTTAGGATTGATTGGAATGTAATAATTGCACATAAAAGTGATTGTTACTTTCAAGCATGACTTTAGATAGTTATATGAATGTCGCCATCCGCTTACTGAGCGATGTGCGGTAATTGCTTTGTAAGCGCGGGAAGGAATAAGATATGGGGTGAGTTGAAGACTTTAGTGCTTAATTGGGCTAGCGACTAGCCTTTGTAACCATTAGTTATATAAGCATTGCTTTGGCTAAAATACCAATTATAGCCCTCGTTTGTCACTATGTACTTATAGGCTAATTAAAAAAGTTTTGGTGTTTGACTTACTCAAACTTATTAAAAGCTGTTCTTTGTTGCTTTCATAGGTACTTAAAATTCATTTATTAATTAATTGTTTTAAGTATATATAATACAAGTTATTGTAGGTGCCTTTGTTATACAAAATAAAAATAATATTCAAGGAAAGAAAGTATATTTCGTTTGCTTTAATATTTGATACTTTTTAGAATGGTTTAAGTATTTTGTGGAGTAGAATTTCTTAAAATATGAAACGTCTTTTAATGAATCTAATTAAAATAATTGTATTTTAATACAACATCTCATTTATTACCAAAGAATCCTGTCAGTAGTACTTACACTCATTTATTGTTTCAACAATTACAAAGACACTGAAACACTAAGCTGTGTGCTTGAAATCTGCGAAGCTTTTAGGCTACATTTAAAACTACCATGCCTAGATAAAGCGTCCTGGTTTCCCAACAGGGAAGATTTTTTATTCAACTAATTGTACCGTCAAATTCCCTAAATTCGCCTGGGTTTTGACACTTTTTTTGACATATCTTCAAAGTTTAAAGGCGATTAAAGTCATACTGTCAAAAAAACAAAATGACATATCTCCATCTACAGTTTAAATCATCTATGGTTCCAAATTTATGGCTGATTTGCCTATAAATGGGTTTTGAAAGTGATAGGCGAGATTAGGGCAATTTTCTTAAATTCGCCTGCATCATGTAAAAGTATGAAAACGTTACATGTTATTTAAAATACTGCTTACTAGCTTTAGAGTAAGCAATTTTAGAAGGCACAGACGAATAAAACATTTAAATAAACCGCTTTAAGGTTGTTTTTTTTTAAAAAAACCTGTCATAGGCGAATTTAGTGTCCGTTTTGAAGCTTTTCCATACATTGGTTGGATTGTTGATAGGGCTGTCAATATTTTTTGAATTCATCTAACTACAAAATAAATGGTGGTTAGCTGTTTCTAGCGAAATAAAACAATGTTTGTTACTTAGCTTTTTAATGTGGTATAAAAATATATAACACAATACAGACCTTACCTTTTAACTAAAAAATGTATTTAGCTTGGAATCTAAGAAGGTAAGTATATTTTGCTCTTTCGAAAGCCTAAAAGCTAAATGTAATAAATGATGATCACCAACTTTTGACCATCAACGATTTGGCCTGAAACATATTTTGTAAAATATCAAAAAATAAACAAATTAACTTCAAAATTATTCGTTAATCAAATCAACATTCCTATTATTAGTAAAGGGTATACTTAAAGAAATTATGAGATTTCAGAGCTAATAATGTAATAATAAGTAGGTAACATTGACATTTATAAAAGCAAACAGAAATGGTAAACGCGTAGGTAATTAATATTATATCAGTCTCAAACCACTTCAGTCAAAGTATACAATATAACACAATACAGACCTTACCTTTTAACTAAAAAAATGTATTTAGCTTGGAATCAAATGTCAAATGTCAAACTATGTTGAAATTGACAACCCTAGGCCAGGCGAGTTTAGGTAACAAGATGGCTCCCAAATCCCCTTCATAACATTTATTTAAATTTCTCCTTTTATATTCATACTAGACACAAAAGCCACTGTCATATGAAACAGGATTAAAAATGGATTACTATAAAATTACCAGTATCAGCTTACCTTGTCTATATCACTGCTTAAAACTAAAGTTAAATCACCGACAAAAAAACACGTGGTCTTCCCGCTGTGAAAAAAGTGCACTAGTTACGAACAGCGTGAAGTTAGCTTCAATTTTCGCACAGAATCTTGCCATAGATGAAAAATACTACATAAATAGTTGTTTTATGCAGAGCCCGGTCTAAATTTGAACTGGCAATTTCAACTTATTTGAAATTGGGCGAATATAGGGAACACAGGCGAGATTGAGGAGTTTGACGGTACCGAAAAAAAAACATAGTTTGTTAACAGTAATTCCATTACATCAATGTGTATTTTTCTCAAGTTAGTAGAAGTTTACTGAAATTTTGAGACATTATTAAGCACAATTTTCCAAATCGATTTCAATTTGGAAATAGTGAAACCCCGTCTAGACTCATCATCGAATAATGAGAGATTTCACAATAGTTACGGCAGTTCACACGAACTGAGTATTTGTTGCTATTTTTGTATAAGTATATGCTTTTTCCTATGTTCCAATCACTTTTCAGCAGCTCTCTCTAGCCACTTGGTGCGCAACGATGAACGGTACACGATGGAATATGAGCGAAGGAATAATGCAAGTACGCATTGTGAGAATGCTGCGTAGGTTATTCGTATTAATTATCCAGGTTCATTAATTTAGTTTTAAAAATACATAATATTATACAATTTGTACAGCAACAAAATCGGAGGATTCCTGTTTGACGCTGCAAGACGCATCTAAAACAAAAGTCTGATTATTTAGATGGATAGAGTATTCCCATACAAACGTTTAAGTTCAAAATTTTGTTCCCTCTTCTATATCATTTTAAAGTATAACATGGTACAGTAGGTTAATACTACATTGTCAAAGTATTATACTCACTTTCCTGCAAGGTGTAATAGGTTGTATTATGTTGTGTAATTACAGGCAAGCTCATACATGCAAGTAAAATGATCTCTTCCATATTGGTTTTAAGTCGGGTCAGCGCACAGCGCGCCGTAATTCACCCTACTAATTCCCCCGTGGTTCAAGTTACGATGGCCGCCCATGAGCCAGTTATGACTCCTGATGCACTACAATTTTTAACTAATAAATAGTTGTGATACGTTTACTAAACAAGGAGCGACAATTTGACGCAAGTTTTCCTATCAGAGTCGAGTAAACAGACCTCGAATTCCATAAGTATACCATAAGTATACCATAAGTGTACCTTAACTTTTTAAGCGACTAATAATAAAATTATTGCTTTAGACTCTAGACTTAATTACACTTACCCCTCGTTCACACAAAGGTTTTAAACATGTATTTGACAAGTTGCAATAAGTCACAAACTTTAGTATGAACGCAAATGTGTTCTAAACATGTTTATAACTTGTTTGGACAGTCTAAATACATGTATACTCGTACAACAAGTGATTGTGTTTTAACAGTGTGTCTTCTACAAGTTTTTGACAAATCTTCAACCAGTTTTGTATCAAACAAGTTTACCTACGATTTGTTTCTTGGTGTAAACTAGGGGTCAGCTGTAACATTTTAAGAATAACGAGTATAAAATAAATTAAAAGTAATTTATGATTGTAGATTGACATGGTCATTTACACAATTAACTGTTAAATATATCGGGCTATTTACCATGTTTGTTGATTTTATGGAGCACCCGATACAACAGCACCGAAATATCGTCAATAAAACTAATTTGCCAATGCCGGAAATTTATTTCAAGATTATATTTTGTTCATTTAATCTCATCAAAATCAAAGGTAATTATGGGTTCTAACAGGAACATCTTATATTTCTAGTATGATTTTTATTATCAATAATTATATTTAGACTATTGACGGCTATTGCCCGCGGCTTCGCTGGTGGACATCTGATACCGTTCCCGCTGCTACATTAAAACCTTTCTTAGAGTTCAATTAATATAAAAAAAAAAATACTCGTCTTGGTCCAACCGTCTTCGAGTTATGCACTTAGCAACAATATTACGCGATTAATTTTAATTTATATAGATAACACTTGCATTTAATTTGAGCCGTTAAATATAACAGTCATTAGTTGTAGCAGATACAATATAGATACAAAAATTATAACTGCCAAGCAGACAGGCAGTGTCTAAAACGGGTTCGGGTGAGAAAGTCGAGACACGCATGGGTTAAATAAAAAAAAAACACAGGACGCCTGACAGATGTGAAATATAGAAACTAGTATGTATTATAAACGTGCATGGTGAGATAGTATTTTAAAGATAATAAATATGGTACTATAAAATAATTAAGTATAATTTGATTAGTGGATACGTCCACTTGGGAAATTAAGCAAAATCCTAATCAAAATTAAGCATTATAGCGTAATGGAATAAATGTTCCATTTTTTAAATATTCTAATTAACTAACTCATTCAATGCACATTTTGTAGTTATATTTCATTTTTAAGATAGTTACACGACTAGAAGTTCTTTGAAGTGTGTTCTCAAAGAAAAAATTAAATTAGTGTGTTTATGAAAAAAGTTATTAGTTTAGAAGGAATAGTTTCCCGTAACTGGTGAGCACTAAGCATATTAAATTGTAAGATAGGTGCTTGTATATTGAAGAATCTTACCTTATAATATTAAGGTCTCTTCTTAACCCAGTAGGAAAGGGGCGTGTATTCTGTTTTATGCATGGATATGTATTTTGGATTAACATTGGGCTGGGTTTTTCTATTCATAGTATGTATATATTTACAAAATAAATATATATAAGTATGTTTATCCGCATTCTAGAACCCATAACATAAGCTCCTTAAGTTATGCTTATCGTGATTTATATGACATTGTGTAGATAATAAATATTCTGGACAATCTGGACTGGACGAAACGTAATAGCGTCGATTAATTTTAATTAAATTCCGTTGCAATTGTTGACTAAATCCATTCTAAGTAGTCTAGCATAATGGCCATCGACTACTAAGAAGTATGTATATGACGCAAAAATTGTCGACATAACTGGTCTCAAATAAAACAAGGCACAAATCAATATTCATTGGCACGCAGCCGCAATTCTTCAAATGAATTCGCACGCAAAATAAACACAATAATATATTTCAAACGTCAACAAAGTTATTCATTCCTGCAAATAAAATAAATACGTCGCAAAACTTTCCCCTTTTTGGCTCTTTAAAGGCTAAATTATATACGCTCGGGGTTGCAAAAATGGAGACGTATACCACTGTAGGGACCCAGGAGTTATTATAGCCTACCTACCTACATGGGCAAGTCATACAAGCTACTCGGTCGGTTCATATTTTATATTCCATTACATAGAAGAATTATACGTTATTCAATAGCGCGCTGTGACCGCAATTTTCATAGGAAACACTCCTCGAAACAATCTATTAGCGTTGAGGAGAAAAATTACAAGTTCATGACATAGGTTTTTCTCCAGCGTGAGAACGGGTGGGCGGAGATGTATACCTTCAGTAATGGTATTTGCCCTATATTTTCTGTTTTTATGGAAGTACTATTAGTGAATTAGTTTTGGTTTTATTGTAATAAATATGTTAATTGGTTACTTTAATATATAAATAACATATTATCAGTTATCAGTTATCACAATTATCAAGCTCTGAATTTAAGAAATGATATGCCACAAAAAATAAATTACAGCTTGCACTGAAAAATGTTATCAAATTTTATAGAGAGCCAAGTTGTTGTCTAAATCTCAATCAAAATTATATTAATTCTAATTTCGGTTTAAAAAGGTAAGCCGTTGAGAATCGTGTTATAATTAACCCTTCGCTACTGGTCCAACATGATTATTAAATGTTTTGCGGACTAACTTTGCCTAATATTATTTTATGGCAGAAATAATTTATCTGGAAACATTATATAATACATAATTACAGCTGATGTCTTAACTTTTAAGTAAGTTAATACCTTGTCTGAATTAATGACCTTCACAAAGCTTTCAGGAGTTGGACAATGTTACTTTAATTTTGCTCTCAGTGGAGTAATAAGCGATTCACCGCGGTGTTTTAGGGTTATGAAACGTGCTAAGTAAAAGCTGCCTTATATATTTTAGATTTAGCTCAAGTTATGAAAAAAAACATTAAAATAATATTATTTTTACGAATTTTTCTCATTTGGCGAAAAATTAGTAAAAAAATATTTTAAAATGAGTATGTAAGTTTAAAATAAATACTATTATGCAAAATTTACCTGCATCATTTATTATTAGAATATATACATGTAAAATCTGGACCTATATGTACCACTGAAGTTATGGGAAGATACGATTTTTCAATAGGTAACCTCACATCAAGCAGTAGCAAGCCAAACCTGCTGACTGATGGACAAAGGTCTAACGTGGGTTATTGTATTAGAATTGTTACAGTTTGTCATATAAGGCGTTAGTTACGGTATCGGAAGCTCAATAGTTTTTCCAAACTTAAAAAATGTTCTATGAAGTGCACGTAAAACAGTTATCATTTCAACAAAAAGTGCCTACAGACAGGTAGACACGCATATTAATACTCGTATAAACCCAACCTCAATATTGAAACAACATTTGACTTATGTACAAGTACCTAATGGGACATCATTTGTACAACAGACATTGAAATTTCTTCATATAGATTTAAAAAAGATTTGCTTCGGAGCTAACACAACTTTCTTTGCTCTGTAAACAAAAATGTGTGAGCAATAAACATCCGGAGATTACGCAAAAAGAAGACTTAGAGAACACACGTTAGACTCGAAAACTTGAGAACTTTGTACAGAAATATTTGTGAAAAATATAAGAGAAGAAGACCTACAAAAATCAAATAGGAAACAATTACGATGTATGTACTTTGTTCATCGAGCAACTTGTGATTATGACTTTTTACTGGAATCGTTATGGACTATTGAAATAATTATCAACATTACATTTTTTGTTAACGCTATTCAGTTAATTTTATTTTGAATGAAGTAATTACAGATATACATTAAGAATATCTGTAAGATATTACAGATATATATTAGAGACATGTTGATTTCTACGCAGTCTGTGTGGATTTGTGAATTGTTTCAATTTGTTTCTCATTCATCGAAAAATAAAATAGATTTCTGAAATGAAAATACTGCTATAAACAGTATTTTCATTGTTAATATTGTACTCCTTGCTAAGTAACTCCTGCCAATAATAATAAATTACCAGTGGTGATATTTTTAATTTAAATAAATAATGAAGATAATATTATAGTTATAAAAATAATACGAACAACCACACGGAACAGAAGGACTGCCGGAACGGAACAGAAAGTTCACCTATACGTACTAAAAACAATGTTTTACGGAATTGACTGGGCCCTAACTCTTATCTTTTATTAATTGTGACTGACTTTTATCTTTTATTAATTGCGAAAAAAATCCTACGGATACCGGCCAGTTGCAGAGGTAATTTTTTTTTTTTTTTTTTATACTACGTAGGTGGCAGACAAGCACACGGCCCACCTGATGGAAAGCGGCCACCGTGGCCTATGAACGTGTGCAACACTAAGGGTGTCACACACGCGCTGCCCACCCTGAAGGGAAAGGGGGAGAGTTGGGAAGGGGTGGGGAGGCTAGGAAGGGAAGGGGAAGGAGGGGTATAGTGAGCTCTGGCTACCCTACTTACCGGCGGGAACACAACACGATGGTTATTATGACTGCGGTCTTCTGTAGGGCGGAGGTACTTCCCCAGTTGGACAGCTCATTTCGGACGGGAGATACCGTCGTGTCCTACCTCCGTTACGTCAGACTCGAACGGACTAAAACGTGCACCGTCTTTGAGTCTTTGGTTAATGGAGGTGAGATAGTAGCCAACATATCCCTTGCAACCCGGCAGACACGGGCTCTCTTTTTCGAGATGACCCCCGTTGGGAACAGCCTGGGCACTGATAGCCATGAAATAGCTAATAGCTAGCTAGTATCTACCTCTAATTGGCAATCGAAAATTATGTTTTTAAACAATTAGAAATCTATTTGTTAAAGTTATCGACTTATAAGTATCAGAGGAGGCAAGAAATGTGGCAATGTTGAAAGTACAGTAAGCTGCAGTGGCTGCAGTGAAACGCAGTACTGAGAAACGAAAGCCGCAATGTACTGCTTAGATTAGTTTTTCTTAACCAACGACATATCGCAAAAGCGTTGCACCGTCAGCATAAATGCTGTTTGATCGTCAGTATAAATGAAGTCATTTACGAGATTAGTGTCCGCGTTGTAAATTCTCACTTCTTGAAAGTGACAGAAACAACAGAGGAATTTTCCAGTAGCTCGCTTCATGCAATGTGGAGTTCATTCATATAATTTATTTACGTCAAGATGCAGTGCAATTTAATAAAATATAAACACGCTAAACAATTTGTACAAATTACACTGAAATCAATTCATCCGTTCAGGATCTACGATGCCACAGACACACACACACACACACACACACACAGACACGTGAAACTTATAACATCGTCGTTTTTATGCCGGGAGTTAAAAATAACAACAAACATGATAAATACCCCGTTGACTTTTATACCTACTAGTAGCTTATCTTTACACTTAAAACGATAATAAATAAGTTAGAAAAAGTTAAGTTGGATATTTTCTGCTCTTGACACATTGTATCAAATTAGACAGAGGACCAAACCCACTTCAACAAAAGCAAGCATACTTTAAATTGTTTATAAAGAGGGTAACTTTAGAGGGTGAGTTTAGGTCGTAGAGTTGTTTGAGAAT
Organism: Pelosia muscerda; assembly: GCA_963691645.1. NCBI lineage: Eukaryota > Metazoa > Arthropoda > Insecta > Lepidoptera > Erebidae > Pelosia > Pelosia muscerda. The sequence goes on from OY829105.1 coordinate 9,240,769, forward strand.
TTCCTAGTAGATATTTTCTCAAGTAGCTAGAAGTGATATCTAATATAGACAACTAAGATTTCAAGTAATGAACTTACACGGGTCTATGATGCTTACTGCTGCTGAAAAACTAACAAATCGGTTCTTGTTGAGAGGTATACATTTCATCTTATATGTTTTATCAATTTGCTAATTATTTTGTACTCCATAAAGTAGTAGGTAAGTATTATGTAAATTAGCTGTAAATTATCTTGTGTTGTGTTCCGGTGAGTAGGGTAGCCAGAGCTCACTGGAGGGATTTTGTATTGTCAGTGAGAAGACCGAGAAACCCTTCTTTGTTTTCTGCACTGATGCTCGTAGCACAGATACTCTCTTAAGCATCTCTCCTCCCGCTTTCCCCTCGTCCTCTTCTCGATATGGTCGGCAAATTTCCATAGGCCACAGCAACCACTTTCCATCAGGTAGACCGCGTGCTTGTCTGCCACCTAAGTGATATCAAAAAAAGTGCCTCCCAAGGTCGTCTGGTAGCAATTGCTCTCAGAGTTAAGATGCCTATCGTACCTATTCATACACGTTACGAGTACGTCTCAGTATTTTTTAAAACCTTTATTTCTATAGTAGCACTTCATATTGTAATTGTATTGAACCTACTTGAAAAATAAATGATAATTATGCTCATTATTTTTGCGTATTGTTTATCTGTTATAATATTTTTTTATATTATTCGAACATCATGATTCAGACTTCTTCTGTGCATGATTCGTTTGTGTATATTTCGCATTTCCCTACACTCGACTGGTAGAATATGCCTACGGCATTTACTCCGATGTTCTATTTTATGCGTGTTGCTAAACAAAAAAAATAGTACTTACCAAATTGATTTGGCAACTCCAACTCCGCCCCTCTATTTTTTTGTATATTGTGATCCACTCATTGGGGATTCCCCTTTTTAGTACAATGACCTGAGCTAACTACTAAAATATAATAACAATAGCAGTATTGTATTGATTATTCAATAATAGCGATCCCGCATATGCACCTCCTATGAAGCTTATGAAGGACTTATGGAGGAACCGGGTAGGTAAAGTGATATATAGTGGGTTTACTAATCCGGTTATTTCAAAAACCCTTCATAGCTAAAGGTAGGTGAGTTTTTCTTCTTTACATTAAGAAGGGTGCATATAGAACTACACTTTGCGTGCTCCTGTTAGGGCGATAAACTCTATCGCTCATCAGAGAATTTCCCCCAAAATAGATAATCAAATACATCTTTACATTTTATAATACATTTATACCATAGAATCTACAATTGATAGAGTATATCAATAGGAATATTCAAGTATTCAAAGTAATAATGTAATCATATCAGATCTCAGTGAATAAAGCGAAGCAATCTTGAATAGCACTCTTATTAATGAAACCATATCGCTAATGGAGGGTTCAAAAGAATATAAAACCATAAAATAAGAATTTTCATTCGATCTAAGTTCAAAGTGAATTGTAAAATCGATGTTTTACGTTCACTTCATAAAACGCATTTTTATGTCGATAAGCGTTTAAGTTACTTCTTCCTTGGTTAACTCGGGTACTTTCAAGAAGTTTACTATTAAGTTTAAATACTTTTACAGTCAGTTTCCCAATTTACATTCAATGTAGATAGATGACATTTTACGTTTCGAATAGAAAGCAATAACCTATATTTTCTTTTTCTTTTTATTTGTTTTTATTTAGGGCACGTCAAATTCTTTTTCTTCGTCTATATAGGTTTTTAGCACTTCATTAACTTTACAGAAGGCTGCAATCTGTATATTTTCGGTTTTCAAAGGGTAGAAAATTTATTTGAGTGAGGTTTGATATAAAATGTCGAACCAATGACACAAATCTATCGTAAGTAAAATGGAGATAACCAGTATAGGTTTCAACGTAGTCACTCAATAAATTAAAAGATTAAATTAAATATAACTGACATAAATGTAGCTTACTCGTGTCCGCATACCTTTCACATTACCCCACTTACTATTACTAATTAAAAGCAATGGGTCTAGGTCACATTAAGTACTCAAATGTTTTATTTTACTGTCGGTACATAACTGTAGAGCGACTTACGTAGGTGTATTATAGTGTCAACAACCGGACAGTTCTTAGCGAGCTCTTCCTGAACAGGTTCACACGATAGACGTTGGGCCAACCATAAACCTTGCGAACAGCGACCTAAGATTATGTCATGTTATGCCCGATGTACTTGGCTACTACTAGCTTCAATGTCTCATGTTTCAAGGTGGTTGTTTTATTTTCAAATGAGACTACGTAGTTTATATAAATATTGAAACATTGGTTAGTAATGTATATACTCAATGCTATAATTAACTTGCATCGTATTTAGTTAATACAAATATACAATGGGTGTCGTAAGAGGCGATAAACAAAAAAATACGCAGACGATATCAATGAGAGAGAAGGAAAACTCGAAATAAAACTTTATTCCAACCCGTTTGACATCGTGAAAACAGTAGGCTAAAGCCTCTTAACATTGGGAGAGGCATAATTATGTACGATAGGCTAATTTAATTATCATAATTTCAAGTTTAAAACTATTTTTTTTAATTTACATTAGCATTTTTCATTTTACAGCACGTCAGGTGGAAGCACTCTGGAGATAATGTTTAATGTAAAGTTAATTTTATTAACACTTATATCTACTTTGCTACAATTCGACTATTACAAACGTGCATATATTACAAAAATTAAAGTTTGTGAGATAGATGAATTGATTAATTTGTTACTCTTTCACGTTAAAACCACTGAACAGATCTGAAGTAACTCCTTACATTTTTCCTTTTTTCCCTTTGCAATCCTCCTTCCCCTCTGCAGTAACACCGCAGCCTCTAGACAAGTGGCAATACGTTTGTAGAATAGAATAGAATGATCGATGTATGGAAATGACATATATTTACGGCCGTCATAAACGTAAAAAACGCCAAAATACGTCGTGTCAACCCCATTCATTGATCATTGTATTCTTTTCAACGAGTACGAACAAATTGAGAATGAATTGCCACTTGCTTAGTGGGACAGGTTTTACTCACATACCCACATAGGCCATTGCACTTACCATCTGTGTGAGTATACGCTCGTGTAAAAGACATCTTGTTCCTTTTTTAATGAATCTATAAGTCTTGTATTTCAGGCATATTATCCGTTTTTGTAACATTTGATTAATGAAATAAAGTTAATAAAATGATGTTATAATTATAATAAACGAGTTTGCTAAGTAATTTTCCTAGTTATGAATAATAGCTGTCGCTTAGACCAAAGCAAAATGTGACAGTGATTTGCGAAGCAATGGAAAGAGTTCGCCATCATCCTCATCATCCTACCGGTGACTTCAGTTTCGAGGTTTCCATCTCGGAGCCAGGAGTTTACTTTTCGACTTTTTTAGATAAGAAAATTATATCTAGCAACAAACGTTACATTTTAGTTAGTTGTATTACAGGTTTATGTTCACCGGTGTAATTGGAATGTATTTGTTTGTTGTAGTTGATCCAATATACCTACGCATAATCTGAATAGCAATTCTCATGAAAATGTTTAATATAGAGGTATTTATATTAAACATTTCTGGTCGTTTATTGCGTTGTCTCTTTTGAGAGTAGTTGAACAAAAAATGAATGAGTTTCAAGTGTTCTTTATTTGAGTTTGCAAAATGGTGAATAATTGCAATGTTTTAGTTGGCTTGTGCTTGTGTCGTGGGCGGATTTGAAACTGTTTAGGCGTAGAAGATCGCAAAATGATAGTTCCGAAAGGATTTATTTATTAGCCGTATTGATAACATACTGAATAATGCTCCACGATATTTATTATTGAACCTAACCGGTTTCGCCTTACGGCATTCTTTAAATCTTACCGCTCAAAAGCTCCACCAAGTGTCATCACTCAACAAAAAAATCTAATTTATTAGTTTAGAGAACTATTCTCAGAATGAAATATTTTCTATAAGCCTATTCCTATTAATAAATTTATAAATTATATGATTTAAAGAGATATGTGCCATTTTGAGTTTTGTTAACATTTTAATTATTATGGATTATAAAATATTTCATTTTGAAGAAAAAACGTGTAATCGTGATTATGTCTGAAATAAATACAGTATTTTACCGTCTCTTAGATGGTGAATATTCAATTGAGTTATTCCAATTAGTCCTATCCTCTCCTTTCCTACGCAGGACAGCACGTGCAGGGTTTAGATGTTACCCGCATACGATGCAGAATATTCCATCAAGAACCAAGCAGATCGGCGGGTCTTTCGTTTGCTGCACTAATAAGTAGTCTTGGAATTCCTTACCAGCTCACGCGTTAACTTCTTTATACAGTCCCGGGCTATTCAAGTGGGGCAGGAAAAAGTATATGATGAGGCCTCCAAGCTGAACGCTATCATTGTAACATTGTAGATACGTGTTTATCACGATTTGGTCATCAGGCGAGGTAAAGTCAAATTGAAGTGCCCTATATAAAAAGTACAAGAAGCGAAAGGTTTATTTCAGTATGATATCATAGTATATTATGATCTCTGCCTACACCATTGAGGAATATATTTGTAAAATATCATATATGAAACAAATAATATTAGACATTGTTCTTTTGATTTATGTGGTGTTAATGCAAAAAACTAACATATTCTAGTACGTGTCGTTCATCACAGGGAAAAATAAAACATCCTAACAACATTTCGCCGGATTTGTACACTGTGAAGGATAGGCCACCTATGTGCAAAGGAGTACAGACAGCAAAGCTATCATTTGTAAAGCTCAGAGGACGACAGGCAACCGCTCGCATCCGCATCCGTTTGTTGACGAGAATCTACCTCCATAGAGGAAAACATGCCATTACCATCGGTTGTATGAGATAGAGATTTGATTTAACACACGATAGATATACGCTTGCTATGAAAATATTGTTCACTTTATATTTTCCCTAGGTTGAGTTACGAATATTTTGTTATTAAATGTGTTACATCGTCTTATGAATATACGCTTTTTGTCACAAGATTTAATATTCGTTTTACTTTAAGGCCACAGTCATTTTATTTCCTTGACGTTTATGACAAGATAGTCGATCATAGTCTACTATTGAACTTAGGTCTATTCCAACTTGCACCACAACCACTGATACAGTCTATTGAAGTACATTCTTTAGTCCATTTAGTTCAGGGGTGTCTTAATATTGGTACCACAATCGGTTGGTGAAACGGCAAACAGCCATCGGTCGTTTGGCAGATGTGGCCAACGCATTACCACTTAGGCTTACTAATTCTGTGAGCTATGCTATTAACTTAAGTTATTACGTGGTTATTATGAATACATCGTTTTCTCGCAACTTACGGGAACATTATCTCTGGATAGCGTCGGGGAAAAAGATCCATAAAATTATGTTTTAGCATAGATTAGGGAATCTATGCTAAAACATAATTTTATCTGCATTCATTCAACTGTTCTGGCATGATTAAGTAACAAACATAAGTTAAAGTCATCAAGTCATGCGTACAGCCAAAGAGTGGAACGCCCTGCCCGAATCTGTATTTCCGGATAGCTATAACGTGAAACTCTTCAATATTAGAGTCAATAGGTTACTTCTAGGCAAGCGTGCTCCACCGTCGACCACATCACCACTTACCACCAGGTGAGATAGTGACCAAACGCGAACCTAGCACATAACAAAAAAATATATACATCTGAAGTTTCATATTTTTAATACTGGTAATGTTTGATTAGTTATTGCATCGATGACATTCAATTTCTTTCTATACGAGACGAATTTCACCTCAATCAAAATTCACTCTAACATTACTCAATGACGTACACCTAATATGTACAAAGGTAGGAAGGTATGGTTAATTCCGAATACTGGATTCAAAACCAGCTTAATTTTGTGAAAGCGTATCAGGTTGGTTCGGAATGCAGGTGCAATACAAAGTTTTTGACTGGTGACGTGTACAAATGTCGGGCAATCACGTCCGAACAACGGGAAACTCGATCACATAATTTAGAATTTATACCAAAATAAAGCAAAGGACAAAACAACGTTTTGTACATTTACTACTCGTGATTTTCAAAAGTTTGGTCTGTCACGACTAACAAATATGCTCTTTTTTTGCAGAGGGTTAAAATGAACTTTGACTCTCCTTTAGTGTACACTAATATTAGTTACACATAGCACAAAACGTGTAATAATGATGAAATGAGAATCATTTTGTACACGTTTTGTATTTCATTATGGTTATAGCCAGTAAAAAAAGATAAGTATATCACTTTTCATATAACGTTATATGAAGGTTGTATGTTTATTCAAACTCCTTTGCCGACTGTACTTACCAAACACAAAATTACCTTTGATGTGCCTATAACAAAACAGACAAGTTAAACCATAAATTAATGAAACATGTGATGTTTCAGTAATGCTGTGTTGTATCCCCAAAATGATGAATGATATTTGAAACATACGTAGCATTCGTGTGTGTTGTATTATTGTAGGTACCTAATTGATATCATCATTTTTCAGATATTTGAAGCTTTCAAAACCAAGTTAGTTTACTTAAGGTAGCAAAATCTTTTAAAACAGTGGGAAAACCCGATACGATTATCAATTGATATAGAAATAAAAGGTTTCGTGGTATGATAGGTAATGTTTGAGATATAATGTAGCATATCCACATCAATTCTAGACACATACCCACTTACAAATTGTCTGTCAGTAAGCAATTGTTTCATGTATATTTATTGTTTTAACTGCTACGCTTCAATTTTGACATTGGAGTTAACTAAATCTGCCCTTTATATATAGTAAAACATCACTAGCCTTGAAACATAGTTTTGAATGCGTAAATTGATTGTAATTTTCGATATTAAAATTGCTTAAAGTATAAACGACAAATAACGGCATAGCAGTTCTTTCTCTAATAGTATTAGACATTATAATATGCAATTATCGTCACTAAAGCCGAGAACAAATACTCATAACAAATAGAATATCATACGTTTAAAAGCGTGTCATAGAATGTTTTATGTATAACATTCAAGTACTTATAAAAAGCGTTGAACTTTTAATGCGGGCATCATTTGTCAGTACACACCCTCTCATAGTGACATCGTTTAATCGCATAATCACCTTTTTGTGTTGTTTACTGTCACTCGTGTCGTGAGATAATTAAGTATGAAATTTAATTCACTTCTTTTATATGAGTTTGCTGTTGTTGCTGTGCTGTTTGTTGAAATGAATGCAGGATTAAAATTACTCATGTATGCACAATTTAGCTACTGTTACTTGACCATGGTCAGTAGTTTTCTGCCTATTATTTTCAAATAATATTAATTTCATGTTTATACCGCGCCGCGAGGCGAAAGTTATCCTACTTTTAATATCACGTACAAAATATCTCTACAATATTTGCAAGTATAAATACTAACATACCGAATAATTTTATGTTCAGAGTTATTTAAAAGTTGAAACACTGAAATCAGTATCCAGAATATTTGCAACAAAAATGATCTATTGAATATAACGTGTTCCGCATGGACAAGGCGAATATTGCATTTTCCCTCGGATGAGGTGTCAACTGCATTTTAAATAACTTAGTGGGCCTCGACTCCATATTCAATATTGATTTGAGGTATTTTCGGCCATGCTACTTTCAGCGGGCTGAGAGAAGTTGTTAAATTTTATTTGAATTTGTTGAATAGAGTTTCAATCTATTCTAGAATCGGGCTTTATGAATAATTTATAATTTAGACGTATGTGGAGCTAAAATTGCAGTAATCATGACACAAAATTTTTCACAATGCACACTGTTGCATGCACACTTTTAATAACAGTGTACTTTATAGAAAGATTAAGGGTGTTTGAAGCCCCACTAAGGCCCTTAGGATCGTACCTACCTCATCTGCATATCGATAAAACTATTGTTTGATACATGAGCTCTCGTCTATCCGTTTCTCTCGGGGGCGGGTGGTCAAGCGGCAGTCGTTTCTGTATAGGCTGCAGTTAAAGAAAGGGATGGATCCAGCCATCAAAGTGAAAAGCCCAGATGATCTTTCAGATATGATATAATTTAAAGTGCAGTATACCATACAGGAAGAACAGTCTTTATAAATATTTTCAGCATACAGTAAGTGTCCAGTAATATTTTTTACCAACTGCTAGGTTAATTTTGAAAATAGCGTACATAAAAACCATTTACTGTTCGAGTCGACAGCAAAGGATACAATTTTGCAACACTATTTGCTATTTCAAACTTTGCAGGTTACTTTTTCGTTTGATGCAGTTTTTAGCAACTGAAATATTTTTATGTTTTCACTCAAAACTGTTAAATGTTTTTCCTTAGAAAAGTGAAATATATTTGTTTCTTGTTTTGTAAATTAAATAAAAAAGAAACACATTGGAAAAAATATCATAATTGTTGATTAGTTGGGGTGTCATAACTCTGTATGCCTACCCTTTAAGGGTTTTTCGGACATCATATTCTATTAGTAGGTAGCAGGTAGGTAGATATCCACAATAGTATAAATAACCTTAGGGTGGAAAGTGTAAACTTTATGATTATTAGTATGGTCATGTACATATTATTCATTATTAAATTTCACGGTTAAACTTACCATGTTTATTTATTGATTTTATGGACTTCCAAAATCCAAATAAACGACATTTCCAAGAACCGTGCGAGTCGATACATCGAGTTTGTGCATCGTGTTCGAGTAAAGCGTGAGGACACGGATGATGGTAGTGCTAGCGCGTGTAACAAACGAGTGAGAAAGAGGGTAGACTGATACGGTTGGCCACAATAAGAACTAGCTCGGCGGTCGTCAGTACACCGTGCACCGTGATCATGGCGCTTGCAACAGAGCCCAAATATCGGATACTCCATAAGACCAACAAACATACAAAGTATTCCGTCAAATTTAATAGTAAATAGTGGCCAAATCATCATCATCATAGCATTGTTCCCCGTCGCATTCGATACCTTCAGGTCAAGTAAGTCCCGTTTTTAAATTTATAACTAACTTAGCTTAGTAAATTAACAATGAATATTATGGACCTAATTAAATTTTAAAAGAAATTAGTATGCTAACAGTTTCCAATAAAATGCGGATCGGTAAAAGTTGCTTGCTGTTTCAAAAGTGAATGTTTCGACGGGATTTTGTGACTCAGAGGTTAGAACATTCCGCCTGTAAGGGTAAGATTGCGGGTTCGAGACCCGTCGAAGCACTAACTTAACTTTTTCCGATCTAAATTTGATTAGGTACGTAGTAATATTATAATAGCCAAAATATTTCTATGATACTCGTTAGCAGCATTTATCTAATTCGGAATTCGAATATACTTATAGGGAAAGAAAATAATGTTTTTGTTATTGGAATACCAAGATTTGCCGTTGCCTTTTTACTTAGCTGAGTATTTTCATCAGTTGTCAATCTGCCACGCATGACTAAGCCCGCTTCTTTAAATGGGGTCTGAGATCGAATTTGCCCCAATACGAAAGCGATAGGTAATCATCCCTCCATTATTTGCTTCAAAAATTGCTCTAAAAATATTATCATACCTACATTAATTAAAAATGTAATCAAGAATGTTATGATACATTGTGCTTAGATACAGGAACAATGTTATACATTTTTATATACTCTAAAAGCTATCAATATAATTTAAAGAAAAGTTCCCTTTCATTCATCGATGGACCCGTCCAGCGATTTCTTTCCTTTCTTAGGTCCTGACCATTGATGGACCATGACCATTTAATTCAAATTCAAATTCAAATCCATTTAATGGATTGAGCCCCTATTTGATATATAATTATGGTAGTGTAGGTTCTTTAAATATAACTAGTAGTTCTTTGAACAGTAGACCACGCGAGCTGCTTTTTTTACAACAACATGTAAAGAATCAAGTTACTTGTTGTTTCAGGCTATAATTATCAAAATCCGTTCATAAATAATGCGACAATAAACTTCCTTCTAACTTCCATGTCCCGCCCACCAAATTTTTTTTGACATTTGTGATTTAAATAGAATAACATTCGCCATGTTTTCTGAAAATCAGTTAACAAAGGCGGCCCCGTAGATCGAAACTGACACACCCAGAGAGGCCACAGATATAATTATAATATATAAAGACAAAAGCAAAATCGGCAACCCTGTTATGTTATGATATGATATTTGGAAAGTTAAGGTAAGTAATATGAAATAATTCTAATCTTTGTATGTGAGTTATCTAAAACTTTCTGACATAAAGGTCTTTTGGGAGTAGGGACTGTGTGTATGATAAGCTATTAACACATGCCTATACCTATTACGAGTCTATTATCTACCTGGTTGTGGAGGAACACTAACAGTAGCGGGCCACAAGGGAGTTTTTATTAACAGCTATCAAGTTTATAGCTTTTAGAGAGGATTACCGTTTTAATAAATGTATTGTCGAACAAAATCTGTGCAATGCAGTCGATAAATTGTGATAGCTCTCGCGATTGCGCTTTTAGTTTGATTAATATTTTCTTGCAGTACATTATAGGTAAACATAATTATTGGGTTTCAAATGAATAAAATAAATTTCAGCCCTATGTTCAATTATTATTGGATTGATATTTAATATTTTTATTAGAAATTATTATTTTGATCATACAGTATATAGCTTTATCCCTCTGTTCCACTCACTACTTTGCACTATAGCAGTGAAATAATATATTGTCACTTTTTATGATGAGTCATAAACTTTTGAGCCCAAAAAGGTTTCGTAACACACAATTACGCCCACCGTAACTTTCGTGGAGTATTATATCAATAGACATTTCATATATCTGTACACTATTATTCTTGTGTTTTGGAGGTAAATATCAGAAACGGTTTAGAAAACATAGTTTTTATCCTTTTCAGCGTTCTGAGAATTTCGTCTCATTAAAATTTAAACCTTATGTACTGTGACAAAATGTTTTCAATACTTGTTAAAAAAGTATATTTGAATACAGAAGCGGTGAAAATGTTACTGACGTTAACTTTACGATTTGAGGTGAAAGATCAAAGAGCGCGTAAAATTTACGACAAATTCATACGAAATGAGCTCACCTGGTATTTCTATTGATATTAACACGGAAAAAATTCACGAGATTTCCCGATAAACTTCCATTTCCACCGGAAGATTTGTAAGACGTTTATTTATTTTGGTATTTTGCTGAGGATTATTATTCAAATGAGTTTTTAATCTTTTCCACATAATACTCGATGATTTGTTTGGGTTTCATCAATTGCGATTTCCATCACTACATAGATGATTGTTCAGTCAAGGAAGCATAAATTACTTACGAAGGCTTATAACAAAGTTAGAACATCTAGCTTCCAGGTGAAGTTATTCACAAGTTCTTAGAATCAATTACAATGTTTGATCATTGTCTACGCAGAATAGCGCAGAAATTAAATCTTGTTCCAATAAGATTATCCCCAGTAATCGGAGATGAAAACGAAGTCGACATAGAGATTAACGTTACATTATAAACTGAAGTCAATTAAAATAAGAAACCTTTTACTTTAAATTCCAAATGCCCCAGACACAAGAGTAAATGCAGGGGTAGCATGCTCCCCTTTGCATACAGGAAAAAAGAATGGTAGCTATATGTATGAAAAATTGATCATGTTTAAGTTTTGTTAATAAGGAACCCAAGAATGACTATTTTCAAGTAGCCCCTAATTAACTTAGAACCTACAAAATTGATTTCTTTTAAAAATAAATTCTTAGGTAAGTTTTCTATTGTGAACCTAAAGCCGCATTAAGGTCATCAAAGAAGTTCCTTATTAAATCACTGCCATAATGTAAAAGTTTGACAACTTATTTCTAATATCAATTTAATTGATAATAAATGTAACCGGGAATTAACGCGATCATGGTATAGGTATATACATACCTTTTGCCTGACGTTTCGACCAGGTTACACCGGCCGTGGTCACAGGCTGACTGGCTCAGCTGCGCACGCCCTCCGTCGTCGAGTCCGTGAGGTAGCCGGTTGTTCAGCTACCCGCACATTTTCGACATTTTGTAGATTATTTCTTCGCCAGGTACCGTCACATACCACACTCACAGGGTCCCTATTCTCTAAGCAAACAGCTCGGTGTCTATCCGACGGCGCAGAAAAGCGAGGTAGCAAGTTGCTGCGCCGTCGGATAGACACCGAGCTGTTTGCTTAGAGAATAGGGACCCTGTGAGTGTGGTATGTGACGGTACCTGGCGAAGAAATAATCTACAAAATGTCGAAAATGTGCGGGTAGCTGAACAACCGGCTACCTCACGGACTCGACGACGGAGGGCGTGCGCAGCTGAGCCAGTCAGCCTGTGACCACGGCCGGTGTAACCTGGTCGAAACGTCAGGCAAAAGGTATGTATATACCTATACCATGATCGCGTTAATTCCCGGTTACATTTATTATCATAATCATGGAACGCGAAAGTTTAAAAGTTAATATATCAATTTAATTGTCTATTAATGAAAGGGATGCAGCAGGGTTCATCTATTCTTATCTAATTGTAAAGGTACTTTTCAGACACTTCGTACTTACCTGTTCGAACGAACAAACTTTGTTTATGAAACTGGAATTTCCAATTAAACACAGTGCAAGTTAGTCGGAGTAGGATTAACAATGTTTATTTTGTTAGGTCGTTATTAGTTTCCAAGTTAAAACCTCACACTGTGAGTTTTGAGTCAAAACACGGCAGGATTAAGTTGTGTTTTCATCTATCTTGAACATTAGCCATTAAAATATTCATACTCGTAGGTACTTACTACAATACATTATTGTGTCTAGGATGGCGCTGTATACCTTAAAAAGAAGGACTTTTGTAATGAGAATTAAAACAAGAATTTCTCCTTTTTAAGGGAAATATTCGTACTTTGACCAACTGAACCAACCGGTTCTGAACTGAATAGACGAAGTTTTGAACCTCATGTGTATTATAGTGATAATTTCAGCGTTACTAAATACTATAACAGCAAAAAGTCATAAATATAAAAAGCCACAGAGTGATCTGGTCATAACTTCTTATTCTCGTAAGTCACCTTTCATGTTTGTACGAAAGTCTGCACTTTTAGTTGAAGAATTTTTATTCTGTGGATCACATTTTTATTGGTACAGTGCGCTTCTCGTGTCGATATGAGAGTCAAATGTACGTCTACGCCACAATATGTGAATGTGACATCACTTCCCTATACCGGTGATGGCATCGATTTCAAGTGGGTTTCATTGTTTTCAAATAGCGCCACAAAATGTGGTATAAAACTTTTATATGTACTTTTGCTAATAAAAGCAAGATACCTAGTCTTTGGGATCTGTTAATATTTTATTTACTAGGCAAGAAATAGCTTTACTACTTACAAAGTTAAGGTTAATGCATAAGGGACTGGTTTTTCATCAACACAGTTGTAAGATTTTTTAATATTTGTTTTTACAGAATATTAGCAACCGAAATTACTAATGTTCCCACTAATCTATCTAGCTAAGCTCAATAGCTTGTGTCAGGGGTGGGTTCACGTGTAATAGCCAGGATTCGAACCTCTAAGGACCTCTAACGAACTAACTAACTAACCACTAACCTACAGACGTGAAACTAAAGCAGTCAGTAAATCCTGACTACTGGCTGCTTTAGTTTCTATGCAAATAATATGTAAATATTTATATTCTTATTAACATCGATAAATGACACTTAAGTGGACTAATTGATAAGATTAAAATATTTAGGTATAAATTTTAATTTATAGTAGGTAAGTATAATAGTACATTAAAACAAACTATTTGAAAATGAATATAGTACCTAGAACAGTCTAACAAATTTTTGTGTTACTCAGTTACTCAGTGGTAGAAATTTCCAGACTTAAAATAAGTATTAGTTTAGGATGTCCAGAAGCTATTCATTGTCTGGATGCGAGATCCCTTTCGGTGCTATATCGGTACCGAAAGGAGGCGCGGGAGAGGGGACATGAACCCGAGCCTGGTGAGCTCCGGGCCGTGAAGTCCCAGCTCCACAGGGACATGGTAGCTGAGTGGGAGCGACGACTTGGGCGACCAAGCGCAGGGCACGCCGTAGTAACGGCGGTAAGACCCATCATGGGGGACTGGCTAGAGAGGCCACACGGTAGCCTCTCGTACCGGCTGACGCAGGTGATCACCGGGCATGGATGCTTTGGGGATTACCTGCATCGGATCCGGAAGGAGCCAACGTCCGAGTGCCATCACTGTGATGCGAGCGAGGACTCGGGGCTGCACACGCTGACCGGGTGCCCGGCGTGGGAGACGCCAAGGCGGGTCCTAGTGGCGGCCCTAGGAGTGCGAGTTCTCTCGCTCGCCGCATTACTCACGGCGATGGTACGGTGCGCGAACGCTTGGGCTGCCGGCGCCTCCTTCTGTGAGCAAGTAATGCTGGAGAAGGAGACGGCGGAACGAGTTCGGAGAAGACTCCGGTCCCGCACAGCCCGCGACGAGCGGAGGCGACTCGGACGTCGGAGGTCGCAGAATGACCTCCGTCCTCCATGAGCGCGGGCCTGGGGGTGACGGGTGGAGCCGCCTGTCACTCTAGCAGAAGCAGGCCGCGGCGGCGGCGCAAAATGCGCCTCCCCATACCCGGGGGCTAGTTGGGGACACCGTGGTCCCTACACCCGACGGGGGTCATCTCGAAGAGAAGGCCCCGGGTCTGCCGGAGTGCGAGGGATATGTTGGCTACAACCTCACCTCCGGCAAATGAAGATCCAAAGACGGCGTGCGTTTTAGTCGGTTCGAGTCCGACATAACCTTCCCAACCGGCTCCGGTGGGGGGGTATCCGTGGAGATTTTTCGCACGATAAAAAAAAAAAAAAAAAAAAAAAAGAAGCTATTCATTGTAAGGAATTAACTTTGGGTAAATTTGTATTAAGCACACTATTCTATTTGGAAAATCGAAGTTCAGCCGCATCTTATTTAGACTAGAACGCCGACCCCAACCCAATTAGGAACATACTCAGAGAATTACTTTCAGAGAAGAACTTCAAAACAATATGATTTCGGCGGCCCAATCATTTCATTTAAATATAATAAGAGTCCTACATACACAGTTCATCACTACACAGTCGATAGACACCTTGTAGATACTAAATTGAATATCTTCTATCATATGAAGCGATAGGCCGATTCAATTTCGAAAGCCTCAAACCGGTATTCCTCGTCCTTCTCAACAATGTTCCCCCGCACTTTGATATAGGAGACGTGATAAAAACACAATGGATGTGGGCTTGTTTGTACATACTGATGTGTATTTTATTATCTTTACATACTTCCTAACGAGCATCGCGTGAGTGCCATCGTAAAGAATCCTTTATGATGTATAAAAAATAATCAGAAACATAAATCGTATCATATATATCTAAATATTTTGGTTGTGATAAAACTACTCAAGAGCGATTCAGTAACTCTATGTTTAGTGTTCTTACCAGACGAAAACATTGCCTTCCGAATGGTAAGCAATAGTACCGTAGAAAAAAGAATTCGATTTCCACGCAAACATACTTACGGATGATTTAAAAGAGAATATAAAAATAATAATTTTAGAGCAAGAGCAAGAGCTTATAAGATTTCCAAAGTCTCATTTTAACAACTTACCCCTCTAACTGTA
The DNA here is from genome assembly GCA_963691645.1 of Pelosia muscerda. Taxonomy (NCBI): domain Eukaryota; kingdom Metazoa; phylum Arthropoda; class Insecta; order Lepidoptera; family Erebidae; genus Pelosia; species Pelosia muscerda. The sequence continues at coordinate 9,256,414 of OY829105.1, forward strand.
ACCTTTGTGGTTTTATATTCAATTTTCGTTATTATTCGACCAAATATCCAAAGACCAAAGATTTTTTGAACAACCGCGGTAGCCTAGTGGTATGGGTGGTGGACTGCTGAAACGAGGTCTCGGGTTCGATCCCACGTTTACCATGGCACACACCAATGACATAAATTTAAATTATGGGAAATTATATAAACCAGTTTACTAGTCACATAGAAGTCAAGTTCTGCACGAAGATACTTCGATAACATTCGACAGCAAAATTAGTAAAACAACAATAGATCACAAAGACAATTTAATCTAAATACTGTTTGAACAAGGCACTGACAAAGCATCTAACATCCTTTAACATAAATTCTGTTTAGAAAGAAAATATTGTAGTCACTCGAAATGTTTTTTCTATAGAAGACATAGATTTGTAGACTCGTTATTATATAGGAAAAAGGACCTTATATAGAATCATATACTCACAATAAGTATGTACTGGTATATATGTATAATCTTTGATACGAGAAACGGGTTACTTCAATGTTATACACGCGGTTTACACAGCTTTGCACTTTTGAGTTAATTGAAGAAAACAATAAATACGAAGAGTTATATCTAAGTCATCAAATAAAATTATCAAATAACATTAATTTTGATTCTATTATATGGCACGTTTTGATAAGCGTCATTTATGAAGCCCGACATAATAATAAGTGAACTCCCGAACCTCGCTCATTCGTACAATTTAGGGCATTATTTGAAATATGGATCCGCTCTACACCATCGTAGACATTTATTGGATTACGAGACAGTACCTATATGGTACTCCACGGCTAATAGAATCTGCTCAATGGAGTCGGTATTTTCTTTATATTTCTTTGTTCACGTTATTCGAGAGGATTGCGGATGAGTTGTGACGTTTACATTGCTCTTGTATGATTTACGATATTCGGAATAACTTTGAAATACCTATTTACAGTTACCATAGCAACAACTGTTGTTTTTTTTTGTATTGAAATTAAGTTTATAGACTAGAAGCAACTAGAAGTTTCTTTTACAAAATTATAAGAATTATCTAGGTTTAATTCGTTCCCCGGATTCCCGAACAGAAAAGTTTTAAGTTCTTTGACATTGTTATTGTTGACTTGCTAATCAATATGTCATCAAACATTTGCATACCGTATGGTTGAATATGGTGATACTTCTACAAGAATTGTTCAATTGTTTTTTTACCCATATTTCGCAAATCATAAATAAATAAATAAATACAATAATATATGAATAAATACTCGTGATCGATTGCTTCTTATATTTCATGTTTGTTTCTATCGTAAAAATAAAATAATTCACCTTTTGATATGGCTGAAGTTTTGGCCAGATTGCGCTAGTCGCGGTTACAAGCTGACTGAAGTAACCTGGCCGAAACGTAATGCGAATTAAAAGGTAAATTATTGTATGTACCATTTCCATATGACCGCGTAGATACCCAGGTTCCTCTAAACATTATGTCACGCAACGCAAAAGTTTAAAAGTGAATAATGTTAAACCAACCTTAAAAATAATTAAGAAAAAGTCTTCTTTCGAAATTCTGAACCTTAAACCATTAAAACTCCTTAAATCTACTTGCATTATAATATGTGCCTTATAAACTAATAATTAGGTACTAACAAGAAGCAGATAAAACTGTCCTATATGTACAGGGACGAGTATAAGTACCGATATAAGTACGCAACTATCCAGTTACCTGTCTTGACTAACGACACTCTAGGCCGTAGAGAGTTCCTTGCCTTAGAACCACTTCGCATAATCATGAAGCCATTTTATAGGTCGTCAACCTGTCAGTGTGAAGCTTAAGATATATCTATCTATATAGAAGAAGAATGATGGTTTTTATTTTCGCAAGAAAATACTTAACAATTGCTTTCATTTAATTTTAATAGGAATTCCCATCTCTTATGTCTTTATACGATCATCCATTTACTTTAATATATACTTTCAATTTCTATTCATTTACGTTATATCGAGACTTAGATAGGCTGAAATGATACCTATTCTATTAACATGCAGGTTGAAATTGAAATAACACCTACACTGGCTTACGTAAAGCGGCTTGGTCTAAAGCAGTATACTAAGGTGGTTACAGTGACCTCAAACTTGCTAACACCACACCACAAATTTCTAAAACGCACTGCCAAACCCTACCTTCCTAGCAGTAATACTCTGATGGATTTATTCTTGGTAGGTTTCTTGTCAGTTATACGGATACGAACTGAGTTGTCTATAAGTCACCAAGTTTAGGCACCAGTCCCATAATTACAGTTTTTGTATAGCCATTAAGGTACAAACATTGTAACTATGGAATAAATTCTATTATTGTATTATTCATATTTGTTGGGTCATTCATCATTCTCTGAACCTTTTCTCAACTCAGTTGGGCTTTCCAGTTTAACTGTGATGCGACTGAACTTCGATATTTTCCGTGAAGCGCCTGCCCTCTGACCTCCACAACCAATGGTCCAATGACCAATGGCGATATCGAAGTTCCAAATAAGACTGGTTGGACTTTTGAGGGCTCCAACTATCCGCAACGACTGCCATAGATGTTTGTATGGTAACCGGGACCAACGGCTTAACGTGCTCTCCAAGGCACGACCAGACCAGTGCAAACAGTCATATTCATTGCACTGTGCGGGGATCGAACCCATGCCCTGTGCGTAGCAATTACCGCAACGCCACGGAGGCTGTCCATCATTCGCTGTACGTTCATATTTGTAGGTATTTATCATTAATTGTTTGAAAGATTTTTATATTGCTACAAAGCATGTAAAATAGATTAATTGTGTTGGTTACGTAACTACGACATTCTGAAGGGTGAATAGGTATACATAGAGATCATTTTGTTTCGTTTTCTGTTTTTATAACAGGTATCATCGTTATCAATTACTATTAATGGTTATAGTGCTCATTCGCTTGTACGTTTATAACATAGGTTTATATGACTGGCCACTCACTCCACTCGAACACAATCTGTACCCTAACTGCTAACAACATTTGCAATATTAATTATGCGAGCCGGTCCGCCGGCTTGATGTTTCGGGTTAATAACAGACAATTCAGGATTAAACAATATGTTGGCAGTAACTATTTGATGAGACCGTTATACAGAACCGCTATTGAGCTTAAAAATATTCCATGATAGGGTACACCCCGGATTTCGTTTACGTCCAAATATTTCAAAATGAAATTTTTACGAGTTCATAACGAAAAAAATACAGCTAATGAAAATGTTTGTGAGATGCTAAAACCGGAAAATCAAGGCAAAGTTCATCATTTTGTTGATGGCGAGTAAATTACTTACTTTGTGCGGAGACACATTAATCAATAAAGGATGATTAATGAAAGCCAGCACACGATCCCAATCGGTTGATGGATTAGCGCCCATATGGTTCTGCATAATTTGCTGAGTGCCACCTGTGCCTCTCGAGTTTTAGCTCACTCCAACGAACAAATTTAGTAATTTGGAAAATAATCTGTATTGTCCTACAGTTACGGTGTAATTTTCTTACATAAGTCTAGGAGAAACACGGGAAGAAGTAGAAAATAATTATAATGGATTTTTGTGTTCTTTACGTAATTTACATTTCAAGCGGTCGAATGTAAATCGGAGATTTTGCAAAAGATTGTACCTCAAGGTAGCTAACAATATGATAAATCCCCTCTCTCCTCGAAGATTCACCTGTCCTTTCATTACTGTTATATCAAAAATATACAAATACATTTTTTCTGTATATTTCTTTTTAGAAGATGTCTTCCGGAATCAGTTAACGAGGTATAAGTAGGACCTTTTTATTTGGTCGTAGTATATAGAATTACCTCCAGCGGTTGCGAGGCAACTCCGCTAATCCGCCCAAAAGCTTTGTAGTAAATCTTTCGTCAAGTTCAAAAAGAACACAATTGATTTAAAAATATGACTATGACGAAGGTAGGACATGACGGTATTTCCCGTCCTAATTGAGCAGTCTGACTGGGGAAGTACCTCCGCCCTACAGAATACTGCGGCTTATAATAACCTTGCGGTGAGCTGGATAGCCAAAGCTCACTGGATAAGTTTTGTGTAGTCAGTGGGACGACCGAGTAACCCTTCTTCGTCTTCTGCACTGACAGCACAGAGACTCTTTTATTCTTCTCCCCTCCCTCTTCCCCTTTCTCCTTCTTCTCTATATGATCATGATCGGCAGCACAAATGTGAGGCCTCGGTGGTGTTGCGAACGTCCATAGGCCACGGTAACCATATTCCATAAGGTGTGCCGCGTGCTCGTCGGCCACCTAAGTGGTATAAAAAAAGAAATACTTTGCTATTGCTTCTCCATACATACATTTTAAGCAATATTTTGTTCAATAACTTACAATAATAACCTTAATTTATTCAATAATTTAATTATTTTACTAGATTTGGTAGAACTTTGTATGATAATATTAGGCACGTTATGTATAAAAACAATGTAACTAAAACATGGCAGGCACATAGGTAGGGTAGGTATACGCTATAATAGAATAAAGGTATCAATAATATTGTGCTAGATTACTGAATATGATTTGAATGGTAATAGTACTGTAGTGACATGTTGATTTAATGTGAGATTCGGTCCGTACCTCTTAACGATGTTCTTGGAATAAGTACACATGGAGGTAAAGAGACTTTATGGGAATACTTTGGTTGTTATTGTAAGCAAGTGTCACGGAAAATGGTCAGCGAAGCCGATAGACGTCTAAGCAACACAGAATATCTCTACAAAATAAATGTTGTACATCAAAAATTGTAGTCGCATCCTAGGCTTTGTTCTTTCTACTTTATTAATATAAATTAACAAGAAATTACTACATAGTACCTACTTACTTACTGCTTCAAAGTTTACTTGCACGAGTTTATTTGTCGAGTACATTAGATATTTTTGTATACTCGCTTTAACAGAGTAGGTCCACGTCGGTAGTCAGGATTTGTACTTGGTACCTCTTGATCGTATGGCCGGCTCCTTAACCACTGAGCTAGAGTTCCAGAGAATGGACACAATAGCTAGCATATGCCATTTACTATTTACTGGCGCCAATCGTCTTCATATCTACCTTTGACAACCTCCGTGGCGTAGCTGTAGTGAACGCGACTGCTACGCAGGAGGCGTGGGTTCGATTTCCGCCCAGTGCAAATATTTGTGTGTATGAATATGAATATTTGCATTGGTCTGGGTTTTTCTATGTATAATATGTATGTATTTACAAAAAAAAATATCTAAGTATGTTTATCCGCATTCTAGTACCCATAACACAAGCTAGTTAAACTATGCTTACCATGGGTCTAATTGGCGTTGTGTAGATTGTCCTAGAATATTTATTTATTTATTATTATTTATTTACCTGCAGAGCAGTAAAATAATAATTTGCGCTACACATCTGGTTTAGGTACACTTATATTACATTGGTTTATATAATTGTAACTGTGTAACTAGGTGTTAAAAGCAGGTGACCATTGTCATTGTGCATATGCGGCGTCCCAAATAACCACTTGTTTAAATTTGCAAATGTTATTAGTGGAGGGTTGAGCGGTACGCACGCCGCGCCTAGTTTCATCGCTCCACCGCATCGCGACGCTGTCGCCAAACAAACAAGCCACAAAGCTGCTAATTAAGCGAGTAGTTATGGACTGTGAGCTACCGAAATAAACTGTTTAGGTCTATCGTACACATGGTTACACAAATGTTCAAATGTAAAAACCTAATCGATTACTTTTTAGCCAAGGGTTCCTTTGAACAACAGAAAACATAAACTTTTAAAAGATTATAGGTACCTACTTCGTGAAGAGAAGAGAACAAAAAAGGTTTAGGGGCAACTCGGACCTAAAATATTTCATCCATGACCGAGTTTACTACATTCAAAAGTTGAAATACATGGCTTTTCGGCCAAATTTTATTTTAATTTTTTTATTTTATAGAGCTCGTGATTCTTTACAATTTGAAGTAGTCAATTCAGGCAATGATTTAGTTCTTTACATACACAACTAAAAACTGCCATCGGTTAATTAATATTTATTTTTGAATTTTGAGCATGATATGCCGCTGTTAATGCAAGGGTCCTTTTTAAAGATTATAGTAATAATTTCGATTGTCATGGTGAAAATAAATTTATTATTTCCTTCCTTCCGAAGAACCATCATCATACCTGAGTATCCTACTTGTGAGTACATACATAATTCATAACACAAGTCTTGTACTTCTCCACTGTATTTATTATTGTACCTAACCGGTTTCGCCTTGCGGCATTCTCAAAGGTTTACACTGACAGTTATGAACATACTAACTAAACATTACACTAATTAACAATTTATCATAATATGGGTAGGTAGTACTAAAATTAAGTATACCAGCACAAACTTTTCCCCCAGAGTTAGGGGTTAGTTTAAACGAAAAAAAAAAGCCATTAACAAAGTCACATTATTAATTTTCAGTGGAAATTATTATTCTTTCATTTCACATTTGTATCTTATAATATAATTATTTCCTTGAAATTGTGACCCTAGGGCTTTTTATAATGTATTGATAATTTTAATTTTTAAATTTTTTTAGGGTGAACTGGATACTTTTTCCCCTAAAGCTGGGGGAAAAGTTTGTACTGGTATACTTGATTTTAATACTACCCACATATGACAAATTGTATTAATTAGTGCTATGTTTAGGAATTCAAATCTTCATAACTGTCAGTGTAAACCTTTGAGAATGCCGCAAGGCGAAACCAGAAGTGTGTTATCAATTATGTATGGCAATGAGTTCCACCAAGTACCATCAATCACAGCAGTATAAATAATCTCCTTCTGAGTATTACGGTTGCATGCGAAGTATTCAGTTTAAGCTAGGTAGATATGTAGATTATTTTTCCTATGGTTCAAAAAGAATTACCACCCTAGTGATCCATCAGTATAAAAATCAATTGACGAGTTTCTCTCACAATGAATGCTTACTTTAAAAAGCAATAACAAAGTTAGTTGGCACAAACAACAACTGAACGTAAAGCCGCTCCATAAAGCGTGTAGACACGAGTACCAATAGACATGCTAATTACTTGGGACGTAGTTAGTGACGCAAGATTGCTTGGAGTTAACAGAAGGTGCGAAATTAAAGTCTGTTGTCAAGAGATCTTCATTGAACCCGATCTTGAACTGAGTTGAGGGAATGTTCTAACATCAAGATTACTCTGGAATTAGTTCTTGTGAATAATCTGCCCAATTCAATATGTTTAGGTTCTTATGTATAGTTCAAAATGGAATAGACTAATCAAAGTAAGCTTGTTGAATTTATTTGACAAGAGATAGAATATTAATAACTATATGCAAAATATATACGCACCTATACTAATTATAAAATGAATACAGAAATAAAATACAAAAGGTAGAGAGACTGCAACTTTAGGCATCAACACATTCCTTCCCATCGATCTTTACCGAAACCGTGCCCAGAAGGTTGACGGGGCGGCATTACCACGCTGAATGGCGATGCCAATTCTTTGAGCGAGGTAAAGGCCAGCCCTATGGTCACGGGAAGCGTCGATAAGTCGCTTTACTATTTCTCTGAAAAGCGCGCTCGCACTTGGACCCCACGGACCCCAGCGTTTCGACACCAAACGGTTCAAATATATAATTGATATTTAAATTGTTATATTTGCGCCGTTTAGGATTCTCTGCCGATGCAGCAGCAGCGCATACGCAATATATATATATATTTGTTTATTTAATTTTATATAGATATATTTAAAAATGTAACTGATAACCGCGTGAAATAACCGCGGTAGCCTAGTGGTATATGTGGTGGACTGCTGAGACGAGGTCTCGGGTTCGATCCCAGGTTTACCATGGCACACACCAATGACTGCGATGCTTTTCGAAGTTATGTGTGTATTTATCGCAGGTTTATAAGTGCCCGGTTAATGGCAATAGGCTCGCCACCTATTACATTGGGACCGAAATATAAACTGGCGAAATGTGGGTGCTAGCACCTCTGCCTACCCCTTCGGGGATATAGGCGTGATAATATAAAAAAAAAAATGTAACTGATATGTGTATTACAATGAATGAAGGGAATAACCTTCTTAAAGTTACATTAACAGTTCTTATGGAAAATTTTGATGACTTATATAATATTATGATAGGTAACCATAAGTTACAGTAATAATAATATATTCACTAAACAGAACTACTGAAGTTATTTTACTGACTAAAATCTGGTTTCTTTGGAGAAATAACGTACTAGGTAGATAGAACAAAGAACAAAGTTATAATTAAATTTACTTCTGCAGGTAGGTAGATTGAGAAACAAAAAACAAACAATACAAAAGTTCCACCAGTAGTTTGAGAGATATGTCTCGGTCAATATTTACCCGACACCGCTTCAAAGTTTCTGTTACAAATCAATTCAATAAGTTTTCCTTCTTGTTCAATAAAACTGCAATGACTTCATGGCCTGACTATATTTGGCATCTTTGTGTGAAAACTTCTAATTAGTTTTTACGTCTAGCGGTGCGAAACGATCTATATAATATTATGAAGTAGCTATTGCTCGCGACTCCGCCTGCGTAGATGTCAGCTATCGCGATCAGACATTACCTATATCCGTTTCCTTTCCAAGGTCTAATCTGTCTCTGTTCTAAATTTCATTAAAATTTCAGTGATTCAGACGTGATAGCACAATAGACAGACTAAATTGCTTTTGCATTTATAATATTAAAATTAATTTAGCTAAGTATTAAGAAACTGATTAGTTTATCTTATGGTTATGTTAAATAAAAATCAATCTATCCTTTAGCTTTCAAAATATCAGTGTAAAGATGACTTACTTAGTTCTAATAAAACTGAAGTAGCATATTATGGTATAGGTTTATTAAAATAGTTTTTTTATTCAACTTAGGTGGCAGACAAGCACACTGTTCACCTGATGGAAAGTGGTTACCGTAGCCAACACCAGGGGGCGTCACCGGGGGAAGGGGAAGAGGGATTAGGAGGAGGGGTCAGGAGATGGGGAAGTGTTAAGGTTAACAATTTTTGTGTTGACTGACAACATAAAAATTGTAAGTGTCGGTCTAAATGTTTTATTCCATTTCGCGGTTAAAATAATGTAATATAAAAGTTTATAGGCAGATCTTGAAGTAATTGGAATAACAAATATAATAAGAAATACAAATATAAATAACAAACTAGCAAACCCGGCGAACTCCGTTTAAAGCAAACATTGGGTGGTAGCTCTTATAGGTCTCGGTAGATGGCGCTATAATATTGTCGTAATAAAAATATTTAAAGCGTAATTTCATTCGCTGAAATGTGGTTTTAGTAGCTGTTTGAAATTCTATTATTTATTCTGTGGCGGATAAAACATCATGTAACAACGTTATATTATTTGGTTAATGTAAATCTTATATCATATTGTATTACGCTATGATTAAATACACTTTTGAGAATATTTAAACGTAGGTAGGTACTTATTTGTATTCTCTGTTTGCAATTTATAATATCTAAGTATTCTGATATTACAGTCGACATTAATAATTCCCTTTATAATTTACTAAGAAACGAAGATAATATTCATTAACTGTGATTCTCATTTACGCTTGCTTGTTATTCGTATAACGATTTTAACTGATGCTAGATCTTAGACCTAAAATACAGTTCAAACTATTTATATACGTTTGTAGCGATGACTAATTTGTTCTTACTAGATATATATTTGGCGTGAACTAAATTTACTGTCACATACATTGAAGCAGTTCCTATAGCTGAAATAACTGGTGCAATCGGAATATGACGTTTATGAGGTTCAAATGCGTTAAGCGTTGCAAGAGATGATTAATTATGTCACAATTTGATATATAAAGTAACAGAATTTTTGTATTATTATTCAATAACTTCTGATAATGTATGTTTATAATTCTTATAATTATGTATATTAATAACCTTATGTTGTGTTTCCAGCCGTAAGTAGGGTAGCCAGAGCTCACTGGAAAGGTATTGTGTTATCAGTGCGAAGACCGAGAAACCCTTCTTTGTCTTCTGCACTGACAGTACAGAGACTCTCTTTATCATCTCCTCTGCCCACCTTCCCCTTCGCCCTTCCCCCTTTCCCTCCCCACCTCTTATCTATATGGTCGGTAGCACGAATGTAACGCCCCTGGTGCTACATACGTCCATAGGCCACGGTAACCACTTTCCATCAGGTGGGCCGCGTGCTTATCTGCTGCCTAAGTGGTATAACAATACTCTTAACGAACAAGGTCACATATATTTTGTAATGATTTAGTTTTACTATTTTACTATTGTAAATAATGTTGAACGTTTCTTCCGACAGCGTTTCTGGGTGGTTTAAAATACAAACAAGTCAGTCATATAATAATGGCTCCTCCCTGTCTGTCTCACATTTCTTTTGGGATAGACTACTGGTCAATATTACATACACTATCTTTTCCTTCTTGAGCTGAATAACAAAAGAAACCATTACTATTACCCGTGGCTCTTCTAAATTGCTAATCCGATGATATGTTGACTTAAAAGCCTGCCCTCTTCACTTTAATATTTTTCTACCCATGAGAATAGGTTTTCTCGCTTCTCAGGAATCTGAAAAACATTTTATGTTCAAATTATATTTCAAGGAATTATATAAACTAGAATGAGGTTTTGAATACTAATTAAATATCATTAACCCTTGCCTATATGGACTCACCTTGTTCAAGTTTCAGAATTAGGTAGGTATAGATAATATATTTAGCATAACATCCGAATAATGCACCAAGGATGGTGTAGGTATAAATAGTTTATAGTTTGCTAGTAAACAGTCGCTTTCAAATTCAGTTGTTTCAAACTGGATATTGAGTTTAGGAAGATTTAGTTAATCCTTGGATTTCAGTATTTCAAGTACTACACAGAAATTGCCTTCAGATAGGTATAAAAACTATAACAGTTGAAGTGATTGTTAACAGGTTATTTTTACCTATAGAACTGTGGGATGAAAAACATTTGAGCTGCAGTTGTGGTTAGACTATTTGATAACTTTGGTACTTTTTATGTTTTTAATTAATATTGAAAAAGCTTACGGACTAATTAAAAATTGAGTGAATAAACAAAATTATAAAAAAATAAATAAAAAAATAAAAAATAGTTTATTGCCAATTAATTTACCGCATTGTGCGTTACACTGTGGCCCCACACTAGGCAAGCCTGTCCTGTGGGTGCCAGATACTATTTAAACTTAACGGTATTAACAATGTCTGCTTGGGCGACGTCAAAATTATCTGACATACTAAAAATTAAGGACTAGTTACATTTCCTGTACCATTATGATACTAAAATTTGTACGTACATATTATACATGAGAATACATTTACTCACATTTATACATTATATTATATGCAATTTCTCTTACTACAGTCTATTTACCAAACAATCACCAATGACCACAACATTTTATGAGAGATGAAGAAAGAGTCTTTCGGTTTCATCGTAGGACAGACTTTGGAGCCATGTTTTAACTTTCGCCTTTGCTTCTGTCAAGGAACACAGTTTTATATCGCAGAAGTTATTTGTCTGATTATAGATATGAATATCTTTAAATGGACTAAATCGTCTGGCAAAACACGAGTTGACTTTGGGCAGCGGCAGTTTGTACACCCGCCGTTTAGTTAGCTCTGTGTACTCTTCAGAATTTATTGTATTTTTATGGGCACTAACAACTGTCTTCAAAATAAATAACTGACATTATTAGTAGTATGATGGCTATTATTAGTAAGTCTTTTTAGTTTATATATTGTAAATATACAAATGGGAATGTCATACGATGAGCGAAATTGTATTTATATGGAAATATTCATTATTTGAATGACGTAAAAAATGCCTATCCACATACCACCATGTCAAAGAATCTTAAAAATATTTAAGTTTTATTGACTCGCGATTTTAAATAGATAGCCCATACTTACTCACGTAGAATATGAAACAACAATGGTAAATTGCATTAAAACTATTATCTGGTTGGTCCATTACATTCTTAATTGAATAAAACATTGTTGTACAAAAGGCTACTAAAATTTGAAGAGCAAGGTGAAACTCACAACGTAACTTGACATGATGTCAGAAACATGAGTTAGTCGCTCTCGCAACTTCGCTTTTAGCTCTAAAGCCGCTTGGCATCGTACGGGGGCACTCCGCACTATGTACGAGTATGTAGGTATAACATGCTGTGGAATGATCAAATTGAACCAAAATCGACATATGCCATGTCACTTGTGTGTACTGACGAATTTTGGCGTTCTCTTGGAAACCGAAAATACTGGTCGCATAGTTCACATTTCACGGCTTTGAGTAACATTTTGAACAAAATCTTATAACCTAGGTAATAATTTGATCCCAGTGCAGCATTCCACATTAATCTTTGATTAGGTAAGTAACTTTATATTTATCTATTTGCAATAATTTATGGATGAGGTGATAAAGACACTATGTTCCAATACCTATTGATTTAGAGTGAAAAGGTTAAATGTGTCCGAAAACGCGAAAATGTTAAGTGGATGTTGAAACTACCTGATTTGCATAAATTGATAGTTCTATTGAGATTTTATTCCTCGCAGATCTAAAAGCTACTAATGTGACTTAGTGAGGAATTGTCAATCATTTTCCGTTTCCCACTCTTAAGAAATGAAAGATTTTTTATGCATTGAAATTAAACAGCATTAATTGTATTATCGAATCTATTGGTTCCCAAAATATTAAATTACTATAATACGAGGATAGCTTTAATAAAATAAAGAGACAAAATCGAGAAAATTTATTGATGTATGACACGAAAACAATATCGTCCAAAATACTGCGTACATTTTTACGCCTGACCTAAGTAATAAAAACAAAAACTCCCACCTAGTTGACCGCTACACGTAATTCTTTTGTACGAAGTTCCATCGTCATCCATCAGACCAAACATGGAAAACTTTACAACAATCGAAGCAAAAAAGCGTGTTTAGATGGCGCAGTGATATAGTTTGGATGTCAAATCAACAGGCCCTTAGCATAAAGTTTATACTCGAATTATTACCAATAGAAAAATCTGGTATCATACTCTCGTCTCCGCCAGTGTATTAGAGGGTCTCCCAAACAAATATGGAAGTAACGGATTATGATCACATTTCCCTTTACAACCCTTCCATTGCTTTATCCGCGGCACGTATACGACATAGGGTGAGCGGAAAAAAGGCTTTTTCACATTCATTTTTTAACGAAAGGGACCGTATAGTGAGTAGGGTAGTATATACATATGTCGTTACAATGGTAAATATTTTATTATTACGATTGATATTATTATGATATTTTTAGATTGAAATGACCGCTCGTTTCTATCTGTATTATTTGCATATTGATTCAACCTGATGTTTATACAGTTCCAATAATATATGAGTAAACGTGAGTTTTGTCTGACAGTGAAGCGCTGTATGGATTGGTTTTGAATTTTTCTCGATTCTCGAGCCCAAATAAATACCAATACGAGCACAATTTTCTATAATACAAATTCTTAGTAGGAGAGTTGCGTGTTAGGGTATTACATTAGTCCTGTAAACATCATGTGGCCATTGGAATATGATTTAAGGTTTCAACCCTTCCATTTCTTGATCAGAGATACAAGTTGATAGACTAACAACCACATATTGATAGATAACATCAGCATAAAATGTTACGTTAAGAGTTCATAACAGTATATCTAATTTTGACTTTCGGTAGTGTGATATTTGAGATTTCATTAAAAATAAACTATTAAATTATCATTACTTTATTATATGATACTGGAAAAGAGTTCTTTGTCTTCTTCTTCTGTCGAATCTACGGCATTTCCACTCTTATCAAAGTAACAAAATTGGTTTTGAGTTGCCATCGTGGTGTAGTAATTTGTTTCTCGGCAGCGCCGCCACTCAACAAGAAAACAGTACCTACAATAGAGAAACCACAATGAATTAAAACTATAAACAGTAGGTATTATCATATTCAAGTATAGTTAGTTTACGGTACGCGCTGCTTTTACTAACTGCTGCAGTCTGTCCTCGGTTTTGGAATTATACCATACCACGAATAAAAAAAATATTCATATATGAATGTAGTAGAAATTACAGGTCTTAAACTAAAAAAATACGTATGTCTGAATTTTATATTATTCCTCTGATTAAAGGATCTAAGAAATATGCAACCACTTATACAAATTGTTATAATGTTTGACAATTTCGCATGAAAGATTTGTAAACTAGTAATTACGAATGTTGTATTCATCATAATTAGTAGAATCAATTTCAATTATGTTGATGCATATTAATTAGATTACGATTATTGTTACTTTGTTTTAGTAGATTTAGTCATGAATCAATCCTCCAAAGCTATTATTCTATCTCATGGTGAATGAAACTGCTGGACGAAAGCTAATATTCCATTAAATTTGTGCTAAAGCAATCTGTCAGTAATATATCATATTTAAGGATAAATTTGCAGATGCTTCAAATTTGATACGAAAATAGTCTAATAAATTATTAGTTTTGTTTCAAGAATTGTGTAAATAATATACGAGTATATATTTAGTTGTAGCAGACACATGCCGCAAGACCACATTGCTTAGTAGACAAGTCAATTTTGTGCTCTTTGTTCTAATGCCTAGCCACTTTCAAGGAATTTATATGGTGCTTAAAGGTGATTTGGTACGTCGGTAGCTTAGTGCCTTACGAACGAGAGTTCTTGGGTTCGAATCCCGACCATTACACTACGGACGTGGACCCACTCCTATCACAAGTCTTTGAGCTTAGCTGGAGGGGTTAGAGGGAATATTAGTCATTTCGGTTGCAAAAAAAAAAGAAAAAAGAAGGAAGAAAAATAAGAAGATTCGATAGTCTAGATTGTATTGGAATATTTACTATTGTTATTCATCTACAGATATTTTTAATGTGCACACCATTCATAAATAGCGGTCACCAGGTACTATTACGTCATATCTTTTTCCAAATTGAAACAAATATCAAATTGCATAGCATCTATGTATAGAACATGTCATCAATCCCTCCGTCACGATCATACTACACCTGAGCGCATAGTCGCGTATGTATAGTTTGTCGGCTTGCGGTTTGCGGTCATTACCACAGACTATCGGAGGCAATATGATGCCTATGTTGCTTTTATAGGCCAACCAAGGTGTACGAATGTATTCTGAATGTAGGATACGGTATCAGTACTTTGCTTTCAGATAGCATATTCGTTTTTTAAAGTCTATGTATTTTACATCTTCATTGGCAATGTTTTTTTAGTTCTTCTGAGGTAGGTATATTTTATTATCCGAATGACAATAATTATATTAACGTTAACAAGATTTCTTGATAAATACGATTTCAATAAAATTTCTAGTAAATAGCATCTGTCATCAGTCAAGAAGTTAAATTAGGCAACGATTCAGAATACCTATAGGTGACTTACATTTAAATTTGATTGAAAGTAAATACGACGCTTTTGAATTTCAAATATTTAGTAAAATGTTATTGAATTTCATAAGACAAAGCATAATTTCGAAATTAATTTGCTTGAAAGGAATTCGATAACATTTTATTTAATGGCCGTGAGTCTTGTGAAGAAACCCTTATGTACTAAATTTATTTTATTCTCTTTTGACGATGATGATTGATGCCATGATTGGAACTGAGGAGAGAGATTATGTCGGACTCGAACTGACTAAAACGCACGCCGTTTTTTTGGGATATTTTGTTGCCGGAGGTGAGATAGTAGTGAACATATCCCTCTGACCCCAGTAGACCCTCTCTTTCGATATGACCTCCTTCGATATTGTAGGAATTGATTTAATGTTGAAGTACTTATGCCACGGATTTATCCACGACTGATTTGGTTCCATGTGAATAAATATTATGACTTCAGAGGCAGGTACGCTGTTGTTATAAAGAATGACGTCAGACCCAAACCCGTGTAAGGTATTTCGGGGATCAGTTTTCAAAGAAAATTCGCTTTGCCAATCCCGTTTACTAGCGTGATGCGGGCCAGCTACGCTTAAGCCGGACATAAGAGGGACGTCCGTAAAGATTATACTTGGTTTTGTTCACTACATTTTTTCTTTATGTATTTTTCATTTTACTTAAGATAAATAAGTAAGTGGGTCCCAAAAAGAGTAGGACAATCCCTGTTTGGATGAGTGAGTGCAAACTTTAACTAAAGTAATCATTTTATACAATTCATACAATATTTACAAAAAGGTTTTGTATGATGTTTTCCGGTATCTTTTTTCGTACCTAGGTAGTAGGATATAGATATTTTGAAGGTCATGTCATATATTAATAAATAAATATTGTAGGTCAATATACACAACGCCACCTAGACCCATGATAAGCATAGCGTAACGTAGCTTGTGTTTTGGGTTCTAGATTGCGGATAAACACACTTTTTTTTGTAAATCTATATTCATGTACACAATTATTTTCACTAAGCGGTAATCAAACCCACACCTCCTGCGTGGCTGTCGCGTTTACTACTGCCACGCCACAGAGGTTGTAGAATACACTACTCTGAGTTGACACCTTTCTTAAAGCCAATAGTAGCTACTTACAGCATTTCATTGCAAACATTGAGTTAAATCTGCTTTGAAATACACTATGTTAGTCATAACACTACATTGCGTTAGCCTCGATCTCAGCGGAGATATATAAAGTATTAGCTAAATGTCGAGGGAATCTAGAGTAGAGTTACTAGAATATTCTTTCTGTGTAAAAGAATTTTCCTCCACAATATGAAGTTGCAACATTACCTATCTGTTACATTTTCTTGAAGGTGACAATCTAATCTATAGTTGTGTTCTCAGGTGCAACACATTACCTACTGCCAATAACTCAATCTGGGCCACCATTTTCTCTATTTACTTTACAAGAGTGATAGCGCCACTGTAAAGCTCTACGTAGATTGATTACTGTTGTCTTTGTAACATCACATTGTTCACGAGATATCACGTTTGTATTTCCTTGTAAGATCAAGTAGAATGTTTTTTTGCAAATACTCCCCATATGACTGTGGGGAACAAAAATGTATTAATGGCAATTTGTATCAATTTGGCTAGCATGTGTCGAGACGTGAAAGTTATTTTAGACGTATTCGTATTCTCAATTGACGCCATTATGAGTTTGAAAAATCCTGTGTAAATGCTAAGAACACTTATTGGAAATTCCAATTATAAAAATACAAAAGAACTCTTTTGTAATCATCAAGTTTATTGATTACTGATTAGATTTGACTTTAATACCGGTTGTTAACCTATATCACGGTGTACAGGTTCGCACAAAATTTGTACTCTCCAAAAGTTCAAACATTCATTGTTGTTGTTCTACAAAAGTCTTTTATTATTCACAAGTGACCAGTTCATCTGCTTCGTTGTAGTTTTAGAAAGGTCATTAGATTCCACAACACATTCTCCATAAGGATGTTCACGTTGGTATTATACAGACTGGAGTACAAGTTCGACACTAATACTGTACTGTAGCTACATTGATTTAATTAGAAATTCTGCCCTAACCTTGCATATTGCTCATGTTCTACATTCTATACAGTTTATAGACGATGTTCTATCCTTAGATGTTATACGCAATAAGTCCTGCGGCTAAAATATCTAAAGACACAAAGTTAAACAAAAGTGTACAGCGAAATATTCAATCCCATAATATCGCATAATTAAGATAAATCTGTGAGCTTGACATTGACAGCGGCATTATTACAGCACGGTACACAGGTACTCTAATGGCGATGAGCTAACATTATGCTTGGCGTACACTCCTCATTATTCCTTTTACCGTCCCTAATAGTTGTTTTTCCCCAACGCCGGGCTAAGTGCAATTTATATTAATGCCGTCATATTTTCACGTTGGTTACCCGCATTTTCATATTAACCGTGGACCGAGCTCCCATGATAATGTGAAGGTCCCACCTTCGTCATTTGTTTGCGAGCTGATTAAATTTACACGGCTAACGCGGTTTACTGTTAAATTAATTCCCTTAATACGATGTGTGTTGTGTAAGATTTAAAAAATAATCCGATACGAGGTTGAATGTAGCACTGGGTTGATGACGGCGGTTGAATATTACCTCCGGCCCCAATTTCGTGGCTACGTAAACTGATTTGTAGTTTATAGTTCGTTTAAGTTTAGGTGTTCGTTGTTTCTACATCAAATATATGGGTAAACTAAACATCTACTTCAGTTGCTATTGTTTAATATTTATGACTAACAAAGTATACATCATAAAATCTTTATCCAATCTAGTGTAGAGTAAATTTAAAATTTGAATAAACCAGACACGCTTCTGAGTGAAAAAGAACCGCGTTTTTTATGATATTTTTTTCTAAACAATCGGGTTTATGCGAGTGCTAGCTATATGGGAGTCACATCCAATAAGGAATCGCAATAAGCCTATCAAAGCCCATACCAATTATAACTGCTGACTTCAACACTTACTATTTTCGTATTTAACAGTAGAATATTATATCATAAAAAAATTATGTTAAAATATCCTAAACTTATCAAAGCATACTCGTAATTTTACTGAAACTGTGCTACAATGAACATCACACTGATACTTACCTATTCAACGCTGAATTATGAACAGAAATATTTTGAAATAATGGTTCGTTTTAAATACTCAAAATAATAACCCGTATGCAGACAAATGGAATTTGATAGATACTATAAATACCACTTCAATAATTCAATTCAATTTTAGTATTTCATCATGCATGTTCATTTAATTCAATATAATTTTTTATATCTCTCAAATATCGTGAATTTGAAATAACATAAATGGCGATGGATACCTACGTCTTTTGTTATTCAATTGTTATGTTTTTATTGCTTTCAAGACATAATTAATTGTTTTGTCGTTGGTTTACGGCTATAACAAGAGGTAGGTTAATGAAAAGAAAATCTCAGCAGTACTGTAATGAATATCATGAACCAGGACAATGGTTAATTTAACTATTGATATTTGCATGCAGTGCGGGAACAGTTTTAATTATTTGGTCATCTACGGTAGTGACAGCGCAATTCTGTGTATTGAAATGAAATGGCAAAGTTATTAAAATATGTCATTTTAGTTACTCTATAACTATTACTACTATTACTAATATTTGGTGCTGGGCTCTTTTTTAACTTTTCAAAATTTATCAAATTAGAATTAGAAAATTATCAGAATGTACATTGCACTGAGTATAAATTTTTAATGTAAGTGAATGGGGTATAATAGTGAGGAGGCCTCTGTAGCAGAAGGAATAACAAATTAATAATTAATTGAGCAAAATATATCCGAATAATCTCCTAACTAAGCTAAGAATCCATTCTAAAAAAACAGTTAAAAAGAGTAACATGGGAAACTTAATTAAACAATTAAAACTTGAATGGTAGCGCACTTGTTCACTCCCGTAAACACTTCAATTTATACGACTTTCCATTAATTACTTTCAAGGATACAGATAGATAACCGAGGATAAACGAGGATAGGTAAGGTGGATATGAAGATTGATGAACGAGGTCATTATATTGCCCCAAAGATACGGGGTCCTGCGGAGTGAGTGCGGAGTTGTTACACAGATCATAGCACACCTGGAGTGTGGTGCATGTTCATAAAGGTACGATTCCGATGTCGGCAGCAAGCAGCATTGCTGCCGCAGCAGTGCTGTCACTGTCGTGTCGCGCGTCATTGCTGCCTGCCGCACCGATTCCGGGTACGGCAGCAGTGTTGCGCTGTTCGTAGTGATGTGCTGTTTGTGTAGTCATATATTTGCCTTGTCTAGGTGTTATCGCTGTGCAGCTGTGACGTCAGATACATCACTATTGATCTGCTGCGACCGCAGGGCAACACTGCCGCGCAGCACTGTCGAGCTCGGAATGTAATCTCATACAAACCTATAGAGAATGTATAGATAACAGTGGTGCTGCGGTAGCACTACTACATCAGCAATTGTGCTTGCTGTTGAGATCGGAATCATACCTTAAACCTGTACACTGGAGAACCGCATGAGTGCCTTCAAGAACGCAATCCATGTAGCAGCACACAGGATACAGAAGATAAGAGTACCTAAACGTACGACTTGATGGAAGAAGAAAGATATATAAAAGGAAAACAAATATATATATTATCGGTATCTTCACAAAAAAAGAAAACGTTATTAATTTTCAGGAGAGCAGGTATGTTCCACTGAAGGTATTCATTGAGCATTTATTGAAAAGCTGAGTGCACAAAGAGCTTTTCAGAAGGCTTTTCAATGGCAGTGTGACGTAAGGCGACTCGTCTATAGCTTATGTCTTTTCAATGCATTGAATTTCTCGTTAGGCTTCAAATATGAAGTCTCATGTGTGAAACTTTGGAGTTCATGCTCCTTGCTGCAAATTGAATGAAATATTTATTGTTATTATTATAAACTGTACTCATTTATAGCACGTTGATGGCGCGCCGTGGTTGTACCTTTAAAACCGCCTAAGTATAACAGAGCTCAATTAACACCCACATTGCACTCATTATTGTGTGTGCCAGGTAATAGAGTAAGCCTATTGCCGTATTCCGGGCACTACCGTGGACCTGAACCGTGCATCTGAAGCTGAGTCTGAGGTATATACGAGTATATCTGTCTGATTTTAAACAGATCTATCCCTTGGTCGTCTTTTACATGCGAATAGTAGAGGTAGTCCAAATTCTACTCAGCCGAGAACCACTCTTCTCTACTAAATTTAAGATACACCATCTAGTTTCTGTAAACCAAGAGAAACGTATCTACTCAGAAATCATAGGACACGTTTATGCCATGATGTTGTGTGGTTTTAACGCAGTTACGTCAGCTGTCCACCATACTCTTGCCCATTAATGCGTGAGCACGATGATTTAATTAACCAATGTCCTGCATATGGAGGTGCCCCCTTGTGGGTAGTCATTACAGTAGGGACCAGCCCATTTCAGGGGGAAAGGAATCTTCGACCAAAAACCGCAGCCCCATCTGAGGTGATTATGAGGTTTGCAATCGTAGCACAGGCATGTGTATTAATTAGAGACGTAATTCTAGTAATGGGCGATCCACGATATTCGTGACATTGGGTACCTACTCAATTGTACGATACCTATAGTGTTTTATAATGACATTTAGGACTTTTTTTTTAAACCGCTTGCTATTGGTGGATATTATCATAGTAGGTATGCCGTAAATTATTATATATAAAAAAAATAGTACACAATCTCGCAACTCGAAAAATCAGAACTATTAAATAAGAGCAAAATGGTTGGGAGAACTATGTATTCTGTTTTTAGATATTAACATTATTCAATATTTAAAACAATAGTAATACCAGATTTTAAATAATACAGATAAGTACTATACTCTAATGAGACAAAAAAAACATATGAATTTAGAGGTTTTTTCGGTCTGGTTAGGTTAGGAAGGAACCCATATTAGATTATTTTTAGGTCAGTGTACACGCGAACTTTCATATAGGTAGGTACTTAGGTAGAACTCGAACACTCTGTAATTCGCATAGCTCGTCATAATTTCACAGTATTAAATCAAAGTAAACTTATGATAAGAATTTAAACGTAAATAGCTCTATTAGCAAGTTTTTAATAGATGTTATTATTTGTCTGACTTGTAAACGTCAACCGAGCGCAAGGAGTTTCTTAATGTTTCTCCTTCGCGGTAGCCTGTCAACTACGAGTACTTCGCCTCTAGTTATAGTTAAAAAAGATTAACAGCGATGTTTAATTTATGAGATTTGTATACAATAACCGTGGTAGCTTAGTGGTATGGGTATTGGACTACTGAGACGAGGTCTCGGGTTCGATCCCAGGTTTTACCATGGCACACACCAATGACTTTTCGATGCTTTTCGAAGTCACTTATAATGTGTGTATTGGCTCGCCATTGGGACCTAAACATAAACTGGCGAAATGTGGGTGCCAGCACTCACGGAACGGGTAGGCAGAGGTCTACCTACCCCTTCGGGGAAATAGGCTTTAGTTTATGTTATGTTATGTTATTTGTATACCAGTGTATTTTTTGAGAATTTTGAAATGCATCTCTATCTCTGTAGGGTGCGTACGTAGAAAAGTGATAGGTACCTACATACCGTCCGGTACATCACGTTTTCTGCGAGATTTTTACTTACGCACGTACAAGCTTTCAAATGATCTTTCTAAATTCGAGCGTTGAAGAACGGAATCTCAGTCCTTTGCTTAATGCTGGTATTTAGTAGTAAAATGAGTTTGGCATTTACGTAAATATTTGTTTTTATTGTATTGGAAATGTTTAAGATAGATTAAAAAAAAACTCTTCGACAACCTTATATTGGATATTCAACAGTAAAATAATAATTATTGCATATTCCACACTATAAAAGTCACGCAGCGAACCCGCTACGTGAATGAGCAGTTGTAACCACCACTGCTCTTTGAACATTGAATATATTGCATTATAAAATATTGTTATTATTTTTGAAAAAAATATCTATGAAAACTCCGAAAACGCACAAAGGTATCAAAACAAAAATTACTACGAAAGTTAAAATTTTGTTTGCTTTTAAAAGTAAGCTCTTATGGATGAACATAATATATTTTGTGACTTTGTTCAAAGGCTACGTCGTCAAAATTCCTCAAGTATCTCGTGTGTAGCCATTTTATGGCATCATTCCGTCGTTTTAAAATTAATTTCAATTTCAGTTTTAAACAAGAAAATTGCCCTCTTATTTCATATTATTCTTTAAGAAAGTATTTCACTTCAAAATGCTTTGTTTACTGATAAATATAAAAGAGTTAGGTTTTTGGAGATTAAAAAAATATACGGTATTTTGATTGACTTCCAACAGACCCAGGTCCATTTTTTCTATCTGAAGTGCTTCTATATTAAATTGCCAAGTTCCGCTTTGCAAATTTTTGTAAAATATTATTAAACCTGTGAATACGATGTAAGAAATAATCTGAATGCTCCTGTTGGGAGACTTGAATACTGCTACAATATTTATAGCTGGTAATATTTTGGTATGTACACTTCCTGCAAGATGCACAATTTTCGAGTGTGCATCCTTGGTAAAGCACTTTGCTTCCTGTAAAAGGAAATTTCTAGGTTACTCTCGCACAATTCTGGTTGTATACAATGTTCAGGTGACAAATATTACATTATATTATCATCACGTTGTGGTTTTGTTTAATCTTAAATTAGTAGGTATATAATAGTTTACATATTTGAACCACTACATCGCTTTCGATGGAAATAATAAATAGGTATGTATGTAGGTATTGGTTCAACGGTAAGATCGATACTTTTTTAGTATTCAAAAATACTTAGTGAGACTTGCGCAATATAATCGCATTTAAAGATATAATCATGAATCATAATTGGTTCAGCCGCTTTAAAACTCCGAGGATATAGGGAAGAGTAGCCAGACGAACCAACAACCGCGGATAGACACACATAAAGATTTCACAACTGTTTCTGTTGTGGTTAATCTGTAGTCACGTAGAGATATAAGCAGAAAAGTCATTTAGGTTCACATTTCAAACACACCAACTAAATTAATGATTTTCAAGAAAAGCAAGCGCATCGGAATCTTTTGTAATCAGTACGCGGTTTCGTGACAGGTTGACGATAGATAAAACCTCGTGAAGTATGAAACGATAACAACAAAACGGAGTGACTGAAGTCTAGCTAGGTACTTCCAAAGGAGAAAGAAATATTATATATATTTATGGGCATAATGCCTAAGTAAGCCACTCTGTAAATAATCATATCAAACTGTACGGTTATATTTTTGACCAGATGTACAAATTACATACCTATTCCTTCCTTCCTTCTTCCTCCTTCCTTCCTTTGATATTATTAGTTTAGTAGTTTTAGTTTCTATCCTACTCAAGGAGAGAGCCCGAGCATAGGTTTCACTTTTTGGGAAGGCTTAATATGTCAGCTATTACTAATAATATCCCATACTATACTAAAAATATCCTACTAAATTTATTTGAAATTGTATTAACATCCGAACTAAAAGTACGTCTCAAATTATATTAGATCTATCAGCCAATAAGAACTGCTAGGGGGTGGGGGGGTAGAAATTTCAAATTCAATTGAAATTTGATCAACTACTTTTGTTCACGACGAATCAGTTGTTACGATGATGGTTCGGTTTATTATGTGAATACTTGTAGTATAATATAAATTGGTAGTATGACTATATAAATACTTGTAGTAGTAGTAATAGTATTTCTGTGATGATGTTTAGATAAAAGTATATCAAAAATCAACATAATAATTTGATGCTATTGGAAGCTGGTACAGTCACCCAAGAATATGTTTTAAAACTTTTTCACATCAAACTTGTCGAATTTTACCGTTTCATGTCATAATGTTGACTTGTCATTTATTATTGCGACAAGGTTCCAAAGTGTATATATTATAGTATTGCAGGTGACCGTACGATTATTACACATAAAAAATAAGACTATTTAGCGGATCTTGTTTATATGGAATGAACTAGTAATACGGATACGGACGTTCCTCCTTTTATCTACTGAAAAATTGTTAATAAAGTTATTAAAACACAACCTCTAAAGCAACACTATATAATCAAGTTTATTAACCATTATGGCCCACTGACACCCCGTTGCCCAGAACCTAATGCTCTGACCCTTAACTCAAAACAGCCTAATTTTATGTCAAGTAAAATTCATTAAGTTAATACTTGGGACAGGATTCTGAGGGACGATAATCAACAATGGCCGGCTATGAAAGTTAAATATAATGTTCAAGTTTACTTCTCTGTTTTGACTTTAACTAATCTGTTGTTCGTTGGGAATATGCTCACAGCTATCGAGCTTCTTTTTTTTCACCTTCATCATCAACATTCTTGCGTTAGTCCCAGTCAAATCCGAGTCCGCGGTCAGCTTTTTTCCAGTCTAATTATATCGATTTTAATATTTTTCTTGAAGCGACTGCCATCTGGCCTTTGCAACTTATAGGTATAGGTAATCCAAGTGCTGAAGTTAGACGAATTTAGCTAGTCTTTTTTTCACTTTCATTATTTACAGCCAATTTCGGCCGTGCGATCTTATTTTTGGGTTTGCGTGGCGTCACAGTATTTTTTCTCGCTTAAAAGTTATGTCATCAGTTATCAACTGATAAATACATTCACTAAAGAGAAAATCAGACAGGATAAAAAGTATTTTTGTTATAAGTATGACATAGGTATGTGTCATCTTATAACAAAAATACTTAGTTACGCTACACTCATATCTTTTTATTAAGAATTTCTTATTTTGATATTGCAAACAGAAATAGGGAATAGAGTGTGACTCTGACTAAGATTTTTTTTTTTTTTATACTGTCACGCCTATATCCCCGAAGGGGTAGGCAGAGGTGCTAGCACCCACATTTCGCCAGTGTATATTTAGGTCCCAATGTAATAGGGGGCGAGCCTATTGCCATCAACCGGGTACTTATAAACCTGCGATAAATACACACATAACTTCGAAAAGCATCGTAGTCATTGGTGTGTGCCATGGTAAACCTGGGATCGAACCCGAGACCTCGTCTCAGCAGTCCACCACCCATACCACTAGGCTACCGCGGTTATATACCACTAGGCTGCCTAAGAAGATCATTAAATTTAGGTTTATTAGGACATTTATAGTTTAAAAACCAACACAGAAACGTCGGTTTTGCGCACCAAAGTGTTTACTGACCTGAGTTAATCACTGTTATTGAATCAGACCAAAATCAATATCAAGAACCGTTTTGACAGCCAGATATTTTGAACAAACAACGGTTGGTTCAGTGATTCGTAAACAGGTTGTTCCAGGAATTTATTAACCTTATTAATTTAGATCAGGACGATCGAAATAATTTCAAATTCATTTATTCCTTAGGATCAGAGGGCGAATTATATAATCGTTACATTCCACCGTTTTATTTCGATTTTTCCCATTATCAAAAAAATTACAACGGTTATTGGCATTTAGGTCAAGAACACCGGTAAATACCAGTTTTTTTCACGAACTGGTTACCATTATTACAGTGATTTTAAATAATTTTGTTATGGCATGTTTTAAAAATGGATCATGAACCATTTTTAAAACCGTCAGCGTGCGTAAAGTTAGGTCACTTAGTTGAACCATTGCAGTAAGGTGAAAGTGTGTTAATGAAAGTATCCTTCGAAACTTTCCCCTAGAGGTTTAGAAGTCAGACATCAGTCACTTTCCTAAAAAACCAATCAATTCATCTCAACTAAAAAGAGGAGAAGTAATCCAAGATTACAACTCCTTCAATTCAACTCAACAGTCTCGGATGCAAATGTGACCACTCTAAAATATTATAAAGATTTTATTATTTTATCCATATTTTGTTTGTAGTCGTATAGATAGCTGAAGCAACGCAGCTCAATATATTCAAATATGTCATCCTCACAGTTCGGTTTTTTTTTTATTTTTTAAAACGGTACCACAGTCTATATACGCTGTAGCGTGTAACGTAAAAATAAGGTGCAATTTATTACGACGCGCAAGATTTGTTGGGGCTACCTCTCTGAGCTGCAGAATAAAGATATATTTGCGTACATATTCAGCAGGAAGATAATTTGAGATTTATGTTACGGTTAACAAAAATAAATACCTTCACATACGGTGTATCTAACCGCTCTAAATTACGTTATGGACAAAATATCTACTGACAGCTACATATTACTCATATCATGCTGTATAAACTTACTCAAATCGTTCAATTGTTCATGTTATTTATTTTACCTATCCTCGAATCAATCTCACTGAAGACCAACTTAACAAGCTTGAGAGACTACAAAATCTTTCTAAACGTTGTATATTTGGCCTACGCAAATATGATAATGTTTCGTAATTTCAAAAAAAGCTCAAGTGGTTACCTATATCCTTTTTTCCAAATGGTCATATTCTTTTCTTATCTATATCTATACTTATATTATAAAGAGGAAAGATTTGTACCTATTTTTGTATGTTTGTATGTTTGTAACGAATAGGCTCAAGAAGTACTGGGCCGATTTAAACAATTCTTTCACCTCTAAAAGGCTACAATATCTAGGAGTAACATAGGCTATATATCATCACGCTACCATACAAGGGAGCGGAGTAATAATCATAAATCTCAATTGATCCGGTAAATTTCTATACATTGGCGCTAATATCGCTAACAATTTCCGTTGTCATGACAGCAAGGAAAAGTAGTATAGAGAGGCAAGTAGTGAGTCGTACAACGTGATAATCGACATCCACGCGGGCGGAGCCGCGGGCAACAGCTAGTTGTACAATATTTTATTTATTCTCCTTACACCTTTTTATCTCAAACAACAATTTGAATTCTTACACAACACGCACTCTAGATTTTTTCGATCATCAGAGAATCTGAGGTTGAAAATACCGAGTCTTTGATCTTTTCGGTTCAAGCAGCTCGGCTGAGGAATGCTCTGCCAGTGACTTTCAGGCCTTGCCTTTTCAGAAACCTTTAATTTATTTAATTGCCATATTTATGCATACAAATATGGGCACTAAGCAGGGTTCGAATCCGTGCCTCCTGCATAGTGGTCGCGTTCACTACCACCACGGCACAGAGGCTGTCTTTAACTTAAAATAATATGAGGAAATATGATAAGACATCCCTAAATCTACCTTTATGATATCTATTGTAACACTAATACCTATTATTCAAGTAAAACTTAATGTAGGCAATATTGTATAGAACAAATCGCCTCCAGCTGTGAGGACATATTTTACAGCTTCATCCCTCTGGGCTTAAACATCGGAAATCCGGTATTAACCAAGCATACAATTATATCAAAATATTACCCTTGTTAAAGGGTGTAAGAATAATTATAAATGTGTTATCTTTGTAAATATTGTAATTATTATTCTCACGTGGTTTACAATTTACATACACAATTATTAGATACACATTAATACTTATTAAGAAGCAATATCGACGCAGAGACACAGAGAAAAAAAATAAGTGGACCTGGTACTCTGAAGTGAAAACAATGAGATCTCTGTAAAGAGGATTTACGTCATTTAAAGGAAGATACATAGGTACTTGGTAAGATATATTCTATACCTGTAAGTCTTATTACGATAAATAACTTCCTAAGTAGTTCGTGTTGGTATATAAAATAAAAATAGTGAGTCCGCTTCAAGAGATTTTCATTCTCATTTTCGAGGCTGTAGAGCATTATATCCCCTCGTTGGAGCCACGGCACGTACTCACCAGACCATTAGTGGCAAGCAGCAAGTATGCCAACGTGTTTATTTAGTGCACGTTGCAAACAAAGCAGGATATTTTATATTCTCAGTTTTAGTGTTGCTTTTAATTATTTCAAAAGTATAATTGTATGTTAAGTGTATGGTGAAGAATCCTACTTAACAATAAATGATACAATCTTGTTCATTAGCTGTGCCATAATATTATTATTTTTATTCTATATACGAGTTTTAAAATAAATTTTATAGCTTCTTATATTATAAATGACGTATTTTTCTTAACTACTTGACTGTGTCTATCATCAGTTGGAGAACTATTTTTTTCATAGTCCTTTCGCTCTATACTCCTATGCTTAGCGACCACACACTAACCTTAATGTAAACATTCTGTTATTCTAATGAAATATAATTCAGTCATTAAAATTGTAAACTAACTTTTATGACAGAACAAATATAGTTTTTGAGATTGGTAGAAATTAGTTCTAATCAATCTTGTTTTAGAGCTTTTTTGAATTAAATTAAGTCTATTCACTTACTTTTTACACACATTGTTACTGCGTAATGTGAGTACTCAGACTTTTTAAAATTATTATTAGGTATATTTTGGTACAGACTAAATCTATAGGCGTTTTTGTATCTTCGCATATTCAAAATATATCTACGAGGAGTATTCTTGAGTGAGCCCTTTCATATACTTAATATTTACCCAATATACAAGTTCATAGGTGAGTGAACACAGAAATGGAATATTAAATAAGACGTCAGTAAGCATGAAACTGTACCTTCACTCGAAATTGAATCAGATTATTGAAT
Organism: Pelosia muscerda; assembly: GCA_963691645.1. NCBI lineage: Eukaryota > Metazoa > Arthropoda > Insecta > Lepidoptera > Erebidae > Pelosia > Pelosia muscerda. The sequence continues at coordinate 9,285,533 of OY829105.1, forward strand.
GAGTGCGCTGCGACATACGACATCTGTTTCTATCATTGAGCTAAAGCTATACTGGAAGTACCTCTATTTCAACATAGTTTATCTCTTATCTTATATTTCTATTATACTAAAGTCTGCTCCGTGACAGCCTCCGTGGCGTGGCGATAGTCAACGCCACTGCTACGCAGGTGCGGGTTCGATTCGCCCTCGGTCCCGGTTGCCATACGAACATCTATGGCAGTCGTTACGGGTAGTTGGAGTCCTACTAGCCTAACTACAGAACTTCGATATCGCCAATTTGGTTGTGGAGGTCTGAGGGCAGTCGCTTCATGGAAAATATCGAGGTTCAGCCGCATCTTAGACTAGAAAGTCAAACCCAACTGAATTGGTAATAGGTTCAGAGAATGATGACTAAGGTCTGCTCATTTTCATCATAAGCACCTAGATAACCGTATTATATGTCCAGGCTAGTTGCGGTCCGTGGGTTTGTCCCTGTGGAATTATGATCACGATATCTAAACTTTCACTTTACTATTTGCCGATCTTACTATTATTATTATGTATGAAAAGAAATTATACTCTGTAGATTTAAGTGATGCAATTTCTCTTTATTATCCTAATTTTAGAGTTTCAGTTACTCCTCCTCTGTCATTTAACAAACGTCGCTAAAAATGGTTAATTTATTTTCAAATTAGCAAAACAATTAATTATTATATTGTGGTGTTTATGATTAATTCTACCGCCATACCGCCACCTTAATCAACCTCCCCTGCGGAATGTCAAAAGTGATTAATTACGTCTTTAAACTTTATCTTTTTGAATAATTGCCCAAACTTATTTTCTTCTTTACGAGGCGCAATAAAGGAGATGACTCCAAGTATTACAACAATATTTATTCTCGTTTCTTAGCCTAGATACATTTTCTCAAAGAAATGTTACACGTGGCACTCTAGTATTATATTATCTGCGACGCGATGAGTGAGCAAGGTCAGAGAGTAGTACCGTTCGATTATAATATATTAATGCTACTATATTATAATGGTAGTATTAATGAGCTTGTACAACACAATGCTTCGCGATTCTCGAGAGTAAAATCAGTGTCTTAAGAAATAAATTAGTGTGTATTGTACAAAGTATTTGCATTTGACCGCAGCAAAATTGATTTTAATACACATCACAATACAGACCACAATCACGTAATAGTAGACTTTTGAATTATGTAGTCAAAAAATAGATCTGTAATTATTGCCAATCTTAAACCTATTTGTTCTCAAAGACAAGAAACATAAATGTTTAAAAAGTTATGTCCAAATACAGTATTTGAATGTTTCTTTCATTCCGTAAAAAAACATATTACGAAATAATGTAATGTATAATTTTTTGTATGTCGATTCCAGACAAGCATATTTTGACCATTCTCAACTAGATAATCAAGTTAGGGGCAGCTCGGTTTGCAGGATACGAGCTTCATAGCGTTCACCAGCGTACATATGTCTCGTTTTGAATATCTTGTTAGGATGTGACCCCGATAATAGCTTTTTAACGGTTCTTTAATGTCAAAAACGTTTTTCCAGGTCTAGAAAGGATCAAGGCAGACTGGGCCCATTTCTTAAATTATGGGGCGGAGTAATAAAAAAACAATGTTTAAGAATGATTGCAAAATCATTTATTCTTTCCTATAATTTATAAGACTGTCGGTAGATAGGTCCAATGTCGCACCCTAAGTCAATGGAAAATTTAGAATACTTTAGACGAGGCCTGGTAACTCAGTTGGCCAGTGAATTTTCACAGATACATAGGAACCAGACGATGTTTTAAGTCCCGTCTGGGCATTTACTTTTTTCATTCTTAATCGATTTAAATAGTTAGCATACTTAGCGCTTTAACATTTCATTACAACAATTAGATAGATTTTTCAAAGATGATGGCTATGATTTATAAACTTTACCACTATGGGGCTCTCCCTAACTTGTTAGAGAGCTATGCGGTAGACTTCCATAGAAATTCTTTTTTTTTTTATACTACGTAGGTGGCAGACAAGCACACGGCCCACCTGATGGAAAGCGGCCACCGTGGCCTATGAACGTGTGCAACACTATGGGTGTCACATACGCGCTGCCCACCCTGAAGAGAAAGGGGTGGGGAGGCTAGAAAGGCAAGGGGAAGGAGGGCCTACTTACCGGCGGGAACACAACACGATGGTGATTATGACCGCGGTCTTCTGTAGGGCGGAGGTACTTCCCCAGTTGGACAGCTCATTTCGGACGGGAGATACCGTCGTGTCCTACCTCCGTGTAAATTCATGATTTATTGAGCGTGAAGTGGTAATCCAGCGCGAACGCCGCTTCAAAGCGTTTAATAATACACTTACAATTTGTACCACTTCATGTGCCTAAACATTTACTTTTGAAATTTTATATTAGTAGTCCGTTATACAAATCAACAAGATGATAAGGGTAAATTATTCATCATCAAACCATAATTGAATAAAATAATTTAGTCAGTACAATGTGTCAAAAGAGATGTAAATACTATATTTTAGTATCACGTGCGCACATTTTCTAATTTCCTATTAATTACATAAATCCTTCTCACGATGAGGACTTAATCCATTTTGTTGGTTGCTAATACGCGGGGACGTAAAGACGACCCATGTCTCAGTTTTGACGTAACCACGTATTTCGTAGCTAAACGTGAATTTATTTACATACAATAATTTATTATTACATGGCCTCCCTAATTTACCACAGTCACACATGTATTAAGAATGGTAATGGAAACCAATATTATTTATATATTGCCATATAAAATCATATTTGCCTGACAATAAATATTATGTACTTATAAATTATTATATATTTTAAATCTATTTATTCTATTTTAAATATTATTTATATTTTAAATCTTATAGTATTTTAAATCCATTAATGTTTTAAATTTTTAGAGTCTACATTGTTTATGTATTTATTTTAATGAGTATGCTACTTGTTTCGAATCTAATTTAGGTCGATTCGAGATCGAGAGATCGAAATACGATTTGAGTTATCAAATGCAAAATTACGTAAGTTGTAGCCCATCTTGTTAATTATGAACTAGTCTTGCCACGAAACGAATTCACAAGGAAACAAACCCTCGGTATTGACATAACTTTTACTGCAAACTATTTTTGATACGAAAAGTACTGCCTACATTCTACCGAGAACATGTTATTCATTATAGCGACCATTAAACCTGACACGTTATTACCTAAAGGCTTTCCTTAGTGGCAGTTGTAACTGTTAGAGGTACATTCTCTGCAACAATTAGAGCTACTAATGCTTTATTTTGGATATAATGTACCTGCAGTTAGTTTGGTTCATTTCACAGATACGAGAAAAGGTAACTTTCATATTGACTCATACAATTATTTAAAGAATATTTTCCTATGATCCTATCATCATTTTAGAGACTCCAGTCAACTTCATCTGCAAGTTCCAACTTGCCTGACCAAGCAACGGACAAGGCTTGGTACTCAGGACTATACCAGTTCGGTATATTCATCTGTTTCCTCAATTTTTGATTTGATTTAGCTTGATTTTATGTCGCGTGTCTGTAAAATAACATATGTGTACAGGGTAGCAGGTGAGGTTGAATTAGACTCCAAATGTTTTTGATGGGGCTATACACCCCCACAGAATACTCAGACCACCCAGTAATTTGCCCTTACGTGTTTTCTTAGGCTCGACTAGACCAATGCAAATAGCCATATTCATGCATATAAATACTTGCACAGAGCGGGGATCGAACCCACGCCTCCTGCGTAGCAATCGCATTCACTACCGCCACGCCACAGAGGCTGTTCATAAAAGTTAATATTTCACCGATATAATAATACGGAGTATAATCAATAACGAACACTGTCCCTGATCACAGTTCATTCCAATGACAGTGTTCAATTCCCAGCTGTAACTCGTAAATTTGTATTACCTGCGTTTGTGCGTACCTACTCACATTTGTAGAAACATATGTTCGGGTCTGAATATCTACTTGTGAACTTAGGGTGAAGCGAACTAACATATTAGGGCAAACACGGGCATGTTACTTTTGGCATCGTTGTCATTGACTGGTAATTTGTTCTTTTTTGGTACACTTATAATATTACACGTACACATTCTAACTCCAGCCGCATCACATCACTCGCCATAGTAACTATATGGGTACCTATTATTGCGTTACTACTACTACACCTAAAACATAATGTTGTATAAAAGTCGTGGTGAAATTTGTAAGAGGTGCTGTGCTTTGTATACTAGAAATTAATAAACCTTAAGCAACTAAGTTTTGGTTAGACGATTTGCGATCACAGCTAATAATTAGGTTTGCATTTTTTCACACATTTTTTTACATCAGAGAGTGGCTTCCTTTGCTTTTGCAAAGTTGTAAACAAAAGACGAATTTTACAAATGATAGGAATCCTATAAAGAAATGTGTGAATATAATTTTTGAACCCAAATTTTCAATAAAAATCATGGACCTAACTTCAAAGCATTTTTTTTTCTATTGGCATCGATATATATTTTATTGAAGTGATAATATATGTAAGGATGAGGTTAGTTTATGGTAAAGAAATTTAAATTCCGAATTAACATAGTTTATTTTAATATACCTATTTACTCAAAACCTCTAAACGTAAAGTTGAATTTATAACAGTGGGTACATAAAGTTTATTGGCACTTAAATCGGCTATTATCAGTAACACAAGTGGGTTCACAGTAACCCACTTTCAAGTTAGAACTAGATTGTATTTTTCCATATATTAGTTAGAGTTCAGAAAAATATCGGTTAATTAAAGATCTCCTTGTAAGTTACGATTACAAATCTTTTAGACAATTTTCTGAATTCAACTTTTTCGATATTGACACATATTATATTCAATCCATTCTGATAGTATAAATGCATAACTCTGTATATTTGTCTGTTCCGCTTTCACGCTCATATCACTAAACCTAGTTTAATGAAATTTAGTACAGAGATAAATTAAACCTTTGGAAAGGACAAATGCTATGATTGGTAGCGACAGTCTACAGCTAATATATAACAAAACAGATACCAGTGCCAACCAATAATATAAATAAATAATGCCAGAGATAGTATTTTTTCTTTTAAATTTCAAATTTATAAGAAAAAGTTGCTATGCTAAGTACCTATGCTAAACATCTTGCTCATCTATGTGGAGATGGAGAAATAGCATCACCACTCTCTCATTCAAAGGGTTACTACACCCTTCGAATGAGATAGAGTGTCGACAAACAAAAAATACGTGAACGATATCACTTTGAGAGAAGAAAAACTCGAAATAAAAAACCACCACTGTACAAACCCGTTTGGCCAGCGTAGAAACAGTAGACCAAAGCCTCCCAACATAGGGAGATGCCTCTGTCCACCAGTGTGGACTGCGATAGGCTAATTAATTGAAACATTCTGCTAAGCTTATCTCTACCCAATAACTCATTTTATTCTCAATTCGAATTTCAAATTTCTGGATAGTTTATCAGCTTACACTTCAGTTCGCATGCATCGCCAGTACACCGCGCCTCACGTCAGCGCACGGTTTACGGTCAAGAGGCGAACATGTGTCCCCACCGCGCCGCTCTAACATACACCATCAATATTAGATGTCCCCGCCTGTACTGTTGGGACGTGCGCGCCGCTCAAATGGACTATATAATACTTTTTCCATTTTTTAGAGCCCCGTGCGAAATAGGAAAAACGGTGATTATGTCAGCGATTATGCGGCTTTAGTTGGGTTTCTCTTCGTTGTAATAAATATTATTTTAAGTTTATTTGTGCCGAATATTTTAGTAGGTATATTATTTTTCGAAATTGAGAATGTACATTTTAACATTCATTTTTAACTTTGTGTTGTGCAGCCTGAGAAAAAAAATCTGTGATTACGTAATTATATTATAAACAACATTCAGCTGTGAAATCTTATTGTCTCATTTCACGAGGCTTCTTAGGAACATATTTAACACTACCATTTTGAGTTTCCACTTCTTCCACTAAGAAAGTTCTATATATTATATGGTAACATCGAAACGAAAAAAATCTAGACATTTAATCAACTCTCTTGTATTGACTAGCCACAAAGCGGTTAAATGTAGATATTAGCCTGTGATGGAATAAATAGATAAAATCTCACGAAACATGGAGGATGTGTTTTATGCACACTTCAAAATACCTAACCTTCTTCGAGGAATACATTTTTAACCTTCTACAATACCCTAAGTATTCAAATAGAGAGTTAACTCCATTTCAAAACTACTTTACTTTGCCTGAAACCGCTCACACTCGTCCAACATGAAATATTAAAAGGGCAGAGCTAGCGTACTACACAACACTATCCAATGATGCGTCAGTTTTCGATGCAAAAGGCTGTACGGGCGGAAACTGGTTGCCGCTAGAATTTCCCTATCCATATTTGTTCGGATTTACTCGACAACACTTACTCCATCTATAAACTCGCGCCAAGGTGCTTTATGTGGAAAACTGGAAAAATTCTCTTTAGCGTCAGTATATTTGATGCTTGCTGGAAAATTTGGTGGTATCAAAACTTATGTAGGTATAGTCAACAAAAGAGATACGGTACCACTTTTTAATACAACGTTGGTATGTAAATGTGGTACCATATATCTTTAATTGACTGTACATACGATGTCTATCAGACGTCCTCTGTGGCGTGGCGGTAGTCAACGCGACTTCTACGCAGGAGGTACGCTTTTTATTCCCGCTCAGTGCAAATATTTGTGTACATGAATATTAATATTTGCGTTGGGCTGGGTGTTTCTTTTCTATATGTAATATGTATGTATTTACAAAAAAAATCTAAGTATGTTTATCCGCATTCTAGAACCCATAACACAAACTAGTTAAGCTATACTTACCTGGGTCTAGGAGGTGTTGTGTAGACTGTCCTAGAATTAGATTTATTCAATTATATTTACTTCAATTAGCAAGTACTTTGAACACTTAGTAAACAAAAGATATACATCTTGTAAAGTAAAAAAGGTTTAGTAAAGTAAAGTAGGTACCTAATAGTCGAATTTTTACCCAGTATAAACCATCGCTTCAACGTTTTCGTAATTAACAAAGTTAAAAGTATAAACTCACCAATCAGGTGGTTACCTTAATACACGTTATTTCGTAGAACGAACACATTAGTTAGTAAGTAGTTACTAAGTATAACTTGCTAGATTCAAACTGCAAGTTGATACTTAGTTCGAGTCACATACATCTAGTCTTTACTTTGTAAATCACACGTGTAATGTGTGGGTACAGCATTGTGTGAAGTCATGTGTCATATTCAAATGTTTGGAGAATAGAATGTGACGTGATCTACGTCGGAGTAACCACTTAAGAAAATGTAACGTGACGTATTCCATAATATAACCGCTGTTGTTAGCTATGAAAAGTTTTAGTTCTGTATTAAAGAACTGGAACGCTTATGTTAAAGTCTTGAGGTATATTGTCATCAATCAACTCAATAAGATTTAGTTGATTCTAAAATCGAATTCAGGACTTCAAGAGCGCACGGACACCTGTACCAAAAAGCGAGCTGTAAAAAATATGATGAAGGTAATTTATTTAATTTAACAAAGCTTAGTCGTTATTTCAGTGGCTGTTTGTGAATACGCAGTACCTACAATATACTTTGTAGTCTGATTTTATGTGTACCTTTTGCACCATATATATTAAATGGGAGTGCACTAACCATTTTTTTATAAAGTCTTACAATTTTGTAAACAATTTTTAGGATGACAGTCATTCTTTATTCCGATTTCTTACAAACGTTATTATAGTACAAAATTACTTAACCATTTTCCATCAGGTGGATCGTGTGCTTGTCTGCCACCTAACTGGTACAAAAAAAGAAGTATGACGTTCTATAATTTTAGTAAAATACTTATAAATTGATTGACAATGGCAGCAGACGAAAGCAATTGTTAAAGCGTTGTCTATTAAACTCACTTACTGATTTAATTTCATTACAGCATTTAGCGAAAAGTCCTGGGAGCATTTTCTTGCAACGCGATTTGTACTAATTAAGCTTGTTTTCTCTTCTAATTATCTCCTGAATATTCACCGGATGAAATCGCTTGACCCCAAAATTGTTAGAGATATTGTTTGTTTACTCTCCAGAGAGTGGGCGGAAAACAATGAATACTTTTTTGTAAGCAAATGGCGATGGTAGCAGGTAATGAATATGCTGAAACAAAGAGCCCAATGCGGAGCCTCATTAGCCATTCAGTCGTTGTGCCTGCCTTAAAAATCATTTACAAAAGTCTTGATGAATGTTAGCCCTGTTTATTTCGAACATCCGCCTTCCATCTTTGAAAATTGTTTTACGTTTTATTATTGCAATTTTTCTTTTTCAAATAATTCCCTTGAACGTGACGTTTAACGGTACGCTTATTAAACATCTGGAATGTATGTTATTTCACATTAAAATGACATTCGTAACGAATTTCAAACTTGGGTTTGATGAAAGCTCGCTGTCTCCGAAATGAGATGTTTAATCGTTAATATTATGTAATTACATCTCAAGTCATAGTAAAGTTATTTGATATCCGAAAAGTATGCTTGATGGAAAGTAATAAAAATATTTGAATATGTACAAAGATTATATTATTTATGTGCAAATTATTTGAGTCTACAAAGCTATTTACTTCGAAATATATAGTACATAATTTGATATGCAAAGGTTATTGAAGTACCTTTACAAGTATTCTGATAAGTGTTTTCAATACAGTCTAATAGGTACTTGAACAACTATTGTCTTTATAGATGTTCACTCTCTATAAAGTGCGACTAACGGCAAATACTAATAGCTATTAACCAAAATATAATCAAATACAATCTAGATATCTAGAATTATTAGGCGACATTCATCCTTAAGATGTAAAAACTTACTTACCTAATTTCGATTACTATAGAATAGTTTCTGCGTAAATAAATAAATTTCGATTGCCCGTATTTAATGGCAATGCTTACCTCAACTCAACATTATGTAAGAAAATACGCTATTTAAAATCTTAAATTCAATCGTACTGTAAGATAGTAGAACATTACAAAGATGAAAGTTTGTGCAAAAGTCACCATTAAACGGCTGAAAGAATCTGGCCGCAATTTGGCAAAGCAAAAATTATTACATAGCTACCTGGAACAATACATATCTTAGTTCGGAAAAAGAGAATGGCGACTTGCTTCAAACCCGCGATCTTCCCGCGCATGAAATTGGTTAACTGGGTTACGGGAACTTAATAGGTATAAAGAACCCATGTACTGTATTCGTCATAATAATCATGCGTAGCTCATCCGCCGCCCGTAAGAAAATAATACGCCAAGAAATTGCGCTCATTATGCATAGCATAATTTCTGTGTAATTAAGTTTTAATATTTTCTGGGTCGTAACTTAGTTGTATTGCTAATGCGAAGACGATATCTTGTAAATTAGCATGCTGCTCAAAATTCTGTTTGCTTTAACTTTAGTGAATAAGTTTGGACTTACGAAGTAATTCAACTTCTGAATGCAATCAACTGGAATTTTTACGGCACTTCAGTGCCACACAGAAGTTGTCGGGTTCTACATCTCGTCTTGAAAGTCGCCTTTAAAAAAGTTAAATAATAGGTACATTTTCAAAGTATTTAAAGATAAAAGTTACCATAATACAGGGCTCCTTCACAATCATGAAAGATTTCCCGAGAAAGTGATTCACTATTGTCAACTCGATTATACCTTTTCAAAGTGTGAAATTAATTCGAATTAATTAGCATTCAAACAAGGATTATTATTCGGACGAATCGTGTTTGGAATTTCTTAAAAATAAAACTCAAACGCAATGTTCTAAGTTTAATGAATTGCCAAGCTTTTGTATGCCACTTTTGTGTGTTGTAAAGAATATGCCTAATTGGATTATGGATTTTTCTTGGGTAATTTTTTTACGATACCTATTTTCCTACCATACTTGTCTGTGATTCCATTTAGTGCACACAGCCTCTGTGGTGTATAGTGCGTCAGTAGTAAAAGTGACTGCTACACAGAATGCACGGGTTCAATCGCCGTTCAGTGCAAGTATTCGTACTTTAAATATAACTATTTGCATAGGTCTGCGTTAGTTTCGGTTGTCATTCGAATGTCTAGAGACAATCGTTACAGATAGATGGAGCCCTAAAAAGTCCAACAACTGGTCTAACTGCATTACTGCATTACTTACGTTAAGAGGTCAGATAACGGTCGCTTCGAGGAAAATATCGTGGTCTAACCGAATCCGCAGTGAGATTAGAAAAGGCGGAGCCCTGGACTACAAGGTGAAGGCTTCAGAAGCAAGGATGAAGAAGTGACGTTCATTTACGCTTATGTAAATATTTATGTGTTTAGTGCATATGTAACCTTTGCATTAGGTATATTAGATATATCGTACTAAGTATACAGCAGACAGGATAGCCAGATGACCACTTAAATCATCACCCACGCGTAAAATATTTCAAGCAAGAGCATTAAATTAAAAGGTGGTGGTGGATACGACTTGAAGATAAATATATTTTCCTGCCAAGGGTGGATCATACCTAGATCAAGTAGGCACATCCTGCTCGTAAAAACGGAGGGTTAGTGGGAGCAAGAGGTCGTGAGTATGGCTGGCCTTATGCAAATGTAACGATAACACGCCTTTAGGGTCAATAAACTGTTACCTACTCACTTTTACGACATGATAAGTATATTGCTTGTCTTATATCTTTGTTCGCCATTAGCTTTTGGGTCACGTTGGCTCTCACTGATGTTACGTATTGTTTTTGTTACAGATTGGACTACGTGGAATTGTCTTTACCGGTAAGTTTTATTTTTAAGTGTGTAATACTTGTTTAAATATTTTTTAGTAAGTTCTTTACTACAAAAAATTTAAACAGGTTTTACAAAACTTTTCTTTATTCTTCAGTTATTAATAGCATATTTTAGAATAAAATAAATAAAATTTGGTAATTTAGGAGGTTAATTTAGGTAATTACCGATAGAAACCACTGAATGTATAATGGTAAAACTTTTATTAGAAAGGTCTTAGTTAGATTTCAAATGTTTGAAAATTCCATACCTAGGTACAGGTGGGTGTGCGAGTATTAGTAAATTAAATACAGTGTTATTAATACTTACTACTGATAGATTTTCTTTTAGTATACCTTAACCTCCAAATTCTTCAAATTAGGTACTTCGTAACTCAAAGAATAGAGCAACCTTAATCCGAGTGGGTCATAATAGGTAAATGGCAAAGATAGCGATCAAGTAACTGACACCGAAATCAGGGATGAAATCGGGTTAAAATCTTAACTGGTTTGCTCGTAAACGAAGTGAACGAAAACCCAGACGTGGTTCATGTACCTTTCGTGCGACCCAAGAATTAGTTAGTTTAAAATAAATGTAATTAATCTAAGCAATCAAATTTAAAAAAAATAACAAGATATAAATACTATTTACAGTGTTGATCAATGGCGGTTGGTAGAACATACAGCACATACCTAAGTATTGAAAAAAATATGAAAAGATATATTTTTGGTCTTACTTAGATATCGCCCATTTCGTTGTTATATTTTATAATATAGTAATTTAGGTACCTAATATTTAAAAAAAATGTAATCAATTAGATATGTAACGGTTTCATACATTTTACAGCAACTAGTGCCTAGTACTACTTGGGCATGCTAAAAATAACAGCTGCTAAATTTCCGTTATATTACAAAACGACCAAATCAAGTGGTAAAACTCTCAGAGTATAATTATAATAACCAGCTATAGTGCGCCCCTAACTAAGTAAGAACAGAAGCACAAGTGAGACCAGTACCGAAGATTCTTTACAAACGTTCAGTAACTAATCAAGACTCTATTCCCGAATTGTAGCTAAGACCTCAAACTGTATCCTCCGATTTCGTTAACATTCGTTCTTTTACTTTAGTCCCTATACTTAAATTCAATTTTAAAGACGTATTCACGTTCAAAAATCACAACGATATTTTAAATTCACAAGTCCAACTATCGATTTTTCGGTAACGTATGAACGTCACTACATATAGGTGCGTTATATAGTCCATATTGATGGATATTGTATTTAAAAAATCTACTTATAGTCAGAATCCGCACTCTATATATCAAAATTTTGTATAAATTCTAAAAGCTGTGATTGGTTAATGAGAGAGAAATAAATAAATAAAAATAAATAATAATAGCCTTATGTAAACTCTAAGGTAAAACTGCATAAACAATAGCGGTAAACAGTGAGCTAATACAGTAGATTAGTTCACTGTTTACCGCTATTGACATAGGCTTTACGCCATCAACAATATTGATTGACTAGGGACAATACTGTACAATACAGCTGAACTACCAAAGCCTAATTAATTCCTCTGGAAATTTAAATTAAATTTCAGACCCTGTTTGTTCTATCAGAAACCAATTTTTTGTGTACTGCGAGAAAATTTTAGGCAGCTAGAAATTATTTAGGATCAAGAAATCTCAGTACTAAAGTATTATAATGAATATCTATCGTTTTAATAAAATAACAAAGTAAATTTTAAGATATTGTATATTAAGTTTCAGACTGAAAAATAGGATAATTTTAGCTCGCAAGATTCAAATGTTTTAAGATCTGTCGAGGTGCTGGTGTAGTCTGGATCTAAAAATATTTTTATAATACTAATACAAATAAAAAATACAGTAAAAAAAACAAAAATAAATTTATTTATGTAATTAGTAAATTTGTCGTATATTATGTCTTAATTATGTGCAGTAGGTATAGCCCGTAACTTAATCAATATGGAAATTCCAAGCACAGATGTAATCGAGTACTTGAGCTTTGTTGTGGCTTGATACAGTTAACTTGCATATAGCTTTGCTTGAATAGCTGGTATATACCTAACCTATATTATGTAGAAATGAGAAATTTACTGTCACTTCTTACTTGTTTGTCAAGAAAATATGACGAAGAATTATGTTTACCGATTTCCTGAGTTTTCAAAGATTTATATTAGACTAAAACGATGAATTTTGACCTTCCCCTTCCATATTAAGAAATAATCCGCGCCTATGAGTGTACTGGTACTAGCACGATTAACCTGCTTAGTCTGCAAACAAGAATTAATTGAGTCAATCATTCAATTAGTCTCATTTAATCATTCAATTTGTCCACTACTGGACATTGACCTCTCCCAATGTGCTTCTTTTCTGTTCAGATTCTCCGTCCTTTGCATCTAGTCTGTCCCAGCTACCTTTTTCAGGTCGTCCATTTATGTGGCTATAATAATAATATTATAACATTGCGTAATAACTTATATTTATCTATTGTGAAATGTCAAAATTAAAATGTTAAAAACAAGACTTTAATGACAGTTACAGAAACGAAGTGAATGCTTTAATTTTATGTAAATTATACTAAACTATTTCATGAGATCTGATAAAGTAGAGTTTGAAACTGCATATAAGATCTTAAAACACTTGTGTGATATTATAAAAAACACTAACACTCATATTTTCAGAATTAATAATACTGCGAATCCAATTTCATAAACTACTATTAGACTATAATTGATCTTACAATGTCAAGCCAGTGATACCAGAAGTACTGAACGCTATCTAGATGAAATTTGGTATAGAGATAGATTTAAATTTGACAAGTGGCTTAGTACATATTTCATATGTACCTTTTTCCGAGAAACTATTCCTGTGGATCGTGGCAATAGAATAATTATTTCACAAGGACCAAGTCGCAGCCTATATATAATTATACATCTATGTTATTTTTCAATTATTCAATGTAACTTATTACGTAATCAAGAAATCAGCAGATACATACAGCCATATTAATTGAATCCCATTAAAAAGGTCTTCGCAAATTAGATCGTTAATTTCTAATTTGTTTGAGAGATATTACAATATTTTGCGAAGAGTAATGCTATCGATTTACAAAATATGGGTTCTCATTTTATTGTTCATTATATTTTCATTGATTAGAGTACGAAATTTAAAATTTTAGCTGAAATATAAATTGTTGGCAATATTTTCTCTTTAACATTACCGATGAAGATACGACAAAGAGACCTATGAATAATTATGTACACTACGAATTCAGAGTCAACAAAATTGTGTAATCCATCTTATCGAAATCCATAGAGTTGAGAACATCACAGAGAATGACGATTCGATATTGCGAATTACGCTTGAGTGAAGTCTTTTAATTAAGGCGGGTGGGTACGCGTCTACGTCAGTGCGGGCGTTTGGAACACCCCATCAATTTCTGCTTGACTTCTGATTGTTTGAGCCAACCTCGTTAGCGTACGACGCAGAGGCTTGCGGAACCCTCCCACCTACACGAGGTGCGAGCCTGTCCCTAACCGATAACACTCACGAGGACCGATATTGGAACGCACAGCTTTTACCTGTGCTCATATGAGGTTCATTGTTTATGCTTGACAGGACGAAAGCAATTACGTATTTAATATTCCAACAGTATTAATAATGACCTACACAGAACCCATGATCACTGGGGAATACTGCGTGTGAAAGACGAGGAGGCTGTGAATTAGAATTTTATTGTTTTAAACACATACATTATGCCAGCTTTCTGATTTAGTCCCACAAAAAACGCCCCTAAAGCTATTGTCATTAACCAGAAATAAAACAAATAAAATTAGTAATATATTGAAAGGAAAATGTAAAGGGGTCATCGGTTTGCAGGCAGGCTTTAGAAATAATAAAGCTATTCTTCCTAAAGCCTAATTATAATGCATGAACGTAAGCACGTTCATACATTATAATTAACCATACCTAATCAAAATAGCTGAATATATTATAAAACTATAAATAATCTTTTTATATTACCAGAAAATTCGTAAGATCAACCGAACAAAGTGGAATTTTGACTAGATTGGAAGTTCTTTCTAGTTATGAGGTTAAAGGTTCGGTAAGAGAAAATTAGGAAAACTGAACAATAACTAAAAGAATAATAGCACAATTGATGTTTATAAACTATGAAAGTTTGAAGTTCAAAACGGTTGTCACCATAAGGAAGAAATAGAACTTTTGTATTCCATAAAACGTACACCCGCATCAATACCAAAGAATATACTGCCAACATTGCTAATACGTATCCGTACTATGCTAATACCCCGTATTAATATACAGCGTAATTTTTTACCGCTATTATCCCCAAAAAGTACATGTGAATATTTTAAGACATTGCTCTCTAAAAAGTTAATTAAATGTCGCAATGATTGCTTGTTTGCCATTTTAAGTAAGCAAATTCGTCGATTGCTTTAGGTGCACAAAACACATAGGAGTATTTAGAATTTAGTGATAACAGATTTAAAAGAGATATTTAACAGATTAAATAGAGTTCTAACCATGCTATCATTACACTAAAATAGGTCAAATTTCAAGAGGGTGTCTCATTCTGTCTATATAAAAATATTAAGAAATATATTTATATCAATAAATATAATATGCATATTTCACGATATTTGTATTTCAATTATGTAAGTGGGTTGGTACTACTTATTTGTCGATTTGCTAACTTTGAACTTGAATGTCGTGTACCCAAATAATATAATATGCACACCATTAAAATTCTCGCACAAGCCCTTTGAGGTCTTTGTCAACAATGAACCTGTGTATACAGTTCACACAGTCAAATAGTAACGAACTGCCAAAGTCAGCTATTTGTGATTGATGTGAGAAAAAAATGTCATTTCTCATAACTTTGTTTGCTTTTTTTGTGAATAGAATATGCTTTTACTCTTTTGCTTGCTCCTTTTTTAGTTTGAAACAATTATTTCAATACATTCTATTAAGAATCAACTGTTCTCATGTTTCACACAATGATATTAATAGATAGTTCATATGATTGAATATTATAACGTTTGGTTTTATTTCATAACCAGGAACGATTGACCCTAGTACCTAATCTTGCAAAATGCTCGATTTCTTACATTATGTTAGATTACTCATTCATCAGCCCTTTTTTCCCGTGCGGTAACCCTCACGGGTACCCCCACCGAAGTCAGCGAGGCAGGGTGATTATGTCGGACTCGAACCGACCAAAACCGTCTTGGGCCATCAATTGCCGAGAGTGAGGTAGCCTCTCCGCACGCACGCACGCATTCTCAAAGCAACGTAGTCGCAATGCTATGACATGGGGAAGCCCCTTCGTCTCCTGTACTGGTCGCACAGCTCTCAAACCTTATTCCCCCCTCACCCATTACGACCACCGACCTCCTTTTTAATAAAGGTCTCTTATTGGAAGGTATCTATAGGATCGGCAGCGCTCGAGTGTAACGCCCGTGGTGTTTCAAACGTTTATAGGCCACTTTCCATCAGGTGAACCGTATGCTTATCTGCCTCCTAAGCGGTATAAAAAAACTACTTTCAAAAGTGTTAAAATTGGTTTGCGAGCAGTAAAGTAAAAAAAATTAAAATTGTTATTATGAAAATTAGTTTTATGATATTTCATTACTCTTATATACATTACTCTTACATACCTAAGTTTTGTGCCGGGATTAAAGCACAACATGAGTTATCAAATTACTGAGACAAAGCTTCGTTCTTACAAAAGTTGTAACTAAATTATATCGGAACCGTGATGCTTTTCTAAGTGACTACCTAATCTTGGCTCATAAAAGTTGCATTTGGTTCGTTCAACGTCGAGATGAGTTTTGTTAAAGTTTACTTTTGTGTAAGGTTCTTTCAGACGTAACCTTAATTTCGGATATTGGCAAAAGCAATTTTGTTTACATCTAATGCGGGACTAATCTTACCTTTGAGCCTACAGCAGTTTTCTTTACTAAGATGTAATATTAGAAGAAGATACCTATTTGCAGGTAAAATAATTAAAAATTGAAATATTAAAGTTTTACCTTTTAGTTATTAATTGAATATTTATCTAAAATTTAATAAGTGATGTCAAAACTAAACTCGGAAATTTCCTAAATAGCTTTATAAAACATATTAATAAGGCCTTTAAAATTAATATCAATAAAATTATCATCATATATTACATTAAATAATGCTATTATAATATCTTACGTACATATTTTGGTGCCCAGATTACATAAACATTTTCTCGTTAAATTAAATATAGTGACAACGAAAAAGCTTCTCGTAAATAAAACGGAAAAAGCCATGACTTTCATGTTCACTTTAATGTTTATTTCGCACCTTCATCTTGCGTTTCTATGAAGACGTTGTTCTCAAAATTTAAGGGCTTCTCCTTGAATATTTTATTAACGTGCTGTGATAAGAATACTTAAGTGATTTCCCAACCCTACGACTACCCTTTTACGCTTATAAGCTGGCTGAAATGCTGATCGCACAACTTTCTTTCAAGAGAATAATTTTTAAGAGACGTTTTTAATTTAAATCCGATTTTTTGTGTACCAATTTTCCGCTTTTTCACGTCTTCATAAAGTTAAATTATAATACCCTTAAATCTAAATAAGGCATCATTTTGGCGAACCTCTTTTCAAAAACAATTTGTATTCGTGCCTTTATTCTCTTCTATCCAATTACTGAAATTGTTTTACAACCACACAAAGCTATGATATTTGTGTGTCTATATATACCAGGTATTATATTTATGTATGAACATGGATTTAATAATTCACGTTCTAAATACGTTATTTTTTACTCTTTGGATTCTTTTGTGTAATACATATCCTTTGGGCCTTACATTTTCTGCTAATTGCGGTTTATATTTTTGAAATGAAAACTTCTTTAGGCGTTTTATTTGTAGACAATTTTGGGTGCGCAAAAATATTAATTCGAAATTTCACCTAACACTACTCACGCCCACGCTACTCTATCGGATGCCATGCCACACGGCGATAAAAATATACAATTATTAAATTTTATGTGGCCAGTACGTTTTTGATAAATTAAATTGAAATAATTCACATATGGCACCTCTTTGAAGTGTATTTTTCAGTCTCATTGAACACTTTTGTGATTTTAAATATGTTATATGCAGACTGTTTTCACTTTCGGTCAAAGTGTCACATTTTTTTAAATAGTTTTTTAATTGTCAGCTGTGGTCCTTGTTCTACCAGTTAAACCGTTAGGTATTAAAATAGTTTTAGCCTTAGTTGCACGATCTTACTTTGACCGTGACAAAGCCGTTGACCGTGGTCAACGTACCGGTCAGGTATAAAACGTCATAGCCTTGGTTGTAACTATGACCAGCCACGCTCAAACGTCAAATTCTGTCAAAAACAGAGCTACAAAAATCATGGAAAACAAAAATAAGTGGAAGCGGCATGTAGTCGGTGCACGCGTGTCATTGGTTGACGTATTTATGCTACGAAGGATAAATTCGATAATATGAACGTTTTTGATAAGAATACGTCTAAACTTTTTCGTAAATATTCAAGCTTTTTCAATTCAAAGTATGAAATGCCATAAATACTTTTTTCACTACGGCAGCTCAAACAAGTAAGTTTTACTGCATAACAACAGTGTGCAAAATGCGATTTTGCCCACTGCGTGAGACAAAGTAACTTTTTGATATATATTTTTTATGTTTCTATAAACAGTGCCAACCATAGATTTTAAAAAGAATTGTTCCGCGATGAACTTTCCAACTACATAATCTGCACTCTATTCCTTGGCCGTCCTTTAGAAAGTTCTTTAAAATATGAAGGTCCAATTTCGAAATTCTAAATTTGAAAGGTATTTGTAAAACGAATAACCATGTTTTTTATTTAAATTATTTAATATTTTAATGTATTATAACATAACATAAACTCACGCCTATATCCCGGAAAGGGTAGGCAAAAAAAAACAATTATTTACTAGTAGAGCACGGTATTATTAACGGTTATGTGTGTGAGTTTGGCGACATCGGTTCCGCTACTGCAGCTATCGCGTCGCAGTTCTACTAGTTTTTCTGTTCTGTGTACTAAACATAGAGTTAACCAAACCATTTCTATCAAACTGTTAAATTTGACGGTGACCGTGACTTTGACGATGACCATGACAGATAGTTCGTGCAACTAAGCTTTAGTTGCACGATCTTACTTTGACCGTGACAAAGCTGGTTGACCGGTACGGTCAGGTATAAAACGTCATAGCCTTGGTTGTAACTACGACCAGCCACGCTCAAACGTCAAATTCTGTCAAAAACAGAGCTACAAAATCATGGAAAACAAAAATAAGTGGAAGCGGCATGTAGTCGGTACACGCGTGTCATTGGTTGGCGTATTTATGCTACTAAGGATAAATTCGATAATATGAACGTTTTTGATAAGAATACGTCTAAACTTTTTCGTAAATATTCAAGCTTTTCAATTCAAAGTATGAAATGCCATAAATACTTTTTTCACTACGGCAGCTCAAACAAGTAAGTTTTACTGCATAAAAACAGTGTGCAAAATGCGATTTCGCCCACTGCGTGAGACAAAGTAACTTTTTAATAAATATTTTTTATTTTTTCTATAAACAGTGCCAACCATAGATTTTAAAAAGAATTGTTCCGCGATGAACTTTCCAACTACATAATCTGTCCTTGGCCGTCCTTTAGAAAGTTCTTTAAAATATGAAGGTCCAATTTCGAAATTCTATATTTGAAAGGTATTTGTAAAACGAATAACCATGTTTTTTATTTAAATTATTTAATATTTTAATGTATTATAACATAACATAAACTCACGCCTATATCCCGGAAAGGGTAGGCCAAAAAAGCAATTATTTACTAGTAGAGCACAGTATTATTAACGGTTATGTGTGTGAGTTTTACGACATCGGTTCCGCTACTGCAGCTATCGCGTCGCACTTCTACTAGTTTTTCTGTTCTGTGTACTAACCATAGAGTTAACCAAACCATTACTATCAAACTGTTAAATTTGACGGTGACCGTTGTTTTTGACCATGACCATGACAGATAGTTCGTGCAACTAAGCCTAAGCCTTAATGTAAATATAACCGATTTTCATAAAATGCCAAAAACTTTTTATTCTTGGAAAAAGTATCAAGATTTGTGGGAACGGGAATAGAAATCCACACGGGTGAAGCCGCGAGCCGTAACTAATTCGTAATATTACTGGGATGACATTTCTAATTCTAAGTGTGATAAAGGTTACCAAGAACTATCACTTTCTATCGAAAAGGATCGTCTTTACATACAGACTTGTAAACAATGCGCCTCACGACAAACAAGATGGATAAACAGACGGTTGTTCAACCCAGTCACGTCTAGCCTGCCGGTCAGAAGGTCAAGACCCTTCGGCCTAGAGCTACTAAATAGTCTGTGAACGTTAGGAGCTCGGGGCTTCACTTGGATTACGGGTAGATGCTGATTTACATGTGTGTCTGCAAGTTTCTTTAATCCTTTAATTATAACATTTCATTAGGATTTATCCCTTAAAGAAAATGAAACTGACTAACCTATGTGTGCGAAACGTGACCTTTTAGATTGAATTTAGTACTAGCTGTTACCCGTGGGTCCATTCGCGTAGTATTCTGAATTAGTTTTAGGAAGGCTTACAGACTAATAACAATTTAATATATTTCGTTGCACAGTGTATTGTGTTACACAATATTTATTTTTATATTTTAATCGTGTAGTTTTCACAATATATAACAGTTATAGTAGGTATACTACCGTTTCATTATGAACATTATCCTTACCTTTTACCAACATAAGAAACTTTATCAATGACAAACCTAGAAAAAAAAGTCAGCACTTTACATTATCTTTTAAGATACATTGTTTAATCTTACTACAAAGATTTAAAATACAGTAGGTACAAATAAAACCAGTACCACCAGGACCTAAGTAATGGCGGTCTCTTTGTGTTGGACCTACCGCAATAGCAAAAAGCTTGTGGTTGCTGCTATAGCTTGAAAATAAAACATGGCATGAACCTGTTCAGGCGAGTGCAAATTCCCAATGTGTTCCGGACCATTAAGCTACTTACCGTCGCCATCGCTTTGGTAGAAACTTACGCACTCGAAGGGTATCTTTGAATCTCAAATTTACTTTCAGTTTATCAATAGAAATACAATTCTTATTAAAATTTTCATGTTTATTTTACCAGGCCCGGATTTTATTTTAGAAAACTTGTAATTTAATTTAATTAGAAGTTGCAATATTTTTTTTTTATCTGCTCGAACTATGGTTTAATGAACTTCAATATATATGTACTAAACCACTGTAAGACATAGTTACCTGAAGGGTTTTGTGTATTTGTTAGCTAACAGGGTTACCAAAGTTTCTCAATTGTTACCGAAAAGATACTTCTAGGTACTTCCGTCTTATATTCTCAGATAATCGCAGATGCAATGTTGTAATAATAAATTTCAATATTCTGCCATATCAAAATCAATTATTTAAGCGTATAATGGTTGGTAGCATCAGTTTCATATTTAATGGCATATGCCAATCGACTGTCAGGTGTATAGTTAACAATTAGCCTATCGATCAAATTTTATCAATATCCAAGCCAAGTTATATAATATAGAAATAGAAATTATGAGTGTAGTTGAGGACAATATTGAAACTCAGTCACTTCCCAGTTACATTGGTAAGTGGGCCCCCACTGTAAAAGGAAAAGGCTCAGCTGTATAAATAACAAAAGTAAATGAATGTAATGATAGTGCCAATAGCTACTGAATCTTTACTAGTACTCACCGCAAGCTACTGGACTGAGTTCAAACGAACACTAATACCGAGGAATGCTGGTGCTAATCGGCTCTTCACTAATGGCCATCGTCCCTATTTTCCTTTTAAAATGTTTCACTGTGGTACTGGATGCTCGGAAAAAATATAATTCTCCTGTCATATAAAATGCCTCCCTGTTTAAGGTACTTAAGTAAAATATTTAATATCTCTGAGTCGTGAGAAAAAATGTATTTACTGTGGTTAGCTTTTATTTTGAAGGAAATCATTTTGGCATTGTTTGAACTTCTCGAGTTTTATGATTAATTTTAAAAACTAGGCTTTTAAAATTTCTTTATAAATATACTTTATGATAGTACGAATTTTAACTATTGTATCTACAGTTATTTTTTTTAATACTTTAATCCCATTGTTATCTTCTTTTAATAAAAAGGTACAAAATTGACAATTTACGTAAAGGATCAACAAAAACTCCTATGTGACTACTATGTTTATCTCGAATGCGGTTCCCGGGTTAGGAAAAAGTGAAAATGGATGAAACGGGCTCAGTTGACAGCGAAAATAATACCCTCTTTTATATGACAAGGAAAACAATTGAAAATGTGGATCTTAAAAACACATCTGTTCGCTGTTTCAGAAAGACTGAGTGATAAACACCTAAATATAACAAAATTTAGACAGATGCTTCCCATGCGTGGTGGTAGTGGTGAACGCGACAGCTTCGATTCCCACTCAGGGCAAAATATTTGTTATTGGTCTAGATATCCGATGACCGTCCATCGGTATGTATGACCACATATGGTAGTCATTACCGATAGTAAGAGCAGTAAAAAGTCTAACAGCTGATATAATGGCAATACTTCGCTATAAAGGGTTGTGGAATTCGGATGGCAGTTGCATCGCATCATGGAAAATATCTAAGTTCAGCCAAACCCGTAGTTGACTGGAAAAAATGAAACACATACTCCGAAGTGAAAGATTTGTATGACTGGGATTATACTAGGATGAAGAGGAAATAACAAAATTCGGAAAAAAGCAGGTATTTAAAATTAAAAAACCAGAGTAGTCAAGGTATATGATTGTTCACTACTGTTTACAGTTGTCAGTCATTCACATAGACTTGAATCTTTTTTCAGTTGTAAGAAGAAGTCTTTTACCTTCAAAAGATTTAAAAATAATAGCTACTTAGAAAGATTGTCGTTGAGGGTGGAAGTATATGTGGAGACATTAAAAAGTAATAGTAATAATAGTAATCAAATAATTTAACTATCTGATTACCCATAATTGTAATTACCTATATAGTTAATATGTTGAATCAATGAATAAAGGAATTAAAAATAATAAATATTCTAGCTCAAATTACACAACGCTAACTAGACCCATAGTAAGCATAACTCAACTTGCTTGTGTTATGGGTTGAGGATACTTAGATATTTTTTTGTGAATACATACATATTTTATATAGGAACACGCACACCACTGCTAATATTCATGCACACAAATATTTGCATTGAGCGGGAACTTTCACTATCGTCACGCTACAGACTTAAATGGTTTTCAGGTGGGTTGTTGAGGTAGGAATACTTGCATTCCTAACATACGGAGAGTTAGTAGTGTTTACAACTATTCTAGAATGACTATTTATTCGTGGAAATTTATACAAAAAATGTGAGATTAGTTATATCAACGTGCTAGGAATCGAATAAGTACTGACACTAAGTAAGGTCGGGATTGACGTCGAAAACACCGGTCAAATTATTTATTTTTTCATATAACGAGGACAACTTGGAACTTCGATATCGCCATTGGTCATTAGACCATTGGTTGTGGAGGTCAGATGGCAGTCGCTTCACGGAAAATATCGAAGTTCAGCCGCATTACAGTTAGACTGGAAAGCCGACCCCAACTGAGTTGGGAAAAAGGTTCAGGGAATGATGATGATAACGAGGACATATACGAAAAAAGAATGTAAGGAGAAAAACAAATAATATAATGTTGCCTTTACCTACTTCGGATGGAGAAAGGTGCTAGTACATGTATGGATAAATTAAAATAATAAATTACAATGCATGGAACGTATTAAAACGGACCTAATATGTAACACGTCGAACTTTTAGCTGTTGGGATTATCAAACAGAGGGTGCTGCGCGTGATGAATTTCCCTTCAAAATTATTACTACAGCATAGATTTCCACGTAATGCCCAATTTATTTTGTTATATACATTTTATAAACATGTATTAATAAAAGTCGCTTATAATAAATAAAAATAGTTTAACCTAAAACTTCAAAACCAAATGAGTGATGATGGCGTGCTCAAAACAGCTCGGAGTAAAATTAATTTTAAAGCTGATCGAGCCACAAAATTTGAATTTGTACCCAAAAAATTGTTTAGCAGGAACTCGCATCCGAACATCATGGCCAGATGTGTGGTGTAATTAAACTTTAAATTATTTTCTTACTTGGTATAGCTATACTTCGACTGTAAAATAATCGTTACCGTATTTAGCGTTAATGATTGTGATATGTTTATAGTTTTCCTGCAAATATACTGAACTCAAAAAATATAAAATATTGGTCGTAACTAATCAATATTTGGATCCAGAATTTTCACTTTCATTCAGATAATTGCTCGGGATTATCTGAATGAAAGTGAAAATATATATAATAGATACTGCAAGTAATTAAAATTGATAGCGTTTTGTCATTGATATTTAGTTGGTATCAAATAAATTCTTGAACTTCGTTTCCAGTGTCATCTTAAAACTTCGTAAACTTTGCTCTTACTTCAACAGTTTTGACTTGTTATTCAAGAGGGACTGAGTTTTACAACAACTAAGTATAATTACATGAATCAAGAAATATATAATCAAAGATTCAGAAATATATTTAGATGACTGATTTTCAAATCTGTGTTTATTCTATTAACTGAAAGTGACAGACATAATTCTATAAGGTTGGTGTTTTTCATCAGCAGACAATGGTTAATGTATCAAGTCAGGAACGATTTTGCTAATGTCTCAGAGTAGGGACGCTTCGGAATTGGCCACTTTACCTTTTACCCCACAACGTTTTGACGTTGATTAATGATTTCTTGTTGTTTCGTCAAGATGTGTAACAAACTGTTCATTTATGTTTCATAATAAGAATCTCAAATTTGGTACTTGCCAAATAAAAATATCGTAATAGAAAAACTATTTTGAGTATATGTCGTTTCATATTTTTATCACGGCCCTATCAAAAATAAATTATCTAGAAGTACAGCGAATACAACGTCAATTTGAAAAGAGGGCTTGGTGACATGTTCAATTTACTCTGATTGACTTGACGGCACACTCGACACTCGATACTTGCTGATTGAAAGCCCGAATTCAACGATAAACTCAATTTAGTGTTTGATCGTATCTGTAACTAAAAACGGAGAACAAATTATGTTCGTCCGTCAACATTATGAACGCCTGTATTGGTTTAAAATAAACTAGTGTTCATGTTGCTTCAAAAATGTAAACATGAACGTAAACGCATAAATCTACATTTTATTTGAAGTTCACACATTTTAAAATGAATTATTTATTTTCCTTCTACCGAAAGCCTCTTCTATTTAATAGTTTCAGAAGTTACAGTGACATTACCCACCTATAGATTTTCAAATTGCTATAAACACTAAAGCCCATTTTAGCTTTTTTTATTAACATATAATATTTGATTTATTTATTTCGCGTGGTGTCGCAGATACCTTCCCGTGCACCGCCGACAACTCAAAGCCATCTACTTCCACCATGGAACCGCAGATGCATATGTGGGGTTCACACATCTTACAGCCTAGGCAGAAAGTCACCGCCACATGTAGAGGCACCCTTAAGCAGTTGATGTGAAGATAACGCTTGTAACCATGCTCCAGTTTCCGGCTGCGACACCGCCCACAGACTAGCCTTATCGACCCCAAATTCAAAACTCATTTATTCTGTATGAACCACTAAATGGCATTTACAAAACGTCAATATCCACAATATTCTGGTTACAACGGTTCGAAATGCGGCCCCGGACTTAGAAGACTCCGGCAAGAAACTCAGCGGGCTGTCCTTTTTTTGGTCTATTTACTTAGTCTAGATACAGAAATTAATACAGAAAGAATAGAGAGAGAGAGAGAGAGATACAGAATAGATACAGAAAGAAACAGCTTGACCTCACCCCCACGTCATCCCACAATACTTTTGATTGGCATCATAAAAGCAAACATTCTGATAACGTCAGCAAATACGCCATCAGATGATTAAAGTCGCGGAATAAGTGTAGGCACCTTATTTAATTTATTATTTTGATTAACGACATTTGCGCTATCTGGTTCAAGTGAGGGCGCAATGTTTGCGCAATACTTGTGAATGTAAATATTTCAACACATATTGAGTTTTTCTTTTAGCACTTCAGCATGTATTTTGATGCAGGTAACGAGCCCATTTTCGTCCAAAGCTAGCGTCATGTCGCCGCTAACAAGATTGATGTAAACAAGACTCAAATCAGTATGGCAATAAAGCTGTACGTTCTACATAAATGAATATTTGATTTTATTTGTGATGTTTAAAAGTTAGCTACCAAAGAAAATTTGTTGATAAGTAATTTTGTCGCTCATATTGCGTCACTTGTGATTTGATGTTGTTGAAATGTATTATGGCAGGATTGGCAGAAATTAATGGAATTACTATACATGTAACATTATTCCGCAAATAATGAATCAAATTACAATAACATTTGACAAGCCTAATATTGTCATTTTTTTCAAAGGATTTGATTATTCTGACATTAATTGGTTTTTGATATTACGCATTGACTAAATTAACTTATTTGGATTTTGCATGTTCTTATTTATTTTTATGAATTGTGATTTCATTACGTATACATTCCACAACCTCCGTAGCATGGCAGCAGTGAACGCGACTGCTGCGCAAGAGACGTGGGATCGATTCCCGCTCAGTGCAAATAATTGTGTGCATGAATTTGAATAGGTATATGCATTGGTCTGAATATTTCTATGTATAATATGCATGCATTTAAATAGCATAACACGTGCTAGTTAAACTATGCTTACCACGGGTCTAGGTGGCGTTGTGTAGATTGTCCATATCTGAGGCTTTGTCTTCAGCTTACCATCAGGCGATGTGAAGTCTAACTGACGTGCCATAAAATAAAAAGTGTGCTTGTAGTTATAAAACAACGGCGTCGCTACTACTGTAAAGTGTTAGGATTTCTTTAGTTTCAAAAAATATACACAGGAACTTATTATAAATTTAATTGAATAAAACATTAGTTCTATAAATTATAATTTATAAAAGTGTTTATTTTGAGATTAAACAATGGAGTAAAGTAATTCTCAGATATGTACTTAGTATAGAAAATGATGAAACATTATTATCGTATACGATAATTGTACATTTATAATTGTATACTTTATATTTTGACTTCTTTACCAAAAGCGTTATTAATAAATACATAAAATCTGTATAAACCATTCATGAATTAATTAGGTACACAAGAAGAGTAAACAAAACTATGGACGAACGGAATACGTTTTAAGAACTTTTGATTTATACTAGAAAAATATATAAATTTCGTAGTAATATGAATCCGTTTGAATGACATAATGACGGCGTGCGTTTTAGTCGGTTTGAGTCCGACATAACCTCTACAACCGGATCTGATGGGAGGAGGGAGGGTGGAAAGTGTTGGGGTTATGCGTGGGACTTTTCGCACGATAAAAAGAAAAGAGTATGATAAATACAAAGATTTTATAATACCAAGAGGTCAAATCCCTTAGTGATTATTATGTGATTTTGATCAAACCATGGGGTATGTTAAACAAAACCACAATATTTCATAATTTCCCTGAACAAATGTAGTACTTTAATCAAAGCACTGTAAATGTGTTCAAAAACCGACTTGACAGTGTTTTCAGATTGAAGGAACGTATCGGCACAATGCTGCCTGCTGAGTGTGGTTTCATATAGATAATTTTTAAAAAAGCTTAATGGTCAGTCCGAAAGCTTTATAAACATGTTGTTTTAAAACTACATCTCAAATAAACCTATGCAAAATTCGAACTATTCTATTTTAGCAAGTAAACGCTATAAAAACTAAACCGCACAAAAACGTTTTTATAATCAAAGTACTTTATAAACAAGAGAAAGATTCAAAACTTGTAGCAAACTCCTCTCAGTTCGTTAAATTGAATAAAAAAGTATTGGTGTACAAAGTGCGCCGATAATCGATGCTGTTGAATATTTCAAACGGCGGAACGTGATGAAAATAAAATATATGTATATTGTCCACAGTTTCCCACCTCTATTGTCGTGCATTTTAAAACCAGCTCAAGTTTGTTTTGCAAAAAATACTAAATAGTGCTAATGGTATTCGTATTAGCAGCCCTATTTTGAGTAATTTTTAGAGATAATGGTTTTATTTCCTTATGCGTTAAGGTACGAATTTAGAGATGGGTAGATCGCATCAGCAAGCGCCTGTGATCCAGTGACCGTGAAGACTTGGATGCCATAATATTGGTTTTTGTATCAAATAAACTTTATTCCATATTAATATGATCATGCTTTCCATAGTAGGTATTCGTAAGACTTGTGAACACACGTTGATCGTATGAGTATTGGAAGTCACGTATTATAATAATGTGTAAAGTTCAAAGGTTGAAATAGGAAGGTACAGTAAGCTGCAAAAGTGCATGGATAGCTTAAGATCGATAATCCTATGAACTTTCGAACCCCAGTTTATAAATAAATAAACTAGATGGCGCCAGTGGTTTTACTAGCAACTACTTACTACTAATAAGCTTATGCGTATTAGTAGTAGGTAAGTAGTAGCAAAAATTATTTGGTTAACTCAGAACAAGGATAATACAAATGGGAATGATGTTAGCGAACGAACAAACTAGTAAGTCACCGAGTTTAAGCAGATATTAAATAAACTGAACTACCCACGTAGTTCATTTAATTATAAATTACGTTCATCCTCTAAGATTAAAACATTACGTTAAACTAAAAAAATCTAGTAATATCCTATTTCAATGCATGGTAAATTTGTGTTTGTATAAATTGGTAATATAGAAAAAGAAGTTAGTTTTTCTTACATTTAAAAAGTAGCGCGGCGCCATCTATTGTATATATTTGTGATATATACAGATATATTTGTGAAACATTTTACTTCGTCAACAGATGGGGTTGAAGACCGGCGCAAACGATTTAGTTTTTGTAATGTCCATGCACTTTTGCAGCCTACTGTACTATAGTTTTCCCATTGATTACATTTTATGATTTCCTGTTACTGTCGGCGACCGAAGTCAATGCTTTTTTCTAATTAAAACTTACTGTGTGAATACACGAGTAGTGTTGATATTAGATATTCAAATTCTACCATTAAATGGGAATATGAAATCAATAGTTATCATCCGTAGCTTCGTCCACATGGAATACTGTTTCCTCAAATATTCCCGAGATAAAAAATAGCTTACGATCGATTTTGAAACCCACAAAATATGCACAAAAATTTTCATAAGAATCGGTGAATTCGTTTCGGAGGAATTTACAGACATCCACAAAAATAATAAAAAAATATACTTTTGTATTTCGTGTGGATAAACTTTGAATCAAATTTCGCTTAATGAAACGTGCCAAATTAATCTATATTTATATGGCAAATTGAACTTATATTTCACTACCTACATGGTACCTACATGGTACACTAAGAGTATTTTCCTCGCCAACCCGTAATTTCTAAAATTAACAAGGAACAGTTTGAAAACTAGTGAAATTGGATGCGATGTATCAATACAAAAACATTTCAAACGATATTGTCTGATTTACGTGCATGACTTCTTTTTCTACCGGATGTACCCGATGTAGTCTTACTAAAATATAGAAGTAATACCTACTGTTTCACAATGCTTTTTCAAGGTGAACATAAAGTGTAATGTGGGTATATTACCTACGATTTCCAAAAACCAGACATAAACTTTATAAAAATAAACAAATCGTATTTCAGCATGATTCATAAATCTGCATCTATTTAGTGAGAATAAATGTTACACAAATAAAAATTTGTACTGTGTTTATTATTACAATGTAGTCGTTTTCATCCGGCGCACCGCCCTCCCGGCGTATAATTTTCTAAACAGAGCGAGCCAGCCTCCCGTCAAAATATCGTCTGCGGATACCAGCGTTGTGTGACGTAATCACACACAAACGTGTCCAAGTGTGTGTACCCCAGGTTATTGATTCATGGCGGTAGAATTTATGCCTACTCTCTTGCTCTTAATCAAAACTACGTCAGTGTAAAAGGGATGCAGGCCTACCAGGTAGAAAACTACACACGTGGCTGAAATACCACTGAAGTTATTCTCTGTCTTGACTGATGTTAAGCATTTATTAATATTCACGAGTTGTGTTTTTATTAAAATATTTTGACAAGAAATTTGGGAGTCAATTACTCATACTTTTAGTACTGATTATGACATGAGTAAGCTGTATTTCTTTTGATATTTTATTGGAACACAAATTATATAAATTGTATTATTAACTACCTAAGTATACATATCTATTTGACTCAAGGTCCATGATTGGAATATCTCTATATAACACTAGCAGCTACTCCTACAATGCAGTCTCCCTCGAAGTTAGACGTTGCTGGTTCCGTTACCCAGAACACCATTACGAGGAGATTTTCTAACCCTGCATTATACAGTGGCGTATTTCCTAAAACTATGAATAAACTCGGTATTACATTATCAGTAGGGTTTTTAATTGTTTTCTGTCCCGATCCTATTGCCGTCAAGCGGTCACTTTTCTCATGGCATGTTTGTGTACTGTCAAATGGAAAATAGCCCTATTACTTATTTGACTTCTACTATACCCATGGAAAGCGATGAGATGCTTCTCTTCTACTCCATTTGAAACCAACGTAGAAGACAACATAACTGATATAAATAGGTCGTTTGTATATTTTTTATTAACAACTATCTGTTACCCGCGGCTTCGCCCACGTGATTTTCTGATCCCGTTCCCGCTGTTCGATAAAAGTAGGTAGTTAGGTTACAAGGAATAGGTAAAAATAAGAATTACTTGAATTGGTCCAGCCGTCTTCGAGTTTTACGCTTAGCAACATATTTCGCGAATAAATTTTATTTATGGATGCCTATAATATAAAAATGTATTCGAATTTAAGTTTTGAATCCAATTCAGTAATGAAATTCCACAATATGTTATTCAAACACTGTTTGAATTCACAAAATAAATTGCAAACATCTATTTAATCTCAGGATATCGTGTAACAGGAAATCCGAAATTCCGACTTTGTTGTTTAATCTCGATTACGATACCGCTATTATAACCACTTATATATAATGAATTATATTTATGAACTTAGGGTGCGATACACAGTATATAAATTCTCCTCAGTAGCACAATAGCTTATACTTAACAGTGAAACATCTTGCGATGTTCTCGTTAAACCTGTTCAATGTTCACGAATGCCCGGAGGCGACAAAGCAATCACGATGCTAAAGCAAATAGTCTAAACGACTAATTAGTTTGTTCTATCGTTGAAGGGAGAGCTACATTACACCCCTGCTTTCAGGATGTCATTCAACAATGATCTCGGTACAACGCTCTGCTCAAATATCAACAGAACCGTAGACATTGTTCTTTAGTTGTTATGAAAACGTCGCAAGAATAGTATGAACTGTTTTTTTTTAAAAGCAATTGATAATTTGTCAAGCATTGTATTCATCTGGTACTGAACTGACAAATACACCCCATACTATAATATTATCTATTAATAATACTAGGCATATTATATAGGATTATGTTATTAGGAATAGATTTATTCAACGAAATTAGATTATCAATTTCACAACAGTACAAACGTAACTGCTGAAATCTATTAATGACTAGCTGTTGCCCGCGGCTCCACCTGCGTGGACTTCTTACCCCGTTCCCGTTCCTCCATTTCGAGCATTTTCATATTAATCACCTTTGAAACCTTCTCTGGACTCCCACAAATAATTCAAGACCAAAATTAGCCAAATCAGTTCACCCGTTCTCGAGTTTTAGCGAGACTAACGAACTCATTGCAATTCACGAAAGCAATTCATTTTTTTATATATTTAAAGATTTAATTGTTTATTAACATTGACTGCAGAATCATCGGTGTGAGAGTGTACGATAAACATGAAATTCGAAGAAAGTATATCGGGGGAGGGGGGTGGTGGGTATTTTGTTGTTCAGTCAGATAAGGCCGTCAAGCTGAGCGCCACCATTGTAGCACTGAACGTGTTTGCAATGGTGACCCTCTTTCATGGGACTTTGCCTTCAGCTTAACATCAGGCAAGGTGAAGTCAAATTGACGTGTCATAGATAAAAAAAAAAAAAATATTCCGCAAGTGCGAAGAACAAGCCTCGACACGGGTTCACGAGTACTTCGCCTCTGCGCGAGGCATTTTCAGAACCGCTACATAGCGCTGTTGGACCTCCCTCCCCCAATATATTTTCTAGAAATAAATTTCCGCCATGTAACAGCTACGTCTTCTCTTCTTATCGCAAAATTTAACTTCCTTTTAAGTGAAATGATGTCAAGCGGACTTGTGATCCATCTTGGTGGACCTAATTAAAATTCGCAACAAATTAGCTATGCTCAATGTTGGCTTCATTTCGCAAATTCCTCATTCTCATAAGTTCTCAAGAGCATTAAATTTTCACGAAATTGCTTTCGAACTTTTCCCCTCTCGATAAGACCAAACTCAATTTTCGCAGGCATAGTTTTGATTCACATAGCTATTGTATATTAATTTACCTGGTTGCGTTTGTAAGACTATGTTTAGTTAACTAGTTAAGTTTATTGAAACGAACTAAGAACGAAATTACGAACCATTATCAGGAATTATAGCGTGACTTATTTACTTACGGCAGCAGAAAAGTAACCGAAACTTAGGGCTAAAAGTAAATACTGCATAAATTGGAAAAGAATTCGTTAAAACGTCATTTTTTACGGGACCGCGAATGAAACTGTGAAACGATGCGTAGGCGCTGGCAGCCGATCGCAGCGCGTCGTTAGCGTAGCGACAGACAACTGCATGTATAAAGTCCACTAATGTATGACATTCGCGTAAAATTCCAAAGGTATCATAGTCGTAGTTAAGTTTATTTATAAGTTATATCAGTGCCGTATAACTGATATGCTTAAGGAACATTTAAAACTTTAGATTATTAAAAGGTTTTATATCCGCAAATTGCCTACTGTGGCTTATATTCATTCACCGACCACTTTATCCGCGTGTCAGAATTGAAAATGAGCCCGGTTCCGTTTATGGAGTAATACGTACGTATACATTCAGACGTTGACTGCCGGCAGTACGAATATAGCGCCAGCCGGAGTTGCCTTAATAATTCAACAGTGCAATGCTTTTACAAAACCTGTCGGCGTCAATCCTAATTTAGCGCCGCCGATCGACTCGCTTTTGGAAAGTGTCGCTAGACAATCGTAATGGAACTCTGCTGTTCTAGCAGTAACTGCTCATTTCTGTGAACGCATTGCTTGGCCAGTTTCAGATACATTATTTTTGTATTAAACCCCTGCAAGTGTATACTTGTTTCTTGCTATTTTCAGTCAATGTTTTCTTCATCACAAATTGGTTCACTAACAGAGAATGAAAATTTTGCATTATTGGGCGGAGCAATAAACAATGTTTAAAAATGATCGAAAAATATTTGTTCTTAGGATTGTCGGTAGATGGCTCCAGGTCACATGAGAAATAGATGGCTTTAGACGTGGTCTGGTAGCTCAGTGTTCAGAGCATGCCCAGTAAGTGACCTGTTCATGTTCCATAAATGAACATTCACATTTTCCAATTTTAAATCGATTTGAAAAAGATTTACTCCATTCATTATTAATAATAATGTTTTCAATTATACGGGTATTATCGTCAACCTTTCAACTGCCTGATATTCGACTAGGTTGCACTAGCCGTTATCATATTATGGAATATGGAATTTGATAGCTTAAAAGCTAAGTGAAAATGTGTGCAATTAGTCTACTGAAACCAAATTACATATTTGCGTCAAACGATTTTGCCTTTGCCAATGTTACTACCTACCTAATGCTGTTATCCCAAATAATATTAACTATTGGTACATTTATTAACAAGTGAACTATTTTTTTTTATACTACCTACTTAGTTGTCAGACTAGCACGCGGCTCATCTGATGTAAAGGGGTTACTGTGGATTTTGGACGTTTGCAACACCAAGGGCGTCACATTCGTGCTACCAACCATATAGAGAAGGTGGGAAGGGGAGAGGGGAGGCGGAAGGAGATGGTTAAGAGAATCTCTGTGCTGTCAGTGCAAGACACAAAGAAAGGTTTCTTGGTCTTCCCAGACAACACAAAACCTCTCCGTGAGGTCTGGGTACCCTACTCACCGCCAGAAACACCACACGAGGTTATTATTAACCGGGGTATTCTGTAGGGCGGAGGTACTTCCCCAGTTGAACTGCTCAACTAAGACGGGAGATACCTTCGTCAATATTTAATAATATATTGATTTAAACGAACCTATTGTTAATAAAAATCTTGTTATTATAGTATCTTCATTTTGAAGCGCAACGTTGAAGAAGTCAACGAAATATAGGTATAAAATAACATAACATAACATACACGGCAAAGCATCTAAAAGTTGTAAAATAAAATATGTTCCTGCAGTGGCATATCTCGATGCGCCTTTAAATCTCTACATACAAAGTTTACAAAGAGGCGGCGGTGGCAAGTGTATGAAGACACAAGTCAAGTTTGACGGCACGGTGAGATTGCTGAACTTCACCACGACTCAAACGTCGGCATCTGCACTTGCACTTGCACTCAAGTTCATTTACATTAACTTGTGACGTGTTGCCGCGTTCGCTAATTTATGGCTACGTTAGTTTCGGTTAATCGAATAGTGTTGTAAATTAGATGTTACAATTTTAAAATTTCTAATAATAACAATTTTATTTAATAATAATTTCAAATATTTTGTATTCATTTTCATTGTTAAAATAAATTAAAAAATCGCTACAAAAATTGTTATGAGCCTTTTCTAAGAGATATACCTACGCTTGAGGAAAATTACAAAAGAAAATCATCATCTCCAAACGTCTATGTAATTACTGACATTCTTCCTAAAGTGCTCAAATAACAAAGTGAACAAGATAATCACTGTTATTCCTTCATTGCTATATTATATATAGCTTATAATGTTAATTATCAGCGATTTGCGAACATTTACTTTGGGTAATGATAAACAACTTCACAATTATTATTAAGATAGCTACAAATGAGGCTGCGAACTCTTGAATGTATACATTAAGTTCGTCAAAAGGCACAATCAAAAGGAGGTCCCTTAGATGCCCTTGTAACAAGGAAATTCTAATTAATTGAAATGTTTATGATATCAATCTCGAGCTATCTGTTTGTAAGCCAATTGAACTACATAAAATTAACAAGTTCATCAAATTACATTTTGAATGTGAACTTGTATATCATTTCATCTTTGGTAATATATTTGGTAATGAATTAACCAAAATTTTCATTAATATGTAAACAATGGTCACTCAGTGGGTAAATATATGCGCGTTATGTGTGAATTTATATGATTATATTTAATCCTTTCTTACATAAGCACTGCGTTGTTAAATCAGTTAGTCGGAACAGAATATGTGTTATTATATCAATTCTTGGAGTTGAAGCCTAATATTCGGAAATATTTTTTATATTATCCGACTCATAACTTCGAAAAACTCAATGTTCTAAGAAATCAAATTTCCTCTTTACATAGTTCTGTGCGTAAACTGTGAGATCTAAGCCTTCACTCCCTTACGTACATGTAAATGTAACTATGTATTTTCATATTCGTTTGATGTCTATTTTCCATACATTTAATTCAATCAAAAGGGAACGCGGTCCATAAACATGAGGTGTAATCCCCTCAAGCCTCACCTGGGTTCTGTTTATGAATTCTGTATTAAAATAGTTTGGGATTTCCTTGACATTTTACTGAAGCTAAGTTAAGCTCGAACGTAAAGGTAATAAAGCTAAACAAAAGTAGGTAAATGTTTCGAGATTTGTTATTCGGACTTGAAGGCCATTTCTTATTTTCTATAGAAGAGTAAGAGTAATTGGAGCCTCAAAAATCCGACTAGCCTAATTACAAAACTTCGATATCGCCAATTTTGTTGTGGAGGTCCAAAGGCAACACAATAGGTTATCGTTTACTTCTGTCTTTACACTCTTTATGTACAGACTCAAGTTAGTTCTAGTATTCTATTTCATTTACAAAATAAAACTCTCATAAAGAAATCTTCACTTTGTCGGACACAAATAAATGTACTCATTCTATTTTCATTCTGGGCTCAATAATTCAGTAGATATCAGACACTTAATTTCACTTCGTTGAACGAAGGCACTCGAGAAAGCAGATCTCAAGTTTCCTGTGACAAGTGCCGTCTTGAATTCGAAAAATATAGTCGTACTTCAAACGTAATAAGAATTACATCAATCGCATTACATATTTCATTTTTCAATGTAGTGCTGCGAAAACCATATTTTACAACCTCTGAAAGGTGTTTCCTTCCTAATGCTCGATGGTTTTTTGTAAATAAGGTCCATTATCCTTTGACAGACGGTTGTGAAATGTTTAATGTTGTGCCGCGCCGACCCTTGTCCTTGCGCCATTAATAATCACCTCGCCCAGTCTAGATTAAACTGTGCAAAATGAAATCAATAGTATTGTCTAATATTGAGATTACGTTTTTAAGTTTCATATTTATTAGATAAATAATAAGCAGGCACCTTTACCTATGATATAGTTACGAGTATTTCCTTGGGCAATAATAACTTTATTGGTTGAACAGTGACGGTGATTGCGACTGTTCGGGTGCGAGGGATATGTATCTCACCTTCGGCAACTAAGAACCCAAATACGGCTTGTGCTTTAGTCGGTTCTAGTCCGATATAACCTTCTCAACCGGTTTTGGCGGAGGGAGTATCTCTAAGAAGTGATTCGGGTGGCGACTGCGGAGAATTGTACCGTGGGTAGATTTCCTGGTCAGCAAAAAAGTCTTATTGTGTTTATCTGTTTGAGTCTAGTTGACAGCGATAGGCTACGTGAGGAACAGGTGTTCATAATATCAACTTCGATATCGCAAATTTAGTTGTGGAAGTCCAATGGCAGTCGCTTCAGGGAAAATATCGAAGTTCAACTACATCTTAGTTAGACTAGAAAGCTGACCCCAACTGAGTTGGAAATAGGCTCAGAGAGAAAAAGAAATCACAGATTATAAAACTAACATATTGTGGCATCCTGGGTACTATTAATAAAAAATGCAATATATATATATATATGAATGTCGCGTCGATAGGTTTCTAAGTGATGTCGTCTTTATATTATGATCGATTCGACGATAAACATACAATAGTTAAAATATACCACGATTTCAATACACCTGCCTTCATATTTAAAACGTTGATTACTACAGATGTGTAACATCTATTATTTATAACTGGTGACCTATTAAAATATCGGATTTCACTGTGACCGATGCAACCAATCGATCTAAATATTTTATTTCAGAATCTGTTACAAAAACCATTTCCTGTTGGCAGTACTTATAAATCGATAAAATGGAGATAGATGTGTGTAGTGAACACCATGTAAAACCTTCATTAGTTTTGCGAAACATAGAGTAACATTTATTCCAAGAAATATTAGCAGCCTGCTGTAATACTATTTAAAAACCTAAATTTTCATAATTAATCCTAAATTCCAGGAATTAATCACAAAAATTGGTATACTAGTCAACCCCTATTTAAAGTTAACTGCTTGGATTACGAGTGTATTCATGTAGGTAAAGTATTGTCAGGGCTCGAACTCATAACCTGACTCGTAACCTCGCAGACGTCTTAGCCATTAAGCTATCGGATATCAGTTAGGAACAGAATTGTTAACAAAAATTATAATTAAAATAATAAACAGTTGCACTTTGTGGGTCGCATTAATAAAAAATGACATGGTAATAAAGTAGTATTTGGTTTGCCCCTCTGACACTTGTCACTTTGAGGCCCGGCGATACTGCTTTCAACATTAAAAAGGCATAGCGCAGTGACAGTCGGGGTTTCACCTATTAAATTTTCATCACAGTTAACTTTGATGGAGAATGCAGAAAAATATATTTTCAACCAATTAATGTGTTATTGATTAATTTAATAGAGGTGAATTGAATAAGAATGTTGCAGGATAAAACAGTTTCAAATTGTCACACTTCATATTTCACAGAAGCGAACGACTCAGCCATCACTCCACTTAATAGTTGAAACTTACTCGCTCACACAAACATTACGATGTGTAGCTGAATTTACACACAAACAGAGTTAGTCTACAACTACAGTATTGAATATTTGTTATATATGGTCAATGTAAATTAGATCAAAACATGCCCACAAGTAGATCCCAGCACAACCCGGATCTAAATAAAAATACAATGTTTATGGTCGACAGTTTGAAAGATGTTGGTCAAAATTAGACACACAAATAAAGACTTTAAAATGATGTACCTGAAGAACTATATTACTTAGGCTCTGTTCTAATTGAACTAGAAAACGCGCGAGTGCGCGATGTGCCCATTGGGTATTCACGCGAATTCATATGTTTGGTTGCCGTTCGTACGAACAGAATTCAACAACACCTTCCTTAACAACACCTTAGTCAGACTAAGTAAAACGATACAAAGATATCATGATCAACATTTGAGGGTAACCTACTCTTGTCTAGGCTTTTTTCTTCAATCTAATAAACGTAGGCACACCTAGGTTGGCTCTTAATTTTTATATACATTTCAGTTATATAAATATAGACTTCCTTCATAACAAGAGATATTCAAATATTGCAGCAAATTAATAAGATATTAATTAGCTTTTTAAACAACTAACAAGACGATCCTTTGACTTTCCTCAGAGCGCCATGTCACGTTTTTCCCTGTTGTTGTTTTATTATGCTTTGTCTGAACTGTTGACGACTCTTGTACAAAAGACGTGAATTACCATTATAATTATATCTCTATTGTGCGTGGTCAGACTTCTAGTTCAATACATGAATATTTTATTTTTAGCTTTATTTTATTTCTAGACTGTTTCCATATAGAACTAAATTTAAAATTATTATTTTAAGTTCCTACACTACTTCTACTCGAACTTATCTAATCTACAAGTGCAGGATTTTGGTATCCTAAAGAGAATATTGTTATTAATAACCTTATTTCATAGTAATTTTCTTTTGTTCCAGACTCGTCAGTTGTTTGAAAACGTGCAGCTATTCAAGGTAAATTTTATTCATGATCACGGTAATTCCATCGAAAATCAGTTGCGATAGTAGCCCGTTATCACGGATGTAACTATCTAATTGCATATAAGCACTACTGATGGAGTCGAGATTCATCCAACCTGATAAATAATAAACATAAACAGAGAGAAGTGGTCGTCATTTGATTTTGTCTTTACACACTTTACAAGCTTCCTCTACTATTAATAACCTATCATTTTCATTCATCAAAATTAAATAAATTATATAACGTCACTCAAGTTGGTCTTATCCGATAACCCCAATGTTCCCTATAATTTTAATAGACATCCGAGCGCTTGGGCGAATTGAAAATTGACTTTAGTATCAATTGCTAAACAACAATGGCAACATGATGAATTATTTATTGATTCCAATTCGGTTCTACAGGGCTCATCATTTATGCTTTTAGGAATAAATTGAAAATGAAATAGCTATAATACTTTTTATGATACGGTTATTCTTGTTATCGGTATCGTAAATGCAAGCGTCTTTTGGCTACCATTGAAACCCATTTATTATCGTTTAGGATAATTAGGCATTTAGACATTGAAATTATATTCTTAGTAATAAATAAAGTAATGATTTTGAGTTAAGAAAAGTTTCAGAAGCCATGAGTTTAAGTGTTCGTGTATGTTCAAAAGTTTTAGAAGCCATGAGTTTAAGTGTTCGTGTATGTTCAAAAGTTTTAGAAGCCATGAGTTTAAGTGTTCGTGTATGTTCATAAGCCAAGACTTTATCTAGGGACGTTGCAAATAGGTAATATGCTGAAAATAAACATTGGATAAATATTTGAAGCGTCGTCGTCGCCGTCGTCGGTAGCTTTGGTGGTTAAGGAGTCAGCCTTGCGATCGGGAGGTCTCGGGTTCGGATCTTGGCCATTACACTACTGACGTAACCCCACTCCTATCACAAGTTATTGAGCTGAACTCCATGGGTCAGAGGAAATATTAGTAATTTCGGTTGCTAATATTCTATGAAAAAAAATGCAGGCACTAAACAATTATAAGTTTCTGTAGCGTGACCCAGAATCAATTCTTTGAGGTAGTTCAACTTTATCGCATAATCTCATGTATTCATATACAATGACGCCACTATCAATTTCGAATAAGAATAATTAATAAATCAAAATATTGAATGTTGATTACATTCGATGAGCTCAAGTACCACAGACATCGTAATAAAATACATTTCATCAGATTCAAAAATAAATTATAGATTTATTAATAATTTAAGCAAACTGGAATATTGTACAAACTTGACGTACGAAATTACATCACGTTATTTTCGAAGTATCTAATAAGTCAGAGCTCAATTATACTCACATATGCATATCAACTCCCAAAAAGTGTATTTTCTAGATTGAAATTCAGTATTTAATACGTTTATAAAGTGATTACCCAACTCATTTCACTTCATGCATGTAAGTTTAGAAACTTTGCGTTCTCATTATAATGTGGGGAACACGGAAAATATGCTAAGTTGAGTTTAACTTATCGTCTGATTAAGCTTCTATAAAAGATATCCTATAGAAGTACGCTATATGATATAAGTTACTTAATCTATTTAATCCTTGAGCTTTATATGCTTTAGGTATATCATATACAACAGCTTTATTGATATTAGAAAACAGACATGATGCAGGTACCTGAAAGGTTATAATGCTTGGACGGGACTCGAACCAACGATCTTTATCTTACACCCCTGTAAATGCTATAACCACTGAGTCTTCTTGAACAATTGAAATTGTCCTATACAACCATCTCGGGGCGATAGTGGGAGACATTTACCCACATTCATATGAGCATTTCCCCTGTAAGAGAAAGATCGCGGGGTCGAGACTCATCGGAGTATTTACCTTTTCCCATCTAAATTGATTTGAAACAGTTAGCATGCAAATTGATTTATTTATTTATATTATAAATACTTTATTATAGATTTCTTACCTTATCTTTGATTAAGATTCATAAAGATTTACTTAATTTAGCAAACTGATTGTTCTTTATGATACACATACTTAGTTTGAATTATTCTCATATTTATTTCAGTATGTACGAAAAATTATTATAGAGTTTGATGCAATCGCTTAAATTAGGGACGTCCAAACATTTCAGAGATACAATTTTATGTATACCTTAGGGTAGATAATTGATACAACGCGTTTTACTATGTCGTAGAAATCCGCGACTTGACCTGCAGAGGGTCTACGAAATGTTAACGTAGCTACGGCTTCAGAGTTATGTGACGTAAGCCATTGTTGTTAATGGAAGTAGGCAATTTTCGTAGCAACAGTATACCAGTTCGATTGGGGAAGCACGACCCTAACTCTTAACTGTGGTTTAAGTACACTGGATGTGCTGCTTTTCGTGCATTATTTGCAAGACCACAGGAAAGCCTTATATAATGTTTCTTGTCGCTACTCTATGAAGTTTTTAGAAAATTAAAAATAAGTAAGTAAGTATTCTAGGACAATCTACACAACAACACCTAGACCCATGTTAAGCATAGCTTAACTAGTTGGTATTACGAGTTCTGGATACATTTTTTTGTAAATACATACATATTATATATAGAAACAATGCAGATATTCATATTCATGCACACAAATATTCGCAGTCACGTTCACTACCGCCACGCCATGGAAGTCGGAGGTTGCTATTGGTATTTTTATTATCTTCTTAAATCATGTTGTGTGCCGCGTATGTAATCACTTATCGTTAGTAATATGTATCTATATTTATCTGCATTCTAGAACCTCCAACAAGAGCTAGTTAAGCTATATTTTTTTGGGAAACGTTAAGATAAATGGAAAAGAAAAGACAAGGTTAAAAATGTCGTTGTATTATTTATTTTAGTCTTCCAAATGAAGTTATTCATACAACGTTAAGACTTGAAGATTAATCATTGAACTCCTTCGCACTTTTTTCAAGTACCTAATAAGTTCATGCCAATTTTAAGATATAGGTCTATGTAGAAGGGTTACTTGGAGACGTCTCGTAGGCGCAAATTGCTTTTAGCAGTGGTGATGTAGTTGTAAACGCATTAGACGACCTGATGGAGCAATCAGGCAGACACTCTAACATTAATGGCTTAGATTAAAAATCGATGCGCTAAGTGACGCCATGCGCGAAAACAAATTTTGGGCAATGTTGTTACTGTCATGATTTCACAAACATTTACTTGGATTTATTTTATGTTCCTGATCACATTTGATAACAATGTTTTAGTACTTAGCTTAGCTTATAATAATTAGTACTTTGCTTAGCTACAAACATATGTCCTTCCAAAATTATCGATCTGGATTTTGTGAAAATGAATAAAATGTTTCACGAAAAGAAATAATTCTGGTAGAAATTTGGCTTAGGAACAGATTATACTCTGATATGTTCAAATCATACATAATAAATACTAAATACTGCAAATACTTAATATTGTGCAGCCTTTATAATTAGTGATTCACACATATTCAAATAAACAGGTTAGGAAAGATTACATGGAATAGAGTACATAAGGGAAATTGACTCATGGCACTGTCCTCCCAGACTATTCGGAAATAAGATTGAAGGAAAAAAGAAATAAATAATTACAGGGAATTGGAGTGTTCTGTACAAGGAAAAATGATAGGAGTTGCCTTATAATGAAGAGGTCATGCGTTCGAATCCTGGTCACACGCTACTGACGCCAAGCTGGGTTCTTAATGGTGGAATTTGGTTAGGTTAATTCGGTTACTAATACTCTCCTTAAAAACTATTTAAAACGTAATTTTGATATTTTAATATCGATTACAAAATAAATCCGAAACTTTTACTTTAATACCATGACTTAACGAAGTAATATTATAGGAGCACAAACAGTCTGTACCTATTTCGATCACTCCAATGTCAGATAATAGATTCAAACGTTAAATAAAACTCCTTCAGCCTGATTGGAAATCAAGGTTTGGAAACCAGTTCCCATAACAGAATTAAAACAGTCCATAACGATGACCTATTGTTTCTCTTTATCTAGCGAGTATTTTTTGTACAGCGCAGCATAATAATATACCGTATAAATAACATAGTGCGTAATAAAATACGCGTCTGGATGATTAATATATTATAGTCTGGGATAACTCATCGACTACTTTTAATCTCTAGAACAGAGCCCATAGGTTACGTGCACGGAAACAAAATCACGGAGCACAACAATTAGTAAATTACAACATTAACCAAATAAAAGATATATCTGAAAATTTAAGGCATAGAATCACGTAAAACAATTGTTCTAGACAAGCACAAACAGTACGCTCCTATGTAGGTATACACGTACTCATCTATATAGAGGGCCTCGTTCTCAGAGGATGTTTCGTGGAGTGGTGCCGCGAGCGACTACTCTGAACATTTGTGTAGTGAACCCTCTTAGCCTTTCACCTACATCCATCGTAGCTACTCTTGACACACAGTCGAATGTCTACATCGACTTCCTTTCGTTAGACGTACAACAATATTTTTTTATGTTATTATTGTAAAAACTAAAAAAAAAATATCTATAGATACTTAAACATTCCAGTAATTATAATTATTTTACTTTTTATGGATG
Organism: Pelosia muscerda; assembly: GCA_963691645.1. NCBI lineage: Eukaryota > Metazoa > Arthropoda > Insecta > Lepidoptera > Erebidae > Pelosia > Pelosia muscerda. The sequence goes on from OY829105.1 coordinate 9,329,187, forward strand.
TCTCTTATATCCAGAATACCTGCATATAGAGAAGTGCAAAAAATGCTTTCTATTCTCAAATGGTGTTACATAAATTGGCGGACTCGACTGATATTTTTACGTCTATATAAAAACTTAGAATTAGAGGAATGAGAATTTATACAATCTCTGAAATATTTTGAACCTGTGATCTATACTCGTAAAAATAATTGAGTCATATACCATTGTGATGAATAAGTATCATCGAGTATTATAAATAACAAGATACACAATTTCGAAAATGTCCTGAATGTTTCAAGAGCCCAGGAATTTCAGATGCTTCTAATTGAAAATAATATTTCAATATATCTAGTAAGATTCCTTAACTGACTTATAAAGTTAATGTTGAAGACAGAGAATTTTAATATGAAGGAAAAATGTTTGGAATATTTTATTCTTTAATCTATAATAATCGGTTACGTCGGAAACACGGTTACAGCCTCTCAGTTTTGAAGTTTGACAGTTCTAATATCCGTTATTGTTTGAAAATGTTTTATCCCTTAAACCCCTTAAACGAGAGTGGCTGCCACTTCAGTAAGCGAGGCAGAAATGATGAGACGACAAAAATTATTTGATCCTCTTGACGCACTAATTGTAATCTTACTTAATTATAGCTTATAACTTAAACGACTTTTGAGGATTGATTTGTTTTCTTTGATTTTGGTTTGAGTTTACGAGTTCTAAAAGACTTTTAGGACTTTAGTAAACCTGAAGTGATAGATGAAGTTGCTCGCATGTGTCACGGGTGGATCATCCGTCCGTTGTCCGGACTCCGGTGTCACCATTTAGAATCCGGAAGGGTGGTAGATAATTACTGATTAACAGACAATGATCTGATACAGGCTCTTTCGTGGAGATTCGGAGTTAGATAGTACATACTTGTGCATGTACAAATTAAGATATCAGAGATATCAAAAGGTACAAACAGAAAACCGCTGCGTCACCGTGTTGTCTAAAAGCTGTAAAACATTGGAATTTCACGTTAATTTTCTGCGGATAGTGAATATGAAACCCCTGAAGGATTTCGAACTACACGCAGAAAATGTTCATTATCATATTTTTGTACAATGCTCACTTTGCAGGTGGCCAATAGAAGTTCAAGTACTCAGTTTTTAAAGGCTTTCCTGTTATAAACAGTAACTAACAGTCCTGAACTCAAACATAAACTCGATACTAGTAAATACTACTTTTTAATAGATCATCTAAAATTATAATAAATGCTGTTATTATTAATACATCCATTCAGCATTCAATATCAGAAAGCTATCTCATTTTCAAAAAGGCGTTTCTTACCGTCGCGCCGTCGCGTCGTTTGGCTAAAGAACTCTAGAAAGCATTCAATTTGAAAAGAGCGCGCACGTTTGCTCATCGTTAGTTTATTCTTTACTGTATTTTTTCGCTCAGAATGAATCAGATTGTGGTTTCGCTGTATCCGGGGCAAAATAGAGACCGAAGGGGTTCACTTCGATAGCCCTGGGTCAACTGAAGCGTGCGGGATATGAGAGCATATCTCTCATAATATATAGACAACTAATGACCCAAAACGGCGTGGAAGGTGGTTTGAGCAAATTTTTCAATTCAACAATAACTTTTATTATTTAAACTGATCTCGAAACGTTTCTGGGGCAACTTTTTGATATAATTCTTCTTCACTAACCTACTAAAATCTGTAAGTACATACTTACTAGGGGTGCGTCACCACAGGACAGGAGACATGAGGAAATATACCAATCACTTAGATAATTGGAATTGAAATGTGGTCTACCACCAATATGATTGATTGATGTCAGCTCATTTACCGTTGTATCTTTCCAATCAAACCCTTTGTATAACTCTTGCACTTAAGTTTTGTACAAAAATTAGTGTGTAGGTATAATTTTTTTACGAAAGATACGCTGAAGGAGGAGCATTAAAATTAACATATATACTCGCAGCTAATATTTCTTGTATTTACATTATATGCATTGAAATACGTTAAAGTGAGTTCGAAAACTTTACACACAGTACCCTACTCACACATACAATCTACTGACGCATATAATTAAACTTTAATAAATGACAGTAAGGTATTACTGTTTAAAATTAAAAGCTTCGGATATCAAATGTAAAAATGTAAACTACGCTTACATATATATGTAAATTATATATGTTAATACCGTGAACAAAACAATGCGTTCAAACTTTTCCATTGTACGTAACATTGAAAACTTAAATAACCTTTCGACACATCCTAGACGTATTTCATGTCTTTCAGTTGAAGAGATTCTGTTGAGTCCCGAAATGTTGGAATCACATTAGAATTCTATTTCGTAGTCGGTGAACTATATTGGCTAAACGTACAATGCCTTACTTTCATTTATTTCTTCAGGTCTTTCCTTTAGTAAACTGGATTTGTATACCTACTGGTAACTTCGGTAAATTAGGGATTTGAGTTTGTAAGCTTCTATACGAAATTGGGTAAGGTCAATTGAATCGCCGTGTAGATTGATTTCACAGTATGTGCCTGAGTATGTAATTGAACTCGTAAACAGCTGAACTAATTGTTCTGATATTTTATGTGTATTCAGGGGGCTTTTGGATAGTTTAGATTCGCAATTAATTTAGACAAGCTAGTTAATAGGATGTCCAATATTCTTCGAATAGCGAGTTTGTCTTATAATGGAGGAAAGCAAAGGTACTAAAGATAAGTACATCTTTAGTGACTTTTTTGGTTTGTGACATAACCAGTAGATAACGTCATCTGAGTATTCCACTGAGGTATTCAATTTATTTTTTATTATCTGTTACATAATATTGTCAACCACAAATAAATGAATCTACAAAGGGCTTATAAGACGATGCGGCCTCGGAATCTTTGTATTAAAATATCCGCATTCAAAACTTCACAAATTTAAAATGAGGTTTCCTTTCTAAACCAAAGAATTTTATAATGAAATCTCTTTGGATAAACCTTTTTGAGCGCTTTTCAACTTCCGATTCTGACTGACGAAATAAGGGTTGGCAGTTTTCTTAATACATTTAACAAAGTCGGATTGCTGCAATATTCGGTTTTCTGAAAGTAACAAGTATCGGGTGAAAATGAATTTTAAATACACTGTCTTTAATTAAACTTAAGAATTTAGATGCTATATAAAATATCCAAGAATTATTTAATGTGATATTGTAAAATGTATCAATGTATTAGTGTAGTAATATTTGTTTATTGACATTTGTTTATTGAGATAATACCTACTGTTTCAGATTAGAAGACGAAGGTTTGACTGAGGCGATCATGTAATAAATTACAAACAATGTCCATTAATGTCAATATCTGTCAAGTGTCAAGAATATAATAATATTAAAAAATGTAACTTTTGTTTTTTTGTGATGAATGTAATGAGATATATTTATTTATTATCAATAATTTGAAATCATTTGAAGCATCAGTAGTTTAGTGGGTCAGGAGTCGGCCTTACAATCGAGAGGTCCCGGGTTCGAATCTCAGTCATTACAATACCGACGTGACCCCACTCCTAACACAAGCTATTATGCTAAAGCAGGAGGGTTAGAGGGAATATCAGTAATTTCGGTTGCTAATATTCTTTATAAAAGAAACTTATCCACTTAAATTGCTGGAGTTGTAGAAATGCTAGGTACCTATCAGCAGTGAAACTCGTCTTTATATTCAAAATGCATCGCGAATTAGAATAGTTTCATTTTGAATTTCAATTTGTTTTCCTTCGAATTTAATTTACATTAGGTTCCTTTCATAACTCTTCATGGAAGAAAGTTATTTTTTTCATTACATTTGTCAATATAAAAATGCGGAGAAGCATAGGTTAGAGGTCGTTGAAATGAAAATATTTTGCAATATCAAATAGTTTTCCTTAAAATTTAAAATTAAAACTTCGTTGAGTTATTTTCATGTTCTAATAACTTATGTAATAGAACTTACTGCTTCGGCTCTAGTCGCGTCGACTATCTATCTATGATGTCACATACTGAATACGTGCAAACATGCTATTTAATAATACTAATTTTAAAATGTTAGCCGTACCTACCTGCCTTTCATTTATAATTTAGTTCAATTATCCTCATTATTATAAAGAGAGAACTCTCATACGTACGTTACCTATTGTTTTAAAGTTCAAACTCTGTAAAGTTCGTCATAGGGCGGACTCCTACTCCCCACAGTGCGACATCACAGTCGGAAGCGTATTGTTTACTACGCGTCGACGCTCTCTTATCTGTCACTTCAACTACCGAACATACTCGTAGCTCCATTCCAATTTATGAACCTGAATGTATGCTAGCTAGCTAGGTAGATAGGTAGCTTTATGACGAACCATAGATGAAATAGGGTTTATATCTCTATTTACTTACCTATTTAAGTACATTTTTACATGTACAGTACTGATTTTATGTTTATTATTTACTAGCCTATGGCCGCGGCTCCGCCCGCGTGGCTGTCGGTTATTGCGACCCAAGCGCCATCTGCGCAACTTAAATTCTATATTACTTATCATAACTCTGGTTATACTTAACCGATTGCAATCAAACAAACGTAAGATTTTAAGTTGGACCAAACCCTTTTAAACAAAAAAAAACTGCATCGAAATCAGTTCAGTTGTTTTTGCGTCCATCGCGGACAAACAAAAACTTTTTACAATTATATAATAGTATAGGTATATAGATATATAGATAACGCACTAGATTGCACTCTCACCATAATACTTCGAGCACCTACCTTAACAACTATGCATCACCGTAAGGTTGACTGGTAGAAAATGCCTATGGCATTAATTCCGCTATTGTACAATTATTATATACAGGGTGGAATTTTGTAATGCCACCTGAAGGGAAAGTACTTTTAATACTGCAGATAGAAAATTTTACTCAAAGGAAACATTCCTTTATTTTTGAAAAGAAACAAAACTGCATTCAACGATTTTTCAAAATTCGCTTGCTGCACCCGGTAATCGAACCGACTAAAATTTGTAAAAGTTGCACCCTGTACTTTTATTGCATAAATCGTTAGGGGTAATTATAAAGATGAAATCTCTCTAACAAACTTTATAAATAAAATGAAAGGAAAACAATAAAATCCTAAATTATTTACAAAAAATGGCAAACTAACTAATTAATTGCTCGATACAAACATTTAGATCAAAATCAATGTTGTATTGCTGAAGAAATTGCCGTCGCTTTTTGAAACTACCCGTGTTCTTGAAATTTTTCTACTATTATTTTCAGTACAAAACGAGTTGGTGCCTGCCGGTCTCGATATCTCTCTCAATGCCACCAATAGTAATTTGTCATTTTAATGGATAAAATACGTCCGTGAAATTAATATTTAAATTATTTCTCTATTGAGATTAAATAGATGAATCTTTGAGTAAGTAAAAGTGCTTTAACTTGACCCATGAAACTGATAATTTAAGATTTCAATGTTTTCCTTTCATCTAATTTATAAAGTTTGTTAGAGAGATTTCATCCTTATAATTGACCCTAAAGATCTATGCAATAAAAGTACAGGGTGCAACTTTTACAGATTTTAGTCGGTTCGATTACCGGGTGCTGCAAGCGAATTTTTAAAAATCGTTGAATGCAGTTTTGTTTCTTTTCAAAAATAAAGGAATGTTTCCTTTGAGTAAAATTTTCTATCTACAGTATTAAGAGTACTTCCCTTTCAGGTGGCATTACAAAATTCCACCCTGTACAAAAAGTGTATATGTGTGCAAAAAGTCTAAATAAATAAATGTACTCAACTATATTGTTATGCTAGTTTTCATACTTACTCACTAGTTTATGAGAATCAAATTATTAATAGTAGAACATAATTAATAAAAGGAAGCGTTGTTTTATCAGTGAGAGCAAATTTTACAAGGTAAACCTTGAATGTCGCATAGCCCAAGTCAATAATTAGGAGATATTATTTCTCTTAGGGAACAGGAACTCTTTTTTTGTACCTGTATTGTAGTAAATTTAAGTCATGATCTTCATGGAAATTGCAATAAGAAGTAGCCTGTTTCTCAGGAAATAAAAGAAATCAGTCCAGTAATTTCCATTTTATCCGTTACATGCATGCAAAAATACAAATATTTCCTCTTTATAATATTGGCATAGATATGGTGTACTGTACAGTTTTCAATAGAAATACAAATACATTATGAAAATACACCTCTGTGTAACTTATAATAAATTCATGGTAGGTACTTAAGTATTATCAAACACGTCATTATTGGTTAGGCAATTTACATATAAGCACAAACGCCATACACTAAATGCTAAAGTACCTATCCGTTCAATAATAGACCATGAATTTCTAATACTATTTCTGTAGTTCGGCGTTGCCAGCTTTGAGGGAGGTGTCATGAGGCGGGGGGTACTTGGTACGAGTGGAGTAGCGTTTGAAGCATAATAATATGATATTATTGCCAAAAGAGTAATTATACTACATCTTTCTACTGTAGGGCTAGCAGGAAGGGCTTCGAATAAATGTAGTATATTATCAAACTAAACATGTTGTACTTAGCTTAATCTAATGCTGTTTTCGTATAATATTGCATACTCAATCCGGTCAAATTAATAGCATTGTTGACCAAATATTGTATTATATGTCATTGTTTCCACACTTGCGGAATATTGCTCATACGAAATAATATCACCTTTACATGCTTTGCTTTGGTTTTGCATGATATTACGCATTTTATTATCGCTATCGTTGAGATTGTTAAACTGTGGGCGAGTAACAGGAAAATTATGGAGGGGAAAGACCTTTCATAATTTTCCTGTCACATTTTACACTTCATTTGTTTTTCTGGATAAAATCATTCCATAACCTATAAAAGTCTAGTTAGTTAAAGTTATAAAAGAAAGTTATCATATTTTCATCACAATATTAGTAACTGGTTGCATTCATTTGCATTCATACACGCAAGGAAAGGACAACATAGTCTCACTCATACTCTGCAAGTGATATACATTTACAGGCGCAGTCATAGGTCCCGAAGTAGTTGGGCCCTCGTATGGCCTATAGTAATCGGCTTAATATTTCAGCTGTGAAAGTGTAACACGCAAAAAACAATTCCGTACTTATAAAAAGAATACTTCTACAGACAACCCTGAACGACATGAAAATTATAAAAAAAATATTTTTATTGCTAATAGTTAAAGAGACAACCCTAAATGACTTGAAAATGAAACATCGGTAGATTACAGTTGAATGTACGGTTGAGTTTAATCGCTGGACAGGTGCGTATGACACGGCGACCGTTTGCCAGACCGACTGTAGTATAACATTCTATTTATTGCCCATAATGCAAGAATACTATAACGCCCATCAGTGCAATCACTTATAGACCAATGTGTTTTAGATTGCATTTGGTACAGTTTTAAAATAAACTAATAGGTTCAATTTAGATTCTACAAAGTGAGTATTCCGATTGTACTCAACCCCGTAATTTGTCCTTACAAGGGGAATTATTTTATAGAGCATTCACTGTTTAAGGGAAAGATCACGGGTTCGATTCCAATCAGAGAATTCACTTTTCGCGATTCAATTGATTTGAAACAATTAGCATACTAATTAGTTTAGAAACTTTCATTACACAGACCAAATAGTCGTCTTAGTTTAAACGCCAAACATCTGTCATTCCGCAGGGATTCTTCTAATGTTCTGATTTCGACCAAAACTCGCTCATAATCTTTATTGAACAGAAAATTAAATATATAACATGATGGGGAAAAACGTTTTCATTTTTTCTTAAAAAACCTGATATTGACGTTACAAGAGCTACAACACAAAAATAAATAATAGCGGTATACAAAGAGTTTATCGAAATTTAGTTGTTCAGTGTATTAATATTTGAATAATAAATTCACGTGTAGGTATGTAATTGTTTGATCGGGTGCCCTAAATTTTATATTTGCAGTCGAGCCCTAACGATACCGACATGGGAATAACTCGCTAGCACGACATGGGAATAACTCGCTAGTACAGGAGTTGAAAGAAAAGTGAAAATCTACGTAAATAAATATTATGATCTATCTTGTTCTATTTACATTAAGAAATAACTTGAGTACTATGATGAATCACTTCTTTTTCTAATCCTTAGTAACTTTATAATCATTTGGAGAAAACAATAATTTGTATTAATTTCTCTACTCAGAAATAACATTCACTACTGATGCACCATCACGGCATACAATAGACGTTTAAACATAAATATATTCTGAATATAATAACCGTAGCAGCCAAAAGCATAAATGTGAAACAAATTGAATCACTCAAGGAGAATTTGTCGTTCCCGGTGTCACTAATATGTGTAGAGAAATTCTCTGATGTAATATCTAAGTCTTTTAGCGAGTCTTCAAAAGGATCGTGTTTATCCCACGTTCAGTAGTTAACTCTTAGACTGATAAATAATAATAATTTCTTATAAATAGCTTACTTACCTTAAGAGTAATAACTGCTTTTGCTTCGTATAATACAACTAACAGAAATGGGTACCTTTTCACCAGAGAACGGTACATTAATTGCCAAAAGGTTATGTACCTATGTGGTTAGCAGTTTATGTGTCTACACATTTAGGTAGATATGTATATTCCGCTGTAACTCTCATACATTGTAATTTTATACTATTACTACTAGTGTCCTCTATCGATGGAAAACTGCAACTGTATCCTTTCCATATCCAGGATTGTGAAAAAAAATCAACTTTTACCGAGTAACTGCGTCAGCACATTGAATTTACTTGCTGAACTAGGTCAGTCAACGAACTCAAGAATCAAAAGAAGTGTGACTAGATAATATAATTTCATAAGGAATATTAGAATTGTAAGCAATAGGACTTACAATCCAAACGCACCTCTCAGCCGTCAACACGTCGAAATTTAAACATTTTAACCGGTGACGTCAAAACAGAGTTGACGCGCCTCATTCCACGACTTCCCGGCTTGTCAGACACAAAATGGAGCGGAGGCAGAGCCTTTTGTACTTGTAGGCTTTGTGTGTAAAGTAAGCTTCCTACCGAAGCATCTGTACGATGATGAAACTTGCCAGACGCCGCTTTTAAGCGCGCTTTATGTCTCGAATTAAAACTTTACAGAAGGAAATTAAACGTCGGAAAAATTCTACATGTTACACTCGCGCCCTCTACGTTTGTGACTTGGACTCGTGAAGGATTGAACTAGATTTTCCTGCTGGTTCTGATGACAGTTATAGTACATGGGATTTACAGGAAATTCAAAGAACGCAGTAGTCATACCTTAAGGACAGTTCGAAAATTACAAGAAACAAAAAATTCAATGAAATTTTAAGGTATTAATATGCTATCTTTTTTCAAATCGATTAAAATTGGAATTAGTGAATGCCTAGAAGTAACTTGACCCCGTGACAATTGTCTTACAAGAAGAACCCTTGACTACCTAATGAAGTTACTAGTCCCGTCTAAACACTCGAAATTAGACTTTTCCTATTTAAAACAAATTAAAAGAAATTTAATAACTCTTTAATATCTTAATAACTCAAGTAGTAGTAGCAACTTTTATTTCTATTTTGAAAATGATAAAAACTATCCAATCAAGAATCCTACATCATTCCACTATACATATAGGATTAAGTATCCCTCAGTAGCTCCAAAAGCAACTGATTACATTATTTTTCTATTCTTTGTAATACATTCTACATAATATACGTTCCTATTCATTGTCAAGAATATTTCATTTAATATTTCGCAATAAAGCAAGGTATCAACAGTTAACTGACAGACAGAACGGAGGCTTAATCAAAGTACCGCAACAACAATTTGCAACAGCAAAATTATCATTGGCGGGATGTATATTTCCACCCTCTCTTGCAGAACAAATTCCACTTGTCAAAATGTTCACGCTATGTTCACGGGAATCACAAAGCGAGACGTTTACAAAGAACAGCCCTAACAAATGGTTCCGTCAAGCGCCGTGTTTGCGTAATACGCGGTTGGACGGCAGCTACTATCAACTGTAATATTACGTGTTTATTTCCACCACATTTACAACATTTAAGGTCAACTTGCGTTAGTTAGGTAACATTAAACCTACGCCTGCGTGTACAGCCAGCGACAAAATCGGTGTTCGCTTGAAACATTCATAGGAACTGTGGTGACTTACGCTGTTTCATTACTTTACAATGTTTTTAATCTACTGATTCAAGTACCAGTTAGTAGAATATGATTTAGAATTACGTCAACAATGATAATGAATTATGAGACACTGACTGTTGTTAGTGTGTGCACTGATTGTTAGTTCTTTATTTAGTCTCCGTCTCGATTCTCAGGTCGGGTAATTTGTGCGGATTTTCATTCACTAAATATTTAGTAGCAGCACGAAGTATAAAACAAGTGCTAGTTCATGACAAAAGACTTGGCTCGTGTTATTACACCCCTTCCAATTCACTTGAAACAACGATTAGAATACATATTTGAGTCTAGTAACTTTTTATTCACTTAGAGTTACTTTTAGTGCCGATTGTACAAAACGTAGCACGAACGTAGGTAATTTGCGACGTATATTTGGACAATCGGGGAGATGAACTGGATATTATGGTTGAGTCAGTGTACTTAATCGCAGAAGCGTTTTGAAAGTTTCTTCATTAGGATTGTTTAACCTTCTGAATGGTTGCCTGAAATGCAAATTTATTTTCACCATCGCTTTTCTTATTTACACCTCGGTGTGTTATAGAAGAGAGCGCTACGTAGTTTCAACAAAATATTTTCATATTGTTCATTTTACCACGCTTCTATTAACTATTTTTTGCATGTTCGTTCTGGTGGAATCATGTAATTAATTTTTAACTAACTTCGCTATAAGCTAAAGTCTATTCAGGTGCGCATTGAAAACTACTGCAGAAACAACATGCAGACTATTCTCAGAACGCAGGTGAACTATTCATGGATCAATTATCTGTTGCACCTACTCCACCTTTTTCGTTATTATTATATTATACATTTACGTTTACATTTCATATACATTTTTATTTGCAATGATATTTTCATCTAGACTAAGAAAAGATACTTATATAGGTAGTTAATCTATAAATTAGGAAAGGACTATGTCTAAAATATACCAGATTGATGAATTGAATGAGACAAAAACAAACACAAACATATGAATTAATTTTCATTCGAAGTTACGCTTCCAAGAACACCTTTTATTTAACAATGGAAGTAATAGAACCACAACGGTATTTAATATAAGTAAAAGAGTAGAAAAATCTCTTAAAGATTTCTTATTACCCGAGCGACTCTCCATCCCCGACACATTTTATACTACGTGAAGATTAAACCTATTGTTCTGTCACTCAGAGAATCGCATTTCTTATAAATTTTTCTCCGTGTAACAGGACCATGTAAACTGAGTTTCACTCGTCCTTTTTAACTATTTATGACACACTCTTCGACCCATTTCACAATGACAGTAAGTGGAGCTTGATGTACTTACCTATATAATGCGACACCTTGATATTAGACCACTACTATTTATCTTGAGTAATACGTTTCGCTTGCAACTTTTGTGACGGCATATTAAAATGTGAATAAGATACCAGCAGTTTGCGTTTTGTTGGCGAGATGCCAGCGCCAGGTAAAGTTTCGGTCCAACACACGGTTGACCTGCGAGCCATCACTAGTTTTCTCCATTTATTTATGTATACTTAAATACCTTGGTGCTTTAGAGATGCCTATAATTAACATGGCGATACTTTTTCATACATTACAGCCATGATGTTTATTTTTTATAAGAATGAGAGCTCTCTTATAAACATCACCATCTTCATTATCTGAGCCTATTCCCAACTCAATTGGGGTCGGCTTTCTAGTCTAACTAAGATGCGGCTGTACCTCGATATTTTTCGTGAAGCGACTATCATCGGACCTCCAGAATCAAATTGGAGATAGGCTAGTCGGACTTCTGAGGGCTCCAACAACTTCAATGACTGCCATAGTAGTTTGTATGGCAACCGGGACCGATGGCTTAACGTGCTCTCTGCGCCACGACCAGACCAGTGTAAATAGTCATATTAATGCATACAAATACTTACAAGCGCCTCCTGCGTAGCAGTTGCTTTCACTACCGCCACAGCACGGAGGCTGTCGAGCCATACACATTCGTATAAAATTTAAGTTGAATTTGGAAATGACGCCTTGAGTATTTATTTTAAATTGAAAAAAAAAGATATCACGCGAATTGTGAAAAAAATTATGACTTACAATTATTCTGCAAATTTTCATAATGTTCAATAGATTTTTTTTAAATTCGAAAGAGTCAAAGTTTTAATACCTACCTTCTTGTACACATATAATATGATACACGGAAAGTAAAAGCTAAGACATTAGACAGTACTGAAAAGAATCGAAAAGCTTTTGTCAATATATTCTATACAATTAACACTGTGTCCTGAATGTATTTATTATTTACCTAAAAACTGATACCGCAGCTATTTCCACATTATTCATAACAAAGATAAACTAAGTTTGGTACGAAAACCTCAGCTATAATCATTCACTTGAATAAATAACAAACTGACTTATTGGACGGACGAGACACTTACCCAAACTGTTCCTTGCTTCTGCGTAACAATATTATTCCTCTTAGGTCCGCTCACTAAATTGTAGAGGTTATCTCTTAGATCCATCTTATATTAAGAAACTTGTCAAATGAAACGAAAGTTTCACAGATACATACAGATGTGTTACCTAGTGTACGAGTCGCCATACAAATTCTGTGACTGTTTGAAATCGAACCCAACATGTGAAACTGGAGTTGCCCACAACTCGAGTTTAACGCTTCATCAACTAATCATAAACTCTCAAATAGTATCGACAAGATGACGGATCCCGCTGATTGGTCGAAATTCAAAATTGAAACAACTCCAATCGCTTAATATACGAGTCTCGTCAAATTGCGTTTCCATAAAATGCAAACACTAGTTATTTTCTAGTTACCATGCAGAATATTCCATCAAGAACCAAGTGGTTCAGTAAATCTTTCCTCTGCCGCATTAGGTCCATCCGCCATTAAGTCTTGAAATTCCTTACTAGCGCATGTATTTCCTGCTTCCTACAGTCCCAGGTCCTTTAAGCGGGCGTGAAAAAGAGAAGAAAGAGAGAGTCCGTCAAGCTGAGCGCCACCATTGTAACACTGTACGTGTTCGTAATGGTATGTAGTAACAGCGCTCGTATCATTCACAGCAACTGAACGCTCCTTGTCTAAAAGCATATTAAAAATAAAAAAGTAGATACTTGTTTCCTATCAAGCTGAGAGCAAAACGAAAGAAACCACCTTGAACGATTGAGGCAAATTATGATGAATGGACTACCCATGTCATAATAATATACATGAAAGCTTCTCCAGTGAGACGCCACATGCTACTTTGTACCTACTAAATATCCACTCTTCTTTAATTTATTATTTGAGATGTTACAGATCCCATTAATTAGAAATGTTATTCAGAAAACGAAAACGTTATATAATACTTTTAGTATTTTGTTGGTTTGGTTAAAGATTTTTCGAACATTAAAAATATAAACTAATACATCCGAATTCCGGCCTCCAACAGCCGCAGCAGCAGATACAACCTTCTGCATAGTTGAACTCGATTAAAAAAACGACAAACATTAGTAAGTAATTTGAAGTTTTGACGTTCTATATAACAGCTTAATTTAATGCATTCAATCTGAAACTAGCTCTTAAATATTTACTGCGTTCATAAATCTCTAAAGATTCTCATTTTATAGGTACACCTGGTACCTGGTACTGTATAAGTTTGGAAAAATGTAATGTAAAAACCATAACAATTTTTCAATCATTTCATTCTTTCACAAAACAAAACCGCTTAAGGCAATTAGTAAATGTTCAATTAATATTATATGCTCAATATTTTTCATGAATTAATATTCTACTTAAAATTCTATTATGTTCTACCCGAAAAATGAGAATTTCTGGTGTTTTGTTTTTTCAATTGGAACATGATATGAAATTATTTTTTAATAACGTTATTCTTGAATCTTTTGTATATTTTATAAATATTACAAAATAATAAACTGTTTTACGGAGGTAGGACATGACGGTATCTGCCATTCTACTTGAACTGTCTTACTGGGGAAGTACCTCCACCCTGCAAATACCGTGGCTAATAATAACCTAGTGTAGTGCTTTCGGTTGTGAATAGGGTAGCCAGAGCTTACCGGAGAGATTTTGTGTTGTCAGTAGGAAGACCGAGCGATTAGTTATGTCATGGTATGAAACCCAGATTTGTCTTCTGTATTGACAGCACAGCTACATAAGCTTCAACACTTTCCCCTCCTCCCCTCCCCTCATCCCAAGATCGGCAGCACGAGTATGAGACCCAGTTGTTGCAAACGTCTATAGGCCACGGTAACCGCTATCCATCAGGTGGGCTGTGTGCTGATCTGCCGCCTAATTGGTATAGAAAAAATATTATCTTTATTATGCCTAGAGGTAATGTATGTAAAGGTGAATTTCGGCTTTCTAGTGGTTAGCTTACAATATTTCCCCTATAAAGGTATTGTCCCACCCTGGGTGTTCATTTGTTAAAATTGGTCTCGTTTATTTATAACAAAATATCCTACCAAAAACTATAAATCTGGAAGTCTGTAAAGACGGTTTGATTTTTGAATATTAGAATGTCCATATAAAAACAATTTTCTAAGCTAATATTGGGTCCAGATAGCACTGTGTAATTCGTTCACCGATGTGTATGTTGTTAATAAAAACCAAAGATAACAAATAATATAAACACTGTTAACGAGAAAGATGTATCTTTTGAATGTACGAAGTGAGTTCATCTAACCACAAACGTGGGTGCAGCAAACGATTACAAGCTGACGTAGGTCTGTACAATAAGCTCGGCCCCTACATATTTGATACTTAAGCTCGTAAGGATTCATTCTGCAAACTAAATGCGGCTGAAAATTATGTGCAGCATAGAAGTTCTGGCATGTTTTGATTTAACAAGAAAATCTTTATTATATTCTTTTATTAAAATGTAATGGTAATCTTGTGTACTTTAATATCTAGAAAATAAAACAATTTCATGAAACATCAAATCAAATTTCTATTCACGATGTCTAGTAAAAATAAAATTTCTTGGCAATAAAACTAGTAGAATCAGAATATATTATTTTGTTGAAGAGATCGAAACAATTCTTTTCTCCTTCAAACAATATCGATAGCTGTGATATATGAGACTCAAGGGGATACGACCCAATACTTATCATTCAATTTTCTCCTACAAGGATCAATCATGAAATAATGTCATATAAATTGATAGAAAGTAAAATGGATTTTATATCTTCCATTTATTATATTTTAAGGTGTTGCTGTAAATTCCTTTAGTCACATAAATGGCTAATATACAGGTTGAAAAATTCTGACCACTTTTGTTTCTTTTTAAAAATAATGGAATATTACTTTTAAGTGAAATTCTCTATATTCTGTGTTAAAAGAACTTTCGTTATAAGTTAGGTCAAACGTTTCCACCCTTTCTTGTTCTAATTCTTCTTAATAAATTCTGTTAAGCTGAGCAGGTACAATTATACCAAGATCCTGGGGCCCAAAGCCATCTACATAAAGGTACACCTGCACATTGATGGACAAGGTGCTGGTGGTCAGACGACTATCGTACCCATGATACCGTATAAACCAAGCCTGAACAAGAAAATTGAACCTAGGGCTTCGGTCCACTGTTGAATATAATTGCTGAACACTGCCTCCAATTCAATCGGTTCTGCAATCAACAGGCGGTCTGCGTCCAATGAATACGCAGATACATTATTTTATTTTTATTTCAGCAGATTTAAAAAATTCAGAGCATTATGACCGTACATACAATAATTTAAAAAAAGTTCTTTTGATTCCAGAATCGTTCATTTAATATAATCAAACAATAAATATATAATAATACGATACCCGACCTCAAGCAACTAATCGCTCTTTTAAAACATAGCAAAAGGAAAAAGGGGAACAAAAAATATTGTTGCGGGAAAGAGTGTCGGGTGGTTGAAAACAGTATTAGATTGTAACTAAGTGATTTGTTGTGTTGTGGTCAATCGTACTTTATACGGATGTCTTCCAGTTTCCTACGTCCAACTGACTTAGAAACTTACACCACTTCTGATAGGCGTGGTGCGGGCTACAGAAAATAGCTGTACTTTTACTTATAACAATAATATTTTTACATTTGGTTTTATGAAAACATTTATACAATTCAGATTCTGTTTAGTTAATATGAATGAATCTGTAGCCATTGTTACAATATAGGTAACTCACTTAACTTCACACACATTTTTTAGGTAACATCCAATTGTATTTTTGGCAGGTTTTAAATTCATAACAGTAGATTCGTATTTCAAGTAATTAAAATTAAAATTGTAAGTTAACGTAACATGAGGTTACTTAGCTGTTTTATAATTTTACTAATTCTTGCCTGAGGCTCCTCCCGTGTAGAATACCAATTGCGTTCCCGTGCCGACAGAAATAAATTGCCCGGGATGATTAAAAGTAGCTTGGGTGTCACTCTAGATTATAATATTCATTCAGCAAATTTTACCTAAATTCATTCAGCCGTTCTGGCGCTTATGCGTTACTAACATCTATTCAAAATTGTGTATTTATACAGCAGTAAAATTTATGAAGTTGTTAATTGTTGCACTCTTACTAACAGTTTGGAGATTTCTTCCTACTTTAAAGTCGTCACAGAACATTCGTTTAGATTGGAGTAAGTGCTTCAATTTTAACAGCAGAGTAGCAAATTATAATTTTAGAAGTTTGCTTAAACTTACTTCCTTCCTTATTTTTATGAAAATTGCTGTATCATTTACTTAATTTCATGAGACCATGAGAAAGAATACAACGAACTATTTGTGAGTGTACCAACAGAGGCGCAACGCCAGTAAACAAAGAAAACGGATAATTAAAGTCAAGCAACGAGAAAAGAGATTTTTAATGAGCTCCGACGTTTGCCACGTAATAAGACTTTATTATAACCATAAAAAATCCGTAATTAAATAATAAAGATGAGGAAAATATGACTTCATTACTTATTTTTCATCACAAATATTGGGGATAATATATTTTATATCAGATAAAAGCAATTTGTTTTTAGCTGGTCATGACCGGGGATTTTGTGTCTGTTTTGTCCCTACAGAGTGATTTTTCATTTGTTTTGTTATATGACTTATTAATTATTTAAAATGTTGAATAGCAAACATTTGTGATACTGGAGAAGTATTTTATCGACTTTTAATTACAGTAGCGTATGTTAATTGATATTATTTATTATATTATTGTTTACGTAACACACCAGGTTTTAGTAGGGTTCGTGTAGGATATCTTCATTTATCTTAAACATACCCTATCTGAGCTTACAGAATAAATTCACTCAATTAAAAAATAGTATGAAATAATGTTATAAATAAATAAAACTTATCTGTCATTCGCATTCTAATTTGTTAGCCTATCAACAGGAAATAGATTTAAATAAGCTGTTAATTTTTAATAACATTGCTTCAGAAACAATCGTTTATAGTCTATTTTCACGTCTATTAATCCCGCAGAGGAAATAGGAGAGATAACTAATTTATACGAAATTAAGGTAATTAAATACAGTGTCTTGATGTGAAGTTTAGTTCTGTATAACAAGATGTAGCTAGAGTAACTAATAGAATTTTTGGAGTGCCAAAGGCGTAATCGCATCTCAAAGGCAGCCTGTTCGCATATAAATTGACGAATTTGCCTCCATTTACACCTTGCTGCCATACAGGCGGCCTCGACTGAGCTCAAGTTCGTTAATAATTTATAATCGCTTCAAATTATACACTTGAGCGTTTCCTAGCTAACGTCACACAAGAAATTGTCAACATAATTAAAATAACATCTTTTAAATAAGCGAACGTAGAATTTTCACCATGGGAAATGTAAAAAATGAGAGACGGATTGCACGGTATTGGTAGGTACTTACTGCTACCAGGAATTTTTGACAGGGAGCCTCCACGAGGTACCTACACCTTGCGTTTTATTCGGTTCGTATTCAATATAACCACTCGCGTTGACTGGTGGTAGAAGAAATAAGGGCGCTACCACTGATTTACGTTTAATTGCTTGATGTATGGCCGCACTAATACTTTTAGGGTCATGTTAACCTCATCTACTAGCTGTTGCTCCTTTTTATATGCCTGACGAGGCTCTGGTGCTCGCCTCTCAGAGTTGGGAGATGGAGGTCAAAATTTGATAAACTGTTCTCACTACAAAAACCGCGGTAGCCTAGTGGTATGGGTAATGGACTACTGAAACGAGGTCTCGGATTCGATCCTAGGTTTTTTTTTTACCATGGCACACACCAATGACTTTTCGAAGTTATGTGCCCAGTTAACGGCAATAGGCTCGCCACCTATGACATAGGGAGCTAAACATAAACTGGTCAAATGTGGGTGTTAGCACCTTTGCTTACCTCTTCGGGGATTTAGGCGTGAGTTTATGTTAAGTTATGTTATGTTCCTACTATTGGTTATGTTGCTGTGTTGGCTTGATGCGATGTACTGCCCGAGTTTATAGATTGACGGCACTTAGTCGTCTTAGTCAGCAAGAATATCCTACTTGCCCGGTAATATAAGAGTACTATGTGGTTACCACTTAGCCACGAACCACACGAATTCATTATCACATATTACAACTGGAAACGGTGCGCACTGTACGGTATGACAGGAACTTCAACCCCCGCACGCCCACGCTGTGGAATAAACTCCCTGCTATGGTTTTTCCAACCGACTACAATACGGGGTTCTTCAGGAAGGCATTAAAAGGTTTTATCAGGGTCAGCATCATGAATGTAACTCGCCTGATGTGTGCCACCATCCATAGGCCATGTAAACCACTTTACATCAGGTGGGATGTGTGCTTGTCGACCATCTAAGTAGTATTAAATAGCAAGCATACGTTGAAAATAAATAATATTAATACTAAAGTGTAAATAGAAATACTATGTGAAATGTATTAAAACCAAACACAATCTCCAATAATATATTTCCATGGATATTGATACAGGTTAATAGAAATCAAATACAGACAGCAAACAAAGTAAAAATTAAATTATGCAAAATGTAGCCACTCGAGGGAAAACTTCCGAAATATTTTATGCAAGAGTGATTCACAGAGCCGTATATTTAATAAGTACGTATTTTCCTGAGTTGCCGACCATGGAATACATTTGTAGCGATCCGATATTAATGCTTATGTAAGTAGGCTATGTAGATATCGTCCTGGGGTCCAATTTGGTAAATATACGTTTTCAAAACGTGTAAGTTCTTTAACTTACGAAAACTACTATTACAATAATGCTGTATGTAAAATTAATAATTCTAAAACCAATTATATATGTTTTGAAATCCTTATGTATTTGTTTGCGATGGGCACATAATGATTTTAACGGTCAAGCTATCTGGTATAGGTATATGATTGTAATTAATTAAGTAGAACTGGATATAATATGAGTAAAATTTAACATCGCGCGCATCATGTACAAAATAATCTCAATACTAAACGAATCAAACTATAACAGATCTTACAGATTTATTAACTTCACGAAAATTTAGGTAGGTATACCTATTTTGTTTAGTCAGAATATACGGAACACTTAACAGTTGCTAATATTTTTATAATGAAATTGATACTATACGTTTTGAAAACGTGGCATTTCCGAATTTGGATCCCAGTTTTTGCTTCGTGCGTATAACAGAAAAAAGTGAAATTAAACGAATGATGAAATAAAGGACCTCTCAAGATTGTGGTAAGCAAACGTGTTCAAGTACCGAGTCGTGCAGGCTCATAATAAGAGGGTTCCATCAGGGTCGCTTCAAAACATGGCTTCGACCCACCCACCTTATCTTCTAATCATAAAATCTTCATCTTCACTATTTTCATTTTTCTTTTGTTCGGTTCTAAATTGCAGTGACCTAATGAATCGTCTATAATGATCAATATCATTTAACGAAGACAGCTATTAGTTTCAATGAGCAATTAGTCAAAATCATATTAGGCGTAATCTGATTATTAAGAAGACAAGATTTTGAATTTACTATATAATTATTCAATTTGTGGATTTATCTATATCGTTATTCATACGAATCTACTGATCTATTTTTTTAGATATCGGGAAATAATAAGTGTAAATATATATAGGGCGCACAGTGGATAAGCCAGTGCCAGTGCATCCGGTGAGATTGTCTCGTAAGGGTCTTCTGAATTCTTTCTAAACGTATTACAGAATTTATGAAATTTTAAATGCCTAAAATATAATATAAATATACGTGCAATATTCGACATAATTATAATAGGTAATCACTCAACTTGACAAGAAGAACAGATGGCCGTTGGAGCCGAAAGGTTCTAGAAAGGAGACCGCGTATCAGTAGACAAGGCGTGACGGCCTTTGCGAAATCGACGGATCCAACCGGTCGGAATGGAGTCGATGGGGGAGGCCTACGTTCAGCAGTGGACGTCCTATGGCTGAAATGATGATGATGATGAATTCTAAAACTTCTAGTATAACTGTATTTAATTTATTTAACATTATTATAGTAAATCCCTTTTTTGCATATGTCTATCTGCAATGAGCAAGGAAAGACATAGAATATCAAGAAGTTTTTCTCAATATAGAGTAAATAAAAATACCTACATCAGTTTTTATGATATCTTGGGGATCTCGAGGTAGATTATTTTTTGTATCTTGAAGACTTCTGTCAAAACTGTGTGTATGTTGCTCTATGTTGAAAAATTGCGATGAACAGTGCTATACCTCCTCATTCAACATCTCTTTCAACTTAATTTCCAAGACCAACAATCAGTATTTTATATTCATAAATGGTGACGTCATTTGACCAATTGTTATTCAAACAAATCGATTAAAAAAATTGATAGATATAATTAAAAGTCTGTTTTTAGAAACTCCATTCAATATTTCGATTAACCGATAGAGATTTCAATTTCCTTTAGTCACGTGCGCGGGGATATCGGATCCCGTGGTTGGCTCAGTCGGTAATGAGCGAGCGGATGGCAATTTCGCTAGATGGGCTTTTGGTTACAGCTATAGGGGGAACCTGTTTTTATGTCAATGTGCTTTTAATATGTCTACCTCGTTTGTGTCAGTCTTGAGATACACTGTATGTTATCGACAGGTTACTTATATTCCCTACATCCTCCTGTTCAGATACTTTTTAAATTTCTTGTCGTCGAATGTTTTTTCGACTTTGTGTACCTATTGTCTTTCACATAGGTACGTCAGAGTCTAATAATTCAATCTAAACGAGATCTTTGCTTAGGAGGTATGTCGTCGAACACAAAATATGTGATCCATCGAATTTAATTTACTAACTCATTTGGATTTGGATTTTTCACCGAATATCCTACATATTCGGTGAAACTGTATATTTTAATGTCCCAAATTAATTTACAATTGAACTAACACAAAATATAGATTTACCAAAAAACAGACTTTTCATATTTAATGTTGACTTAAAATTTGAATACAATTTAGAGTTGTACCTTCTATGTCATAATTCTATTTTCCTTGAATATTTCAGTCAATATATACGAAGAAAAACTAACTTAGGAAATCCCATAGGATAGTTACAAGCAGATACGACGGACCCGAAACAGTGGGTAGCTACTAAATTGAGTCGGTCATGCAAAATGCAAATGATAAAACGTAGGGGTCTGAACAAAAGTTAACATTTTACCAACAGTAGGTGCACTATATATGTATGTACTTTTTTAGGTCAACCGAAAGATTTGAAGTAGCACCTTCAAACCTTTTGATCAAATCTTGTTGCATAGTTAAAATAGAGACAATAAATATACGAAGATGTGAAAAACTAGTGAAGTAGCTGGTATTAAAAATAGCCTAATTGTTTTACTACGTGCCAATCCTCTTCTCAAAATACTTCTCAAAATTGAGTAGTCGCTCAAACTTGGTAAAATAAAGTAATTGCGGTTAAAATAATAATACAAATACCTACCTGACTGAAATTATATTTATAGTCCATTTGATTAGGTTTTTAAACAAATGTAAATATTCTTGGTATTTCTTTTTAATGTTTTGTTTAAGAACTCAGTATTAAATACTTTGCTGCTAAGAAACGCATTTTAAAGACTAAAAACTGGTATCGAACCACTAGTCAGTCTGTGTTTTTATTAAGAGATTATTTACAGTATAGAATCTTTATATACCAAAATTTACTTATTGGATATAGGTATATATATGTATCCTATTCAAAACAATATTTACGGTTATTTCATCAAACGGTCTTCAAACTGTAACTGTATACGGTAAAGGTCTCATTAAAATCATAGAATAGTTTCACCTACCCAAACACTTTGCATATGAATATCACAAAATACTGAATTTACTCCTCCTAATTGTACACTAGGATTTAATTACTGGATTTAATTGCTCCAAGCCTCAGGTAATTGCTGACAATAGTAATAAACATACGACTACCTATTTGCAACTAGAGAGATAGATGTGTGATTATACTTGCAAAAATGTTTTCTAAACTTTGAACAGGTAAGTATCAGATACTAGTGGATGCATCATCTGCATTTTTCAGCGGTTGGCCAGCCATGGTAACGTGGCTTATGGACGTATGCAACACGAGGGGTGAGACACTTGCGCTGCCGATCCAGTAGAAACCTTCTGATGCCCTTCTAGCAAAACCCTGTATTGTATAGTCACTTAGGAAAACCATTGCACACACTCCTGTTAGGTTTTTTTTTTAAGTTTTAATCTTTGTTGGATATAATTTCATTCAAGTAGCTAGTAAAAAATCGACAGGTTATTATTTTTTTAACAATAAACCAATTAACCTTAAATCTTAAGTTTTGTTAAATTTTGTGCTTACTTAATCTTAAGAATTCGATTTAAATGAATAGGGCTATTATTTACTAACTTTTAAAAATGATTTCGCTGAAGAGCTAATTAAATGTTAGAAAACATAAAATTGCGTACGCCTACAGGATTCAGGTACCTACTTACCTCTCTAAACAAAATTGAACCAATACTTATTGAGGATTGAAATAAATTCTGGCGAATACGAACTTAGCCCTATATTCATAATTCACAAAAAAAGAGCCCGAAATTAATTTAGGTACGTAAACTGAAATCACGATATTACTCCTTTTTTTTTTTTTTTTTTTTTTTTTACGTGGTGGAATGCATTTACGCACTTCGCTCACCCCCTACAGGGGCGGGGGCGAGCTTTGTGTGGGACTCCTGACCTCTACCGGGAATCAGACTACCCACTAAACCACCACGGTGTCCGTCGTCATCGCATATCGACGATGGCGGGAACAACATCTTCCGCCATCGCCGTGCGAGTCGCCCGCCACTACTCAGTGGCAGGCCCGTCTCTGGTGCGGCAGAAGAGGAGTCCTTCTGCCGCCCGCCTAGGCAAGGCACACGCGACACGACGTGCGCCTTCAACCTCGAGGCCTATGTAAGGGCAGCAGACGCCCCCGCGTCTACTGCCCGGCCTACAGTTAGGGGGGGAGGAGTTGGTGGTACCGCCTCCTCCGGACCCCGGTTCGCTTGCGGCGCTGTGGGAGGGAAAGTGGGTCTGTTTCCCTCCCCCTCTCCGCCGCCTCCTTCTGCGAGATAACGGTCTCGCAGAAGGTTTGAACCGCCGCCCACGCCTCATCGCTGCCGACCATAGACAGAACTACGGCCGGCAGCGAGAGGTCCGTCCCCACTTCGGTGATGAGAGCACGGCGCTCCCCAGCCCACGCGGGGCACTCCTCTAGGGTGTGCTGCGCCGTGTCATCATCGCCGCCACAGTGGTGGCACCCACTGGTCGGCTCCCGTCCCAGCCGGCACAGGTATTTCCCGAAGCATCCATGCCCCGAGAGGACCTGCGCCATTCGGAACGTCACCGACCCTCGCGATCTGTCCATCCAGTCTCTGAGGACCGGACGGATCGCCTCGACGGTCCCTCTTCCAAACGTGGGATTGGCCAGCCGCCGCTCCCACTCTTGAAGCAAGGACCGTCTCGCCTGGAGCCTCCGCTCTCTCACCTCCGAGGGTGCCGGGAACTCGCCCCGGCCACGGGCCTCCTCGCGCCAATGATACACTGACGCGAGGACACGGGCCTCCAGCTCCCACGGAGGGGAGCCCGCCATAACGCAAGCCGCCTCGAATGAGATGGAGCGGTAAGCTCTTACCGCCCCGGCGGCCATCACCTGCTGCGGACGTCGCAGCACGGCGACGTTTTTGGCCGTCAGGGCGTCGACCCATACGGGGGCCCCGTATAGAGCCATGGACCTTACCACCCCCAAATAAAGGAGGCGGCTGCTCGTCTGAGGTCCCCCCAGGTTCGGCATCAACCGCCGAAGGGCGGCGGTCGTGCCGAGTAGACGGGGACCCAGGCGGTCAAAATGAGCGCGGAAGCTCCATCGGGGATCGAGGATAAGCCCAAGATACCTCAATTCAGGTTTAACCTCGATCCGGGTGCCACACACTACGATATGGGAGTCCACCGGTGGCGCTCGCCGAGGGCCATGGAAACAAATGGCCTCCGACTTGTCAAGCGCCACCCTGAGTCCCAAAATCGTTATTCGCCGCACGACCATGGCCACCGACGCAGTAGCTAGGCGCGCGGCGTCCCTATAGGTCGCCCCCCGGGCAGTGACCAACGTGTCGTCTGCGTAGCAGGTCACGTTGGCGCCCGGAAGGCGAGCTCCTCGAAGTACCCAGTCGTACCCGATGTTCCACAAGAGGGGCCCCAACACCGACCCCTGTGGAACACCGCGGCACATGGCCCACCTGTGAAGGCTGCCATCTTTTCCTGGGTACTCCACGTACCGCTCCGATAGGTAGGCGCCGACGATCTTGCGGAGGTAGGGAGGCACGTCATGGTATTTGAGCGCCTCCCTTATACACTCCCAGGGCAGGGTATTGAACGCATTGGCGATGTCCAGAGACACCGCCAATAACACCCCGCCTCTGCGGATCTCCTCTTGCGCCAGCGCCTTCACTCGAAGAACGGCGTCGACGGTCGAACGACGTGGCCGAAAACCATATTGGTAGTCGGACAGGCCGCGACCTCCATTCTCGAGATGCCGGGCGATGCGAGCAAACAGCACTCTCTCAAAGAGCTTGCCCGCTTCGTCCAGCAGCACTATCGGTCGGTACGCCGAGGGCGATTCCGCAGGCCGTCCCTCTTTCTTGATGAGGACGAGCCTGCCCGTCTTCCACCGGACCGGGTATTGCCCGGTTTGCAGGCACGCACTCATCAGCCCGCAGAACCGCTCCTCGAGTTCCCGGAGCGCTACCACCAAAACACGTCCGGGAACTCCATCGGGCCCAGGGGCCTTCACACCTTTCTCCTGGGCCCGTTTGACGGCCACTGCCAGCTCCGCCGCTGTGACCTCCGGCACCTCCGTCACGATTTCCTCTCTGTGCGCCGGAGCCATCACTGGGGGGACGAAACCCTCCTCCCGTTGTGGAAATAGGGAGGAGATAATCCCCCCCAGCACTCTCGGCTCCAGGCACTCCGTGATAGGAGGTACCCATGGGCGGAGCTTAGCTCTGACTGTCTTGTAGGGCCGCCCCCAGGGGTCCCGGTCAAGGGTGGCTAATAGAGCTGCCCTCGCAGCCTCCTTCGCGTCCCCTATTGCCACCCCGAGGGACTGAGCGCACGACCGGTATTCGGCGTATAGCTGCGCCTCCTCCTCCGGCACCCGCCGCGCCCTGCGACGGTACCGGGTGTACCGGCGACGTTTCACGACGCACAGAGATCGCAGTTCAGCGATCTCCGGCGTCCACCAGTACACCTTCTGGTTTGGAGGTCGAGGCTTGGCCCGAGGCATGCACACGTCGCATATCTGCGACGTGGCGTTCCTGAACCATTCGGCCTCCGCCTCGACTCCTACTTCCGCCGGAGGAGTCGCCCACGACTGGACGATGGACGCTAGCTCCAGTGCCTCCCGGTCCAGGCGCCCCAGTACCCACCTGTTGGCGGACGGCCCCTCACGTCTGGGACTCAACACTTGCTGGCCCGTGGAGACGTCGTAACGGATGTACCGATGATCCGTTAGATTCTCCACGTTGTCCAGGACTCGCCAGTCCCGAACGGCCTGTGCGACGGCAGGGGTCGTGAACGTGATGTCCACGATGGACCGCCCCTGCCGTGTGACGAACGTGTCGACCGACCCGCGGTTACTTACCGTCAGGCCGGTCGTCGTGGCCCACTCCAGCAATAACCGGCCGCGGACGTCGCTCCCCGGGGAACCCCAAGCCGTGGATTTGGCATTGAAATCCCCGGCGACCACCGCCAGACGCGGTGAGATTTGCCCCAACAGGGCACTCACCGCGTCCAACGCCGCCTCAAAATCGGCCAGTCTCATGCTGGGAGGGAAGTACACGGCAATGATAATATACCTCCCCCACCCGCAGGCCACGAAACCCCTCCCCCTGGAGATGAGGGAGGGGGGTGCCACTCTCTGAGTCCCAGACGCGATAACACACACCGACCCGTCAGTGTCTCCCAGCCACAGATCGTGGGGAGGGACAAAGTACGGGTCGGAAACGATACCCACATCAATTGACCACTCCGCCATGGACTGCAGAAGGAGGTCCTGCGCCCGTGCGGAGTGGTTCAAGTTCGCCTGGAGGAAGCGATGGGGGATACCGTCCATTACGGTTCCATCGCTTCCTCTCGCCCTTGCGGGGGCGTCGCTGCCACAGGAACTGGGGCAGCCGGGGTCCTTCCGGCCGCCTTTTTGCCCTTTCTGGGCTTTGTCCCGCGGCAACTTTTGCTGCCTACTATGTGGTTGCTCGGTCCGCCACCCATTGCTGCGCAGATGACGCAGTGGGGGTCGGCCGAGCATACCGCGGCTTTGTGGCCAGGACGACCGCAGCGGTAGCATATTTCACCGCGGTCATCCTGTGAGGTGCACTGTGACCTGACGTGCCCAGAAATCAGGCACCGGAAGCACCTCAAGGGTCTCTGCTCAAGCAGAGTTACTTGGGCAGAAACCCAGCCAACTAACAGACGCCCAGCGGCCACTTTTTTGGCCGCTTCCACCGGGCAGGTGACTACCACCGTGCCGCTCCCCCTCAACGTTCTGCGAATCTCGCCTACTTTCACATTCAAGGGAGGGCAGCTGCCGCAGCGCGCGACTGCGTCAGCCACCTCCTCCCTTGTAACGGAATCGTCCAGTCCGGTAATGCGCAAGTCTACGCACTTGACCGGCCTGGCCACGTTCGCCGTCTCTGAGCCGAGCACCTCCCGGAGACGCGCCGCCAGCCTGTCCGCCCTTTCCGCGCTGGAGTCACCGGCCACCTCCAATATGGTGGCACCGGTCTGTGCCCTCTTTCACGATATTACTCCTAGAAGCACCTACCTTCAGTATAAAATTCATATGAAAAGTTGTTTACAAAAATTCTTAACAAAATTAGATTATTTGATTTCCATTTATACCTACTTATAATGCTAATGATGGATTCTAATAATAATGATGGAGTTCTTCTAGTTCTTCTTCGTGACGATCGATGGCATTTTTGAGTTGCTATCGTTGTGTAGTAATGTATTTCACGACTGTTTCATCGTAAAGTTAATAACATTAATAAGTAGATCTACTATCCAATAGCTTCTAACACTAGTAGTTGTGTAGTGGCACCTAGAATAGGTCCTTAGATGAAGACATACATTTTCATTGGTGAAATCTATGTAACGAATAATATATCTATCTTAGGTATATTACTCATCACAAAAATATTTTTCATCATTCTCTGAGCCTATTCCCAATTCAGGTTGAGGTCGGCTTTCTAGTCTAAATGCTGAACTTCGATATATTTTCGGTGGCGATTTCGATATCGAAGTTCTGTAGTTAGGCTTTTCGGACTTTTAAGGCGTCCAACTACCCGTAACGACTGCCATAGATGTTCGTATGGCAACAGCTTAAAGTGCTCTCCGAGGCACGACCAGACCAGTACAAATAGCCATACTCATGCATACAAATATTTGCACTGAGCGGGGATCGAACATGCGCCTCCTTCGTGGCAGTCGTGTTCACTACCACCACACCCCACAAAAATCTTCGGTCTAAGTATAGTAATGAATACTCAGTAGTAGGCGATGATGAAAACAATGCCACTGATAAATAATTAAACACATTAACTGCCTCCAGAGAGACAAATTGTTGAACGTAAACTGATTTATATTCTTACGCCTGGCCTCATTATTTTATTCGCATCGACGAAGCTTAATCATACGTGAACTTAATGATACAAGTTATTGTGATTTATTGAGGTAGAAGGTTCATACCTTATGACTCAATAAATATTTGTATAACCATTTAATCAATCAGTGATGATTAATTTGATTTTGTAATCTGAAGAACTATAGTTTTCAGCTAAATACATTCCTTTGCCTTTTATACACAATTATCATAGTCATGCTTTTTAAAACCATACGTGAAAGCTTACTAGTGAGTGATCATAGCAACCAGTGTTCAAGGCCAAGTGTAAACCTCTTAGGTCATGTGCAATTCATCTGCAATTCAACTCGATCTTCGATGATCTTTAAGTTTATTTGTAAATATGTTATTACTTGTTGCTTTTGCTGCTAATTTGATTTGAATCGTTGTAAACATATAACATTAACATGAGTGTTCCTTTTATGCTCATTTAGAAATAAAATAAATTTTGTATTTTACCAATGCAAGTTTTTTTCATGGATAAGCTGCATTTAAAAGTTTGCTGTACTTAAATCTTAGAGCAAAACCTCTAAGTTGTTTTCATTAGTGCAATCTCTTTTAATGTAGAATCAGCTCGGAGCCGAACGGACGCTGGTGTAGCACGTTGAAAGGGCAGAGCCTCACTTGATGGTAATTCCATTAATAAATTCCTGGCTCCAATGAACCAGCGGTTCTCAAACTTCATTTCGGTAAACTGTTATACCGGAAACTCATTATCGTTTAAACCGACTAAGAAATCTTATAATCTTTTCCTTGAAAATTGAAAATCCGGAATAATTGAATATTAAAATTATTTGGCGGGTAAGGTATTTCATTTCGCTACGTCCGTTACTCTTGCAGGTTTCCTTTTCATAGTCATTCCATTTAATATGAAATCTTGGAATAGAAGGGTACAGCTACAAATAATTATTGTTAAGAAGACGTAAAAGATTTTTTAAAGGGCTTAAACATCCGCTATGATTTTTTAGTCCTTGACATGTAATGTGAATTACGAAATATAAAAAGGCTACTAAAGCAAAACTGTAGTAGCATAACACTTGGTATTATAAAAATAAATCCGTATAATTATGATCGAAAGTAAATATTAAAACACCCTACCCTGAAATAGACATACTTATTCCTTCTTAGAGAGTTTCCAGTTGCCAATTATTATCTCTTGTTACGACTGCTCTTAGTAACAAAATATTTATAACGTTATTTTATTATACCTGAATAGCTGAGCTCCTAAGATGTAAATAACCTGAGCTATTGTGATAGTTTTTGTATCCAGTGAAAAGTTATTACAATAATATCTAATTGAAAAGGAATTTCTTATGCATTTGAGAATTATAATATAAATCACTACATGCCTAGTATAAAACAAAGACGCTTTCTCTGTGAGTATCTATGTATGCTTAAATCTTTCAAACTACGCAACGGATTTTGATGTGGTTTTTTAATAGATAGAGTGATTGAAGAAGAAGGTTTATATGTAGGTATATAACATTATGCTACAACTGGTGCAGAGCAGAAATGAAAAATGTTTCAAAAATCAGCTAGTTAGTTAATATAAGAAAATGAGTGATACCTTTGTGAAAGTAGTTACTTATTTTTTGACCGACTTCTAAAAGTGGAGGAATTTCTGAATTCGGATGTATTGTATATATTTAGCCATGGACTGCAATAGGCTAATTACCTTAATTGTTAAAACATTTACATTACAATTTATAATTAGAATAATTATAGAATAAAAGTAATTGATATTGACTTATATTATTATTCAACATAAAAATAAGAAACTAGTTCGTATAAAATGTTTGTAGATAAAGCGTAAAAAAATATATTACAACTTTAACACCTGATTCCATATTGCCAGCTATTAAATTGCCAACATTTCTCATTAGTTAGCGGCTCGCCCTCGCTTAACCCGCTTCCCCCAAGCCATTACCTAAAAATGACCACTCGTGCTAATATTGGGCTCGCAAGGAAGATTTGTGCGGACTATTATTAAAAGCATTCGTTCCAAACAACCGCAAATAAAATCATGCAGTTGAATGCCCACGGTTGCACAAAAAATATCGCGTAAATCAGTCTGAGCAAAAGTTTGCCGTATACCTTCATCTCTTTTGTCTCTTTATGATTAAAATTTACTCGGGGCAAGGGTAGGGAGTTTTAAAACCCCAAACTTGTGTGCCGTAGTTCGCAACCTGGTCCGAAGGCACGAAACAAACAGACTCCAACGTAGGTACGGCTAATGTAAAAAGTTTCACGAGGTGGTAACGCCCTTGTTTGCTTCCGAAACATCAACCAACGCAACGATCATCTAAATATTTTCACCGTGTTTGTGACGCCATGCAGATTGATCATTTTGTTTTGAAGATGCCGCTATATACTATGTTGACAAAATCTGTGTTA
Source organism: Pelosia muscerda (assembly GCA_963691645.1). Classification (NCBI taxonomy): domain Eukaryota; kingdom Metazoa; phylum Arthropoda; class Insecta; order Lepidoptera; family Erebidae; genus Pelosia; species Pelosia muscerda. Next base: position 9,359,883 of record OY829105.1, read on the forward strand.
TACATGTGTTTTCTTTCCGCTTTATAATAACTTTTTACTTGTCCAAAACATGTGTGTAGGTACATACAATAGCATGCAATACTGAAATTATGATTAATTATTATGATTAGAAGGACTACCAACGCAAAGCCTCCATGATTGATGATCTGAATCATCATCATTCCCTGAACCTTTTTCCCAACTCAGTTGGGGTCGGCTTTCCAGTCTAACTGTGATGCGGCTGAACTTCGATATTCTGATGATCTGAATATGGTTTCCTTTAAATTTTACTAGCTGCAAAGGTTGATTTAGGTACTAACTGCACTCTGCCCATGAAACAGGGAATGGAATGGTTTCCCTACAAACCGTTGTACAAAACTATAATATAATTTAACTAAAAAAAATTATTTTCTTACCTTTATCCTTGCCCCTTAAGCAACTCGCACACCTGCGAAACCGTCCATCTTGCCTAAAGTGCATACTTAGAGTAGTTCTTTTTCTTTACGATCAATTACACCGTTTCAGTCCGTTGTCAAAAGTTTTGATAAGAAGTGGTCTAGAAATTATTTAGTTTAAAAAAATAATTTCGTTGTCATGGTTATATAAGCATTTTAACTTTCTTTTAAATACGAAAGTGAAAACCGCTATCTCAGCTTTGTGTGTGTAAAATTTCAACAGCGGCATAACTTTATTTTGTCGCTGCATAAAACTTGGTAAAGCCTAATGTTTTTGTCATGTCTTTGTGAAGAAACAAAGCCTCCTCAAGTAAAGGGTCTATTACAAACAAGAACAAGTCGTGCTCACTATTTTCTACGCTGTATTTATTTCTTTAAAATGAATATACAAGACGGTAGGTATTGTCTTCTGGAGTGCGGCCAACAGTTCGCGACTTGGTAATATTTTTTAAATTCAATTTCGGTGAAGCCACAGCGCTGTATCCAGTTGGCTTAATGTACACCTGGTGAACATTTAAATGAGATACTATGGCTCTATCTGCTTACTTATTTCAGATTTTAGTACCTTGCATATATTCAGTTAGATGTATCTAACTTAACTCATAAAATGTGGGCGTTTTGGGTTTAAACGCGTTGTCTTGTTCTAGCTTAATGGTGATGATATAATATTTGTTTGCGACATTATTAGATAGAATATATTATGTATTATTATCTGCATGTATTATGTATTATGCTCCCATCCTTGCTGCTAGCCCTACAATATCACACATTCACAAACTTTACCTTTTTATAATAATTGTATAGATAGATAGTGCTGTATTTAATTTTATTTTTCAAATCGAGAATGAGTCGAGTTCAAGAGAACCTACACGTTACCAGCATGTATGCATTTATACACAATTGCGTGGCAGAAGAAGCGAACTGCTGCAAGTCGATTGAAGAAACCAAATTTTAACATAAAATTTCACACTTTTTAAATACAGTCTAAAACAGTTTTCAAAAATGCTACCAAAAGAAGTCACAAATTGAAATAAATTAGTTCGTAATAAATTCTGTAACATTTCCTTCTTAATTTTTTAGCTAGAGAATAAAGAGCACAGAACTAAGTATAACCGTTGTAAATAGGTAAAGGAATCCTTTATTAGCTGTATAATATTTCACTCCTTAAAAAGTAATATTTTAGATTTAAGTTATACATGTACCTAACTTAACAAGTATCTAGTTTTTGTGAGAAAAATTGAGAACGCACACGCTACATTTTGTAAAATCTACATTCAGAACCCACGTTGGCATTAAAATAAAGTTAATAAAACAGACTATTCATAGCATATAAAGGCGAGGAGTGATCCCTTAATAACGTGCGGGTGCATCCGTGGCTTCATTAGAGAGGTTAAGCCTCCACCTGCGAGCGGGCGTTAAACTTTATGAAAAAATAGTGTAATTCTGTAATAGTTCATGCACATGAAAATCCTGCTTAGCCAGGCTTTAAAAAAATGAGATAAAAATGTAACATTTTATTGACACAATATTGTGTGAAAATACAATTCGTGCCTCTATTATTGTATCAAGACTGGATCCCAAAATATTGACTATTTAATAATATGTTCCAATAGAAAAGTGTAACTTATATCTTCAAAATGATTAGGTAATATTCGTTTTTCAATGGTATTATCCATATATGGACTGTGATCCTGCTAGGATACAAAATTATATGTCTTCAGAAATTGCAACATTCAATCGTTGAAGTTTAAGTAATGAGGGATAATTTTATTCTCCCTCACAGAGTAACAGCAACTATACAGCGTCGAACTAGATAATCTGATTTGATAAACCTTACCTATAACAAACTTTGTGACTGTTAGCGGTTAATCTGTTTCACGTAGTTTGATTTCCAAATTTACCTTATTTATGTATGCAGATCATCTATATAATAAGAATTTTATTATAGGATATTGTTAATTTTAATTTTTTAAGGCGTATAAGGATACTCTTGACATTTTTGCTTATATCTTCAAATGTATAAAGTATAATTTCTAAATCAACTCGTAAAATTTCATGAGTATTGCTGAAACTGTAGCTACTTACTGCCTAGATACATATAACCCATACTTACATTGATCTATTGAATAACTAAATAGGTATTCAGTTACAGTGTAACAATATGAGCGCAAAACCACAGTGTAGGTAATGGAAGAATTCGTTAGACTGTGGTAAAATTGTATATCTACCTATGTGTTGTTTAAAAAGGCATAACCTTTCTAGGCAAATGTAGGTATACACTAGCATTGTATTGTTGACATGACAACAATCCCATAAGAGGGTACTGTTGGCTGAAGTCGATGTGAAAGCCACGTTAATTACGACAGCGCACAGTTGTTGTTGAAAAAATAACCGTCCTCAACTGGAAATCTCTATTACATATGCTAATATATTAGTTTTTAACTACTCTTTAGAAATGTAGCTAGCGAGTATTACTATTAATAAATCGTATCCTGGCTTCGTCTCAGTACACGTATAGCATCGTTCCCGTAACTTTTCACAATGTTTAACTTTGTCCTGTCTGTAACTATATGTAGGTACATAAATTTCGGCAATTATTTTTATTTATCTAGATGCAAAAGTTTATGATTGATCGTCGTTACTCAATCATGGATGAATTACTAAATGTATTTGGGCCTATTCATAGCCTATTCTATATTACTCAAATCTATGTAAATATCAGTTTCTGAAATAAATTCTAGCTTTACAAAATATGTCAACGGGGCATTTCACCTCATTATATCTGAAACCGATAAACTCAGCTCCTCATTTAAACGGCGTCTTTATGCACCGTTTTATTTAAAAGTTCCTGTTTATGTTTCAGTCGAGCAATTTGAACCGTTCGTCTTATGAAAGTTTACTTACCATTTCGCGCAAGAAGATCCCCCGGCGCCCGCAGCTCTGAAGCAAAACAAAATAAACGTCTGAAGTTATTGAATAACAACTAATTTAAATTTAGATATCTTGAAAAGAAGAAGAAGAAGAAGATTTTTTACAGTCAAACCATTTTACCTAGTTGTATGATATTTTTATAATTTATAAATTCCGCCTCGTACCTTGAGCAAGGGTTGGCCGTTGCTATTCAGCGGGGCACAATCCTTGGTCCACCTTTGTCCTTGGTACGGCGAGGGGCGGGTCAGTTGCTTAAATTTGTATAAAGACGAGATGAGACCATTAATGGTTTCAATTTCTTCACCTTACTATTAGACCTACCATGTATTGCTTCGGATGTTTCGGCTCTGTTGCAAGCACTATGACCACAGAGGAATTCTAATAGTGACACTTTCTGAATTTTACGCTTATGTCAATCAGTCAATCAATCAGTCAATCAATCAGCCTATCACATCACATATTGAAATAAAATTCATGTTAGTCCCAACTACGAGTATCACGTGTAAAATTAATAGTACGAAATCTGCACATAAAATTATAGACGCTCAAAGTCATTAACCACTTTCATTTGCATAACTTGAAGCTATAATAAAAGAGCTTAACAAGTTAGGTGGTAATGCGATTTACTTTTATTAAAGTTGTTTCATTGTTTGCTCGTTGTTGCCCCGAGCGGTCGTGAGACGAGATATTAGTGTCAGACACGAACGTAATAACACGAATTATACCTTCGCCTAGTTATTTTAAAAGATGCTGCTGAAGATTTCTAGTCCAGACCAGTGTTTCATGAATTTAGAATGTTATTCTCTTTGAATTTAATCACTTACAACATTTAAAGAGAAAATTGAGTCGCCCTCATCATCAAAAATTAAACGTTATTGCAAATTGCATCCAAGACATTTTCTCATAGCGCCAGGATCTACTTACTGGTCTTCCTCCTTCCCATTGACTTATCTTGATTTTTATGAAAGGGATCCCTTTTTGAGCGAGTAGAAAGCCGGACCATAGCCTCATCGTTGACACGTTTACCATATTGCAGGTGGTTAAGCTTGAGTCCTCAACTCCTAAAGCGAAAAGACTAAGTGAGAAATAGATTAGGCAAACAATTTATTAGATTTGTGCGAGTGTGCGAGTCCTAGTTTATCTTGCTCCGTAAAAAAACCATAGTAAACGAAAATTTTCTCATAGAATGATTGCTATATTGTATTTTGTGAGCAGAGTGGGGTTAAATCACCCCACTCTGTTCCCAATCACACTAAATAATTCTAAATTCGGGTACTTTAAAATGACTTACAGTGGTTCTAGTAGGCTTATAATGACCGTTTCAAATCCCAAGGCACTATACTTGGCCGTTTTCCTCGATTGACTTTGTTGCAATCGTAGAATGATAAGCAGCTCTATAACCCGCTTGGAAAAATCGTAAAGTAGGTTTTTCTTATTCGATAATAACACTGCCCCTGAATTAAAACGTCCTTATTTAAAAACCTACCAAAAGAAAGAAAGTGCGCAAAATCCCCACGGATACCAGTCGTTATGTCGAACTCGAACCGACTAAAACGCACGCCATCTTCGGGTCTTCGGTTGCCGAAGGTGAGATAGTAGGTAACATATCCGTCGCGACCTAGCCGACCCAGGCCACCTTCGGGTGTAACTAATACATCCTTGGTGCAGTGGTTATAGTTAGATTTATTTTACCTCAAATACGAGCTGTTGCAGCAGTCAAAGTAATTTGCAATTGTTATCATTTTCCCTGAGATGTCATTTAGAAATCTATTTAGAACAAATAATTGTATTAAACAAGTACGTAGAAATACTATTTTATTCTATAATAATTATAGTCATTTCAACTATATGCGACAATAGATAAAATTTAATAATCACGCTTCAGTGTATGTCATCACATTCAGTGTATATCAATATAAAAACATTTTAACTAAAGGTATATTATATGTCAATAAATAAAATGTAATAATCGCGCTTCAGTGTATGATTGTTTTTGTATACACATCCACATTTAGAAAGTCTGTGAGGTCTTCGACTCCAAAACATGTTTTGTATTATTTTTTTGGAATAATTTGATATTCAAAATATACATAATCCTAAATTTTCGCCTTTCTGTCACCACCCCCATGTTTAGTACCAAAAAATGACGTTCGCCATAACAGCTAGTAACATTTAATAAAAATCCAAGTTGAATGGACCTCAGGTACACAATAATGAATAAACTATAAAAGATCAGTATTTCCAGAGTGGTTCGACATTTTCAACGTTTTGAATACAACACAATGGCCCTATTTCGGATACTGCACAAGTTTGCTTAGGACGTGGACTCATTCACTTCCATCAATCCCTTGCTGCCATTATTTGTTTACCACGCAAAGGGTGAAAACGTCCTATCAACTTTTCTCAGCAACACACCTTACACCTTAAGTCGTCACTCTAAGATTGATGTTTAACTCTCAAAGTAGGTACCGTATCTAGGGTATCCAATGCTCTGATTTTGGATACATGAGAGCGTTCGCTTTGTAAATCTAACGAAAGACTTTCAATTTTACAAAAGAGTGAGCAAAACACGGAATTTGCTTTTCGAAGTTCTTATAGTCTCTCAGTTAGTTAAACTGTTAGCAAAGACATTTAAATTGGGATGTCTTACAATAAGATATATGACATGAATGATGAAGACCACATTTTAAAGCCCTGTTATACACCATCGTGCACGACCAGTCTGCCATGTGCGATAGTGCTTAATCAAAACTTCAATTAAATTTTCGTAATACCTTTCGTCGAGCGCCCTCGCCCGGGACTGCCCACAAATTAATACCTACGTCCCGAAATATGTTTTAATTTCATCACAGTAACAGATGATTTTTGTTCAAAAATTTAATTAATTACTTATTTCAATTTTATCTTGAAATTCTGTGAATCCAATCTGTTTACAGCATCAATTTTAATCCAACTGCACACAGTTTACTGTTAAAAGTTGGGTAGAATTAAGATACTTCGTAAGTCTAAATTAAAACAAGAATAATAGTAGAATATAGTTCTTAATTAAAACGCGATTCCGGCACAGTCTTTAGTTTATTTTTTCATTCGAATAAATGATCTTGGTAGGAAAGTTTGTTAATACTAATAAACGGGCCGGCAAAGGCGCCAACTCTTCGCGCTTCGCACCATTTGTCTCCGAGGTAACGAGTGCGGACTAATGGAGCCCCGGCCGAACCTAAGTAATTTAGAAAAACGATTCTTAAGATAGACGACTTCCTATTTTATTTACTCGTGAAAGGCCGTGCGAAATTCAGTCAACCTACATCTTCCTTTGCCAATTTCAGTACTTACGATATATTTAATTTGAGCTACATAGTATGCTAGTGTTATCTATAATAGTTTGAAATAAACGTTTACTTTAGGTAAAATTATAAGTTAGGTAACATTTCAAATTTTAACAAAAAGATGACTAATTCGGATATTCCACATTACCCTTACTCAAAATGAGTACGGTTCAACCCTCAATCATGGACAAACTTTATGGCTACTAATTATGTTATGTATTTATTCGCTATTAGAAAAACAAAATGAAATATGATTCTGACACAATTAATTAACAGAACTTGATCATTTAATTCTTTGTTAATGAGGTACATCATTATTATATGATACATTGAAATTTCGCGGAATTCTATGACGAATTTACAATTAATTATTGTTATTATTTAAACTCTAAACTCTGCTCTATGTTTTGTTTTAGCTAACATTTAATAACATCTTCAACCCACTTTTAAATTAAATTTTAAATTTTAATTTATCTCAAAGTATTTTTTAGTTTATTCATGTTTAAGAACAGAAAGTTTAAGTAAATCAATTAGCAGATCCCAAGTTACATTGCAATCATCTTCGGATTTTTTGGAATCATATTTTTTTTCTCATTTCAACTGATAACCGCTTATAAGATAAGTATCTACTTCTACAACTATTTTGAAGTTTGCTTCATTCCATTAAATTATTTACACATCTACTATGTTTGTTCCTAAACCGCATTTACCTACTTACAGAATTCTTTAGATATTTAACTAAGACATCACTAGCAGTGTAGGCAATTTACCAAAGAAATCTTCAACTTTATTGGTTGGAAGTCAAACAGACTTCTCTCAAAGTTTACTTAGGACTGCTCTCGAGATGCAAACCAACAGACAGCTAGATTAACCACTTAACTATCATGTTGCCAACCACTGATTCTGTATTGTGTTACACGGTAATGCTGTGATTTTGTTCAGGGGTATCATTTACATATTAGATACTAAATTACTATCTCCTAACAGTTCTTGTTGAGAAACTCCTTAGGTATTCAGGTTTTATAACTGTTAAAGCAGATTTTTATAAGTAGTGGTTGATTTTCAGAGTTGTCAGGCGATGACTATCGTAAGATGGTTTTTTGCCACAACGGGAGTGCTTCTGCCAGTGCGATTTAAAGTGTTCTGCGAATAGCTAGTAAATAACGCAACAGAAAACTTCCCTCTTTTCTACCCCATTTTTTCACTATATGAAATAATGCTCTCGACAAAAGTGGTGTTTTAAAACAAAAAACGTGTGCTAATTGTTGTCTAAATCGGTTAGGAAATAATAATAATAGGCCATCTTATCGAAACGATAGGTCAATTAGTCTTGTAACATACAAACATGTTAAGACTAGTTGACCGAGCAAGTCACCGTTTACTAAATACTAATGTGCAGTCAGCAAAAGAGATACAGGTATCACAATTTAGCTCCATACAATATTATATGAAAAAGTAGTACCGTAAGTAGGTATACCCTTTGTCGACTGTCGACACATATGTACTCATTGTCTAAAAACTCAAATGTATACACTCATCTCTAAAATATTCTAATTTACCTGTTTTTGTTTCAGTTCATTCCAAGTTCGATACATTCTACCGTCTCGTCTGTCTAATTAGGTAAGTACATTTCATTTTAGTAATGATCATATTTCGTACTGAATGCATAGTTTCATCATGAAGACTAATGAGAACTATCTTCTTCCTCATGAGGACCTAGAGAGACTGAAATATTTTGTACATTATTGAAACGAATTTATATCATGTCCTAAACAGGTTTCATGTGGCATTAATAACTTCCCTGCTGCTTCCATCAAGCAACCGTTATTTAGTGATAATGAGTACGATTCATATCATTTTGCGTTCTATTTACATTTTTATTCAGTAGTGGATACATAGCAATTCGTTTGTTAATACAGCAATCACAATGAAGACAAATGTGAATGTGTTAAAGAAATATACGTCATTCAATACAAAATAATAAAAATCAGATCATATTTAACTGTCAATGAATTTCATTGCCCGAGCTAAGTAAGTCGATTGTCGTATATTGATTGTCGCTAACGAAATGAGTAAGAGGTGGCTCCGATCGCACCGGCCATTGTTTGTATATCGTGTCTGGCAGGCGGCGAGTTACCGGCTTAAACTGTCTGCGACACCTACACAAGAGTTTCGTATGACAATGAGATAAGCCGACAGAAGCGCGACAATATTATTGGGAAAGAGAGTAAAACAGCTTACAGTAACGTTACAATATCGTGTAGGGTTAATATTGATGTTTGTATATTATTTTTTTATGATGATAGTGATTCAAGTGTAAAACATAACATAACAGCATACATAAACTTACGCCTATATCCCCGAAGGGTGAGGTGCTAGCACCCACTTTTGGCCAGTTTATTTTTAGGTCCCAATGTAATAGGTGGCGAGGCTATTGCCACTAACCGGAGACTAATAAACCCGCGATAAATACACTCATAATTTCAAAGAGCATCGAAAAGTCATTGGTGTATGCCATGGTAAAGCCTGAGATCGAACCCGAGATCGCGTCTCAGCAGTCCAGTACCCATACCACTAGACTTCCACGGTTTTACATAACAACGAGTAAAAACAACAAAGGGTAAAAATGTTGCATTACTACATTATAAAGTTTAGGTAAATACTACATGTCACTTAGAATCTTTTCTTTACTGCCGATGTTGAACTTCATGCATTTGTAACCCTATTAAGGTTTAAATTTACATGTACATATACAACATAGAAAGGAGGTAGACACAAAAGACTTGCATGCCACGGGCGGCTTGTAAACTGTTGCAGTTTTCGGAGGCTTGATAACAGTGAACCCAGATATTAAATTAACCTTCCACCTTTCTGAACTTGATCAAATAACCAAAACCATTACAATATTCAGTCATTCCTTTTCCGGACAGAAATTCGTCAGAGGTGAACTCGTTTGGTATATAGTACGTATTCGGTTCTGTCTGTACTATAGGGTAACGGTTCGGTTGAGAAGACATCAATTATTTCGAAGTCGTTGCAGGGCAGTCGGTCGTGACTCGCTACTAGATGCTATTGAATTGCACGGAGTCAGCTTGCTTTGAATTGACAAGATATTGAGTTGGAATACCAGTTATATTAGGTAGCAATAGTTTTTATCATGCAGAATAATAAAGAATACTAAAGGAAAGTTCGGTATACGTAGTTTCATACAAGCAATGGCTACCTTTGTAAGCTTCAAAGGTTACTGTATTTTATTATCCACGCTGCAATAAATTCGAAGCTGGTCATATTGCATCATATTTATGAATAGATGGTACTTATTGGAAGTGGAAATCGTGAAATAGTTATTGAAAGTTGACTCAAAGTGTTCTGTATAATGTCATTTTATCCTATTAAGTGTACCTTTTCCTCTTAGAAGGTGGATGATTACACAATCCCATCGGAGAGTATAATAGTAAATTAAATTATAATTTTGAGAAGGGTATCGCCACGGAGTGCTCCAAGATAATCATATGGAACGACTTTTACATTTTGTGTAGACAAATGTGAAAACAAAGTACAGCGTTTTGCAGTCATTGAATTATGTTTTTGATAGTCAAGTCAAATCAATTTCTTTTTACAGTAAGTTGTGGAGGGTATATATAATATAAAAAACTGGCCAGGAAGATAATTTAAAACAATAAAACAATAAAATTAACTTATAACCGAGCCTTTAATTATTCTTTAAACTGAGTACTAAGTAATTTATTTCATCTTTAAGAAAATATAAATTTGTCTTACTGGAGAAAAAGCTCTAGTTTAGTATCGCTGACTTGACACTGCCAGTTTGATAGCTACCTCGCACAGCCTGCGATGAGAAGAGGTAGCTTGGGCGTCGGAGGTAGCATAATTACCTCCGATCTCCATGAGCGCTGCCATCCTTACAGAAACAGGTCGCGACTGTTTTGCAAAGTGCATCTGCTCATACCCGGCGGCCGAAAAAATAACCCATAGTAATTATTATATATTAGCTGCCTATCTAATTAAAATTTTCTTAATAAACTGAAGTCAACAGTAACACGCATTAAAAAGACCTCACCTAAAAAATAAATAAAACAGTTTTCGTACGATGAGTTGTTACATTACCTAATAACTAAAATATAAATGGAATACACAAATGTAAAAAGGCAAGTATTTCAAAATATCTGACTAATATATTCCTTTATCAAAATGTTTTAGTTATACAATGAACAATTTCGTACAACGTGCATTTAACAGAATCAAACAAACAATTTAACATTTCAAATATGAACTGGAATTTAGCTAGTAAATGTAACAACCAGGAACAACAAAGCTTTTATTTCATTACACACATACAAACCATTATTCAACATCAAAGTAAAATCTAATTGCGAGTACCTATGTAATTTCACCTAATTTACCGCGGTAAAAGGTAAGCCCTAACCACGCTAATGTTAGCTATATATCCTAGATATTAAGTACACATTGTGACAACAGGATACTTAACCGTAGTACCAACAATGGACATAAAGCACCAAGTACAAAGTTAGCTATGGTCAAAGTTATCCACAAGGATGCACATGGCGACACTAAAACCCACTTTACCTCGATGTAACTTTGCCGCTAAAACAGCTTAACCGACCGCTGAGCACCCAACATTTATTATTTTGCCTTAATAAAGGAATAAATAGATTTTAGGTAAGCCATGTTAATATACAGTTTTCAATTTAAAATGTTTTACTATTAACTCTATTAAGAAAAAAGGTGACTGGAATGGAATGAATGTGCGACAGATGAGATTAAGAGAGATGGAGAGAGATGTACCTATATAATTTAAAGAATATTTGATCTACAAAAATTCAAACCATTGTTAACAAATAAATACCTGCGTTGGCAGTATACAGTATAATCAACAAAGCAACTCTACTATTCTCTCTACTCTTGTGATTCATATTTTGAATTCAATGAGAGTGACTGCTGCAGCCCCCGCACCATGGCGTCGTTCGTTCATCAGAAAGTCCGTCATGCCCCTTTTAGATTAGCCTAAACCTATTTTAAGGTTTGTCAAGCTGTATTACCCAACTTTGGAGGCATTCAAATGCTAACCATTCATAATAATATCCTCATGATGGAATTTTACGTAATTTTAAATACATAATCATTCAATCACTATAAATAATATGTCAATTATTATTATAAAAGAAAACATGTTTTTGGCTAACATTATCATTGAATATTAACTAGGATCCGCACAATAACCCGCATGCGGTTTAATTGCCGTAAAAATAACGATGTAATTGAAATTTACGCGTTGTTGAGAGCTGTACGCGCCCCGCAAGTAGCACTTGTTAGACTCGTGTTCCAACCAATTGCTAATAATTGTTTTACATAATTAGCGTCGCAGGTAACTACATAATTATATTACACTAACTGTTACCCACGGTTCCGCTTGCATGGAATTCTGATCGCGTTTTAACTTCAAGTAGCATCGATATCCTATATAATATACCTATATATATACCTGGTACAAATTGGTCGTGTCTGTACATTGGAAAATGTTTGAAAAAGTGCTTCGGGCAAGTTAAATTCATCATTATCCTTGCGTTATTTTATCGTCCGGAAATTGTCACCTCGGAGTTCCTGCTTTTTCCAGTCTAACTGGGTCGCTACTGAACCATGATATTTTACATGCAGCAACTGCAATCTGGTCTCCACAACTTACAAGTATAGATGATATCGAACTAATGTAGTTAGACCAAATGTTGTAATTTTTAGGGTTCCAACTACCCGTAACGACTGGTGTGGGTATTCGTATGACAACTGGCACCGAAGCCGAGGTAAATATTGCGCTGAGCGGGGATCGATCCCGCACCTCCTTCGTTGCAGTCGCATTCACTACCGCCACGCCACCAAGGTTTTCAAGTTAACTAACCAATTCTGATTCCGTTAAAATTATTCGACTACTCGTTTTACAAATTAGTCTAACTGAGAAACAATTCCATTAAGTACCCGCACAGCCGTTGCTACCGAGATAGGCTAAATTATCGATAAAAATGTTTTTTCAGCGTGACCTATTTGATCATGATTTTAATCTTTGCTTAAATCTCTTATCCCGTTTTTGCGGTAGACACGATATTGAACCCAATCACTTGCCCCTTTAATGTTTGTAAGTACGTACCACTCGATAAAGATGATTAACCCTCGAAAATAACGAGTCGGCCATCTTTGTTGTACCAGACAATGTTTCTCAAGTTTCTGTGAAATTACTTTCCTTGTACTGTAAACCTTAATGGGTGCGTAAAATTACTGCTTTATTTCATATTAATCACTTGAAAAGAAAATATTCGAACAAAGAAGCAACTTTTAAATGTTTGGCTTTTCAGAGACCTTTTTCTTTCAGGTAAATTAAAATGAGAACATGTTTTAATTTACTTGTGGCAAAATTATTGGAAAAGGAATTTATATTCTCTGTACTAGGTTAAATGCATGTAATTTATGAAATAAATGTATTCATTATGACACATACAGTTTGAAAACAGTTACGTATTAGTAGTTGATTGGTACGTTAAAGTTTGGGAGTTTTGAAAAAATGAGGACCATTTTCTTTTTTAACAGAAAATACATGAAATAGGAGTTTAAAAAATAACGTTTGTACGGAATAAAAAAATGTATATCAACAAAAGGTCAAGTACTTCAATTGTTGATCATTTGTGATATATAATATACACATACCAACCTACCACACAACCCTATTTTGAGACGCAATATTGTTCATTTTACCATTAACGATCAAATTACGTCTTAAAAATAAAACCCATAGTGCCTGAAAGCTAATATTTTATATTGGTATATGGAACAGAATAGCCAAACATAAAACTGTTATCGCGTGATATTGAATAGTAAAACTTCCCAAGAGCGTTCATATAAATGAGAATATTAGTAGGAATATTTTATGTGGCCATTGTTGGCTGGAACTTAAACGAGATTTCCCTCGACACCATAATTTATAATCAGCACCATGTTTCATTAATCTAAAGATCTTGCTTGATAAAACACGTCAGTTTATAAAACCAAGTGGAAAAGATTAGTACGTTATTCTCAATGTACGTTACGATTGATTTTAATTGCGATGAATACAAATATAAATAATAATGCGGTGAATATAAATAATAACGATCCCTTTCACTAGTCTTTTGAAGTTAAAAACTATAAAAATTCCTTGCTAATTTCTTCAAACTAAACTAAACCCTTATGTCATAGTATATCATAACTAAATTGAGGGTTACCTGGAAGAGATCACCTTCGGTCATAAAGCTGCCCATTGTGCATGCAATTTTATATATGAATAAACAACTCGCAAACAACTTTATCCATTTACTGCTTTTCCATAATATAGTTATTTTCAGCAGGCCTGAGAGCAGAGACAGTGTGTCACAAGCAAATCTGGCTGTATAAACACGTAGTAAAATGGCATAATTATTTAACAAGTTGCAGTTGCATGATGCTAGCCATGATCCAGTACCAACATAACTGATATCTTCAGCACTCTTTAAATATAACTTTGTTCTAACCTATAAGGTAGAAAAAGAATATGGCGCAGTGTCCAAGCGAAAAAAAGCCAGCAAACAGAAAATAAGTCTCAAAAAATTCAAAATATTTTCTTGAAAACTTTCACTGAAGAATTTCCTGTTATAAAAGAAAATTTTCCGAGAAGCTATGAGTTTTTTTCTTTCTAAATAAAACTCTGTTATTATATTGTACTTTGGTTCGATGTAAATTCTAAACATTTATACCCAACAGTTATTAGGAACATTAGAGATAGTTTTGTTACCTGACATGTTTCTTTTAGTCACTTCGTGTACAGAAGCGATGTTGTTGATGTTGTTAAAATATTTATGAGGGGACCCTTTTCTCATGGTTTTTTATACTCGTATAATGTGAAGAATTTACTGTTCTAATCCTGTAATGTAATTGAATTTATAAAATCGATAGGGCACCAAACATATTTATTCATTACCAATTGTTTTAGTATAAAAAATCAGTAGCATAGAGTTAAAGTCTAATAAATTTGTACCCTAACGTAAAGTACTACTACCTACTAGTTTTTTTTTATATCACTTAGTTGGCAGACACGCTGTCATTTATTGATAAGTTACTAGTGTGTTCCTACTTGTGTTCTTCGCACGATGTGTACGTATCGCGGCAATAAATACATATGGAGTCATGTGTAAGTACCTCAAGAGAAACTTTCGCACCCGGGGCTGCCTCCATGTCCGTGACATGGTAGACAAAATGCAAGAGAGTCACCTTCGCTGGTGCGGCCAGGTTCTGCAGCAACTACCTGGCTACGTGACGTACAAATTTCTGGCCCCGATAGGAGAGCTAGAAACAAGAAGCTGGCTTGGCGTCGAGCAGGACGACATACGTGCCAATAGGTTTTAAAAGTAGACTCGTACTCCGATGTGAAGGCTACGGGCGCGACTGGGATTAACACAAGGATGATTATAATGATAACTCATAACTTACTAATATGAAAGTTTCTGCAAGATTGAATTTTTACTGAAATACAATAAAACTAGTAAAGTGTTATAATAATGCAAAATTTTAAACTACATAACAATATGAATTTATATATATGAGAGTTCTGTATTCCTAATATTATATAGACCGATAGCATTGATTTGTCAACATTTAGAGTACCTGATTGATTCGTACATAACAATATTTACGTTACTAAGAAAGCTTTATGTGCTCTGTCTAGCGCAAAGGAGTGTGACTCTTTGCTTGCTTGACCCGAGTTATTGCATTAATTAAACTCAAAAGAGAGCTTCGCAAATATACTACTGAACAAAACATTGTACCAATCACTAAATATGTTTCACGCATGTGTAATAAACGTAAATCCACCTATATACCAGCACAATAATATAAGTAAATACATTAAGCACACAATAGCAATTGTTGAAATCAAAACCGATGTTCAACACACATTCAATGTTTCCGCCACACTTACTCTTCGGTCTTACTTGTTATTCAACCCACGCTTCACATCGTAACAAAAACGATTTTGGAGATACAAAAAATAGACTTACAACATTAGCACACAATGTTTCTGAAAGTGTAATTCCTAAATGTGCAATTGTTTGTAAGAAGCTTTGCCCCCGTAAACAAGTGCTAATTCGTTAATTGGCGTTCTGTAGAATGGAATGGAATATATTTTATTTATTTTTTTTATTTTTTATAATGATATAATGTGCAATGTATGGGATTGACATTTATATTGACGTTTATAGCGTTTACATTCATTGAACTTTCTATTCAATTCCATTCTACGAAACGTTGACCAATGAATTCGCACTTGGGCTGTACATAAAATAGCGAAAATCGAAACGGAGTTAAGGAGTTGCACAACTACCTGCGCGTTCAGCAACCGCCGCCCGTAGCCGAACTACCGCTAATTAGTTAAGTATTTTCACGCGAAAACTTCAATTAATTCCGTCAAAGCCACCACCGGCGGCGGCTAGCTGGCCTTTTTGTTGGCGAGAAAAATCAAAGGCGAGCGAAAATCGGAATGAAGTAATGAAATTTCTCTTAGCAAACCATTTGGAAATCTAGCGCTTTCTTACCCAACCATTCAGTTAATTATTTCTGTGGTAGTAAATCAAAGAAATGAAAGAAAAAAATAAATGTATATGATTTTATTTCACAGGCCGTTAACTATGGAAAATATATGATTCCTATTTTATTGACAGAAAAAGCGCAGCACTCGTAAGGCGGGAACTTATCGGATGGCACGTCTAGCGCGTGGACGCCAGCGCGGCGGGATAATCTCATTGAAAGATTTGATTTGTCGCTAAATTAGATAAAAGTAATGAAATACTCTCTCGGGATATCGCCAAACTCAAATAGACATCGAAAGGATTTTGTATTGATTTCAAAATGTTCACACGCTTTCCATATTAGGTGTGTTGATATGAAACTTATTATGGTATAGCTCAAAATTTTCAACCCATATCTTGTACATAACATGTTCACATAAAAAAAATAGTATAAAACAAAGTCCCTTTCTATGAGCCTATATTATTTATGCTTATATAATTACAACAACGCGAAGGATTTTGATGCAGTTAACCCGTTTTTTAATAGATAGATTGATTGAAGAGGAAGGTTTATATGTATATGACATAATGCTACAACCAACTGGTGCGGAGCAGAAGTGAAAAATATTGCAAAAATGGGGTGATGCAGACGAAGTTGCGCGGGTCAGCTTGTATTGATATTAAATAGCATATATTTAGGTACTAGTAGTTCTGTGAATAGTAGACCTCGCGAGCACACTTTTTATTTTGATTTTTTTCTCACCAACTGTGAGCATTCAGGAACAAATCATAAAGGATGATTCGTTCAAAAATATCGCGTCTGAAAATTTTCGTGAATAACGAAATAGAACGTCCTTTTTCGTTACGGCCTGATATTTTTCTGTGTTTTCAAATCAAAGAATACGTGTGCCAAATTTGATATAAATCGGTTAAGAAATGTCCCCTTTAAACCGGAAATGACAAACTTTGTCGAAACGGTAACGGACAAAAAGGGGAGATACTAGTAATTATTTTTACAAAACAAAGAATCGAAAGTCATACGTGGTGAAATGGCTGATGTTAATGCTATGCTAGTTTCATATGAGATAAATGATTTAAGAATGTTATTACGAATGTTAACCTGTATGGCGTTACTAACTAGTAGGTAGGATAGGTACATAAATATCGTGATACTTCAATCAATGATGACCAGTTTTCATAATAGTCCATGGAGGTTTTTTACTGTCCGTAACGAATGAGTTCTGTTCTTCTCATAAAGCTGGTACTGTATACTAGTACCTACCCTTTTGATGGCACACACAGCTTAAATCAAGGCTATGTTTCGTACTTAATGTTTATGATATACTTCTAACAAAAAAAAATGCTATACATTCTAAACCAAAAGCACTGTTTGAAACTCATTTACCAAACGTCAAATCGTGTCTAACTCCCTCTCTACTCTAAATAATCGCTAGCTAAACCAGTACATCTTAATAATCCATTTGAGAACAATTTTGACACAACACTAGTTTCGACAAACTTTAACATTTCATTACGACTGAGCAATAGCTTATAAGTGGAGTGTTTCACAGTTTAAGCGGGATATCGCCCTCTCGTCCCAACTCCCGCGCCCACTCTCGCGGGGGTATATTCCGTGCCTCTTATTCAATTTGTGAGCGAATCAGTTCCGCCAACCCGATTATCTTTCACGTCGAGATTTATATGCTCACATGAGAGCTTTTTCCGAGGTTTACTTCAAGAATGTTTCAAAATATTCACATGTGAAATTTTCTTATGAACCCCAACAAAAGTAACTTCACTGTTCTGTTTACTTACATCTTACTTCCCGTTATAAGCATCAGTAAGGTTTCAGATTTTAAGCTTTTATGGACTAGAACTTTAAGCAACTAGAATTATGGTTTGAATTTGGAACTCGAAGCCCAGCCCAGTCATTCACGACTCTCCTTACAGAAAGCCACAATTAGTTCATTCAGTGTTATATTTTAGTTCTTAATAAAAGCACCAACGCTCTTTATGATTAAAAATAAGTTGGAAATACTCATAAAGTTAACTATTTAACTATGCTGTTATAAGTGGTCCTAAAAATCATAAAAGAAAGACTTCTACGACGAGGCAGAAACTTCTACAGAAATATAAATACAACAGCTATTAGCTATTAGTACTATTAGTCTCGCTTTATTGGCTCATTGTGCAGCAGTGAGTTCGTGAGAAAGCAACTAGTACTTTTCTATAATGGGAAAGCACTTGGCACATGTACAGAGCAGAGAGCAAGAGGCTACTCGGCTCAGTAAACATTTGCCCAATAATTGCGAGTCCTCAGTTACGCTGCAGGAATAAATATCGCTCTCCCTGCGGAGAACGCCGTACATTCCTTCAATTCAAAGCATTTCTTTATTGGACAAAAGTCATGGAGCTTATTGTTTTATTAACGAATAACTTGGAAAATTCCGTGGGTTCTCGTAGATACATTTACCTCTATAGAAATTATCCAAGTAATATTCAAACATTTATATATACACACAGAATTTAAACACATGATGTAGTTTTGGGTTTGGTAGATGTAACTGCTTCGGAAAGTAAACACTAGTGGGCATAAGCAGGATACGGGCATTATCAGTTGTTTCGACTGCCTGCCTGTTTATATAATAATAATAATAATAATAATAACAAATTTGAATTTATAAGGTTGGAGCGTGCATGGAAACACAAAGTTACTTACTTGGAGCCTGTTTTCATTCCTATGCTGACACCTATTGGTTCGTAAAACGTCCAAAGAAATCTAACAAATATCTGATTTGCTCAGTTAAAATTTAAAAATCCGAAATAAGAACCCCAGTAATTTCATAAATTACTTAAAGTGGGTGCGTCCAAGAAACAGTGTATGCCAACATGGAACATATTCGCTTAACTAACTAATAACAATGCAAAACTATGTCACAAATGGCTTAATCAGGTTTAACTTGCACCATGCTGGGTATGCTCATCATAAGCTTAACATGAACTCGCAAATTGGTGTTCTATACTTACACTGATCGTCGTCGAAAACAACAAAATTAAAAATATGTTATCGGTTCAGTTTAGCAAATGAACTGCAGGTTCGGAACGAGCCCGGGCCTGAGAAGCCTCCGGCGAGAAACTCAGCGGGCTTTTCTTTTTTTCGTAATCTGTTTACAGACATTTTCTTAGTTTAGATACATTAATTTGCTTGAGTAGCAAGTTGAGAGAATAGCTTGTTTATCATCTAAATAATCTTGGATTAAATATTAGGCTTTTTGTAATAATTTACTTTCAGTTAGATTTTTAAATTGATTTATAGATAAAGCCCTAATATAATTTGGGAGCTAGCTATAAAAGCGTAGGTACCTACACGGTACAGTTACCTTGGAATAAAAAAAAGTAGAGTCTACTATGACAAGATTGTTTATGTATCTGGTATTAATGCATGCCGGGCACAAACTATTTAAAATGTTGTAATAGTTTTCCTTGCATACTAGGTTTTGTGTTGTTGTGTTGTGTCTGTGTATAGTCCTTGACTTCGACAGCCTCTGTAACGAGGCGGTAGAGAACGTGACTGCTCCATAGAAGGCGCGAGTTCGATCCCCGCTCATTGCAAATATTTGTATATGCACTGGTCTCTCGAAGATCACGTTAAGCAGTCTGTCTCAGTTGTCATACAAACATCTATGTTAGTCGTTACGGGTAGTTGGAACCCTAAAAAGTTCAACAACTGGTCTAGCTGCAATTTTTCAATATCGCCTATGCCTATAGCTAGTGGAGGCCAGATGGCAATCGCTTTAAGGAAAATATCGGGGTACAGCCGCAACACAGTTAGACTGGAAAAAAGCAGACCCGGACTCCGAGGGATAGGAAGCACGAATGATGATGATGATAATGTATACACTCCTTGGACGTGTTTTTAATAGGTAGTTAAACAATTATTTATCCATTCGTAATCAACAACACTTGGGTTGATGAAATACAAAATGCGATGTTTCATACCCTTATTCAGTAGAAATTCAAAATTGAATTAGCATTTAGTAGATATCAGTTCAAATTGGTTCCTCGTGGGTTCAATCGCCTCGGCTTCATGTTTATTTATTAGACCCTTGAAAGGATACGGCTAATAATATGCTGAGCTCGAAGAATTTGCATAACTAATTTGGTACTTAATGAGAATATAGTGAAATGTTAAACTGGTGTGAAACGACTTGTTTGGTGTTCATTTAACTCACAAACTCATTGTTCATTTATTATTAAATTGCTAATAATAAATGAAATAATTTTGTAAATAACAAACACTGTCTAATATAATGTCACTAAACTTAAATCAGTTCAGGTTATTAATAAAGTATATAATTAAATTGTAAAAGTTAACGAACGGAAAGACGATGGATTAGAAACTTAACAGGGCTCGGACTGAAACGCGATTCTTTCCGATAACTAAATTCGACACGATGTTATGAGAAACTAACCAGAAAAATATATCAATATACGACTATGTTAGTTACCAATGGCGTTTTATAGATACTTAATAAACGGTTATGACGAATGTCAGGCTTCCTTGTCAGAAGTAGTAAAAATTATAAGTAATATGCACTTTCTTAAACAAACCCCTAACCTGTCACTAAAAGGGAACTGGCTTATTAATCAGTAAGTACTTGTCAATTTTTTATATTAATATTGGTATGATCTAGGTAAAATATACCTTTATACAGCCATTTAAATATAACTGTCTTGATTTGGCTGAATAAAATATTCTTTCAATAATTTCAAGTCAGTTTCCAAAGAAACGATTTACATACAAAAATACACATTGAATAAATTTTTTATTCTTGCAAAAGAAGAAACGTGTAAACATAGATTTGAAACTTAAAAATTTAAGAATATTTCCAAAGAAATGAACTTACCTGCCGACATACTTCAAAACAAAATGTAGGTATTTAGAGAAGAATAATTTCAGTAACTTTGAAACTATGTAAGTAGGTATGTACGTTGTCACTAAGTATACGTAAACGCATAGCGTTTACACCTATTTTTATATAATTAGGAAATTAATAACGTAGAATAAGTTTGACTAATAGAGAATGTCTGAGGCATTAAGTTCGCCTGTGTACATATGTGCATGAAGCTTTAATAAATAAATAAAATATTAGTGTTATTATTTTATTCTAGCCATTTCATTCGCGTGGTATTGAAAAAGGAAAATGTCAAAATCAAACCTGACTCTGACTTACCCTAGTTGTAGATCTTAATTTAGGCCAATTAATATCACGAAATAGGTTTTATCGTACGATTCATCCTAAAGTTGGCACATGACACTTTGAAATTCCCTACTGAAAAAAATCCGCAGCAATTTCATGGTACCCAAATAGTACGATTTTTGATTGTTGACCATAGTTTTGCATTGTCGAAAAAAAAAAGCAAAAATGCTTCTATTGAACTCTTCGTCACTATTTACGAGGACACTATGTCACGTCTATTAGCTGTCATATTGTCAAAGAGCTGTTTATTATCAGGAGAGTAATATAACAACATTTATCTGAACGGACCTCCTGCGTTACAATTCTTGTGACAGTGACAAGTGCTTCCGTGAGCGTCCGACGTTATACCTAACAATGGGTACCCTACATCTCCCTCTCTCACTATCGTATTACTACTCTCTTTCTACTTGATTTGTAAGGGTTTCCTCTCGTTCCAGTTCAGATATTGTGTCTTGTTGACATTTTCAATAAATGGTATCTAACTTTAGATTGACAATCTAGATAACCGTCAGTCCCATATCAAATTTCATGTCGCACACATAATGTCAGTCGGCTATCTCTATTAAAGTAATGAGTTATTGAATTTTGGTAAATAGATTTGTATGTTATTAGATAAAACGTTTTCAAATAAAAGCAGTAGCTTTATTACACATTTTTCTTTTTCAATAGGGTTAACAAAGACATCTTTCCATTACTATGATCCTAATACACGCATCTAACTCGTTCCATTTTCATAATTATTCTCTTAATTGTTCAACGTCTGCTGTGGTTACCATTCAAACTAACCTTGTCTCAAATCCTTTATCGATTACATCAAATTTTAACTTGTTGTAGGTAAAGGGGCTTTGATGCAATTTTGGTGACGGATCAAATAGTTATCAATTTTTCTACCAATTCACCTCTGAAGATTATCGTTTATTATCAAAACTTATAAATATTTATTATAAGGTTTTTGAAATGCATGGAACAAAAATAACTTAAAAGGGTTTTACTCAAGTTGAAACAAATTTGAAATCAAAGCTCAAAAAATTCAAAATCTTATATTATCTTTACTAAGGAAAATTTTATGAAATAATATAATATTACTTCTGGTTGATGGTCACAATACGGAAAAAGGATATACCATCAGGGGTTCCTCCCTTCCTTGATCCGCAGTTACGATTAGGCTGCCATAGAGAAAAGATAAAATGAAATGAGATTTTTTTTTTTCTTTTTTTTTTTTTGTTTTTTTCTTTTTTTTTTTCGCGTGTGGCAACACTACGGCTAACATCTGATCGTATTTCGTCTTGTATATATTTTAATTTTTATTTAATTATTACGATAATTGGGGTTAAAATTCATCACAAAGCACAATGTTATCATCATAAAAGTGTATTAAGCAAAAAATCAGTGTGTAAAAGTGTAAAAAACTTGTGAAAATTGCGTCCAGCTGATTTTGTTCAACGACTGAAGTCAATGACACCGTACAATATAAAAAATATAAAAGTGATTTCTTTTAATTGTGAACTTTGTCATCTCTTTTACTAAATATTAAGTTATTGTTACACAGGTAATCGTACTAAAAACTACTTATTATCATATTAGTATATACTTCTCGTATTTTAATACATTTCGTTTTGAGGTTACCGACTTATTTACTTGCGTAGGTAGTGTATTGAACGGGCAGCCTTTTGGTATTTAATTCCTTATACATTAAAGTAATTAATATTGAGATGCCAGTCACACGTAGCATGTCTTCTGCTCGACGTGGTGAGACCAAACATGATCTTCTGAGAAAACTTGATCTAACATTGAAGGAATTAGATATATCCAAAACGTTGGTTGAGCAGTTGCACAGAGAAAGAGATGACAATGAAAGGGAACTACTGGATAGTTTGAATAAATACGACCTAATAAAAAAGCAGATGGCTGAACTGCACACAGAGCACCGTTTAGTGGTAGATGAACGTGACAGATTACTCAATATTGTGACTGGGTTTAGAGAGTGCAGCGACGAGTACGAGCAGGGCCTCAAGCGGATGTCGGTCTTAGAGCAGGAACTGCATGAAGCCCACCACCACATTAACCACCTTGAGGCCGAGAAACGGGACACCTTAGCAACTCAAACCCATAACTTATTTGAGGAATTAGTCGGTAGCACACCCAGCCTTGTTTCTACTGAACCAAACTTAGAACCCACAGTGACCATAGATTTAACAAAGGATGATACCTTAATAGTTCATAATCCTAATTCAAAAAGGTGGGTAGTTCAGTGCAGTAGGAACAAACTTAAGAAATATATAAAAATTAATAAATACATTAAAAAAACACAAAAACTTATTAAAAGACAAAAGTGTTTGTACACAAAAGTCAGGTATATTAATGAGAGAAGGAAACTAGGAGATGAACTTGATATGTATTCATTATTAATTGAAAATAATATCAGTGAGTATAATAACAATATTATGAAATTGGAAACGGAAATGAATAATTTGAAAAAATCATTAGATATAATGACCGACAAGTATTTTAATGTCAAAAGTGAGTATCAGGAATACATTCTGGCTATGAAGGATCTGATGAGTCCAAACCCAATATTAACATCTGAAGATAATTCACTCAGTCCTCAGTCAGTCTGTACGCCCTCTCTTACTTCACTTGAGTCAAAAGAGATCAGTAGTTCCCTCTGCGCTCAAAATAATCAAAATAATATAAATAATGAAAATGTAAAATCTGAAGTAGTCATGTTTTGTGATGAATTAGGGAAATCAATGGGCCGGTTATTAAGTTCATATTTACAACAAAATATAACTAATTATTGTTTACCGGGATTAACTTACCCTAATATTATTAAAAAAATAAACAATTATAGTTTAGAGGGTATCAATACTCTAATAATTTTAATTGGTGATAGGGGAAATACGGACAGGAATGCATTCAAGCATTGTCTTGAACTGCTGAGATCATTAGATGTTAAAAACATAATTTTATTTACACTGCCATATAGCCGTAGTTTGTCACAGGCAGAAAATAACCTTAGATTTAAGCTTAATCAAACGATACATACATTGATGTATCATAATTCAGACAAGTTCCACTTAATGGACATAAATACATATTTAGAAAATAAGTTGTTATTGACATCAAATAAATTCTATTTGAATAGGTATTTTAAGAGACAGATAGCATCTTCGCTATCTTATTGTATTGAATACTCAGCCAAGAACTTGGCTAGCCACACTGCTTTTATTGGGCAGAAATATGACAATAAGTGTCTTGAAACCTTGGAATATGTTCCAATTAATAATGACAACAATTTAAATTTAATTCTAGGACAATAGAGGAAATCTCTTGCAAATTAGATTCAAAAACTAAGGGGAAGTCTGTGTTCATGAATATTGTTCACCAGAATATTGAAGGCTTTTCAGGCAAAGAGTTACAACTGGAATTATTTTTAAATGAAAGAAATATTCATGTACTTTGTGTAACTGAACACTGGCTAAAAAAACACGAAATGATAATTAGTATTGATAATTACAGAGTTGTTAGTTCGTTTACTAGAGATTCTGCTATTAGAGGTGGGTCACTCATTTTAATTAATGAAAAAATAAAATCCAAAGAAAGAAAAGACATAGTAGCACTCTCAAGTGAGCGAAATATTGAGTTAGCATGTGCAGAGCTTGAGCAATTTATTATTATTAGCGTCTACAGATCTCCTTCTGGCGATTACCACCAGTTTGAATCTATTATGGAAGAAACCTTAAAAAAGGTATGTAAGTGTAAAAAGATGGTAGTTGTATGTGGCGATTTTAACATTAATATCTTGGAAAACTCCCAGAACGCGTTAAGGTTCCTTAATCTCTTTAAATCTTTTAACTTACAAAATCTCTTTAGAGAACCAACTCGCAAAACAGCCACATCAGCTACCTGCTTAGATAACATTTTTTCTGACGGTGATGTAAACGAGAAATCTATAATAAATTTCATTAAATCAGATCATACAGGTCAGCTAGCTAGATTTGAGCACCAACATATTCCATTAACAACAAATATTGTATGTAGACCAATCACGACATATCGATTAAAACATTTTAAAGGAAACATTAAAGATAAAATACCTCTTCTAGAGATGAATAATAACGATCATCCGAATGATCTCTACAGAGATTTGTTCGGAGTAATCGAAAGTGAATTTTAAAAAAACAATAAATGTAAATCAATTTAAAATTAAATTTAGTGATTGGGCTACACCTGGAATATACAAAAGTAGGAAGAAATTATATGAATTATACGATATAAAGGCATCTACTAGTGAGCCACAGGTAATTGAAAATATTAAGATATACTCGAAATTATTCAAGAAAGTATGTTTAATCGCCAAATCTAATCATATACGGGCTACAATAGAAAAATCTGATAATAAAATTAAGGCTACATGGAATGTCATTAACAAAGAAACCTGTAAAACGAGGTCACGTGATCGATCCTTCGACTTAAAAATAGATGATCAATACATTACCACTGATTCTGCAGTGGCCCATGCTTTTGAATCTTTTTTCACAAATATTGCAATTACTACTACGAGTGAATTAAATTCGTCGCAAAACGTAGCCGATTCCCTTCTTAAATCTTGTGTTCCTAAATGTAATGTAATCTTTAATTTTCAGTATATAGACACTGAAACAATACTTAAAACATTTAAACAATTAAATATAAAAAAGACTGAAGATCTCTGGGGCATTTCAACCAATATAATAAATTCAATAATGCCCACTATTGCGCCCTACCTTGCATTCATATTCAATAAATGTATAGATGAAAAACAATTTCCAAATCTTATGAAGTACAGTAAAATCATTCCGTTATTCAAAGCAGGGGACAAAAGTGACCCATCCAATTTTCGTCCCATCTCTATATTACCAGCGCTAAGTAAAATTTTTGAAAAAATAATATTTAATCAACTGCTTTCACATTTTGCAGCCAATGATTTACTTCATAAAAAACAGTTTGGTTTTACTAAAGGCAAAAATACAACAGATGCAGGAGTCGCACTAGTTAAACATATATTTGATGCATGGGAGGAGAAGCAGGATGCCATTGGTATTTTTTGTGACTTATCAAAGGCTTTCGATTGTGTTGATCATGAGACCTTGTTATTAAAGTTAGATTATTATGGTGTCTCGAATAGCTCACTTAGCTTACTTAGGTCTTACCTCACTGGCAGAGTACAAAAAGTAAACGTTAATGGCACCGATTCTTCTGGCGCCCCGCTAGTCATGGGAGTACCCCAAGGCTCGATATTAGGACCCCTTTTGTTCCTGATATATGTAAACGACCTTCCATACTTCATTGAAAATCTTTGTGAAATAGTATTATTTGCTGATGACACTTCATTAATTTTTAAAACTGACAGACAAAAAGTAATACTTGACGATGTGAATAATACCCTTTCTGTAATATTGCATTGGTTCACGAGTAATAACCTGCTACTTAATGCCAAAAAAACAAAATGTGTAAAATTTACGATGCCAAATGTAAGACATATAGACTCAAACATTATAATGAATAATGAAACTGTGGAAATAGTCAATACCACAGTTTTTCTTGGCATCACACTAGATAATAAACTACAATGGGGTTCTCATATCACAGCCTTAGCAGGAAGACTTAGCTCAGCTGCCTATGCGGTTAGAAAGATAAGGTCACTAACTGACGAGAAAACGGCACGATTAGTTTATTTCAGTTACTTTCATAGCGTTATGTCATATGGTCTGCTGCTGTGGGGCTCAGCTGCCGATATTGCAACTATATTTATATTACAGAAACGAGCTATACGAGCAATCTATTGCCTCGGACCCCGTGACTCGCTGAAAGAACTGTTTAAAGAAATTAATATTTTAACAGTTGCCTCACAATATATTTACGACAACGCCTTATATGTAAGGAAGAACCTAGACCTCTTCCAAAAAAAATCAGACTTTCACAACTTGAATACGCGAAATAAAAATAAACTGGCGATACCGAAACTAAGGCTTCATAAAGTCAGTAATTCGTTTGTGGGCAAATGTATAAAAATATATAATAAAATTCCTCAGGATTTGGCTGACCTGCCACTTGATAAGTTTAAAATAGAATTGAAAAAAATTTTAACTAAAAAAAGCTATTATAAAGTAGACGAATATCTTGATGATAAAAATGCGTGGGCATAATAATCTCTTGCTCTTGCACCCAGTTATTATAAATAAACAACTAAATATTAAAAAGAATAACGATAATCTACCTGAGTTTCTTGCTGGTCTCTTCTCAGGAGATTTAACTACCGAACCAGCGAAAGAATCATTTTCTAATGATTTATTTACTATACTAATCACAAAATAAAAGGCCCGTTTTGGCATATGCCTACTTGGCATAACTAGTGATGTAACAAAACGACTCGGTACTCGATACTCACGATTAATCGAATCCAGTTTGCATGGGGATTTGATCGATTTGAATATGTATATAAAGTAAATTGGTTTAAAGTTCTGATTAGAAAATTAGCTTAATCTTTGATATTGTAGGTATTATAAAATGATACAGTATTATGAAAGGTCAATTTGCTTTTATTTCATATTTTTGTTATAATAACATTCACTCAATCACAAAAACAACAGGACACAAGATCAACAAGAATCTGGTTGTAGAAATTTGATGGCACGAATTTGTCAACAATTTCGACCGGGTGGATGACCACCATGCACATATGCGGAAAAGCCTTCATAGTAATCCAACCTCGGTTGCATTGCGTTCAGGGGTTTGCAAGTGTGCATAGCCGGGCAGAGGTGTTCCCCACTGGTCCCATTTGTGTGGTTTGTACCACACAAATGGTACCAGTGGGGATGGCGCGAGGCGACCCGCCAAACAGGGAGACCCGTAGAAACGGTGGTGCCATGGCTGTACAGTGTACAAGTCAAATCTATGTGTGCCTTTACCGGAGCATTGGCAGTTTTCGAATTCGGTAGATATTCGAAGAGTCGAGTTATCTCGACATCTCCGGTATGGGAGATACCGAGACAACTCGAATATCTAAGTCAAAAATAATTCAAAAATCAACAAAACCAAACGTAACGGGCGCACAGTCAACAAGACGGGCGAACACACGCGTATACCTCTTGGTCAAAGACACGTCATTCTATAAAAATCTTTGCTGCCATTATTTACTGCTTTAAGCTCCAAGCTCATAATTTTCAGTAAATGATCACTAGTTACACAGTGAAGTTCAGTAATTAATTTCCGTCTAAACACTAGTTGAAATAAATAAAAATCGGGCTTATCTTACTCGATATTTTTTTCCTTAATTGATTATTAATAGTCTGTGGACAACGTAATAAAAATCGTTATGCACAGCACTAAGCCGAGTGGGCGGTACCTGTCTATGAAAAATGTAATAACCTTCATAACATTTTGATTGGTAAAAACTGAGAACTTCATGGGCGCGAACTGTCAAAACGGGCCTTTTATTTTGTGATAACTATAAGTATCCTAATTTATTATGAATTATAATATTTTTGACAAATGTAGGTACATAATTATTGTAAAACTTTGACATTCATAAGTGCTCTTTATGTGCCTAAACTGAATAAATGAAATTGATTCTTTGATTCTTTGATTCTTTCTTTGAAATTCAATTTTTTAAACAAAAACTTTTACGGTTCAAACAAACTTCAAAGTCTTTAAACCGTACTGATACCGGGTATTTTGTTTAATAAAAAAAAGTTGCCAAATATTCACAGAAGTGTTTATTTTACCAACATTGTTTATGTCATAAGTTGCTCAAAAGGGTTAAATTTGTAAAGACGCTTTTTCTGTATAATATTCCATGTAAATATAAAATATGACAAATCATTTTCAAGTTCTGTGAGACAAAGTTTTCTCATAGCAGCAAACGAACAAGTTCATAATTATTTGTTAGCTTCAACGAACTGCAGTGCAATTTTAATTGAAACAAAACAACCCAAATATGAAGCGCGCTTGACCTGCCACTGTGAAGTTAATTTACAACTGTATTGTTAACTTAACGAGAAAATGTTGTCTTCCCTATACATTACAGTTATAGCCTACTTAAAGGTTTTATTAAAATTACCTTCCAGATTATATTATAGTATTCCCAGTCACATCCGAAACTGTCCAGTTTAATTGCGTTGCAGCTGAACCTCGATATTTTCGACATTTTTTCGATATAATAAGTATGTAAGTTTTAATTATTTTATATATTTTATCATAAAAAGCGTGTACGTACATAACACGATTCAAGTGCTTTGAGAAATCACTGAGGTTTTATGTTCAGCACTAAAGTCCTATCTAGAGCCCTATCAAGAATTTAATATTCCTACTAATGATATAAATCCATTCTTTGTGGATGCCGAAGCATCTCGGACTTTTTAAGCGAGACATAAAAAGTTATTTGTCGAAGCCGTCAGGGTAGGAACCTCCATGGTTTTTAATGATTGCCCATACATGGTATGAGTATATAATATACTCGTACCATAGACATTACATTATAGATATTAATAGTGTAAATAGACCCACAGACTCTCTCCTTACCGTGTTACCGAATTTAAAATGTCAGCGGCAATGACTTGACTTTTAGTATAGGGACATTGATTGACTGTAATATCTATTTTTGTCAAAGTTGATAATCACTATCACTACATAGTATAAAATAAAGTCGCGTTTTCTGTCCCTATTTTTCTTGTCCCTTTGTATGCTTAAATCTTTAGAACTACGCAACGGATTTTGATGCGGTTTGTTTCAATAGATAGAATGGTTAAAGAGGAAGGTTTATATGTATAGAACATCATGTTATGACTAAGGGTGTAACCACATTAATCGACGCGGAATCGGCTTAAGCCGAGTGCGTATCACCACACTACTCGGCTTATCGTCGATTAGTTGTTGCGACGGCTGTTGACATGCGATCGGCAGTCGATTTCTCCGAACGGCCGTCACGACGGCTGTTTACTTACGTTCGGCAGTCGACTCCTCCGAATGGCTGTCACGGCCTCTGTTCAATTACGTTCGGCAGTCGACACCTCCAAACAGCCGTCGCGACGGATGTTCGCAAGCGTTCGGCAGTCGACAGTCGTGATCGTGTGAGACCCCGAAAATATCAACAAATGCTTTCATCGCAGATTTAAGTTTAACTCTGAGCTGTACGGACGTTCTGGCCTTTCATTTGGAGATGAAGGCACGCGAGCGGATTCATTCGACTGCTACCCAACGCCGATCGGCCGTCTTCGGCGCCATTCGGCCACCGTCGTAGATGAAGGCATGCGAACGGTTGATTCAACTGCCGTTCAACGCCGTTCGACCGTCTCCAGCGCTGTTCGGCAGCAGTCGGAAACGTTCCGCTGGATTCAGCGCCGTACGGATGCGATCAGCTAATCGTCAAACGGTTCGATTCGCCGTCGGCCGATGCCGCGTCGCGTCGGCCGAGCCGAGCCGATGCGAAAGCTATTAGTAACACTCTTATTCCGTCGGCATAAAGACTTTTTTAACCGGCTTCAGCCGATTCCGCGTCGATTAATGTGGTTACACCCTAACAGGTGCGGAGCAGGAATGAAAAATGTTGCAAAAACGAGGTGACGCAGACGAAGTCGCGCGGGTCAGCTAGTGGTTAATAAAAAAAAGGTATCACGGTTCATATACTTTGTCACTTTCTTACGCCGAGGCTTTTTAAAAAGTTACGTATGTCACTCGCACACTTTGTTCCTCTCATGATAACTTTATGATATAGGTACACCACAAACTTTTACTTCACTTTCTGTATCTCTTTCTGTCTGTTTGTTCAATACTACATTACTACACTACACACATTTTGTTGTACTATATAGATACATGTATGTGTGTGTATTATTTAAAAGTACAGTGGGCTCCAAATGTTTTTGGATACCTTAAGATCTATAATAATCCTTTGACAGCGGAAGTCTGATAAATTTATTCATTTTATTTAATCAAAAGCAACATAGATAACGTTAATAAAATAAACTCGATATCTTGTTTAAAGTAAACTCATGTAAATAGTATCCTAAACTGAATTACATTAACAAGTAGATCTATTATACAGTAACTTCTAACATCAGTAGTTCTGTTAATACAATTTTAGTTTCAAATTGTCCAGGAACTTTCGGAGCCCACTGTACAAAGGTGACCAAAAGGACAAAAGTTGTAGTGAAAGTGACCCATCATATATTTACTTTTGAACTTAGGTACATGTCAAACAAAACACTCCTCATTACAAAAGTTTTGTTCAATCTTCATCGAATTGCCCCATATAGACATTCGATTGAGCTAACACTCTCAGCCACATGTTGGTATTGAGGAACCAATTAAAGTTTGCATCAGAATCCGAAAACTAATTTTCACTAGTTTGACAGAGTCAGCCATTTAGTCAGCAGGTAAGTTGGCGTCGGACCACTTGCAAGCCAGTCCTGTTCTTGAATATCGACAGTTTTTAATTGAACCAAACTATGAAACTAATTTCGAGTTGCCACTTTGTTGTTAACTAACTACCCTGTTACACACATGGGTACGTAGAGAAATTGAAAATCAGTTTTCAGTTGGTAGTGAATACAGTTTTACAGGTACCACACTTTACGTAACTATATCATGGAGTAAAGGCACTAAATTCTTTTTATATTCAATATACAGTTGTACTTTTCCAACTTTTTATTCCTTAACCACGAGCCCAATTTTACTAATTGTCAAACCACTGAGATTACAAAAATTACCATTTAATTTTCGGTATTGTCAACATAGGCGTAAAGTTCAAATTAAATGAAAAAGAGTTCATCACATCGTTTCATTTTCTCTACACGATGCCATTTGATTATAGGCTATAATAGCATTGTAGTAAAGTTTAAAATTCAATGCCTTTTGCATCTCAGTAGTTTGAAAATGATTGACAATTAGTACAATCTGGGCCCTGACCGATTACTCCTCACGTCATTATCGTAGGTTCATTACTATGTATCTATTCCTTATGTGAAGTAAATTCCACTAAGTGTCATTGATCAAGTTGAAATAGACCAAATTCTTTTTATAAAAAAATTAAGTAATAAATGTATAGTTGTTGAAACTTGACATTTTTGTTGAACTCAATATATTCATGTTACCAATTACAAAAGAATAAAAGCTTTCAAACACATTACAATTTTCAAAGTGATTTTCAACAATGATAGTAAACAAAATCAACTATCGCATAACTAATAATAATATCGCCCAGAACTATTAGTAAGGACTGCCTTATTAATAGTTCTGTGTGTTTATTTACATTACCTATACCTTGCGTTCACCTAACGCAATTATTCACACTGGTAAATCTAACTCGTCAAGCGACGGTAACAATATATACATTATATCTACAAGTTTGTAGACGATTCTCATAAAGTATCGCCATAGGTAGGGGGAAGTGGGGTACCTTCATACAAGGGGCACCTTCATACACTGTATATATCTGAATTTAGGCGCAACGAAATTTAACGACTTATGCGTGTGTGCGTAGCTTGTTGTCAAGTGTGTTAGCTCATGGAGTTTGACAGCAGTTGGTGCGAAGCGCGCGGCGAGGTGATACGGAAAGTGATTCGGCTACGTGTAAGTAATTTTATAACCTCACTTTGAACATATTTTTATTGATGTAAGATTTTGTCTAGGTTATTCAATACTATTTTATTTAAAAGATAATAGGGTCAAGTTTGTAAATTGATAAGTGAGAAATGATATGTAAGGTTAGTTTTTTTTAGGAAGTGTTTTTATTTCATTTTCTTATGATGGGGTAGGTTCATACAGCAGTACGCGGGGTACGTTCATACTGTATGAATGTACCCCGTTATTATAGTTTGTTAGCATTGAAGTTCATTAATAATTTCATCGCTTCTAGGTCATGATTTTGTTTAAAAACAGCGTCCGTGATTTTTTATTTTGCAAATGTTGACAATAGAAATAATTATAAATACCTAGTTATGCATTAAGTATTAAGCATAAATACACATATTGAGAACTCACTTGCACTTTTCCACACAGTGCAAGTGAGTTCTCAATATGTGTAACAACAAATTCCACCAAGTGCCGTCAATCAACAGTATAATAGTAATAATAAATGCCTATGTATTACTTATATTCGTATACAATAATACATTACATCATGATAAACGTAAATGTTTTTAAACTTTCGCGATGTTCACACATAACAAACACAATAAACGGGTCTTATTCACGATATTAACTGAATATTAGGTATAAATAAACCTTTATTCATTTTCCGACGGTTCAATCGATTTGTAACTATTGAGAGATAAGTCACCCGGACAAAACCTGTTTATTGTGTTTATTATCCATGTAAACCTATTTGACTTGAACGTATATCATAATTCTATTTTACAGAAAAAATATGGTTAGAAATTACAAGAAAAAAGGAACTAGGAGTGAAGAGGTGGACGAACAGGCAATGTCAAAAGCCATCCATGAAATTTTGGAAAATAAACTCTCTTTACAAAAATCAGCAGCCAAATATGGAGTCAATGCATATGATTTTTGATACCATTATTAAAATAGATGATTAATATATTATATGACTGATCAGAAAGACTGGTGGGTTAATTAAGTTTCTTTAATGTTATAAAAATAAAACTACAATATTTATGTGATTCTCTTTTTCACTTAGTATTATTCAGTAATTACTTAGTATTGTATGCTCATATATACTAATTGCTTTTGTTTTCGAAGATTTTGTATTTTTATAGTTTGATTTCGATAAATAATTAAACATTTCACATTCAATTTGTGTATTTTTTTACATGTATGAACGTGCCCCACAGTGTGTATGAAAGTGCCCCACACACGGGGCACTTTCATACATTTTTCTTTTTTTAAATAAGCTTTGACAGATAGCCACACAGGTGTATT
Source organism: Pelosia muscerda (assembly GCA_963691645.1). Lineage (NCBI taxonomy): Eukaryota > Metazoa > Arthropoda > Insecta > Lepidoptera > Erebidae > Pelosia > Pelosia muscerda. The sequence continues at coordinate 9,394,355 of OY829105.1, forward strand.
TATACAAATTACTTGCTTTTGGTATAAAGTCAGATAGCAAGACTATTAGTTTATGATGAATCGACACAGATATTGATACTAGAGAAAATTCTATACGATAAAATATAAAAACTGTATGAAGCTACCCCACCTTCCCCTACGTATAAACATTACATAGAACACTTGTAGCGAAGGTGTGAGGCCGCGGTATTATTGTTTGGTGTGCCATTCTTCTTGGTCATGGCGCCTGTTCCCTGAAATCTGATTAATAGCAGCAATATTCGAGCTCCCTACTCTGTACAAACCGCAAGAATTGCTCTACTGATATGTTCAGCTGAAGTTTGTACTCATAACTTTATGCTATCTCTAGACCTGAGCTATAAAACTTATTAACATGCGCATTTTATTACTGTATAAACTATGAAAACATTTAAAAAGTCACCATGCATATATTAATAGATATTATAGTGACAAAGTCAAAATGAAACTGCATTTCATAACAACTGAAAAATAAACAATCTGAGATATCTTACAATTTATTATGGTTAGTCGTTTGTAACATAATGTTTTCGATTTGGTTCATCACTATCGACTTTAAAAAAATACGATTAGTTTAACAGTTAAGTATACTTAGTATAAAACATTAATGCTATAATAATATTCATTTTTTAAATGTTTCTAGCATCATCGACCCGAAGATTGTAAATATTTTCTTTCAATCTGAAAATTGGCAAGTAATTCTATAAAGGAAATAAGCCCCTATTTTGTACATTGTTTATTTTGCGGCAGTACCCTGGTTTCAGCGAACAATGATAGCTTATTCGTCAATTTGCATTGTTAATGTTCGCTGTATTAATTGTTTTGTTCAATAACATTATGAACGCTCCATCAGAAGTACCTAAATACTCATAATTTAGATAATCTGGAACAATCAACCGAATTTGCATGTTGCATTAAATGATCAGTGATCATAGTATTTCTATAATATGACCAGACATTATTCAGTATTTTGAACATCATAGACGTTAAAAGCGAGCTAATTCAGCGAATCATTTTTTGTTTATGAGGTATCAAAAAGGACAAGGTATACTGAGGGTAAGGCGGTATTCGAGGCATAAAAGTAGTTGATCCGGAGGCTAGATCCACACCCGGGGGCTAGACTGGTACGCCGTCCTTCACCTAAAGGGAGTTAACTCTTAAAGGAATGGCCCCAGGTCTGCCGGGTGCGTGGGATATGTTGGTTACTATCTCACCTCCGGCAACTAATGACCCAAAGACGGTGTGCGTTTTAGTTGGTACAAGTCCGACATAACCTCCCCGACCAGCTCTGGCGGGGGTCCGTAACTTAATTTTTCGTGGGGATTTTTCGCACTCATCATTCTCTGAACCTTTTCCCAACTCAGTTGGAGTCGGATTTCCAGTCTAACTGTGATGCGGCTGCACTTTGATATTTTCAATGAAGTGACTGCTATCTGATCTCCACAACCAATAGCGCTATCGAAGTTCCAGTTAGAGGATTTTTGCACTATAAAAACAAAAAAGACATAAAAGTAGAACTGTAATCTATCCATGTACCGAGTTAGAATCCTCCAAACACTTTTCGAAACTATCCCATATCTACTATTAGTAGGATAGGGTACGTAATAAGCTTTTCCAAAATGTTCTTCAAAATTTCCTTTGAAAATATGTCCACATGGACGATATACTTATGTAAATACTTCCTATTATATTATAGAATACAGCATGTTTTCTAGATAGTATCGTAGTGGTATTGAAAACGATCAGCACGTTGAGTGAGTACCTATTTATTTAGCGGCCTCGCTGGATGAACCAATACTGCGGCCAACGATAGCTTATTTGCCAATTTGCATCATTAATGCGCAACGCTTAATTGATTTAATATGTAAATTTTGCGATAAAATTTTGTTTTTTACTATCAGCAACTTTTTTTTTGTTGTACCGCAATATTTTGAAATTTAACACAAGATGAATTAGGATGCGAGGTTTAAATTGCTTAATCGACGAAATAAATTATTAAAACAAAATGTACTGGAAAATATCGTTTTGCGTGAACAAAATTATAGGAAATTAAATATGAATAACATTAGGTACAGTGCGAGTGTGATTAGATGCTGTTGCATATGTCCATAACCCACGGTAACCACTTTCCATCAGGTGAGCCATGTGCTTGTCCGCCAAGTCTGTGGTATAAAAAGATCAAAACTTAAATGTATTGACGAAATTACTGATTATATTTATCGTTTCCGAATTTATTTCAAAGAGAATCTTTCGCCGATTCCGTTACCAATTTATATTACCTACTGTGCATTATTCCTTGTTTTAAACTACCGTAACCGGTAAATGTTAGAAGCGCTGTTTTTTTCAGAGCTTCAAATAGGAAAACCTCCATAAACATCGTCCCGATACTATAGGTAGCTCTCTCATTTGTAACAGCCATGTCTAATGTCCATATGATAACCAAGAAGCATCAGTAGTCATTAAAATGAAACCAATGTTTGCAGATTCTATCACAATATATTTGATATTATTTACTTTTAGGCTACGGTTGCGAGCTATGGTCGTTGTTAAACTTGTCATTTTCTTTGAAGTATAAGTTATCTCAAAGTAACCTATGACAAATTGTTGGTGGTACCAATTACACAGAATGAGCTTTCTGTGTCGTTTGTGGTATTTTATATATTATATAACGGGTCTCAGGCAAGGAGTACGTGCTAACCATCTTTTCTATTAGAATTTAGATGTAAATCTAATCCTTTTCTTGAAAAATTTGTAAAAATTGACATTAACGCAGTAGTTTCATATAGAGATAATCTTACAAATGCCCAATTAAGACGGTTAGTTTGGGATAGTTGAAATGTTTTTCGACATAAAGCTTATCGTTAAGCCACCTAAAGGTATTTTCATGAATTATCAACAAATAAACAATTCCTTATTTTCCCCTTTAATGGAAGAATCCCATCATACATGACGTATGTGATACTTACACTAATTCACAAGAATAAAAATGTAAATCAGTAGAGTACTAAAATAGTAAAATAAGTAAAATAAAATTAAGTTTTTCATTCGCCATCAAAATATACTCTACAGTGACTGTATTAAAACTTAACCAACATAATATGCTAAGATGGAAACTATAAGTCCTAGCTTTCTTTCGTGCAAGCTCAAGCGGTGAATTTTTGTGTTTGCGGCCAAAGTTCGGACGGAATTAGCATTTATCACCGATAGACAGGATTAAAAGCTTCACAAGTCACTGTTATTTGAAAGTAAGTGCACATTTGTGCATTAAAAGTTTCCTTACTGTTAAAATTACAACCAATAAATATTTTCCAAATCAACTTTCAACTATTCAGAGTCATACTTAGTAGTGCTATCAAAACTACGTAAAGACAGTGAATGATATTGAGATATCGTGAGTTGAATAATTTCAGAATCTTTCAAAAACATTGTGATATTATGAACAATTCTCATAATATCCTCCAATAAGTTTTACTCATTACATTACCATATTACATAGTCAAACACTAATTGTTTTATTTTTCATTTTAAGGGGGTTATAAAACGCATTTCTTTTTCGTTTTGAATGAATTTTGAAATTTTCCCATAATATCAGAGCGCAGCGTTGCTGATTACTACATAAACTCTAACAAATGCAGAATAAAAAAATACATGCCTCCTGCAAATGTTTCACTGCATAACAAATTTAAACTACAACAAAATTAGTGACCTAACAAAATCATGAAACGAGTGTACACAAAAATATTCCTTTGAAAATGGTAGGCCTTTTAGGGGGAGAATAGCGAAATTTGATTCGACAGGCTTTTGGTTTCGGCTAATAAAAGGGTTCGTCGCATTTGATTCGGTTTCAAACAATATTGATTAGCACTTCACAGAAGCTGTATAAAATTCTGTAGTTTATATAGGTAGTTGATACCACAGAATACTTAATAATACTTTGATACTTATAACATACATTTATAATATATAATAGTTAAGTACTAATAGAGAAGAAAAGTTTTATAGGTAGTTGTGTTTCACGTCTCGTAGCGATGCTACGAGTTTTATGTCACTAGAATTTTGCCATGTCTATTTTTCTCTAAACTTGCTTGATTATTGGTTTTCATGTCTTTGACTAATACAAACCAGTAGTGGAATTATAAAGTGCGCATGAAGTATAAGATACTGCTTAATTAATTAATGAAAATATTTCATGGTGTGAATGGTGTCATCATCAGTGTTGGCCAGACGGTTACATCTTTAATTTAAAGAAAAGTTCATGCATGATGTTAAAAGAATTTAATATACCAATTCAAATTGTGTACGCACTTCATTTCTTGTTCACTATGTAAAATCTTAAAGCAGATGTGTAATATGTACACATTGAACCTAAAAAGTACAAGGATTAAGAACTCAGTGTTTGTTGAAGGAAATCCGCTGACAGTGTGATAATTTTCAACACTGAAAATGATACATATTAAACACATTTGTACTTCTTCACAATATTCATAATTGTATTTTTTTTTAGTATAATATCACGCCTATATCCCCAAAGGGATAGACAGAGGTGCTAGCACCCACATTTCGCCAGTTTATATTTAGGTCCCAATGTAATGGAGTGGCGAGCCTATTGCCATTAACCGGGCACTTATAAACCTGCGATAAATACACACATAACATCGAAAAGCATCGCAGTCATTGGTGTGTGCCATGGTAAATCTGGGATCGAACCCGAGACCTTGTCTCAGCAGTCCATTACATATACCACTAGCCTACCGCGGTTTTTTATTTTAATTGTAAAATCACATTAAAATCGCAGTCGCACACCATGGGTTCCGTCCAAATATACCTATCGAGAATCCCGTCATAAGACTCAGAACCACCAATGATAAATAACATAAATAAAGTTCATTTGCTATAAAATAGCCGTTGAATACATTTTTTGTGAAAAATGGGTTTTAATGTGTAAAGTCAGTAGCAGATGGTGGGTCATCGTCTTTGTCAATCGCGGAGGCAGAAAGGCGTGAGTATATTATATCGCATGGTTAGAATTTTTCCAAATATTACAATACCTCTATTATTCCGCAAATACTTATTTGATAATTTACAAAAGGTTTCTGAAACTTTTTCTTACATGCCCATTGAATCCTTCTTACTTTAACTTTAGCAATGAACTGGAAGGAAAATATGGATCTTTATATATTTTAGATTTTCTTGTGTGAAAAGATCTCAATATAATCAGTATAAAGAGGCGATGTTTCCGAAGTATAAATATTTTTATACGTTTTACCTACATCTGTTCTTTCACGTACCTACCCTTGTCTCAACCTTTACTCCCTCCGATATTTCGAGTATCTTTATTATATTTATGTAATGTAATATATTACAGATACTCGAATGCAAATACGTTCAGTAAAATAAAATGTTGTTAAATAATTTTCGGGTACGCATAAGACTTTCAAGTGACAATATAAACTCAGTACTATTATTGCAACGAGAGTATTATAATGTTCGATAGCTCAATGATCAGTGTGTTCTCCCTGTAAGAGACAGATCACGGGTTCAAGAATTTAAGATTACAATTCAAGAACTATATTAAAATGAAATAATAAAGGTGTAGATTTAAACGAGGTTTAATAAAGGTTTAGGTTTAAAGAACAATGGGTAATTTTGTATGGAACCCGTACCCACTTTGTAGCATTTTAGACTAGGTGTAATTTAGAAGAGGCCTAATTGAGTAACTCGAAAATAAGTGAACGAATGAATGAATGAATGAAAGACCGAAGTTATGATAACTTCTTTGTAACATTTTTAATTGCCAATAATCGCACTTTTTCTGCTTTTTGGACTAAATAAATAGGTAACCAGTCATTTTTTCTGTCTTAAGAGAGCGACATAGCTTCCTATCGTTGGTTTTTGGTACAGAAAAAATATTAAATAAGAACTATCAATCTTAAATAGCACAGTTTATTAAATTGTATTGTTACTTTCAATGATTATATCATCCCAGGCACTTGCCGGACCTACGAAGTTATCTAGGTGCCTGCCAACACCTAAGTACCATATTATGCTAATAGTATGGGCACAAGCACCTAGAGTTCTCATACCCGTCATGCAGGAGCTTATGCTTATGGATACGCTTCGATGGCTTCTCTGCCCTGGACATTAACCTTGATTAAAATATATGTGTAATATATTTTATTTGACACGTGCCTCGATAATTTGCGGCCTCTAATTAACGAGCAGTTTTCGGTTACTAGCCCATGCTGCGACATTCTAGGGCTACGGCTCGAAGATACCTCAATATTATATATACCATCTCCACCTCGCAAATGCTCGGCAAATCAAATCAAATCAATCAAATCTCCATCAATATTATATACCGCGTTCACCTTCCATTTTTTGAAGCAGATGAGTAATAATAATAATCCAATCGTTAAGTAATACACAAGTCCATTGTGAAAGCCGCAGTGGTAAATAAAAGTAAGAATAAAATAAACTAAGATATGCGCGAGCGCTCAAAATCAGTTCCTAACAGGTACTAACTACTGACGACACACCAACGCTAGCACAAAATAGTTCGAACTACCCACCTAACCGATAAAATCAAAATAAATTGAATGTGCGTGGGTCGATTTTACTAAGGATTTTCGGTATTTTCAACATCAAATATCTTTTTTCCTACATAAGTTACAAAGTTGCTCCAATACAAAAAATATCTAAGTTTTCAAAGACCTTTCGAATGGTACCAATTTCAACTTGCTACAAACTGGGTACGTTCTGACCCATGTCCTTTAAATAAAAAGTGCCCGGCTATTGGCAATAGGCTCACCACCTATTACATTGGGACCTAAAACATAAACTGGCGAAATGTGGGTGCTAGCATCTCTGCGTACCCCTTCGGGGATATAGGCACGAGTTTATGTTATGTTATGTTAAATTTAAGGAGGTCTTTCTCCCTAAATTTTGAAATAATAAAGGTTTTGCTCCGATCACACTATTTTTATTATTGATATGCTCACGTCTTTGATCTCTATCTCATTTGTTGGTATCGCTTGATAATGCGGTATACAAATAAACACGATAGCTTAGAATAAACCTATTCACTCATGACCTGATTATCCTAAGGAATTTCAGCGCACGTGTTTCCTTCTTTCTGCAGTCCCGGGTTCTTTAAACGAGGCGTGTAAAAGCATCTGATGAGGCCGTCAAGCTGAGCGCCACCTTGTGATACTGTACGTGTTTGTAATGGTTGGGAGTCTGACCCTCTTTCCTTAGACTTTGCCTTCAGCTTACCATCAGGCGAGGTGAAGTTAAATAAAAACGCAGGAAATTTCACTCCTTAGAAGTATGAAAATTTAGATCAACATAAGCAAAATAACGATTTATGAAGCTTAGATAAACGTCTTACTTGATATTATAATCTGTAGGTCAGTAAGAATAACAGTCACAAACAATTTAGTTTGCAGCCAATACATATACACTTGCAACAAACTTCCTTATTTCACATTTTATTTTATTTCACGGACATCTGTCTAGTTTCCGAACCCTTTTGCAACCCTCATCCAAACTCAGACACTATTACCTGTCAATGTCTTCATAGTTTTTGTTAAATTGTTTTTGAATAATATACTTAAGTAAAATACATATTTTCAATTTAATTCAGCAGCTTACACAAATATTGCACATACCAAAAAGCATATAAATATGTCATAAAAAATCCCCAACTGAAAAGAAAATTACGCATCCAGTAATCATGAATTCTGTTATTCATAACTTCTTCTATAATTTGAAATATTATCGATATCAATATCCACTTAAACTAATGCATCTGTTTAATGCAGATCAAAGTGCCTATAACATATAATCGGTACCCATTAATAGTCTACACTAGCCCAATTCTGCTTAATAACAAATGGGTCAGACTGACTTCGTAGCTCATTTGAATAAATCAATGTTTACCTGATTTCTAAATATAATGTAAAGTCAACATTTCTTTTGATATTACATTTAATCAATCCCCAGTTACCAAATCGAGCTCGAGTGCCAAAAAAGTACTCCGAGCACAGATGCTTATTAAAGGCACCGTTGAAAAAGATCCTTGAGAAAATTTTTGGTGTAACACAAAAGACGTTTCGGTTTGTGAATCCAC